>CM076577.1:772135264-772735264 GCA_034641835.2 Pinus albicaulis | reverse complement strand
CCAAATGGCTCACATCATGAGAAAGTGGAAGGTGTAAGTGGAAACATTCTTGCTGTCCAATGGCCTCCTCAAGGTAGGAGTGATAAAAATCATAGGGGATCTCATTCCCAATGAGAGACTCCCATCTCCATTCTATCATCCAAATGAAATGAATTACCTTCCAACATGGTAATTCATAGAAAAGTTTCTCCCAATTGTTCATGAGAGGCATATCCAAGGGCTCCAAACAATCACATGGCCCACCTCATAAAAAAGCAAGTGATCTATTGTAGTGGCCATATCATCTCCCATGCTCATCTTGAAGCATGAAGCATAGAGGTGTGGAAAATGTCATTCCCCATGGACAGATCCAACCTATGTGTATTTCCTCCAAACATGTTCCCAACAAAGATAAGAACAACATCAGCATAGGGAATCATAATGAAAATCATGCTAGCTACCATATGTAATAAGGGAGAAGGAAAATGGTCCCTCAAGTGAAACCAGCACAATTTTACTCCTAACTGCATCAGAATATGGCATGATGTGTGGTTTCTTAACCACTTGTTTGCTGCCCCAATCTCCTCACAAGTTTGGAGAAGGTGTATGGTTTATGGTGAAAATTGAGCATACCTTGCATAAGATATCATCTCCCCAAGAACTTCTGGCCATCATCAATGCTTCTTATGGCCTCAAGTAGATCAATGAAGTCTAGAAGGAAGAATTATCCTTCTTGGAGCAATGTCCTACACATATATGGTTAAGGAATGCACATATTCATTATATAAATCATTATGTAACCAAATAGTATCCTTACCATATTCTTTGCTCATCGAAATGGAGTGGCTCATAGACAAATCCCCTCTCATTCTAAAAAAGGAAAGAGGTGGTTGTGATAACTCCCCCAAAGATTTATGTATCTCCTCCATCTCCACATGATCCATGCATATCCTCAAATACTGATATATCTCCTCTTCAAAGCCTTCCCAAGTGTACCCCTCCATGATGGTGTGATATGCTCTCATAGAATAAGTGTGGCTGAAGAGAAAATCTTCATGAGATGCTTGTAGTAACTTCTCCTTGAGCTTGGAAACTCTAGATAAGAATATCATACCATGATAATATATGACCTCATCTCTGACTGAATATCCCTCCTCATGTAGCTAGTCATCAAATATCATACAAGTAAAAAGATCCTTGGAATAACCCACTAACAGTTGGGATTTCCAATATGGATATATCATCCATAGTGACAGCACTGATGATATATCACCAAGAAAATTTTTCATATGGTTGTCCTCCTCTTTGACATCTCCCATGCCAAAGGTACAAGTTGGAAGGTTGCTATCCTTCCCATGCTGCTCCTGCCACAACGTAGAATCTGAAATGAGAGTGGGTAATGATGATGTTGGGAGAATGCCTCCCCTCTCCTTGAGTCTACCCAAGACTCTTAGCACTATTTCAAGTACTCCCAAGGTCCTCAACCCTCTGGAATCAATGAGTGGTGCAACCAAATGTGAAGCATTCCTCACCATCCCTTGATTTGGTGGTCTCCCCGGTGGAATGCCTCCATGCAATGAGACATCAATATCAAGAGTAGACTACATATATGAATGGAAAAATTTGTCCCTGCCCTCACTACACAATTCAATCTGCCTCTTTTATGCATCAATATTCTGAAATAGATAGGGGTGTGTGCTCCTAATCATATGATGCTGACCTTCCTCCCTACCTTCTCCTTTCGTTTGCAAGGCTTCACAATCTATCAATAATGCCACAAGTTGTTCATGGATTGTGCCTTGATCCCCACATATGAAATCCTTAGGAACTTCTTGCAATGATACACAAATTCCTTTTTTTGGAGCAAGTGCTCCATCTACCTTTGCATGAGGTGCTATATATGCCATGGATTTGATAGTGCTATTGCCTCCAACCTTCTCTTCCTCTTCAATATGAATGGGCAACCTTTTACTAAGAGGATACTCTTTTGAAAAAGGGGTTTCCATGACCTCTTTTCCAGAAGTATGAGATATAGATCTTGCCTCTCGCAAGGTTTTATACAATATATTATCCTTTTCAACATTTTTCTGAAGTGGAGTTAGGTTTATAGATTCCTCCAACACATGCAAAGGGTTTGTTTGTTTTGGTTTGTCTATCTCCACCAAAGGTGTTTCAGAATGTTTTTCATCAAAACTTTCCACTAGTCTCCTAGTGAAATTTTCATAAGTATATGTATTTGCATTTTTTAAAGAAAAGAACTCAAATATCCACCAAGCATAGGCCTTAACTTCAAAATGCAGCACTCCAACTTTGATGGCTTCATTATTTGAGACTTGGTGTTGCTGAAAATAGGTTTCTAGCTCCTCCACTCAAGCCCTAGCTGAAAATTTAGGTGAACTGTTTGGTCAATTTAGTGTGTCCTAAATTGCTGCATTTAATTTGTCAATCCGGGATTCGTAAGCTGATGAAGTGCGGCGCACTATATGTGCAAGTTAACCTATTTCTTAACTTTTTGTCGTTTTTGGTTTTCTAAGATGAAATGGAAATTCTAAAATGAAAACAAGTATGGTTATGTTTGTTCAAGGAAATGATATCCTCTATAATGATTTACCAACTTGAAACTTAAAAAGGAATTTGAAAATTACAATGACAAAACTTGAAAGGAAATGAAAATGCGCTGCTGAAATGAAAAGATGATGCTAATCTAATGAATCAAAACAATGAACTAGTGAGCATGAAACCAAACTATTCTTGCTGCTGTCTAAACACAAAATAAATTATGCTGAAAGAAATCCAAAAGCTGCAATAAAGTAAATCTAAATCAATTTGCATCAACTTGTCTTCTGATCCCTCATCATTAGTCCAGCTATGATTTTCGGAAGTAACCATAAACAACTTGAGTAACTGATATCTAACTTGCAGAAAGTAAACTAATATCAAATCATACATCCATAATTCAATCCCTCACCATCAATCCAGTTGTGGCTTTCGGAGGTAACTGAAGATGTCATGCACAATTTAATATATCTAATTTTGCAGAAAGGAAACTAATACCAAACTACACATTTCATAATACAATCCCTCACCATCAGTCCAGCTGTGGCTTTCGGAGGCAACTGAAGATGTTATGAGCAGTTTAATATATCTAATTTTGCAGAAAGGAAACTAATACTAAACTACACATTTCATAATACAATCCCTCACCATCAGTCCAGCTGTGGCTTTCGGAGGCAACTGAAGATGTTATGAGCAGTTTAATATATCTAAATTTAACTACTGAAGCAAATAAGAAAAACTGAATTAAACAAAGCAGTAATGAAATTAAACAGAAACTAAGAAAAACAAATTAGCAGCAGAACAATGTTAATTCCATGTCATTAGTCAAAAAGCTATGAAAATGCCCGGGCTGCCTATCTATAACCTGAAACAAGAACACTGATCAGTGATTAACAACATAAAACATGAAAGACAGAAGTGAAATGGAAAGCATGAAAGTTTATAAACAAAAATGAAGCATATGTATCATGAAAAATGCAATGTATAAACATGTGAATGGATTATGGCACAATGAACTTTAAAGAAATAAAACAAGAACTATACACTAATGCACAAAACCTCAGTTGAGCAGGGGCCCTCTACACTAGCCTTGGCAACAATCTTCAAGTACGAATTACGTTGGAAAACAGAGTCTTCTTATATTAAAATGTAGTCATAACAGTAAGGTAGTATTACGGCTCAAAGGCAGCGTAATTACATTACAGAGCAGACTAATAAAAGATAACAGAGACTAACATCAACTAACTCTATATGCGTATGCAAACGCATTATATATAACAAAAGGTAATGTAACTGATTTCCTAAAGTTTATGCTAATACAAAACACATAGACCATTACGTCCACGGATCTAGGATCATGGCCGTGTTGGAAAGTAAATCTATGAGGAGTGGATGCTTGAATTCGGCTATGGAGCCATGTACAGATGTTGACTTGTCCTCCGCAAGCTCAGAAACGGCCATATGAACCTTCACGTGACACGAAACAGAGTCTTGTCACCGTGAGACTCCATGGTTGACTTCCATGTGGACGCCTTTGACCGCGGCTTCTTTAGATGAGTTTGCTCAAACCAATAGGACACGAACCATGTCCACATCATTTCTGACTTGCCCATGTGGCTCGTTTTTCCTATAGACACTTGTAACATAGAGTTTCAAAAAATAGCTGCGAAAAGTTGCAGCAGCTGCGGAAAGTGGCAAGATTCTGCAGCTAAATGAACAAAATATAAATCAAACAGCAGACACAAAAATATAGTTAAAAACCATGTTAGATACTCTTTTGCAATTAACATACAATGATATTGACAACTTGGGAGGTTCGGGTGAGTGAAAAAGGTATAGAAAAGTGTATGGAAAAGATGCAGAATTGAGACTCAACATACCCCCACTGTGAAGGTGTTGCATGTCCTCATGCAACCAAAATTTTGATATTCCTTCCTCAGTTCATATGCCTTGACACTTCAGCTAGCACGTCTAATCCTCTCCTCCTCTTCCTTGGTGCTGCCAACATTCTGGGTTTCTTCATTAACCACCTAAATTTGATATTAACCAGTGCTTTGTTCAACTTCTGGCATTTCCTTTTCAATTTCTTGTTCTTCTTCTGCCATATTCCCAGATGTAGCATGGTATTATCATGGATGATTTTGTCCAGATTGCCTTGTTCTTTCAATGTCTCATTTTCATTTTTGATGTGCCTATTTAAAAGCTCTAGCTCAAAGACTTCCTGTTTTAGTGATTGGACTAAATCATCCTGTACTGTATGAGGCTGAATGGACGAAGTACTGGGCCCTGTAGCTGCCTTTTCCAAAGATTCTATATAGTCATATACTTCCAGCTGCTTGGGGTCTATATCAGGTGTCATTTTTATTGGGATGTCCCCAAAATGCCGTGAAGGAGAGTTATCTTCAAAATCTGGCTGAGAAGGGCTCACATCAACATCTTGCTGAGAATGGGATGGAGTATGTTCAATGTCTGACTGAGAATGAAATGAACCAGGTTCACTAACTGACTGAGATGGACTATGGTCATATGGGGACTGTTCAGATGTCTCCTCTCCCAAATCAATGAAATGAGGACCCTTCATTTGTGTTTTCCTCAATTTCCCCTTAAGTCTGCTGCTTCTTCTCACACGCTGTGGTACACTATCTTTTTGTTTTTGTTTCCCTTTTTCTGTCTTCTTGGCCATAGAGGACTGTTTTTGAAGATAAATTAATCTTTCAGATAACACTTGGCGATCTTCTTCTTCGGAAGAAGGGGTTTTATGTATAGCCTCAATAGTTTTTCTCTCTTTTGGTGTTATTGGCTTCTTACCTTTGATTTCTTTCTTATTCCTCTTTGACAGTCTCTCTTCCCTATCAGTTCTTTCAATTGTAGTAGTAGGAGTATTTTGGATTTCATCAATTGTTATTTTTCTCCTACTTCTTCTTGTTGTGCTACCTTCAGGAATTTCTTGAGTAGGAGTAATTTGGGTTTCATCATTTATTCTTTTTCTTCTACTCCTTCTTGTTGTACTACCTTCAGGAATTTCCTGAGGTTCCTCAAAGAAATTTCTAACCAGAAATTTTTCCCATGTGTCTTTCTTTTCCTTTAACTCCTTTTCAATCAAAATTTTTACAAGGCCGTGGTGATATAGATGGGGTTCTACATCTCCTAAATGTTTCTGAACAGTCACATACATTTTCTTCAAACTATTGAATAGAAAATATGGGAGATTGAGAGTTTGATTATCTAGAAAATTCATCAGTAACCTGGTATGGTACATATACATGGACCCAAAACGGCCTTCACAGGTAATGAATTTCTGAACAACTAGCAGCAAAGTAGCCCATTCCTCTTTCAATGCATGCACAATAATTCCTCTTTTAAAAACAGTTATGTCCATACCTTGGTTTCGTAAGATTGTTCTCCATGCTTCATCACTGATGCTTTTATTCTTAAACCAACACTCACCCTCCTGAAGAAGTTCCGTGGCTGTTGCTATAGATGCTTCATTGACCGCAAACTTAAGGTCTCCAATCTCTTCTTCCAAGCCATTAAACGACCTTGCGAATGCCTTCGTCACTTCTTTATGATAACCTCTTAATTTTTGGATAAATCGCAGCCAATTTGCTTTCTTCAATATATCCCTTACTTGCGGATATCCCTCCATAAACTTAGGTCCTTCCGGTTCTGCTCTTAGCAATTTACCCATTTTCTTTCTGCTCTTCACAAATTTGCCTGCGTGAGGGTTTAATGGAAACAGAACGGTTGAATGCACAGAGATGAGCACAATGATTGTGGGTAAATGTCAGAGAGTGGGTATACAGATTATAACGTAATAGAGAGCGGAATGGAGTGAACAGAACAGAGAGGGGTTTTCGTGAGCACAACAGAGAGCACGACAGAGAGATTAACAGAGTATAACACATCCGGCAACGTTTTGAATTTTGGTGGCTGCACAATAAATATGAGCACGTTTCAACAACGGTTATGGATTTATGCGGCTGTAAGAGTCCGTGGTCAAATCAAATACGTCTCATTGTCACCGGTGGAATATTGGAACATGAGTGAAGATCAGGGGTTTAATGATGGAACCGTTTGAGAATGAATGCAAGAGGATGATATGGAGATCGTGAAAGGTTACGGAATTGTCAATATAATCATTGCACATAATGGATAGAGCTTATGGTTCAGAACTATATAAAAATGTGTTTTTCAATGCTATTTGAAATAAATTTTATTCATACCTTTGGAATCTTTGCCTTTTCCCTTGGTCTTCAACTAGTTGCTCTTCATTTGTGTCTTGAATGCTCCATGTCTTCATTTTTGATCCTCTCACCTGCATTTTACTTCATGATTATGGAAATAACATTTGGCTGTACATTCTTTTGAAAACAAAGTTGTAGCTGCGGAATCTGCTTCTGGCTGCGGAAACTGGAGTCAGCTGCGGAAACAGATGTCAGCTGCGGAAACTGATACAGCTATTACTTGGATGAATGGAGATGAACAGATGACAAATGAACAGATGGAAATGGTCATGAAAAATATTTTTATTGATGAAATGGAATGAAATGGGTGGAATGGAGTGAAATGAAGTGAAATGAAATGGAAAAAAGTGGAATGGAATGGAGTGAATGGTCACAAAACTTGTGAAATGAAAGAGAGATTTTTTTTTTTTTTTGGAAAATATAGAGTGTCAAGTGTTCCTGATTTTCACCCTATATTTTCTGTATAAGACTGCCAATCAGTGATTGGTTTTCAGGCTTATACAATTTTTTATTTTTTTTTAAACTGAAAAGAACAAAAGCTAGGCCATTCACAATAAGAGGAGTTTGAAACTCATCAATGGTCTTGATTCTTACCACTCCATTGCTAAAGATCTTGTCAATCTCATATGGCCCAAGCCAATGAGTCTGAAATTTTCCTTGGAAATCTTTAAACTTGGAATCAAATAACAATGCCCAATCTCCTTCTTGAAACTTCTTCTCTTTGATGTACTTGTCATGCCATTTAGCTCTTTGATATTGAACTAGATCAGTTCTTAAAATTGCTTCTTGTCTGATCTCATCTAGCTCATTCAACTGCTCCATTCTATGCTTTTGGGCTTCTGATAAGTCCATCCCCAACTGAACTGCTATCTTGAAGGTCTTGAATTGGAACTCAATGGGGAGCAAGACTTCTTTCCCATAAACAAGTTCATAGGGAGAATGTCCCGTTGTATTTCTCCATGTAGTTCTGTAGGCCCACAAGGCTTCAGGAAGCCTTTCTGCCCAATCTCTTCTATGTAGATGAACAGTTTTGGTGATGATACTTTCAAGAAATTTATTTGTGGACTCCACTTGACCATTTGCTTGCGGATGGTAAGGAGTAGATCTTCTGTGCTTGATTTTGTATTCTTCCATCAATTTCTCCACCAAATTGGATGTGAATTGGCTCCCCTGATCTGTCACAATTTCTCTTGGAACACCAAAGCGAGTAAAAATATTCTCATAAAGAAAATGAACAACTGAATTTTCAGTAGCAGATACTAATGCTTTGGCTTCTACCCATTTAGTAACATAATCAGTACAAACCAATATATACTTCTTTTGCTTGGATGGTGGATTAATAGGTCTAATGAAATCTAAAGCCCATTTTTCAAAGGGTTCAATGAGTACCTGTGTTTGCAGTGGCATTTCATTTGAAAGGGTAGGTTTCCCTACTCTTTGGCAGCTGTCACACCTTTTGACATATTGTTTTGCATCTTTGAAGAGGGAAGGCCAATAATATCCTAAAGATAGGATTTTATAGGCCGTCCTTTTGTCTGCAAAGTGTCCACCGCATGGCTCATCATGACATGCCTTAAGAATATCAGGCATTTCATCTTCCCTGACACATCTTCTGATCACAAGATCTGGCCCTGTTTTAAACAATTCGTTAGAAATCCATGAATATTTTGAACTCTCCTGAATAATTTTTCGTTTTTCACTTGGAAATAAATGTGAAGGCAGTTTCCCCGTAACCAAATAGTTAGCAATATCTGCATACCAAGGAGTCTTAATAGTTACTGCAAACAAGTATTCATCAGGAAACTTATCCTCTATAGGAGAATCTTCTTTAGTATTCTGAATCCTAGACAAGAAATCAGCTACTGTATTCTGTTTTCCTGGTCTATCCAACACAGTAATATTGAATTCTTGCAAAAGTAAGAGCCATCTTGTCACTCTGCCATTAGTAACAGATTTTTTCATCAAATATCTAATTGCAGAATGGTCAGTATGAATAAAAGTTTCATAGCCTGTTATGTAATGTCTAAACTTATTAATTGCATGAACAACAACTAAAAACTCTTTTTCAGACACAGTATAGTTCAACTCTGTGGGAGTCAAATTTTTACTGGCGTAATAAATGGCATAAGGAACTAAATATTTTTGACCCAACACAGCTCCTAGAGCTGTATCTGAAGCATCCGTAGAAATATGGAAAGGGAGTTTCCAATTTGGTCCTCTCAAGATAGGTGCTTCAGATATTCTTGTTTTCAAAGTTTCAAAGGCTGATTGACAATCGGGATCCCATTTAAATTCACAGTCTTTTGTAAGCAATTTGAAGAGTGGAGATGCTATTTTAGTGAAGTTTTCTATAAATCTTCTATAGTAACCAATAAATCCTAGAAAACTTCTAACATCTCTTTGACAATTTGGAATAGGCAACTTGGAGATGACTTCAAATTTTGATCTATCAACCTTAATCCCATCTCCTGAAATATGATGTCCTAAAACAATCCCTTCAGTAAACATCATAAAGCATTTTTCATGACTTAATGAAAGGTTTGTTTCTTTACATCTTATAAGAACTTTTTCAAAATTTTCTAATGCCTCTACAAATGAATTACCATAAACTGTAAAATCATCCATATAAACCTCTACACAATCATGGATTAGATCAGAAAAAATTCCTAGTACTGCTCTTTGGAATGTTGCGGGTGCATTACATAACCCAAAAGGAAGCACTCGATAGGCAAAAGTTCCCCATGAAAAATTAAATGTGGTCTTATCTTGATCTTCAGGTGCTACCTGAATTTGATTATAGCCACTAAAACCATCCAAAAATGAAAAGTACTTTTTACCTGCTAATGTGTCTAATACCTTATCGATAAAAGGCAAAGGAAAGTGATCCTTCAAAGTTGCTTCGTTCAATTCCCTGTAATCAATGCATACCCTCCATTTACCATTCTTTTTAGGTACTATAACCAAAGGAGAAACCCATCGGCTATCTGAAATTGGATAAATGAAGTTTACATTGAGTAGTTTTTGGAGCTCTTCTTTCACTATCTCCTAAGATTTGGATTCATCCTTCTTTGAGGTTGTCTGATTGGTCTACTGTTTTCCTCAATATAGATATGATGGATGCAAGTCTTAGGATCAATACCTTTCATGTCAGTATACTCCCATGCAAATGCAGTAGAATGTTTTTGCAAGATTTTGGTTAGTTCTTCTTGTTGTGATTCTTCCAAAAGTTTGTTGATATTCAGTTTTTTTCCTGGAAAAATCTCAATAGTAGAACTACCAAACTCTTCCATAGAGTAAAGAGACATTTATCTTGATGATAAATATTCTATGTCAGATTCCAACTGAAATTGTGTGGGGTCATATTCTGAAGATGTCTCAAAATTTTCTAATGTGTTCAGAATTTGACTATCCTCACTAATTTCAGAAATGGTAAAGATAGGCTGTATAGTGTCCTCATCATCAACCCATTCATTGTCTCCTACTTCTGTGATTTCTCTTGCTGGAGGATACAAATTTAATTTCTTTGTCGAATTACCATTAGAAATGTACATGTCCCCAGATCTACAACTAATAAAAGCATCAGCTGTGGCTAGCCAAGGTCTTCCTAAGATAAGTGGGTGCCCTCCTAGATTACTCTTGGGAGTCAAAATCATAAAATCTACCGGATATTCCCAAGAATCTAAGGAGACTGGAATATCTTCTAATACACCATCTGGTTTAATAATGGATCGATCTGCAAGTTGCAGTAAAGTAGGTGTAAAAAGAAGGTTAGGAAGTTTTAGCTGGCCCATAGTCTGTCTACTCATAATGTTAATAGCAGCCCCTAAGTCAATCAATGTGTTTGGAATTTCTATCCCATTTATATGTGTCTTGACAATTGGACTTCCTGGATCTACATACTTCTGCATGGTAATTTTTCCCATCGTAATATCTGCAATTTTTCCTACCAGGTGGATTCTTCTTGTGTCTTTTAGTTTCCTTCCTGGTCTTTTGAAACTCAACTCCTTTATTGTTTTTGCTAGAATAGGAATCTCTCGAATGGCTTGTAGCAAGGGAATTTTGATACAAACATTCTTCAATTCATCTAGAAAGTCATAGTTAGGCAACAAGATTTGTTTTTCCACCCCCTTGTCAATTTGTAGTCTTTCAGGAAAAGGAGGTGTAGATGATGATGTAGGTTGCTCAACTATAGGAGTTGTGGGTGTTGTATTTTCTTTTTCTTTTTGAATGCTTGAATTTTGAAGAGATTCTTCCTCAGAACCCTTATTGACTTGAAGAGAATCCTCCTCAAGAGGTATCTTGCTCTTGAATATCTATAGAAGGTTTTTCTAAAACTCTACCAGATCTGAGTTGTACATCGTTGAGAGGAACAATCATATAGGTAGGAAATTGTTGTCCTTCTACCATGTAAGTATTCTAAGGATTCTTATTATTAGGATTTGGCAATGGCTGAGCTGGAAGTTGACTTGTCTTTTTTTGGTATGGGAGCATGAGTTGAGGATTTGAATGTTGTTGAGAAGGTTGTTGTTGTGGAAATGGCAATGAAAGTTGTGGATTTGAATTTGGAAGTTGTGGAGCTTGTTGATTTTGAAAAGATGGAGGATATTGATAAAATTGAGTAAATCTCCCATAAGGATTTTGCATCCCTTGTACCCATGGCTGATATGGATTTTGATGTTGGGGCCAAGGTTGTTGCCAAGGATTCCAATTTGGTGGGGTTTGAAGATTCACAGGGTTGTTAAACCCTTGAGTTTGTTGTCCCTGCCAAGGTCTTCTTGCAACAAAACAGAGAGATTCTACTGAATTTGGGTCTTCTTGAAAAACAGCTTTGAGTCCAGGAATTCAAGGACAATCCTTGATCTCATGATTCTCTGAGCAAATCATACATGTTTCTACAACTTTTGCATCCAAGGGACATTCCCTTAAAGCATGTTTCTTCCTACATTTTGGACAAAAGATGGCTAAAGCGTCTGTTTCTGCTTTCTGCTTGTTTTGGATTTTAAGGGTGTCTAGTTGTTCACTAAGGCTCCCTAAGATATCAATTTTGAACTCATCAAGCATATTACCAATCTCTTCCCTACTTACTGATCCAGTTGTAGATTTGTTAGCCCTAATAAGAGAAGGATCCCTAGGCCCTTTTCCTGTTTTAGATTTTCCTCTTGAGAAATGGACACATAGTTCTGTTATATCACGAAGTGGGAGTTGAGAAATGTCTCCTTTCCCCATCATGCTTAAAATATATATCCATTCATCTCTAATGGCTTTTAATATGAGGGATTTCAAGGTTTCATCATCTAAGTTGCTCATCTTTGCTCTTTTCAAGTTGTATTGAAATCTTTCAAGTAAGTCTTCCAAATTTTCATCTTCTTTTTGCATCATTTTGAATAACTCATCCTTGTGATTGGTGGGCATACAATAGTCCAAGTATCTATCCAAAAAATTTTGTTTCATATCATTCCAAGTCCTAATAGATTGAGTAGCTAATCCCATGAACCATTTCAAAGCAGCTCCCTTCAATGTTGAAGGAAACAGTTTGAGTTTTTGAGAGTCTTCCATATAGTCATAGGTTCGGCACACAACTTCAAACTCAAACAGAAATGTTTCAGGATCCTCACTTCGCAATCCATAAAAATTAGGGAGAACAGATGGTGAGATATTCTTCATCGTTGCATGAGTTTCCTCATCAACTATAGGGAATCCAAACAAGTTGTTTCCTTCCCTATTTCTACCATTATTTCCTTCACCATTGTTGTCTCCATTGTTTCCTCCTCTTCTACCTCTACCTCTACCTCCATCTATTACTTCCTCTGCCATGATAGTTTCTTTAGAGTCCTTAAAGTCCTCTAGTTCTTCTACCAAAGGAGGATGAGAGAGAGTCTCTTTGTTTTCTAAATGGGATTGAGTAGATGGTATAGGAGAATCCTCTAATTCAGCTGCTCCTTGAGTTCCAAAAATCTTAAGGCTAGGGGTAGATGGTGGTGAATCTGGTCTATGCCTTGAAGAAGATGGAGTTGTGAAAATCGAACTCTTGGCTTTAGCTATAAACCTTCCCATAGAATCTCTTGCTCTATGCATGTCATTTTTTTTATTTTTTTATTTTTTTATTTTTAAAAAGTTGGGCTAATAATTCTCTTTCTGATCTTCCAGGTCACACTAAGTGCAAGAAGAGAGCATACTTAAGAAATTACTAAACCAATAACTCTCTTTTCTGATCCTCCAGATCACACTAGGTGCAAGAGGAGAGCATACTTCAAGAAGTTATCAAGTTTTCCCTTCTTTTATGATTTTATGTTTTTTTTCTTAAGAAATTGGCTACCTAGTTACACTTCCCCGGCAACGGCGCCAAAATGTTTGGTCAATTTAGTGTGTCCTAAATTGCTGCATTTAATTTGTCAATCCGGGATTCGTAAGCTGATGAAGTGCGGCGCACTATATGTGCAAGATAACCTATTTCTTAACTTTTTTTCGTTTTTGGTTTTCTAAGATGAAATGGAAATTCTAAAAATGAAAACAAGTATGGTTATGTTTGTTCAAGGAAATGATATCCTCTATAATGATTTACCAACTTGAAACTTAAAAAGGAATTTGAAAATTACAATTACAAAACTTGAAAGGAAATGAAAATATGCTGCTGAAATGAAAAGGTGCTACTAATCTAATAAATCAAAACAGTGAACTAGTGAGCATGAAACCAAACTATTCTTGCTGCCGTCTAAACACAAAATAAATTATGCTAAAAGAAATCCAAAAGCTGCAATAAAGTAAATCTAAATCAATTTACATCAACTTGTCTTCTGATCCCTCATCATTAGTCCGGCTATGATTTTCGGAAGTAACCATGAACAACTTGAGTAACTGATATCTAGCACGAGATATTAAACTAATATCAAACTACACAGCTCATAATTCAATCCCTCACCATCGGTCCGTTTGCTGGCTTTCGGAGAATGCTTGAAGATATCATCACACATTAATATATCTGAAAAATTTAAGGAAAAGAAAACTAATACCAAGCTACTACATTCATGGCAATCCCTCACCTTCAGTCATTTTGTGGCCAGCTTTAGAATAGCGAAGATGTTATGAGCGGTTAATATATCTAAATTTGCGGAAATGAAACTAATACCAAACTACACATTTCATAATACAATCCCTCACCATCAGTCCAGCTGTGGCTTTCGGAGGCAACTGAAGATGTTATGAGCAGTTTAATATATCTAAATTTAACTACTGAAGCAAATGAGCAAAACTGAATTAAACAAAGCAGTACTGAAATTAAATAGAAACTAAGAAAAACAAATTAGTAGCAGAACAATGTTAATTCCATGTCATTAGTCAAAAAGCTATGAAAATGCCCGGGCTGCCTATCTATAACCTGAAACAAGAACACTGATCAGTGATTAATAACATAAAACATGAAGGACATAAGTGAAATGGAAAGCATGAAAGTTTATAAACAGAAATGAAGCATATGTATCATGAAAAATGCAATGTATAAACATGTGAATGGATTATGGCACAATGAACTTTAAAGAAATAAAACAAGAACTATACACTAATGCACAAAACCTCAGCTAAGCAGGGGCCCTCTACACCAGCCTTGGCAACAATCTTCAAGTACGAATTACGTTGGAAAACAGAGTCTTCTTATATTAAAATGTAGTCATAGCAGTAAGGTAGTATTACAGCTCAAAGGCAACATAATTACATTACAGAGAAGACTAATAAAAGATAACAGAGACTAATCGAGACTAACTCTATATGTGTATGCAAACACATTATATATAACAAAAGAAATATAAATGTCTCCTAAAGTTTATGTTGGTGGAGAACACGTATACCATTACGTCCACGGATCTAGGATCATGGCCGTATTGCAAAGTAAATCTATGAGGAGTGGATGCTTGAATTCGGCTATGGAGCCATGTACAGATGTCGACTTGTCCTCCGCAAGCTCAGAAACGACCATATGAACCTTCACGTGACACGAAACAGAGTCCTGTCACCGTGAGACTCCATGGTTGACTTCCATGTGGACGCCTTTGACCGTGGCTTCTTTAGATCAGTTTGCTCGAACCAATAGGACACGAACCATGTCCACATCATTTCTGACTTGCCCATGTGGCTCGTTTTTCCTGTAGACACCTGTAACATAGAGTTTCACAAAATAGCTGCAGAAAGTTGCAGCAGCTGCGGAAAGTGGCAAGATTCCGCAACTAAATGAACAAAATCTAAATCAAATAGCAGACACAAAAATATAGTTAAAAAACATGTTAGATACTCTTTTGCAATTAAAATACAATGATATTGACAACTTGGGAGGTTCAGGCGAGTGAAAAAGGTATAGAAAAGTGTATGGAAAAGATGCATAATTGAGACTCAACATGAACCATCAAAAGTAAATAGAAAGAATCTACCCACATCATGCTACTGGCTCCTTTCCTCCTAGATCTTGCAAAAATATTAGAATTTTTGATCTTTGAACCTCTTAGTTTGATATTCATATTCTTGCAAACAATCACTAAGAGTCTCCATTTTTGGAATTTCTTCTTCTTCTATCTCCCTCATAGTAAATCTAGGCATATGACTGCGCTATGAATCATAATGTGTGGCTGCATGCTCACACCCATCATGCAAAAATCTAGGGCTTGATTCATATTCAAACCCCTCTGAAGATTCCTCAGACATCTCCCTTCTCATCTTCTTGATATCTCCATGAATGCTCTGCATAGTTTGAAAAAGAAGCTTTGAGAGCCTCTCTTCCTTCCTTCCTCCAAATAATGGAGTCATGTTTTTTTTTTCTTTTTTTTCTTTTTTTTCTTTTTCTGTACATCTCCTCTCTTTGTGAGAATCTTCTCCTTATGGTGACATATTGGCTAAATGCATGCGCTGAGCCAAGATTATGCTCCGATACCACTGTAATATTCCCAAATGGGGAAGCAGCAATATATGAACACAAAACTAGAAAGAGCAGTGTAAACCAACTCATTAACATTGGAGACCAATATGGAGACATAACATCATGTATTATATCAAAAAATCAACACAAAATAGCGAGGCATGAATCATATACAATGAGGAAACTAGCCTCCCATAAGCAATCACTCCTGAATATGAACTGTTGCTACAATAAAAAATGTTGGAAGACTGCTATAGCGCAGTTATAAATGCACTGCTACAGAAAAGGAATGTAAAAAATATTTAGGGCTTTTATATGCCTCAAAATTTATGCCAAATACAGATCTAGGTTTAATACAAACTCCTACAAAGAACTCGGAAAGGGGTTTTCAGAAATACACCCTATATAAGATGGGATGTAAATCCCTAGGGTTGAATATTTACTACAAAATAAAGCACATGAGTTAATAAGGATGAAATATTGTAGATCTGATGTAGATCCCCTCAAAGGTATCCTCCAATGAATGGCTGAACCCTTCAATCACAAGAAAACACTCCAAAGGAGCCACAAGATCCCTCACTAAAGTTTCCCTCCAAAATAATGCAATTCCTAGATGGAACAACACTGTAAATGATGGGAAATAGTTTTCCTAGTGCCAAATATCTGAAATATGTCCAAAAGCCCTCCAAAATAATCTCCCAAGAAAAGGAATCCTTCCTCCTATGAGAAACTAGCTCATAAAGTGGGTTTCTGAACCCTCCACTGCAACACAGCACAATAACCTACAAAAAATGTGCTGATGAAGAAAGTTGTAGCTTGGCCTAAAAAATTGAATGTGGAAATGAATGTAATGCTCTTCCAATAGGCCTCTTAAGGAAAGAGTTTGGATTCCCGCTCGGGAACACCCGGTGCTAAACAACACAGCAATCTCAACTAAATAGTTGAAGAATGAAAGTAGTATAAATAGACCATATACAAAATAATAATCCAAAAACATCCTCCACGTAGCTGCCATCCTCTTCCTTATATATATTATGAGCTTCCTTGCCCTTGGCCCCACTCAATTAGGTCATTTCCTTCATGAAATCAATCTCCCTCCAAAACTGCGTTATTCCTCATTTAATCTCCACTCCTCCATAACAACGCTATTGACTTGGTCAAATTTGACTGAATCAGCATGATCCAACCCCGTTCACACTTAGAGGTGCTTTATTTAGCTGCTTAGAATTCCTCCTTTCACACTTGAAGTGTTTTTATTGCTTCTTAGGAGATTTAAGGGCCTCCCTTCCGACTTATTTTCCTACCTAGTGACAACATGATCTATAATATTCCATTTAGCTAAAAGCTAAATTTTTGGAATATTACACTATGGATGAAGTATTTAGACTTCAAAACATACTGATCATGCATGTGCTACGGAAAGAAGAATGCAAGATGGTGCATATCATCCCAAAGATAATATGGCATGGTCATGCCTTCCATAATTCCTTCATATGAATGGAATATGGAGGGACTGGAGGAAGGGAGACCACATGATGTGGCAGAGATACCTAGTGCATCATCATGAGAAATATGGTTCACATACACATCGCTACAGAGGGTAGATGAAGAGCTATTAGATGAAACATCTACCGATGTTGAGCCCAAGGTGATCGCTGAAGGAGGTTCAGTCGAAACAGAAGGGAATGCCCCGAAGGTATTTTCCGCCAAGGATCTCATGGATGATGACAAATAAAGAATAGTGGCTGAAGGTTCTATCATCTTAACATCAAGGGGAGGTATCACAATGTGTGAATAAATTTCCTTTGGTTCTGCGAAAGCAGAACTCACTAATAGAGGAGTACAAGATTCAATACGAGCGACCTCTATTTGATGAACAACCTCAAGGGTGTCACTAAAGTCGTTGAGATGGGGACAAAGGTGAGACTAGTGGCCATAAAGATCAAAAAAAGCACAATATTGATTCGTGCGCAATGATTTGAGTTTCTTAGCTGAATCAGGTAAGGTAACATGGATCTCCAGGATATCGGATTCAGGAAACACCTCGTTGACCACAAGTTTGAGACGAGGAAGCTGAGGACAATTTTGGGTGGCTTGCCATAACAACATCACACAAAGCACATGGAGGTGACCGCTTTGGGGCCTTATGAGGATCAGGAGTTATTTGGGTAGAATTATCCTTAGGTTCCTTTTTTTTAATTTCCCCCCCTCACTAGATGATTTCGCAACAGGAGTAGATTCTTGTTGAGGTGGTTGAGGCACTGAAGCAAAGGGAGAGGTCATAGCGACCGGTTGGACCGGGTTCAAAGCAGTGTAAGGTTTGAGATAACCAGGCGGGGTTTCAGTTTGGGGATAAATGTACCACACTGGGATCCTCGGGGTCGAATTGGAAAGGCTCAACGTAGCCATAACAGGCACTAAAAATACTCAAAAGGGGGGAGTGAGATACAGTGTCTCACTGGAAGGGTAATGGTCTAGCGGAATGTCTACCAACTATTTAAGGCTAGGGGTAGTCGTTTCTGGTTGAAACAAAGTGGAAGAGACACTATCATAGGGATAAGGTCCTTGAAAATAAGGTCATGAAGGCTCCATCGAGTGACCACCAGCAAGTTACAGAGGTGCTGGCTACTGGCTAGTTGAAACGAACTGCTTGTGGCTATTCCGAGACGATTGCATCATGCAAACATTCGACAAGTTGGGGTCAGCGATAAGAGGGGGGAGACCAGCGAATGCACCAAGCAAGGTGGAATATTTAAATACTCTAGGTGAAAGGTTGGTAAGAGGTGCGACTAATTGCTTATCAGCCACCAAAGATATGATAGAATCGGGGGAGGTCTGAGACTTCAGTTCTTAATATGTCAATTGATCAATGGTAACGATATTTCCATTATGATGAAATCACATCTTACAGTGAACCATAGAGGCAACATCAAACATCGCATAAGTATAGCTACGACCCAAGAGGATATTGTAATCCAAGGGGGCATCAATGACTTCAATATCAACATAAAAAGTCTTTCCCGCCACAGTGACAGGATAATTTCAGTACATGCAAAGGGGTTGAGAAGGGTGACCATCCGAAGCACGCAAAGTGATGGTGGAAGGGGCTAAGTTAGGCGAGCCAAGTTTATTCCAAAAAAAGTCGGACATCACGCAGGTGGATGCACCCTTGTCAATGATACAATGCAAGACACGGGCTTTATGAATCTTGACTGGTATTTGGAAGGTGATGGGTGAAGGTAAGGGGGGATTTTCTAACTTTTCAACATCAAAGATGATCAAACGAATATATGAAGGATCCACAGTGTCCAAAGCATATAATATAGCTTTACATTGTGAAGGGCATGACTGGAGGACTTCCAGCATTGACATGGAAGTAGGAGATTGTGCCAAGTCATCGAATATACTGTAAGTGTGGGAGGCTTTGGCAGAAGTAGCATTTAGGCATAATGGCCCTTTGGGGATCTTGCGAATGACCTCTACCTATAGCTGAGGGATTTGTAAAGGAGCATTGGGTGTCAAAATGGACTCTGCGGAAACTTTGGCTTGGGACTCAGTTGTGGACGAAGCAAGGGGCTTGCCATAGTGTTAGGTTGGTTCCCTTAGGGTGTGTTTGGTTGGTTTTGGTTGCCTTTCCTATTTTTCTTGGAATTAGGAGGATTAGTCACACTTTGTTGTGCATACACTTTACTCTTAGGGGGAGGCGGATGCTGCAATGAAGGTTGAGAAGGCATGGGAGGTTGGGGTGAAGATGTTGTAGGGGCTGGAGCATCGGGCTGTGGGTAAGGACATAAATGAGTTTGAGCAACATTAGGGTAAATAGGTTGAGAAATAGTAGGCCTTGGCATGGGTTGGTGCAATGGGGAAAATGTGATTTGTCCTAGATAAATTTTGTAGGGAGGGGGATAAGTTCTAGAGGAGCTGGCCCCTCCCTAAGGGAAACCATAACCCATGGGAGGATGAGTATACGTATGTGAAAGAGATCCAACAATACCGTCAGTGGTGTGAGATGCCCCTGGTGCATTAGCACCACTAGGTCAAGGAAGATCTCGTAAAGCAGTATAAAAATAACCATATTGGAAATATATCAAGTCATATTTCAACGTGATTTAGACAACTTCTTCCTCTTTCTGAGGGAAGTGAGATGAGACATCTTTACCAATAGAGGGCAAAAGAGTTACGAGAAACGAATCCATATAGACATGGTCGTCGAATGTGGGAGCTCGACATAAGCTCCTCCTTCTATGCCATTCTTGGACATGGTCATAAAGGCAGGTGGTATAAGTTTGAAGAAATGATTTCAACAACTCGATATTGGTATAGTATTGGAAAGGTAGCAAGAGTCGTAAAAGGGGAATGAGAGGCAGAGGCCTGGTCGACATACCACTTTGCAGCATCTCTAGAGATCACTTTAGCTGCACGTGACAAATATCCCTAACAACAAAGATGGGTGTCTAAATTCCTTATATGTGAAATATATAGTCAAAACAAATGCAACAGAAACCTAGATCTATGCAGTAAAAGTAGATAAACAGTAAAATGAAATAAGAGTTTCTCCAAATATCTAATGGACAAGACAAGATATATAAATAATTTTGTATTATGTTAACACCTGGGAAGGGAACAAAGTATGATGTTACCAGTCCCCCTCAATGGGATGGGTTCTTGGTTGTCCTCAACACTTCAGATCCAAGGTTTCTCTCTCTCAATTGTGTAGAAAACCCAAGCCGTTTTGAACTCTATGGCAACTCAAGAAGAAAAAAAATAATAATGATCAATGTATGACAATGATAAAAGGATCAAGGTTCGACCATGATAAAAGGATCAAAGTTAAATAATGAATGGAAAATCCTCCTATTTATAACAAAATATTGAGCTATCCTTGATAATGGTGCATAATAAAATATGATTAACCAAGATCTAGATCTAACTGCTTGGAATATTTAATTATATTTTGTTGGAGGGAAAAGGAATTTAAATTGGTTAAATCATTTTATTTAGAAATAATAAACAAATAAATGATTTATTTATCATTTCAAGGATGGGGTTAAGGAATAATATAACAAATAATGATTTATTTTACTATTCCTAAATGATTTAGTCAAATTTAACAAGGAATATTAATTAAATAATGATTTAATTAATTATTCCTAGAGAATAATAAGATAGATAATTATTTATCTAATTATTTCTCATTAATTGGGTTAAATATGACCAGGAATATTATTTAAATTGTGGTTTAATTAATTTTTCCTAGAGGAAAACCAAATAAATAAGGATTTATTTAATCATTCCCCATGGGGTTTCCTATTTGAACCAGAAATAACTTAATAAACTATGGTTTATTAAATTATTTCTTACAGTGAAAGAAATTTTACTATGGTAAAATTGGTCTTACATGGTGTTTTTCAATCCATCTAATTGTAAATGGTTAGATATAATATTCCCAAATAGGGAAGCAACAATATTTGAACACAATAATGGAAATAACAGTGTAAATCAATGTAAAAATATGGGAGACCAATATGGAGCCATTATATCATGCTTATGAAAAAAAAATCAATACAAAATAGTGAGGCACAAATCATATGATATGAGCAAACAAGCCTCCCATAAAAAATCACTCTCAAGAATGAGATGTTGCTACTGCACAAAATGCTAGAGAGTTGCTACAGCACAATCACAATGGACATAAATATAGTAGTATATCATACAATTATATAAAAAATAATGATATATGCCTCAATAGATTCTACACATATAGATCTAGGCTCTATATCACCCTTCCAAGACAACCCAAGAGGGTTTCCAGAAAATACACAAAATATACAATGTGAGCTACAACCCTAGGGCTGAAGGTTTGCTGCAACAAAATGAATGAGAAGATATGGCTGAAGATGATGTGGAAATAATTATATCTTCTACAATAAATCCTCTGGATGAAAGTATGTCCCCTCCACTGAAGAAATCACCTCCCAAATCATATACTACAACCACCCCTGCAACTCCTGTAATGTTCCAAAATTTTAGCCTCCAAGCTAAATGGAACATTAGAGTTAGCAGTAGCTCTAGCCGGTGAATAAATGGGAAGAAAACCCCATGAGTCTCCAAGGAGGAATAAAATACTCCAAATGTGAAAGGGGACACTCTTTCAAGCCTAATAAAACACCTCCATGTGTGAACAGGGATAAAATCAAGCTGCTTTGACAAAGTCAACAACGCAGTTTTAGAGGAGGAGGAATCCAAGGAGGAATAATGCAATTTTGGAGGGATATGTATCTTGGGATAGAGATTAACTAATTGAGTGGGGCCAAGGGCAAGAAAAATCATGTCTTATATAAGGAAGAGTATGGTAGAATTATTTTTCATGTCTTAGATTATTATTCTTGTCTGCCAAGACTTGTTGCTGCTTTGATGCTTAGCAAAGTTGCAGTGCTATTTAGCACTGGGTGTTCCCGGGTGGGAATTCCACCTCTTTCCTTTGAGGAGCCTCATTGGGAGAGTTTTCATTCATCATTCCACATCAGGTTTTTAGGCCAATATTCATCCATCTTAATCGGCACAGCTTTGCTGGAGATTGTGCAGTGTTGCTGGGTGTAACAGTGGAAGGGATTGAAATCCTGGCTTCTGAGCTAGTTTCTCATTGGAGGAAGGTTTCCTTCACTTGAGAGATATGTTTGGAGAGCTCTAGAGCTTATTTCAGATATGTGGTATCATACCACACATTTCCCATACATTCCCAGCGCTATTTTTGCTAGGGAATGCGTTATTTTGGAGGCAGTGTTCATTGCATGGTTTGGTGGCTCCGTTGCTGAGTTTGCTTGTGATTGAGAGGTTCATACTTTAATGGGAGGGATCCCTTGAGGGGTATACATCAGATCATACATCTTCCCATCCTTGTACACTCATGTGCTTCAGTGTTGCAGTGGTGATTCAGTAAATTACCGAATATCATATTTTGTATGCAGAGTGTTTGATAAGAAACCCTTGCCGATTTCTTTTGTATTTTGTACAAGGAGATTATATCTCTGTTCTTCAGCATTATTTATCAATACATGAGTATATATATTTTTATCCTATTATTTTATGTGTAAACCCTCTCTTAGACTATGCAGTCCCTTGAGCAGCTGCTCCGACATTTTGCAATCTTGGGGTTTTAGCACTTTTTGGCAATCCTAGGTGTGGGAGATTTGTTTAACCCACCTATTTTGCTTTGTTTCAGCTCAAATATTTGATTTATAATGTATATTGACTAATATATGGGATCCAAGAGTCCATTTTACTGTTTTATTGCATTTTTTTGCTGGAAATGTGTTTTTGATGCATGATTTATGAGCTGTTCTAGATTTGGAATATTACAGTGGTATGAGAGCATGATCTCTCGCTCAGCCTGTGAGATCCAGCTATCAAAGGAAGGAGAGATCGACATAAGCTAGAAAGCTTCAGTATTTGAAGGAATAAAGGAAGATAAGCTTACAAATATTCCTCCAAAATCTTTGCAGAGCTTTCAAGGAGAGATGAAGAAAATGAGATTGGAGATGGGATCTCCAAAGGAGGTTGAATATAGAGCTGAATCTATATTTTCACATGATGAGTGTGAGAATGGAGCTACGATCCATGATGCACAACTCAGTCAAGTTCCCAGAGCTATCTTGAGATGGATGGGAGGAGGAAAAATGCCTAAGAGGAGAACTCTTAGTGATTTGTTGCAAGAGTATTAATATCAAACTGAGAAGTTTAGAGATCATACTGATTTCCAAATGTTTTGCAAGGTACAGGTGGAGAAATACCAGTAGCAGGATGTAGGTAGATTTCTTCTATCTACTTTTTCTGGATCACCTACATGTTCAGTTGGAGCTTAGGTGAAGGAGCTAGAATCCTATTTGCAGTTGCACCATATTTCCGGAGATGAAGCTATCAGAGTTGCAGTGCTACATTTCAGAGGTAAGGCTCATGCATGGTGGATTTTTTAATCTTTTTCTTTAAGAAATGCAAACACTTTCTCTTATGCAATATTCATAGAAACTTTGATGGGGAGACTTGGTGAAAAACTTCCTAAGACACATGAGCAAGGAAAACTTGATAAAACAAAACCCTTGCATGTGATGGAGGAAACCCCACTTCAGAAAACCATGGGCGGAGCTGACATATTGCATTACACATTGCTGGAAGCAAGACCTCCAGTTCATATTCTTGAACAAGAGGGCATGAAGATTTCCTTTTCACAGGAGGATCCAACTATTGAGATGTTGCCCATGCACATTGAGGAAGATGAGGGAAACAACGCTGTCACATCTAGAGCACATACAATGCCTCATGAAAAGGGAGGAGAAGCACATGCTCCAACAGGAGGGATTCTTGTGCCTTTGCAGGAATTTCCTTAGGATCTCATACATGGAAGTCCAAGCACAATCAGTGAGCAGCATGATTGTGCAGCCTTGCAACTAGAAGGAGAAGGAAGGGAGGAAGACCAGCATCATTTTATGAGAGGCACACACCCTTATCTATTTCATAGAGCCAGTGCAAGAAAGAGGAAGACTGTATTGCACTGTGAAAGCAAGCCCAAGGTTTACCAACCATATGAGCAGTCTACTCTTGACATTGATGTCTCACTATATGGAGGCATTCCTCTTGGGAGGCCACCTGATCTGGAGTTGATGGAAGACATATTGTCTTTGGATTCACCACTCTTAGATTTTGGAGAGGTGAAGAGTTTGGAGGAAGACTTTGGCATGGGGGATGTCAAAGTAGTAGGCAGCAGCATGAGGAGAGCTTCACATGCCAGATCACCAGTGCTGTCTCTTAGGAGGATTGATCCTTATTGGAGATCTAAGCTCTTGGTAGAGTACTCCAAGGATCTTGGTGCATGCATTATTCTTGATAACCCAGATGGAGATGATAGATACATGGTGGATGATGTGGTCGTCTAATCCTATGGCAGGATCTTCTTGACCATATCTTCTAGTCTCAAGGAGAAGCTGCTACATGCAGCACATGAGGACTTCTCTTCTATGCACTTTCTTGCATATTTCCATTTGATGGAGGAGTTCACTTGGGAGGGCATTTAGAATGACATATATTAGCATATGGAGAGATGCATAGCCTGGATGGTAATGAAGAGGAGGTCACAGCCACTTCCCTACTCTTTGGAGGTGAGGGAGAATTGCCAGTTGAGCCATTTTAGCTCAAGATCTCAAGTACATGATGGAGGAGGTATCATTTCATATTTTGTTTTGTACTTCTTTTCATTATTTGGGAAACATGATGTAACAAGAATAATTATCTCTTCTTGCATATTGTATGATGATGTACTTGCAGCTTCTTGTAGCCTTGATTTTGGATATCCTTTTGATGGTTTGTGGGGGAAGCCACATGATTCTTGGTGTACACCATTGACACCATATTGTAACTTAATATTTTCATCTTATGAGATGACTATGGCAGCAAACAAGTGGCTGGTAGAGCACTTGTTATTTCTTATTTTGATGCAGGAAAAGGATGCACTGCGCTGGTTCCATGAGAGGGGCCATGATTCACTCTCCGGTTGTCATTTGGAAACTTGTTTTTATTGTATCTTTCTTCCATGTATTGTTGATGTGTTTTTTCTCAAGGGAAGATTTGTATGGAGAGAGAAACCAATTGGATGGCATGGCACCCATATGATAGAGCAACAGAAGACTTGTTGGTATGGGGCATCATACAAGTTGACCATCATGATCTCACTTCATGGCTTGTATGAGGGAGAGATGAGGCAGCAACAAAAAATTTTGTTGCTATGGTTACACTTGGGAGAGTATGGGAAAAATTCTTCCCATAATGTTCATGATATTTCCGGAAAGAAGGAAGGGACATTCATGGTGCAAGAAGGTTACCCTTCAGCATTGGAGGATTATGAGAGGCTTCCATGTTGGAAGAAGATCTTCTCACATAGCAGAATGATGGTGGATGGCTTTGGCATGAGGAATGTCAAAGGGAGAAGTCATGGAGTGACAAGAGCCTTGCTACTAAGGCCTACAGTTCTGTCACTTGAAAGCATGTTTCTATTGATGGAGTGTTCCAAAGGGAGTATGCATCCTCTCCTCTTACATATTTTTATGAGGAGATTCTTATGGGAGGGCTCACTCATGGACCTCACCTTCAGCTCACACATGATGCATGGTAAGAAATACATTTATGTGGTTATTGATTACTCAATGGAGTATTTGTACTTTCTCACCATGTGTAAACAGTGCATTGCTCTTCAAGAGAGCAAGAGTACTTTTGGGTTTCATGGTCACTTTAGGGAAAATTTTTATGATGATAACATCCCATATATACATGAATTTGGGAAAGTGTATTGTTATTTTATCTATGTACAGCTGATAGACATTGATGCTTACTTCCCCATGTTGGAAGAACAAACATGTGCAGCGTATAACTTGTTGCAGAACCACTTGCCACATGACACTCTCAAGCAGCAGTTGGGAAGACTGCATAATATCCACTTGTAGAACCTTTGGTGCCATCCAAAATTGCGCATAACCTTCAACATTTTTCTAATTTGGATGCCAAATGGTAATGATGTTCCATTCATCTTGAATGGAATAGTTTGGGTTGGCATGTTTCATGATTTTTGGGGGAGGGTCCTTGGAGAGTCAATCTTCTTCTTGCCATTGGAGGAAAATCATGTTGCAGCCCAAAATCAGCATGCCCTCTACACTTATCATAAGTGGAGAGGAGGACAATGTGGGATAGGCCCTCTTGCCTATCATGTTCATTTATTTAGCCCACCTACATTTCAGGATCACAAGGTGGAGGAGACTTTTCATGATTTACCATGTTGGAGGGTGACTCACTTCATTTGGATGATAGAATGGGCACTCATTCACCATGATGATCATCACTCCTAATTTTTGGAGGCCATGAGACAACATGCAAGTTTCCATTCACACTTTCCCCCTTTGATTGTTGTGGACCATTTGGTTTTGCACACTTGGGAGGAAACATTAGATTACAGTTTATTTGCCGATTCTCTTGATGCAGTGATGGAGGCTATTGATGGGAGGCCACATGAGGAAGAGGGGAGAAATTATGTTCCCCTTATGAATTTTCTTGAGGACAAGAAAATATTTTGGAGGGGAGGACTGTAATGTTCCAAAATTTTAGCCTCCAAGCTAAATGGAACATTAGAGTTAGCAGCAGCTCTAGCCGGTGAATAAATGGGAAGAAAAGCCCATAAGTATCCTAAACAGGAATAAAATACTCCAAAAATGAAAGGGGACACTCTTTCAAGCCTAATAAAACACCTCCATGTGTGAAAAATGATAAAATCAAGCTGCTTTGACTAAGTCAACAACGCAGTTTTAGAGGAGGAGGAATCCAAGGAGAAATAACGCAATTTTGGAGGGAGATGTATCTTGGGATAGATATGACCTAATTGAGTGGGGCCAAGGGAAATAAAAATCATGTATTATATAAGGAAGAGGATGGCAGCATTATTTTTCATGTCTTAGATTATTATTCTTGTATGCCAAGACTTGTTTCTACTTTGTTGCTTAGCAAAGTTGCAGTGTTGTTTAGCACTGGGTGTTCCCGGGCGGGAATCCCACCTCTTTCCTTTGAGGAGCCTCATTGGGAGAGTTTTCATTCATAATTACACATCAAGTTTTCAGGCCAAGCTTCAGCCATCTTCATCAACATAGATTTTCTGGAGATTGTGCAGTGTTGCTGGGTGCAGCAGTGGAAGGGATTGGAATCCCGACTTCTGAGCTAGTTTCTCATTGGAGGAAGGTTTCCTTCACTTGAGAGATCTGTTTGGAGAGATCCAAAGCTTATTTCATATATTTGGTATCATACCACACATTTCCCATACATTCCCAGCGTTGTTTCTACTAGGGAATGCATTCTTTTAGAGGCAATGTTCATTGGATGGTTTGGTGGCTCCGTTGCTGAGTTTCCTTGTGATTGAGAGGTTCATCCTTTCATGGGAGGGAGCCCTTGAGGGGTCTACATCAGTTAAGAAATAATAACAGCCTTGTACACTCATGTGATTTATTTTTGCAGTGGTGATTCAGTAAATTACTGAATATCACATTTTGTATGCAGAGTGTTTGACAAGAAACCCTTGTCGGTTTCTTTTGTATTTTGTACAAGGAGATTAGATATCTATTCTTAAGAATTATTTATCAATACATGAGTAGATATATTTTTATCCTATTATTTTATTTGTAAACCCTCTCTTATACTGTGCAGTCCCTTGAGCAGTTTCTCCGACATTTTGCAGCCTTGGGGTTTTAGCATTTTTTGGCAATCCTAGGTGTGGGAGATTTGTTTAACCCACCTAGTTTGCTTTGTTTCATCTCTAATCTTGGAATTAGAATGTATATTGACTAATATTTTGGACCCAAGGGTCCATTTTATTGTTTTATTGCATTTTTTGCTGGAAATGTGTTTTTGATGCATGATTTATGAGTTGTTCCAGATTTTGAATATTACAACTCCTCCCTAAAATAACGTAGATTTGGATTGAAAATACGTTTTAGGGGATAAAAATACATTGCCCTAATGCCAAATGTATCAATAAAGCTCAAGGGTCTTATTTACTAGCCTCCCAATGGAAGGAAACCTTCTTCCACTGAAAATAATCTCTGAAATGACCCAAATCAACTCTCCATTGCTGCACCCTGCAACTCAGCACAACTCTAAATAGAAAATATGTTGTAGAAGAAATTTGTAGATTTTCCTTCTGCTATAATGTTGAAATGTAGCCCAAATACTTCTCCTGAGTGGGCACTCTAAGTCCCCTGAGGATGAAGGTGGGATTCCCGCTAGGGAACACCCGTGTGCTAAACAGCATTGCAATCTTAGCTAAATAGCTAAAGAGAGCCTCAAGTCTTAACAGACCATAAACAAAATAATAATCCAATCATACCCATAATGGCTACCATCCCCTTCCTTATATTATTGGTGATATTCCTCACCTTGGGCCCCAATCATTAAAGCCACTACTTCCATGCATGGAGTCTCCCTCCAAAACTGTGTTGTCCCTCAATGAATGCCACTCCTTCCATACCAGCGTTGTTTGATTTGGTCAAAGTTGACCCAGTATACATGCTCACCCCCACTTTTCACACATAAGGGTCTTCAATCCAGCTTTTAGATGACCTCCTTTCACATTAGGAGTGTATTTTATTCCTACTAAGGATATTTATGGGTCTCCATACCCTCTTATTCCTTTAACTAAGAGAAAAATAAAAAAATTAATATTCCAGTTAGTTGTGTGCTAATTTAGGAATATTACAGTCCTCCCCTCCCAAATTTTTCTTGTCCTCAAGAAAATGAAAGTATAGAACTGAAGAGCCTCCTCTCCTCCTCCTATAGCATTCTCATGTGATAATTTCATCCAATGAACAAGATGCTCTCTCATCAATATGTCCCCAAGTTGCTCCTCCCAAATATATAAGTGTTACACTGAAATTTGTCACCATGACATTTTAGTACTCCCTTGAAAGCCTACAATATCAATGTTCCCAAAGTCAAGCCTTGAAACTAAGAGAAAAGCTGATAAAAGCCTTAAAATTTTGGTACCACACTTTCTCTTAGTTTTGCTTGCGGTCCCGCACTTTTTGGCTATAAATCCTGCGTAGCCAAACGCACTGTCTGTTTGTTAAAATTGCGGACCCCTGTAAAAGATTAAAAAGGCGAAAGTAAAATCTAGAAGCTCAGTTAAAGTCATTTTTTGAAGCTTCTAGAAACATTCTTGCAGTGGGAAGTACGCTCCTTTCATGTTCATGCATCCCATCCAATAAGGAGGTAACCCCTTGATGTAAGGAACTAATCCCTTTGAAGGAGGACTCCATCCCTTCTTTTATGGAGTTGTAACCTCCTCTTATCCACTATAAAAAGAGGCATAGGGCAGCCTCCAGGGGTTACCATGAATGAATTGAAGTTTTAGTATTGTTGGAGGCGAACTGCTGTTGAAACTTAGACCCTTTTAGCTAAGATTTCATGTGGGAAGGATTACATACTTGTATGTATCTCGGTTGGAAGAGTGCAAGGCTGATATGAGTAAATTAAACGCCTGCTCCAGACCCCAGGAGGACCTGTACAACATCAAGGCGGACACGGTTGTAAGGCTCTTCCTTATTTAAGTTAATACAAATAAATCTGTTTTTCTCAATAAGCTGTCAATTGATTATTTATTTTATGGATTCCTTGATCACCATAATGGATATGATTTATGAATATATGCTATGTAGGTGCTATTTGATGTTTGCTTTTTTATGATTGCAGATCTTCGAGGAGAACTCTTTCGAGCGATTGAAGGATTACTACTACAAACAAGCGTTGGATCAAAGGTAAGATCGTTAAAACCTTTATAGCATTTAATTATAAATCGCAATATATCTAGAGAAAGGTAGATTTTTTTGTCAATTTTTTGCTAGTTGTCTGTAGGACACTTGGGAGGTCTGTCTTGTCCATAAGAATGAATAATCCATCCAACAAAATGGAAACTCCGCTGGGGAAAGAATTTGAGCTTCAATTTCTTTTACTTTTGATTTATGAATTTATGTTTCTTGATTTTTATTGATTTATATTGGCTTGGGTAGTTAATCCCTATAGAATCTTTGAGAACTTTTTGAGAATTTTTTGGTTTTTTCTCTTGTTTTCTTGTGTCTTCTCTTTTTCTTTTGAGATAGTGTGGGAAATTCCGCACTTTTCCTGTACCCACAGTGCGAGACCGCACTGGATTGCACTAAAAACTGCGGACCCTATCAAATTTTTGAAAAAATCTTAAAATCTTCTTTTCTGGATTAGTTTTTTAGGTTCTCAGTGATTACCCAGACCTGTGTCTTCTGTCAGGAAGCCTTGATTAAGAGTTTATTTCAGCACTTTTATTTTTGATTGATTTTCTGAAATATTTGCATGTTATCATGATTTTTGCTTTGTCTTACATCCTGCTCAAATATTAAAAACCTTGGTATGCCTTTAGATTACTGGTATTCTCTTGTTTTCTTGCTGAGTCTGACATCATAGAAAAAATTGTTTTGTGAGATTTAGGTTCCATTTTTTCTCCTTTGCATATCTTTGAAAAAAAATTGTTAACAAATTTGGAATTTCATTTAAAAATGAAAATTGGATTTTTTTTAGAGTTCTTACTAATTCAAGTAAAGAATTTCTTAGTGAGATCACAAGCTAAGTAATACATCCTTAAAAAACTTGAAATTTTAATTTAGATTTAGTCTTAAAATTGTTAGATCTCAAATAGTGTTTTTAGTTTTGAGTTCTTTTTAGAAATTGTAGTGTCTTTTGAAGAAAAAGCCTAGTTTGCAGTTTCGATCTTGAACAAAAGGGATTTTTATTGAGCATAGATCAGTGTGAGTTCTCATTGAAATTAAATTTCTTTTCATTTATTCTTGCTTAAAGGAAATATTTGTTTCTCGAAAGTTGCATTTCTCAACTCTTCCTTAGCTAGAATTCATTGAAAGAAAACAGATTGTTTCTCATTATTAGATGCATTTTTAGTATGTTTTGAGTAGGTTCAATACACATCATTCGTTTCACTCACATACCTATTGTCTTAAGAAACAACTCTTAAAATCAACACTTAATTAAAATTAACCTAGTAACTTTTATTTCTAGGGCTCTTTTCACCAATATAGCTTAGGCTAGTGTCTTGGAGTAGGGAGTAATTAACTCTCCAAGACAGTTAAAACAAACAAGTAGTTAATCTTGCAGTAGGAAAAAAATCCAATAGTTGCTTGTATGCTCTAGGAAGCTCCTCTTAAAGGAGTCAAGCACGAGGTCATATCTGAACCAATTGGATAATCAATTCTATCTCATTGGGAACGTTAGAAGATTTTCATGTATTAACAACGGTAAACCTCAGAGAGACCATTGTTGAGGAGCCTGGGGTCACTTGTCGGTATACCTTGGATTATGTCAAGGAGCCTTCAAGGGGATTGAGCTTTGTTACTCTGCCCTTGCGCGTATGTTGGACTGTAGACTATTCCCCCAGGTATATTAGTTTCTGTTGGTAACCATAGTGACCATAATCTTACAGTTTTTTGCCTAAGGTGATGGTGGTGGAAAGATCCCACTGTACCTAGAGCAGACGTCGACTAGACTCACTTGGAATCTCTGGAGGGTTATCTTCACTTGAGATGGTTTAAGTGGAGAAACTTGCACCGGTCTATTTCATTAAGCAGGTTGTCGGGGTAATTGTTCCAACTGCCCTTTTAGTGTGGGAAGTTATTGTTTGTGTGTGGATTGATCTCCTATATTTTTAGGCATGTGATTCATTTGTTTGTTTCCTTAGTGACTCTAGGAGTCTTCATTGAGATTTTTATTTGATTGTGTGTGATTATAAGTTTTAATCGTGGTTGAATTACTGAGACAATCACGCAGACTTCAGGGGAAGCCCCCTGAATATACACCAAGCCAACTTGAAGGGCTGCGAGATCTAGTATCGCCTACTGACAGTAGAATTGAATCAATAGAAGTAGGAGAGTCATCTATAGTTGTTCATCCTGATTATCAATTACAAACAACAGAGCATATTCAAGAGCCGATTTCAGTTTCCGAGCTTATTGGTAGTATTTCTCCTTCCAGTGAATTCACTGAAGAACCTGAAATTTCTGAACTTGACACTGAACCTGCTGTTTTAGAACCATCTTCAAGATTTGTTACTCCAACTTCTAGTGATCCTGGTTCACCTAGGGTAAGACATATTATTACTGAAAATCTTCCTTCTGACCTCATTTCCATTGAGGAAATTGTTGGTCCACACGAAGAAGTAACTCTTCCCGAAACCCAACAGACTTTGAATCTTAGGGAGCATGAATATATATTCTATAGTCCTTTTAGAAGTGACACTTGATACTTGTCATTGACAGATTTTTTAGAGAACTCGGGTCTTATTTTTTCACCACCCTGATTTCCTTTTCATCCTACACCAATGGGTTACTATCCTTCATCCATCATGTCAAGTGAGCCATCTATGTTTTCCCAATCACCGAAAACATTTTTATACGGTGGTCCTTCTGTTCCTTCGGGGTACTAGTCACTTTCTGGCACTTTCTCAGGAGCAACTCCTCGACCAACTGAACAAGTGTTATCAACTGGTACGAATGGAACTAAAACTGAAATTTTGAATGAAGAGAAATTTTTTATGATGTCTGGTAATATTCCAAATCCTCAACCTCAAGGTAGTCAGTTACCGCCTGGGGGGAAATCTCAAGGTAGTCAATTACCACCTGGGGGGGAAACCTCAAGGTAGTCAGTTACCGCCTGGGGGGCAGCCTCAAGGTAATTTTTTACCAAGACAAACTGTAGGACATTATTATTTACCTGGAGAAAAACCTCAAGGACAATACATACCTCAAGGTTATCAACCTCAAGAACAATACATTCCTCAGGGTCCTTATCAATCCCAGATTTAGTACATGCCTCAGGGTTATCAACCTCAAGGTTAGTACCCAACTCAAGGTTTCCAACCGCCTTCCGGTCAATCGTTTTTACAAGGAGCTGGAAATTTACCACTTAATTATCAACCCTACGTTCAACCAAACTATGGTCCTTCATATGTACAACCTTCTATGGGTCAATACCCTGGAATGAACATGGTGTGGAATCCATCGCAAGTTCAACAGACTATGCAACCTAATGTGCAGTTACCTAATGAACCCGGACAACCTTTAGTTTCTAGTCCAACCCAGCAACCTGTTCAACCTACTGTTCAAATCCCTGCACCTAGTTTTGTTCAGCAGCCTAGGCCCAGTACACCTCAGACTCTGCCTCAAACTGCTGCAACCTCTGTTCAACCTACAACACCCATTTCTAGAGTATCTGTAACTCCAGTTTCTTCTATCCCTGCATCAGTGAAAATTCCTCAAGCCTCTGTACCATAGTCGGGACCTACAAGTCAGACTATGGCCCATATGCCTACGGGACAAGCTGGTACAAGTATGATTGTTTCTAGTCAACCTCAGTTTACTTATCAACCGTACAAAGGATAATATCAAATTGGTCAAACTACGCAAATTCCAGCGTATCAGTATCAGCCGTACCCTGGGTATACTTATCAAATACCTCAACAACCCCAGTATGGTCTGGTTAATCCTGGTTACCCAGGAGGTTACACGATCTAAAATGCACATCCGATTCGAGGATATCCTAGCTATCCTCCTCCTGGCACTGGTTTGATCACTCAAGGTTATCAAGACCCTAGTCATCGGTTACCATTCATAGCAACTTTAGATTTACCAGATCTGTCATGCCTTATGAACAATCCCATTTTTTATCTTTCATATTGGCCGCCAATGCCTAACAAGTTTCCCAGTGATATTCTGAAATTTGAAGGTAAGTCAGGAGAGGACCCGTCTAATCACGTTATGACTTATCACCTCTGATGTGCATCCAATTCGCTAGTCGATGATTCTATTCGATTACATATTTTTCGGATAACTCTCATTGGTCCAGTTGCCAAATGTTACATTGAGTTACCACGCGGATTTTTTTAATAATTTTAATGTGTTAGCTATAGATTTCTTAACCCATTTTCAGTTTCCTTTTAGATACAACAATGGCACAGAATTACTGACTTCATTAAAGCAGTCTACATCTACATACATATCTGATCACATTCATGAATGGAGAAGTAGAAGGCGTTTAGTGAAAGTTTTTATTCCTGATCAAATTTTGGATGAATGGTTTATTAAATCGTTATTGCCCAAAATTACTAAAGATGTGGCCAAAGGATGCGTTGTTACAGAAGAGTAAGTTATTGCTCAGGCTTAGTACCTTGACCTTGTCTATACTCAGTCAGGTACTTTGTATGATAAAATCCCCGATTTACCAAGACCTAGTCAGTTAACTGCAACTCCTTCTGGCTCTCATGCCGTTGATGGTGTAATTGGTTCTGTTAGTACTGGTAAGAGTAAGAAGAAGTCTTCCAAGAATACTTCTCCTATTATCACTTTACCTGATTCACCTAAAGGAGATTCTTCCCTAGAAACTTCTGCTGATATCCATGTTGTAGAGACATCTACGGCCAAATCTAAAAATGGTAGTAAGAAGAAAGGTAAGAATAAAAAGAAAAAATCTTCAAAAGAAAAAATTGATACAACTGAACCAACTGACGAAAAACGTAAACCTCGATATCCTTGTCTCGTCTGTGACCAGGATCATTTTATGAAAGAGTGCCCGCATAGAGCCGAGGTATCAAAATTCATTAATGGTTCACCTATACCTGCTGTCTTGAAGGATCCCTTTCCCACTCAAGATAGTAACATGGTTGGATCTTCCTCCAATCCTATTGAATATATTTTCATGGTTGCGACACAATCGCAATACTACGGTAGTAAAAATACTGGTAAAGAAGTAAAAACATCCAATTATGCATTGACTACATCTCCCTCAGTTTCTGATCCATTACAGATCGAAAAACAAAATCCTAACTTAGTGATAAAACCGCCTGCAAAAGGTGTACTTCGTAATTCAAATTTCAACCAACATGCGAGAGCTGCTCAGAATTACAATATTGTTGAAGATTTGGAAATTTCCCCTTCAGCAATGTCGGCTTTGGAAGTATTGAAATCATGCCCATCCCAAAGAAAATTACTTTTTTCAGCCTTAGGAGCTGTAGATATCCAGGATTCGAACCTCATGATCTTCGATTTAGAAAATTTTACACCACGCCTACCTCATCAAATGGCTTTTCAAATTCCGGTAATATTCAAGAACAAGCGTATCTTTCGTACTGTTGTTGATGAAGGGGCTTCTATGTGTATAATGTCGATAAAATGTTGGAAATCACTTGTTTCTCCAACAATCAACCAATCACTAACTATTATCAAAGCATTTGATGGAAGAGGTTTTCAACCATATGGTATTTTACAAGATCTACCAATAGAGGTCGAAGGAAAAATGGTTAATCTAGATGTGGAAGTGGTTGATGCCCCTCTGGATTATAACCTTCTCCTGGGTCGTAGTTGGTCTTACGCTATGACTGTTGTTGTATCATCAATCTTTCATCTCATCATGTTTCCTCATAAAGGAAAGATTGTTAAGATAGATCAACTCTCATATTATTCATCCGACCCAGCTTCTACTGATAGTATCCAACATATCAGAAAATAAACTATCCCTTATAAGGATATTGGAGTAGGCTTGATTAAAGATTCAGCTTTACTGGGAACTTTTTCCCTGCCTCCTCCTAACGTACAAACTCCTATTGCTAATATCAATATGATTACATAAAGTAATATTTTCTTTGATGATCCTTGGATAGTTCCTTCAGAATCAGAATTGGATTTTTTCGAGGGCCTGATGCCTTTGAGTCCTTTTGAGTTAGCATATCAGCAAGTACAGTCATTTTTTGATATCCCTTCAACTGAATCTGATCCAGTGAATGTGATCAATCAGGAGTCGTTTTCAATATTGAGTTTAGCTTTGACACCAATTCCCGATCCTGCTCAACAAGTTTTCCATACTGATGAGCATATTCGTGAATTCTTGTCGGTAGATGAATTACCATGGGAAGATCTACACCATAGGTCTTCATTTTTACCCGCCCTCGATCATTTTGAAAATGATTTTTCCTCTATTTTTACCACTGATTATGTCAAAGAACCTCAAAATCCTCTTTCACATGCCGATTCTGAATTTAATTTAGAAAATATTTCTACGACAGTTCCTCTTGACATTTTAGTAAAACCTAGAATTATTGAAAACATTCACATAGGTGCTTCTTATACGCCTGAAGAAATTCAAGCATATAAGGCCCTGTTTCAGGAATCCCGCGACATCTTTGCCTGGTCATATGAAGAAATTCCACGAATTGATCTGTCAATTGTTGTACATGAGATTAAGACATACCTGGATGCTAAACCCGTTAGAAATAAATTACGTTAGATTCATCCGAGAAAATTTGCCGCTATCAAAGCAGAAGTTGAAAAATTACTTCATGTAGGTTTTATTTATACAATCCCATTAACGGACTGGGTATCTAATATTGTTCTGGTCAATAAAAAACAAGGAACAATAAGAGTATGTATCGACTATAGGGATATAAATCGAGCTTTTCCCAAATAAAATTATCCAACCCCTTACATGAATCAAATTATTGACGATTGTGCTGGAAGTGAAATGTTCTCATTTATGGATGGATTCTCCAACTACAATCAAATAAACATACTCCCTGTAGATCAACCAAAAATAGCTTTCATTTTTCCATGGGGAACTTTTGCTTACCGAAAATTACCTTTTGGCCTTAAGAACGTTGGTGCCACTTTTCAAAGGGCCATGTCTTATGAATTTCACGACATTAAGCATATTGTGCAACCCTACCTTGATGATTTTCCTACTCACTCTTCATGCAGAGCAGATCATATTACTCATTTACGAGCCATATTTAAGTGATGTAGGCACTATAATATTCGTTTGAATCGACACAAATGTGTTTTCTGCATAGAATCAAAATGATTATTGGGATTTATTGTCTCAAAGGCAGGCATTCGTGTCGACCCATCGAAGGTTGAGGCAATCATCAATTTACCTCCTCCTTCTACTATTCGCCAACTCCAAAGTTTGCAAGGGAAAGAAAACTTTTTACGTCGATTCATTCCTAACTACGCTGAATTAATGAAAGGTTACACTAGGTTGTTGAAACATAACTTTCCATTCTTTTGGGACGAGGTCGCTGATAGATCTTTTGATGCTTTGAAAAATGCGTTGACCCATGCACTGTTACTGCATCCTTCCAACTATAACCAATATTAATTTTTGTACCTCGCCGCTTCCGATTCCACGATAGAAATGGTTTTAGTTTAGGAAGATGAATTCCATAGTGAACATGTGATTTACTATCTTAGTCGAAATTTGCATCCAACTGAGATTAAATACTCGCATGTGGAGAAATTGGCCTTGGCAACTGTTCAAGCTATTCAACGTTTTCGTCACTACATACTTTTACGCAAAACAACAGTGATCTATGATTGCAACCCTATGATGTACATCTTGACCAAACAATTGCTAGGGGGAAAATACTCCAAATGGATTGTTATCCTACAGGAGTTTGATTTGGAGTTTGAAAAGTCCAAATCAAAGAAATCATTGATATTTTCTGAACTTATGTGTGATTTCCCACAAACTGATACAGAAAATATGGTGGAGCAACCAATCGTGGATGAATCCTTATTTCTTATTAGTACCATTGATCCATGGTATGGAGATATTATCGTATATCTACAAACCCAATATTTTTGGCCTGAGATTTCATGGTCACAACGACGAAAAATTCGTTTTCAGTCTCAACAATATCACATTGTTGGCAACACACTTTACCGTCATGGTGTGGATTCGGTTTTTCGACATTGTCTAACTCATGACAAAGCCGAAAAGGTTTTAAATGACTGTCACTCCAGAGCATGTGGCGGTCATATGTTTGGGTACGCCATAGCCCAAAATATATTGCGCGTAGGTTATTTTTGGCCATCTATTTTTAAATATTGTATTTATGCGGTTCGAAAATGTCATAATTTTCAAATCTTTGATCGAAAAATGTGTGCACCACCTACTCCTCTTCACCCTGTCATTGTTTTCGGTCCTTTTGCAAAATGGGGCATCGATTTCATTACATGTAACCCTCACTCGACCGAGGGGCATGGGTACATTATTCTAGCAGTAGATTATTTTACCAAATGGGCCGAGGTGATGCCTACATTTGTGGTAGATGGAAAAACTGCAGCTAATTTCGTATTCAATCTTGTGATTTCTCGTTTCGGTGTACCCTAAGCGATAATTACTGATCACGGGAGCCATTTTCGAAATATCATGATGACCGAGTTAACAGACCAACTTAGCCTGTGTCATGACAGTTCCACACCATATTATCCACAGGACAATGGTTTAGTTGAAGCAATTAATAAATTTTTAGTCACCATGATCAAATGAATCATTGGAATTCATAAGTCGAATTGGCATACCATGCTCTTTTAGCACTTTGGGCGTATCAAACCTCAGCAAAAACATCGACAGGTTTTACCCCTTTTCAATTGGTTTATGGTTTAGAAGTGGTATTACCGATTGAATGAGAGATACCATCACTCCAACTAGCCATAGAGTTATTACCAGATACTTCTGAAGAATAGAAACGTTATTTATACTTGGCTCAATTAGATGAGAATCGACGCACCACTGCATTAGCTACCGAGGCTCATGAGAAAAGAATGAAAGCTCAGTATGATAGAAGTGTTAATCCTTGTAATTTTTTAGAAGGAGACCTAGTTTTGATTTATGATCAAGCCAACCATAAGCTAGGAGCTGGGAAATTTGAACCCATGTGGCATGGTCCTTACATTGTTAAGCAACAGCTTGCAAAAGGGGCCTATGAATTGATTGATTTTGACGGGCTCTCTTTGGGTAAACCCAGAAATGGACTTTATCTGAAGAGATATTACGCTTGAATTCGTGTGGAGATCTTCTCTGTATATTAGTTACTTTTTAGCTAGTGTGCTATAGATTAGAAACGTGTGCCTGGCATAAGTGTGCTCTTACTATTATTCCCGCTTATCTGGATACTTTTGATATCGCAGATGTCGACATCCTTTCAAACGTATATTGGTTTTTCTGATGGCACTTTTCGTAGTACACGAAACATCTCTTCCGTAGCTTGGGTTGTTTACTCACCCACTGATGAGTTAGTATCGATGCATGGGGTAAGTCTCGGTCAAACGACGAATAGTATTGCCGAATATAGTGCAATTATTGAATTATTATCAGAATCCATTTCATTTGGAATTCAGAGTTTGATCGTTAAGTTAGATTCTTAACTCGTTGTATTATAGTTAAATCGAGTATATGCGATTAGAAATCTGGTATTATTAAGATTATTTTTAAGGGTTCGTCTCTTGGAACGAGAATTCGATTATATTGAATATCAGCACATTTCAAGGAATTTAAATACATTAGTAGATGCAATTTCTTCTAATGTTATAAATAGACATTTGCGATAAAAAAGTAACAAATCAAACATTCCATAACATGATTGAACAGGTAAACTGAAATAATAGTATATCATAGTATAAATGTAATGTTCAAAAAATAATACATCGTCTTCGATCATAGGCTCAAAACACCTTATGATCGGAAAAAAGTGATACAAAAATGAGTCTACAAAGTCAATCAGCCACTATTCGTGGTGATGATCACGATAATACACCACTGCTCATGCCACCCTAGTAAAAAACCTCCTGAATGGACCCGGAACACCTATGACATATCTATGTAGCCAGAGCAGGATATAATCTATAGTAGTCTCAGGAATATCTATAGTAAGCTACTCTAGGTGGTTCTCTAAGTCTGTCAGGATCTCTGTAGTCTGATCCTGTGGGGGTGATGGTGGTGTTGCTGCATCCCTTTGCATCTGGTCAAAGGGGTGGAGAATGGCTGGTCGAGTTGGACCCACATCTGCATTTGAATTATTTTTTAATCAGTTTTGGATGATTTACAAACAAAATAAAAATTAGAAATTAGAACATGTCAAAAATATATTTTTTACCAGATTCGTCCCACTGAGCTTCTGGAGGAAGGGGTATCTCCCGGTCACCATGAAAGTCCATGCCAGCATAATGAAAATCCTCTATAACAAAAAGTTGGTGTTCTAGCCAACGAAAATATGTAGAGGGAAATCTCACAATCTCCCCACCCTCACTGTGGTGGGCCATCAAAGCAACCCAACGAACCATCGTAGGCTCTCGACGCTGACCAACATCAACATGAATGTACTGCGGGGCTAACATGGGGATCCTCTCTAGGGAAAAGGTGACTACAATGGACCCATATCCAAAGTTTTTTAGCTTCCCATTATTTGCTCTGGTAATTGGCCTTTCACATTTTCCAACACTCCCTCACACCAGTTGAATATGGTGCCTCAAAGGCAATCTACTGCTATGCACATCTGAGATCCAGTGGCTACAAGAAATGCTGCACTTCCACCAAACTTGACAACGGTAAAAGCGATCACTTTCAGCTCTGAACAGATGATATTTTTTATGTCTATCCATTTGTCCCAGGGATTGGCCTCATCATTGAAAAACTCTAATTGGAGGCTGGCGACAGACTGGCCACCTGGCCTAGCTCCAAATAGAGATAATGGTCCACCTCCCCTGGACAAACCGGTCAAAAAATAGATGTATTCCAACTCAATCTTGAGACGGTGACCTCCAATCACAAAACACTGGTCCTACACATCCCATTTACTTACCAACCAAGTAAGAAGATCCACATGAGCTCTCATGCCACTGATAGCCCAAAATTTGTAAAGCTTGCATGCTCTTAAAGCTTGCAAGTTGGTTAATGAAGCATTGCTGCTTCACCTACCTCTTCATGCTCCCGTTCTCACCAAATGAGCATTGTATATGTCCTACAACAAGTAAAATGAATTATTAGAATCATTTTAAAGGAAACAATTTGGGTAATTTAGGAAGAAAATATGTTTTATAATTTACCACGGTGCCTCCGCACTTTACGCTTAGAGACAGTGCGTAGATACGCACGGGTCTTGTGCTAAAATTGTGGGGCCCTGCCATTTTTCTTTGTAGAAAAATTTTGGGGTCCGCAGGTACTTAATGCATTAGGTGCGGACCCCCGAGGGTGGATTTTTCGGCATATTTTCCTCCCAAAAATGAAATTCTGACCCAAAATTAAAAAAATTGAATGGATGAAATGCAAGATAAGGAGGTTGTAGATTACCTGAAACAGATGGTTTTCAAATCTGACGGTCAGTTTTCCCAGAATCTTCTCCAAAGAGTTTTTTGCCTAGAGCTCTAAAAACTTCACTCCAAATTCAAACGGTAAAAATGAACTTGAAAAAATCCTTTTTATAAGTTTTTTCGAATAGATAAATTTTAAATTTGTTTATTTTTCACTTTAAAAAGTCAGTTTTTTCGAAAATATTTTTTATTATTTGAAACAAGTATGTTTAATATTTCGAGTTTTTGTGCAGAATAACGGACTTTTAAGGAAAAATGGTCAATTTTGATGAAGAGTAAAATTTTATCACTTTTTCGAGCTCTTTAAATTCTACGAAAAAGTGAAACCATGGAGTCCTCTTTTAAGCCCTTTTTAGACTCTCTAAAAATGAAAAGATCATCGAGTACTTGACTATTCAAACTCGTTAAAGTAAATGAACAGTCGTCCTTTCAGTATAAGTTTATCCCTTTTCCGGACTGAAATGGACTATTTACGAAAAAATTATACGTTGACTAATCATGGTCAATAGAGTGCTCTCTTGCATTATTTTATCCTTTTTCGGGCCTGAGAGACTAAATTTATGAAAAAGAACACCCATGGAGTTTTCTTAAGTTTTTCTTCTGACTCCCTAAAAATGAAGAACACTGAGTTTCTCCTATACTGGACTCGTTAAAATTTAACAGTAAAGGACCTGTTGATTACAAACAGGAATAGACCACTCCTTCTTAGGGTTTGATTTTTAACTAAGTTGGACTCATCCGAAGGATGAGCTTATAAACAAGAAAATGTTATCCTCCTCAAGCTTGTCAAAAAATAAAGAGGTACTTGCCAGAAATGGTGGGGGAAAAGAGAGAAAACAGAGTTGTTTGTCACACTTTGATTTGTAAAATCATTACAACACTCTTGAACATGACACTTTTTGTCACACTTCCACCTGGTTTGGGAAATCCTTTGTTTATCAGTTAATCAAACCATATTGAAAGTATTCAACTGGTTTCTGGGTATTAGCTTAGGGCAACTATCACCAAACCATATGCAGTGTCGTTATGTGTTCGAGTGGTCAGTCAAATAAACCATTCATCTGCAAACACTTGTCTCCATTCGCGTTGACCATCCCTGAGTCAGTCCTTGCAAACAATTTCTTCAAAACTTGATATATGGTTTTGTGTCGTGAGCTTCCTTATGACGGATCACTTTCTATCGACAACAGCTCATCATCTAGAAATTTGATCTAGAATCCATCAGTACCTTGGAATCTTCATGCCTTAATGGCAGGTTTCTCACCTTCGATGATAGGTTACATCACTGACCTTCGATCGAACGATTCCGTGAAATTTTTGACTTCAGATCACTTATTCACATTTCATGGATTGTATTGAGTACTTTGAGAGCCATTGTCATTATTGGTGGTTTCTCTCACACTTGTTAATAGTTCACATCATTGATTGGTAATCAAGTGGTTTCTACCATGTTCGACTTCAACACATTTAATCGCATGGATAGAATTGTACTAGTTCGAGAAGCAGAAATCAAGACCCTGGATCTAGTTTCCACCATCCAGGCTGTGAGGAGTTTTATTATTCATTATGCAGTAGACGATTCATTACATATGGCTGTGTTCATGCTGTGTATACATTATTGATGTAATACTAAAATCATTTCTGTATTATAACAAGTTTAGTTAGTTTTTTATCTGAATATGGGAATGCCTACCTCAGCGATAATATATATATATATGTGTGTGTGTGTGTGTGTGTGTGTGTGTGTGTGTGTGTTGCATTGAATGTTTTTACAGGATTCTGACCGGGGTTTCCACAGGCTAATCCTTGAAATGATAAAGCACATCACTCTTCGAATATTCTCAGAATTCGCACTTTAGGGGGCAATCTGTTACACTGAAATTTGTCACCATGACATTTTAGTACTCCCTTGAAAGCCTACAATATCAAATTTCCCAAAGTCAAGCCTTGAAACTAAGAGAAAGGCTCATAAAAGCCTTAAAACTCTGGTACCACACTTTCTCTTAGTTTTGCCTGTGGTCCTGCACTTTTTGGCTATAAATCCTGTGTATCCAAACACACTGTCTGTTTGTTAAAAGTGCGGACCCCTATAAAATATTAAAAAGGTGCAAGTAAAATCTAGAAGCTTAGTTAAAGTCATTTTTATAAGCTTCTAGAAACATTCCTCCGGTGGGAAGTACGCTCCTTTCATGTTCATGCATCCCATCCAATAAGGAGCTAACCCCTTGATGTATGGAACTAATCCCTTTGAAGGAGGACTCTATCCCTTCTTGTATGGAGCTGTATTCTCCTCTTCTCCACTATAAAAAGAGGCATAGGGCAGCCTCAAGGGGTTACCATGAATGAATTGAAGTTTTAGTATTGTTGGAGGCGAAGTGCTCTTGAAACTTAGACCCTTTTAGCTGATATTTCATGTGGGAAGGATTACATACATGTATGTATCTCGGTTGGAAGAGTGCAAGGATAATTTGAGTAAAGGAAACATCTTCTTCGGACCCCAGGAGGACCTGTACAACATCAAGGCAGACACGGTTGTAAGGCTCTTCCTTATTTAAGTTAATACAAATAAATCTTTTTTTTCTCAATAAGCTGTCAATTGATTGTTTATTTTATGGATTCCTTGATCACCATAATGGATATGATTTATGAATATATGCTATGCAGGTGCTATTTGATGTTTTCTTGTTTATGATTGTATATCTTTGAGGGGAACTCTTTCGAGCAATTGAAGGATTACTACTACAAAGAAGCGTTGGATCAAAGGTAAGATCATTAAAACATTTATAGCATTTAATTATAAATCGAAATATATCTAGAGAAAGATAGCTTTGTTTTTCTGTTTGTTGCTAGCTTTCCGTAGGACACTTGGGAGGTTTGTCTTGTCCGCAAGAACGACTAATCCGTCCAACAATAAGCTAGCCTTTGGTGACAAATCCAAATGGTGCTCATCGTGAATAAGTGGTATATCCATGGAGGAACTATATGTGTTATAGAAGCCTTCTTGTGGCATGGGATCATAAAATCATTGGTAAACTTCATTCCGATGTGAATCTCCAAACCCCAAGCTATCATCCACACAAAGTGAGTCACCCTCCAAAATGGCAACTCATGAAAAATCTCCTCCACCTTTGGCTCCTGCAATGTAGGTGGGTTGCATATATGAACATGATAGACTAAATGGCCTACCCCATGTTGTCTCTCTCTCCACTTATGGAAATTGTAGATTTGTTGCTTAATTTGGGTTGCAATTCCCTCAAGAGACAAAAGGACAATTGGATATTCAAGGACCCCTTCCCTAGTATCATGAAGCTTGCTAGCCCAAGCTATCCCGCACAAAGTGAATAGCACATCATCACCATATGGAATCCAAATCAGAAATATATTGAGTGTTATGTGTAATGATGGATGGTACCAATGGTTTCTCCAGTGGATATAATGCAGTTTTTCTAACTGTTGTTTCAGAACATCATGTGGCAAGTTGTCTCCCAAAAAATTTCTAGTTGTGCATGTTTTCTCATCTACTAGAAAGTAGTAAATGGCATTACATATCAGCTGAGCATAAAAAGAGTAACACAAAACTTTCCCAATGCCATCCAAGAAATGGATTCCTGCATCACTAATATTGGTCTTAGAAAGACCATGAAGCCAAAATAGAATTTTTCCCTCCTGTGGAGCAATGCACTGCAAATATTTGGCAAGATAATGAAAATATTTTGTTAAGTGAACACAAAACACAAAAATTCCATTCTTACCATGCCTTGTGAGTAGGTTGAAAATGAGGTCCATGAATGAGTCCTCCCATGATAATCTCCTCATAGTGGTCTGAAATGTGAAGTGATACATACTCCCATTGGAACACTCCACCAATATATACATACTCCCAAGTGACAGCGTTGTTGGCCTTTGTGATAAGGCTCCTACCATCTCATAACTTCCCTCTTTGACATATCATACTGTTACATATGGGAGATTCATTCCTATGTGGAAGTAACTCCTGATCCTCCAATGCTAAAGAGTAGCCCCCTTGTACCCTGATTGTGCCATCCTCTTCTTCTGAAATATCATGCAAAGTATGGGAGAAAATCAGCCCATACTCTCCCAAGAGTAACCAAAGCAACAATAGCTCTTGTTGCCTCCTTACACCTCCATCATACCAACCATGGAATGAAAATTCGATGATTGACATGAGAAATGCCACATCACCACAATGCACCCAAGATCATTTCTGCCATATGATGCAAGTGTCATGCCATGTCCCAACTACTAACACACCCTTAAAGATAGGATATTTTACATGGTGGCCAAACTCTTTCAAGAGTAGCCAGCGCAGCCTTGCCTCCTGCTACCCTGTGTCATAGATCTGCAAGTGGCTCACCAACCTCTTGCTCATCAACATCACCCATCCAACCAATGGTGAGTGTCTACTATCATGCTCTAAATGGGTATTCCCCCAATGGAGAATACCATCCTCCCAATCCAAATCACTATCTCTACAATTCATGGGATGTTGAAGTGCATCCTCTTGGAGATCTCCATATGAAGGCCACTCATCAATGACCATGTTGAATCCATAAGGATCCAAGTAAACTGAAGGCAAAATATTCTCATTAAGCTGTGAAGTGCTCATCAAGAAAGATCCATCATAATAATGGGAGATAAGATATCTCTCATCAAACATATGCCTATACCTTGCTACACATGTAGAATGGTCATTGGAATGTTCCAATAATGTGTAATATTCCTACTTAGCCTAAGCTAAGAGGAATATAAAATTTTGTCTCATTTTATGTTGCATGAATAAATGAATAAAGGAGGACATGTAAAACTCCTAAAAGAATGAATAAATCAATGCCCATATGAGCATGGATAAATATGGGCCATGTAAAAAATCACTTGCAGGTGTGAAATGGGTTTGAGCTATGAGACTAGGTCAACCTTGACCAAATCTACAATGCTTTCTAGATAAAATGTACCTCATGAAAGGATAGAAAGTTCTAGAAGGAGGTCCCTCATGAGAAAGGAGCTAACTCATCAAGGTGGTTTAGGGTTAGCAAAGGATTTCATCTTATAAAAGGAAGGGGAAGGCAGCAAGAGAACGTTGTTGATTGTCTATATTTCTGAGTACCTTGTTTGTTTAGACAAATACCATTCTTTGTTGTTCAGTGGAGAATAGTGCTGCTTAGCACTTGGAGTTCCTATGCAAGGATTTCACCTCTTCCATTAAGGATTCTTGGGGGACTCTTGCTAATTTTATCCACTATCAGGCATTTTTCCAAGCTCTACTTCCAAATGCAACACAGATCCAGTGAGGGTTCAGTTGCTTTTGTAGGCTGCAGCAAGTGGAACACTAGATCTGTTCAGATCTAGCTTGTATTGGTGCCTCTTCTTAGTGAGTGTGTATTCTAACCCCCTAGAAGAGTGCATCAGTTGTTTGAGCTTCAAATTTGTATCTTGGCATCAGGCCAACCCAGTTATTCAAGCTACAACGCAGTTTCCCTTGAGGGACTGCGTTATTTTCGGTGGAGGTTTTGCAGGGTGTTTTGATCCCATTTTTTATGGGAGATCTCTAGTGCTGGGCTTTGCCTTTCACTTTGGTGATCGATGGATTAGCTTGCTGATCCATGTTCTATATATATCTGATCTATTTTAATGTAAAGTTATCTTCAGAAATTTCTAAATAATATTGCAGATCTGCTACTTAAAACTCAGATCTACTCTTTGTATTGCATGATTTGGTCAAAACCCCAAGGGGATCTTGTAATAGAGCCTTTCTAGTGTACAGAACTGAAATGGATCTGATATTTTGTACAAATATCTACTCTAGATCTGAAGTGTAACATTCAGTTGCTGCAGCTCCATAAAATAACATTGTTAATCCATTTTTCAGTTTATACATATGTTGCAACCTTCTTTTTTAAATATTTCCTTCTCTCTTGTCTTCTGTATTCTACTGTATAATGTAAGAGAATCATTGTAAATCTGATTTGCTGCTGTATATTCAAAATTTGATCTTATTTTATGGCCTCCTACTCATGCTTTCCAAGACTGCGTTATTTCTGAAGCAGTTTGTTGTGCATAGCTACAGCCCCTCTTGTAGGGTGTTTTTCAGCTAGACTAGATGGTGGGAGATTTGTTTACCACATATAGTTTGATTTGTTTTTTCTCCCATTTTGGATATAGAATCTAGATATGATGATATAAGTGATCCAAAGGCTGAAAAATCATTTATGTGCATATATTTCCCAGGAGTGTGTCATTTTAGCAGGCTTGTTGTGCAATCCCAATTTTGGGATAGTACAGTGGTATCAGAGCTCCTTTCTTGGCACAACCTATGCTTTCATTGGAGAACCACAACCATGTTGCATTCAGAAGAAGATGAGCCTCTTACTCAGAGGGAGAAGAGGTATCATAATAGAAGTCACAAGAATTTTGATTACACCATTGATGATCAAGACAAGGGTAAAGCCCCTGAAACTGCAAGTGATAAATAAGGAGAAGAGTTTGCAAGAACTCTTTTGGTGGCCATGAAAGATATTGCTAGAGAGATCAAAGAGATGAGGATGGATAGAATGAGGGAATCTCCTGGGATATTTCATCCTAGGGAAAGCTCTGACATGTCTCACCACTGGACTGGTCAACTAGTGAACTAGCCACAAGCTCCATAAGCTCCACAATGCTCCACTATGCCTACCTTCTTGGATGTGGAGAATTAAGGACCGCAAGAGAAAGCATCCCTTGAAGACTAATTTGTGGAATATGAATCTCAGAATCATAGATTCAAGGACCACTTGATTTTCCAAGAGTTTTGTCACCTCAAGGACAAAAGAAGACCAAGGCATTAGTATAGAGATGGTGGGTTCTTCCATAATCATGATAGACATCAGTCTATGGGCAGATTCTTTTTTCCCAAGTTTGATGGATCATCCACCAGTTCTGCCAAGGCATGGGTAGAAAATATGGACATCTACTTTCAGTTGAACAAAGTCCCCGAGATTGAAGCCATCAAGATTGCAACGCTGCACTTTGAAGGTGAAGCACACAATTGGTGGTTCCATGGGTTGTCTACATTGGGCCATGCCAATGTGAATTCCTATTCTGAATTCAATAGAAGACTGGTGGAGAGGTTTGACAGCAAGGATCCAGAAGCACCTTTCATGAGCCTTGCAAAGTTAAAGCAATCAGGAAATGCAGAAACTTATATCTCTGAGTTTATGAGATTATCTATTATGGTTCCTAATCTGTCTGCAGCAACGAGGGTGTACATGTTCATCGATGGCTTGGATGAACCTTTGCATGGGTTGGTTAAATATACTGAGCCCATCACTTTGCATGATGCCATTGAGAGGGCTAGAGACCTCCAAGATTCCTTTCCAAAAGAAAAGGCAACCTTCCAGAGCAAGGCCCCTCACCTTTCTAAAGGGAAGGAAGAAAAAGTTGCTCCTTCCAAGGAGAGCTCATTCAAGAATCCTATTGATATTGAAGTCAGGAGAGAGCTGAGAAAGAAGAGACTATGTTTCACTTGCCAAGCATCATGGGCACCTGGACATAGATGTGCTGCTGGGAAAGCACAATACATAGAAGTCTTCTCATATTTTGAGGAGGAAGATGAAGGTGATGAACCAAGAAGGGGTCATAGCGCTGATAATGTTGAGGGAAATCCAACACCATCTGGATATGGGTATGGATCCTTTTCTCCAATAGGTGGGACTCTTGCATATTTGAGAGGAGTACCTAAGTACTTGACCCTAAGAGTATAAGGTTCAATCATGAATCAGAGGGTATCTGTACTGATTGAAAGTGGGGCAACCCACAACTTTATTGATGTTAATATTGTACAAAGGAGAGAAATCCCCACTGAAACTTTTGAGGGATTCTCTGAGTTGGTCCCAAGAGATAGGACAATGCAATGCATGCAATAATTCCCATCACTATCAGTCACTATGGGGTCCTACACTTTGGTGGATCACTTTTTTGTAGTTGACATACCAGACACCAATATCATTTTGGGTGTCTAATGGTTGATTACATTGAGGAAATTCACCACTGATTGGAAAGATTTTTAGATGGAGTGGGTGGAAATGAAGAGTGGTAAACCCCAAATGATCCAAGGCATGCATAATTATCCCTCACCTAGCACTTCCACACAAACAACAGAGATGGATTTGCACAGTTGAAGCAAGGATCTCATAGTCCCTTCTCTTATGTTCATGAGAATTCTGCAAGGGACATTCCTATCTAGTGGCAAACCACCTGGGAGGCTACCAGATTCAGATCTTGTCGGGGAGGACTCACAAAGTGTTGCTCAAAATCTAGATCCAGGAGGGATTGGAGCAATGGGAGACCAAGCTACAGCGTTGGAGGGTTTGGGCCACCTCAAGAGTGAAGGGAATCTTCTCCCTGCATCACTATCACCCTTTCTCTTTCCTGGATCTGCGCTGTGGGAGGAGAAGAATGGGAGGATTAGCCTTCCAACACACAAATTTGGCATGAGAGATTTCAAAGAAGAGATCAGCAACATGACAGGCACTTCCATGGATGTATCATCAACGCTGTCATTGTTGAACAGTGTGGATCTATATTGGAAATCTCAACTGCCTCCAAGCTCAAGCAGAAGATACTACAAGGGGCACACAAATAATTATTTCTCAGCCATATGAATTCAATGAAGATCTATACCCTTATCATGAGGAGATTTTATTGAGAAGTCTTGAGAGAGGAACTACATCAGCACTTTCAAGAGTGCATGAGTGGTGTGGAGTTGGGGCAGCCAATGGACTCTATGCAAGAGTCATTTCAGCCATTTCTTCCTTATTTTGAGAGAAGGGGAAGGCCCATGCACAACTCCATGTGTATGAGGAACTTTGATGGTAAAATTTCTAATCATGTAGAGAAAACTTTATTTTCTGATTTTTCACATTATTTTACCATGTTTTTGTAGGATATGACTCCTAAAGGGAGCGAGATATCATGTGGATCTCATGGCTTTTGGTGGGCCAATATAAATTTTGAACTTGGCCACTCCCTTGTTGTGCAAAGGGATATTTCTTTCCATGATGGGTGCTTTCCAAAGGCACCAAACATATCTGTCACCTTCAACCATGTTAAGATGGCTCATGCAACAAATTTGTGGTGGGAATGCCACTTGAAACACCTTAATATAATGCAAGCAGGGCATGCATTGTGCTGACATCACATGTGGGATTTTGACCCACCTCCTCAAGCTTAGATTTCTGTTTGCATATATGTAGTCTTGCTTCCATACTTGGATGATATAGTTGTACTATTTTTGGGATTGTATGGAGGGAGGATGGGCAGTTTGTATGTACCACATGGAATGGAACTTCTCCCTGTACCTCATGCTATTGGAATAAATACTGAGAGGGGGGGGGGGTGAATCAATGTTTAGAGCTGACTGAGAACTTTAATTTTTCTTTCTTAAAACCATATGCTACTTTACTGAATCCAACTTGTATGTTTAGAGATCTTATTATGTCTTTACTTAGATCATTGCATCATTCATTCATCAGAGGTTTAGTAAGACGTAAGCATGAACAAAAATAACAGAACAAACCATCAAACATAAGCAACACATATGAACACCAATATTTAAGGTGGAAACCCAATTCGGGAGAAAACCACCGCTGCTGTTATCTCAGTCTTCAATATTTATTATAAAGAAAACTTCTTACAATTTTGTGCTGGCGCAGACTTATACCAACACGCAGGCACCCACCTGTAGAAGGATACCACCTTCTCTCGTTTTCCAGTCACCACTGGAAGGGAGCTCCAACCCCCTGATTTAACACCAGTTTGTAGAAAGCTTTCACTTTCACACTGAAGGCTTCAACCCTTAGATCTACCAACTTTTTCTTAATTTATTTATCAGATTTGCGTCAGATATTCATGACTTAATTTTCATATCTTCCTAGAGATTCATCATTTCTAGATCTAGAGATCATATCCATAGGTGCATCATAGATTCAAATTCATCAGAGACAAAGTTCGATCATGCATATATCTCTTAAAAGGATTTATTCATTAACAACCCCTCAATATTCACACCATGAACCATAATGAACTTCTCCTTATATAGTTTTTCCTTTATTAATACCATGAGTCAAAACCACCCAACTGCTGATGGTATTCCTGGATGGGATCAAAATAGGTAATCCAGCGGGGTCTACCCAAGCCCCAAACAAAATTTCATCCGTCTTTTAATCCAATTCCCCCTTTAGTTGTTAAAAAAATTAACGTGCCACTGAATTATATAAAACCCCAGCAGTAATATATATCCATATAACCTTTCGGGCCCTTCAATAATATTTAATCTTCGACTTGGGGATCTGCGCTGATAATTAAAGTTCCTATCAAAAGACCCAACCCGCGGACATAACTAGCGCACCGGATATTGAGACAAGTGCCTCCGCAGTTGACCAAGTTGACTGCAGGGACAACAGAGATGAATGGCAGAGATTGAGTGCAGGGGCACCAGCCAAAATTTTCATCCGTACCTCGAGAGCCCCCGCAGTGACACAAGACGCTGAGTTGGTCACAGCTGTCTTCCACGTCGGGTGAAGATCTCGGCATAACACAAAAGCATATATTGAACCAATAATGTGAAGGGAAACTGGGTCCCACACCCTTAATACACGACATAATACTTTGGGTTAAACCCGCAAACCTCAATACATGCGTATGGGCCCCAACGTTAATGGTCGTCTCCATTCGACGGTTGTTATTGCGTTGCGCTGCCTCATTTGATCGGACGGATATCGCTCGGCGAAGACACACGATGGTCGTTGTGCTTTGGTTAACCTTTGCGCATCTTCCTCATATGACCACCGTCCGATGGCTTCCCTTCAGATTGACGGTGCTCAACAATATCGTGCGGCATCCTTGGTCGAACGTTAACGTGCAATGGCGCACAGTGATGGCGGTTTTGTAAATACTCTCAGGGACACATGTCGCTTGTTCTATGGAATTGCTCCCAACCTCTTGAATACCGCTTGCCCGTCGAGAGCGGTGTGATGAAAACCGAAAACCCCCTTCACTGTTTATTCCGCTCGTGGTTCCTCTCCTTCGCTCAAGGTTTTGACCGTCTTTATTTCGTAATTGCTACGTTTCTCCATGAAAGCATAACTTTGTTTTAATTGTTCTTCCTCCGCGTTATCAGTTCATATAACCATAAAACTGTTATACAGCTCCGATGAAATCCTTATGGACTATTCGACTCGGTTCTTTTGTATTCAATAGGGACACCTTTCTTTGTATTGTCTAACACATGCGGAACACAATATTACTTTGACCGATAGAGCTTATGTGCCCTGCACACACAGAGTATGTCCGTGGCTCACTCTCCCAAAAGGACTTCACACAGAGTTTCAGGGCATTCCGTACGAGAATTGAACCAATCAATACCCAAATACTCTCGGTATTATCCACCCATCAGAGTATCACCAGAACTCAATCATACACAGGATTTCCTTTATCCACCATCAGGATGCATACATACACCGAAATTATTCAAGAAAAGCTTCACACATGATTTAACTCGTCCTTATTTACATCGAATTTCCCATTAAATACAGAGCTTCATTCAATTCACATTCAGTCGTATATTCTGCTTGTATAGAACTGCTGATGGTTTTCTGAGTTCTTTATACAATCTGCATCCTTGGTCAGAGATTTTCCATCAAGGACAATCAATTCAATACACTAGGATACCAGAAATGCCAACAATTGTTGGACATTGGATAAACCAACACTCCCCGTGTGTTTCGTGACATGGAATAACTGCCTCTTATGGATCCTTATCTCTGGCGATGCGATCATTGACTAACACCTGTGGGTTTTGGTCTAACGGCAATCGTGATTCCAACAAGTGGTATCAGAGGGTAGGTCATGAGTTCGATACACATCTGGCTCACGTTGGGGGGGAGATTGTTGGAAATTGGATAAACCAACACTCCCCGTGTGTTTCGTGACATGGACTAACTGCCTCTTGTGGATCCTTATCTCTGGAGATGCGATCGTTCACTAACACCTGCGGGTTTTGGTCTAACGACAATTGTGAATCCAACACATGCTACATGTTTTAGATGGAGCATTTCTCCAGCCATGCTTATTTCTGTTGAATTTTTCACTCCTGGTGGGATGGACTATGCACATCTTATGTTGACCTTGGAGGAACAATTCATGATGTATTGGCTTGATGAACACTTGGCTTATGATGAGGATTTGATCATTGATGGTGCCATCTATGAGGGAGGGGAAGTACTACAGCTCTCACCCTATCAGTTGCTTGAGGACAAGCAACATTTTGGAGGGGAGGAGTGTAATATTCCTACTCAACCTAAGCTAAGAGGAATATGAAATTTTGTCTCATTTTCTGTTGCATGAATAAATGAGTAAAGAAGGACATGTAAAACTCCTAAAAGAATGAATAAATAAATTCCCATATGAACATGGATAAATCTGGACCATGTAAACAAATCACTTGCAGGTGTGAAAGGGGTTTGAGCTATGAGACTAGGTTAACCTTGACTAAATCTACAACGCTGTATAGATAAAATTTACCTCATGAAGGGACAACGCAGTTCTAGAAGGAGGACCCTCATGTGAAAGGAGCTAACTCATCAAGGTGGTTTAGGGTTTGCAAAGGCTTTCATCTTATAAAAGGAAGGGGAAGGCAACAAGAGAATTTTTTTGATTGTCTATATTTCTAAGTATCTTGTTTGTTTAAACAAATACCATTCTCTGTTGTTCAGTGGAGAATAATGCTACTTAGCACTTGGAGTTCCTATGCAGGGATTTCACCTCTTCCATTGAGTATTCTTGGAGGAGCCTTGCTGATTTCATCCACTATCAGGCATTTGGCCAAAATCTACTTCCAACTGCAATGTAGATCCAGTGAGGGTTTGGTTGCTTTTGTAGGTTGCAGCAAGTGGAACACTAGATCTGTTCAGATCTAGCTTGTATTGGCGCCTCTTCTCATTGAGTGTGTCTTTTAACCTCCTGAAAGAGTGCATCAGTTGTTTGAGATTCAGATTTTTATATTAGCATCAGGCCAACCCAGTTATTCAAGCTACAGTGCAGTTACCCTTAAGGGACTGCGTTATTTTCAGTGGAGGTTTTGCAGGGTGTTTTGATCCCATTTTTTATGAGAGATCTCTAGTGGTGGGATTTTCCTTTCACTTTGGTGATCCATGGATTAGCTTTCTGATCCATGTTCTATATGTATTTGATCTGTTTTATTGTAAATTCATCTTCAGAAATTTCTGAATAATATTGCAGATCTGCTACTTAAAACTCAGATCTACTCTTTGTATTGCATGATTTGGTCAAAACCCCAAGGGGATCTTTTAATAGAGCCTTTCTAGTGTACAGATCTGAAATGAATCTGAAATTTTGTACATGTATCTGCTCTAGATCTGAAGTGTAACATTCAGCTACTGCAGCTCCATAAAATAACGATGTTAAGCCATTTTGCAGTTTATACATATGTTGCAGCCTTCTTTTTTGAAGATTTCCTTCTCTCTTGTCTTCTGTATTCTACCGTATAATGTAAGAGCATCATTTTAAATCTGATTTGCCGCTGTATATTCAAAATTTGATCTTATTTGATGGCCTCCTACTCATTCTTTCCAAGATTGCGTTATTTCTGAAGCAGTTTGTTGTGCATAGCTGCAACCCCTCTTGTAGGGTGTTTTTAAGCTAGACTAGGTGGTGGGAGATCTATTTACCACACCTAGTTTGATTTGTTTTCACTCCCCTTTTGAATATACACTCCAGATCTGCTGATCTAAGGGATCCAAGGGATACAAACTCATTTCTGTGCATATATTTCCCAGGAGTGCGTTATTTCAACAAGCTTGTTGTGCAATCCCAATTTTGGGATATTACATAATGGTTGGGCCCCCAACTCATCACTGCTGCTCCATGATAGTGCTGCTGATATCCAATATGTTTCATTTTTTGTCTCATGATTATGTTCAATGCTGAACATATAGTTCTGCATTGAATTTTTTAGGACAATACTCATCCTATCCTCCAAAAATATACACTCCAACCCCAAGAGTTTTGTGCAGCTCAACAATGACATACTAAGATGAATGTATATCTCCTCCTTTATCCTATCAAGGGTCCTCTGCACAGTGATAGTCTACTACTCCAAATCAGTAGTGTATCTTAACCCTAGGTCATTCAATGGCATATCCCCACAACCTTCCATAATATGTGCTAAAATAATAGAAAGTGGAAACATTTGCATACCTTGGTTTTGCCTGGGAACATCTTGTACTTATAGAAGGGTTCCTCCCATCTTTGTGATGACTTCCCCAAATACTGGTGTTGATGGTTGCTCCTCTATGGCTGCACCAGTGTTGGTATAAGTCTCCTCCTCCTCATGCATCTCCATAATATTGCATGGTACTTTAAATGTCAAGAGATCAAGACCACTTTGCAAAGGTGCAAGTGTTCTTTCTCCTGATGCAAGTGCTCCTGTATCAAGTGGTGGTGGAAGTTTCTTCTCATCTGATTTCTTCTTGTCAAACTTCTTGATCAACCTTCAATTAAAATATGCATATGCAGTCGCTCGTGCGTGACTCAAATGGTTGAACCACCAAATGTTTTCTTCACCCTCACGGTGCAGTGCTGCAATCTCAACAACTTCTCTCTCTCCTACTAGATGTAGTAGGAAGAATGCATCCAACTCCATTCCCCAATCCCTTGTTGTGCATGTGGGTGACCCATCAAAGGTATAAAATAGAAATCTATTGTGCTTTCTCCTTCTATAGCTACAAGGTATCCTTTCTTCTTTGATCTAAATAAACTGTGGGAGAGTCAAATTCTCCTTGAAAGCTCTTGATTCATATTTGTATTATGCAAGATACTCACTTAGAATCTCATGGTCTAAGTTTTCTCCATCTCCATGAATTTTATATTCTTTTTAGAAATAAAATGGCATAGTATATTTCTTTGGAGCTCTATGCAATACCAGAGTCTTTCTTCTTCTAATAGGAAGTACATGGACCTTCCTCATCTTGAAACCTTAGCGTGTTTTCATTGATTTTCTCCATTTTTTTTTTCTTGACCTCCTTGGTGAGGTCCTTCGTAGAACTAAAAAAAGATGAGATAAAACTCATTCCTTCCATCATTCTTATCTATTATTATTCTTCTTACTCTCCTGATAGCATAATGGGTGAGATCCACAGGCAGAGCCAAGATTATACTCTGATACCACTGTAATATTCCCAAATAGGGAAGCAACAATATTTGAACACAATAATGGAAATAGCAGTGTAAATAAAATTATAAATATGAGAGACCAATATGGAGCCATTATATTATGTATATCAATAGAAAATCAATACAAAATAGTGAGGCACAAATCATATGATATGAGCAAGCAAGCCTCCCTTAAACAATCACTATCATGAATAATATGTTGCTACTACACAAAATGTCAGAGAGATGCTACAATGCAATCACAATGGACATAAATATTGTAGTAGATCATACAATCATATAAAAAATAATGATATATGCCTCAATTTATGCTACACATACAAATATAGGCTCTATATCACCCTTCCAAGACAACCCAAGAGGGTTTCCGGAAAATACACAAAATATACAATGTGAGCTGCAACCCTAGGGCTGAAGGTTTGCTACAACAAAATGAATGAGAAGATATGGTTGAAGATGATGTGGAAATAAGTAGCTCTTCTCCAATAAATCTTCTAAATGAAAGGATGTCCCCTCCACTGAAGAAATCACCTCCCAAATCATATACTACAACCACCCCTGCAACTCCTCCCTAAAATAATGCAGATCCAGACTGAAAATGCATTGTAGGGGATAAAAATAACTTGGGCTAATGCCAAATGTATCAATAAATCTCAAGGGTCTTCTTTACTAGCGTCCCAATGGAATGAAACCTTCCTCCACAGAAAACAAGCTTTGAAATGACTCAAATCAACTCTCCACTACTGCACCCTACAACTCAACACAAGTCTAAACATAAAATGTGTTATAGAAGAAATTTGTATCTTGGAATTGTGTCGGAATGTGGAAATGTAGCCCAAATACTTCTCCTAAGTGGGCACTCAAATTCCCCTGAGGATGAAGGTGGGATTCCCGCTCGGGAACACCCTTGTGCTAAACATCACTTCAATATTAGCTAAATAGCTTAAAAGAGCCTCAAGTCTTAACATACCATAAAAAAAATAATAATCCAATCATACCCACAATGGCTGCCATCCCCTTCCTTAATATTCTTGGTGATCTTTCTCACCTTGGGCCCCACTCATTAAAGCCACTACTTCCATGCATGGAGTCTACCCCCAAAACTGTGTTGTCCCTCAATCAATGCCACTCCTTCCATATCAGCGCTGTTTGATTTGGTCAAAGTTGACCCATTCTACACGCTCCATCCCCTTTTCATGCATAAGGGTCTTCAATCCAGCTTTTAGATGACCTCCTTCACATTAGGAGTGTATTTTATTTCTACTAAGGATATTTATGGGTCTCCATACCCTCTTATTCCTCTAACTAAGAGAAAAATAAAAAATTAATATTCCAGTTAGTTGTGTGCTAATTTAGGAATATTACATTATATGACCAAAAATTGGTATAACAACTTCGTTTCGTGGTCGTTGATAGATTCTCGAAGATGGCCATTATGGCAGCGTGCAAGAAGAATATCACAGTAGAAGCCACTACTAAACTATTCTGTGAACGAGTGTGGGTGCACTTTGGGATCCCACAGCCTATCATCTCAGATCAGGATATCGGGTTCCTCGAAAATTTTTGGTCTAGCCTCTAGTCAATACTAGACACCAAGCTCACCAAGTCCACAGCTTTGCATCCCCAAACTAATGGCCAGACAGACGTTTTCAACAGGATGATTGTACACATTCTTTGCATGTACAATTCAAATCATCCACACACATGGGATGAGAGCCTTCCCTATGTAAATGCAGGTATAAATGGGCTCTCCATAGCTCAACCGGCCATAGCCCCTTTCAGGTGGGCTTGGGATTCTTGCCACTATGTCCCATTGATGTAGCCATTCCATTTGTGACTACGGAGGCTAAGTCGGCTCATGTCCAGTCTAAAGCTGAAAAGGCAAATAGTTTCATTGAGTGCATTCAGCACATCCGTCGAAAGGTTCATGACATATTGGATAGAGTGAATTTTGAGTACAAGAAATGACATGATCAACATCGGGTGCCACAAAACTTCTAGGTGGGTGACAAAGTGTGGCTACATTTGCAGAAGGAGTGCCTCAGTGGACCTCAGTGCAAGCTTTGCCTGATCTATGGGTCATACACCATCACCAAGAATGTAGGGGTCAATGCCTTCGAGCTCAATATTCCATTATTCCTTGGTCTGCACCAAGTGTTCAATGTGGACCACCTTCCGCCCTACTTCTCACCTCTACTGGACACCTCTGACATTACAGAATAACTCACACTAACAGAGTTAAACCTAGACTGCATGAAAAAAGCCACCACGAATTGTATCATGGACTGGACATGAAAATTAGGAACACTCGCCAGCATAATTATCCAATTGTATCAGGTTGTCAAAGTTGGCCAACTCCTACACCAAGGAAAATGGTTCACCACGGACCAAGTTCAGCAGAAGTTTCCTCATCTCATGGAGGAACTCAATGCAAAGGGGACCATTGCTTCCTAAGGGGTAGGAATGAACCAGGTGGATATTGGTGGCCACCCACCTATTCCATTTGGGGCCCCACCATTTCTTCTTTCAGTTTTTTAGTTTCCTTAATTGTAGCATAGTTTACTATTTTTTGCAATTTTTTGGGTCCTCAATTTCTCGAGCTGTTTTAAGGCCCTAAACAAAGTTTTTAGGAAAAACTAGGAGCAACATGGAAAAACGAGGTATTGTGTGCATCAAATTGAGATCGTATGCAAAAGTTACATCCCCAATTAGATTGATGTACCAATTGACCCAAATGGGGCCCATGGTTTTGGCACTTGATCTCCTAGGGTTAGTTTGTTGGATGTTTATATTTTTTCCATTGTTTCTCAATAATAAATAGGCCCTCGAGCCTCATTGTAACATAATTTAGAGGCCTATAGCCACCACATCTCTTCTCAGAGATAAGATACCAGTGCTATAGATAGTTTATTTCCATTTTGTTTATAAGCAAATTTCAGTTCTTTGATATTAATGAAATGAAGTGTTATTTTAGCTACATCTTTGTATTTATGGTTGTATGTGTATTTTTTTGCATTCTTGCATAAATCCGTATCATTTCTATCTGTTAGACAGTAATTTTTCATTGTCCTTGTACTCCCCATTCCTTGATCCTGGAGGACCCATATAGTGACCCTTGTGTACTTTCCAAGCATGGAATACATACCCCTGAACCACATTTTGTCTGCCAAATCATCTCCCTTTACAAATTTTCTGAAGATTCCTTGTAAAAGCTAGATTTTCAAGGTTGGTGCTATTTCTCAGTGTTTGAACTGCGCCGATAACAGAGATTTACACTGAGGCCCGCGTCGATCGGCGCTCTGTCTTAATGTTGGACTCACACCGATCCTGTTTTGGAAATTTTTTTAAAATAGAAAGGAAAGTTCCGTGACTAGAAGCTTCGTGAGGCGACGAGTTGGAATTTGTTATGAGGATATGGCCAAGGAATTCCCCTTTGGGCTTCTTGTTCCCAAGAAATAGGAACTACTCCAAAGGATAAGCTCTTTTCCCCATCATTTGAGGGCCCATAACCTCCTCCTCCATTTTTATATAAGGAGACCTCCTTCCATTCTACAGCCTTAGTTTTTAGCTGAATAGATAGCTGAAAAATTTAGCATAGAGAAGAAGCAATCATAGCTTTGGGAGAATAGTACAGAATGTGATTGTTTTTGTGTGATTGGGAACATAGTGAAATCCTAGTCCTTTTCCTAATTTTGGGAATGTTGGTGCTCCTTATATGGCAACGTTGTCCCTGCCTGGGTTAACTGTTGGGTTTCCTGTATAGTTATTTTCAACCTCGGTGGTCCTGAGTGTTCCGTCGACCATACAACCATCTCCTCCACCAGAACAACATCATGTTGCTTCTAAGGTGGACCTCTCCCCTTCTTCACCTATTTCTTCATCCTCCTCTTCTACTTCGCCTGGAGAAATTCTGGATTCTAGTAACCAGGTGGCTAAGAAGAAGAAGAAGAAGACAAAGAAGAAGAATTCAGATAAGCGAGAGGCTAATACTGCAGCTATTGCACTTAAGAAACCTTCCCTTACGGTACCATCCAAGCTTCCATGGAACGTAAAATTCCCTTACATGCTCAACAAAGGTAACCGTCTTCTTCGAGAATGCCCTGGTATTCCCAAGGTACTTGCAGTATGGTCCTATAGTCGTCCACCATTGCTATTGACTTCTGGAAGTCATATTGATAACACATCTTCAACTAGCTCTGGTAAGACTCACAAAAAACAAGGTAAGATTACCAATCCCTGTAAGTTGTGTGAAGGGCATCATCCCATTCACCTTTGTCCATATATGGATGAATCCAAGAGATTGTCGGACAACTCTACTATTTCTACACCCTACCTTCCGACTGGTTACCAGAAGCTTTCTTCGACCCCTCTACTAGTTGATTCCATAATTGGTCAAGCGTCATCCTTGCTCGATCCCGCTTCCCTGGAAATTAAAATTCAGGAATCTGTTCCCGACCAACCATTGGACATGGAATCGGTCGACCTGATCCCACCTGTGTTTCATCAGGTCTTTTCAGTTGAGAGTGGATCTCATCCCCCTCATGTTCTTCTTGTTTCATAAAATTCTTCAAACTTGGAGAAAGATTCGTCCATCCCTGTAGTTCAATAAGTTGCTCCTCCTACTCCTGTGATGGAATTTTAGGAGAGTGCTCCTCTTGCTCTGGTAACACCAGGGGAAAACCATCTTAGTTTGATGGTATCCCCTCCGAGTAGTCTAGTCGCTTCCTTTGATTGGAGTCAATTTTCCAAATATCGCCTTCCATCTTATGTGCCTTTTGAGATCACGGTACAAACCTTTGATGTGGTCATACCCAGCACCATTATAGATGAAGGCGTGTCTATTAGTATTATATCTTCAACTACTTGGTGAGCTTTTGGTTCTACACCACTTATGACTGTTACGTAGAATCTGTTGGCTTTTAACAGAGGAACCAGTCAACCGTTAGGGATCCTTCCGAAGTTTCCTGTTACTTTGGGAAGGAAAACCATCCATATAGACGTTATGGTTGTTCCAGGCCCCTTAGATTTCAATTTAATCTTGGGGCGTGACTATATTTATGTCATGGGGGAAGTTGTCTCTTCCCTCTTTCATGTGATCTATTTTCCACACAAAGGTCGGATCGTGACCATTGATCAAATTTCATTGTTTGGTCCTAACATGGCATCTGGTCCACCATCATCCCTTTCGGGTTTTTATCCATCAGTTGTATCTTCCCTGCCATAGGTTGATTATGTGGCTACATGTCCCATGCCAACATTCAGTGATAGTGTCATTGTGCATCGTGTGCTGGCGGCATTGGGTCCTGATTTCCGAGATGTTGTTCTCCCATACAGTGCAGAACTCTTGGAAGCCATGACTTCTTATTCATCATGATGAGATGACATCGGAGCATGGTTCATTTTCTTGTGTCAAGCTCCTTAAAAAATGAAACAAGGTCCTCGAGGATAGTTCGTTTTCTATGTCAGCCTCATTAAAAAATGAATTAGGCCTTGAGGATAGTTATTTTAATGTGTCAACCTCGTTAAAAAAATGAAACTTCACTCCCTCCTAGTAGAGTCTTTCTCTTGATCTCGTAACTGAACCTTCACTCCCTCCATCTGTTTACTCAGGTGCATGGACTGAAGCTTGGGGGGAATGTACCTTGAATTGAGTCACCATGTTGGGGGTATGATTACTTTTTTCGAGCATAGTTTGTTTCCATTTCAAGCTTGTGTAAAAATGAAACCATTCCCATTTTACCTCTTGTGATTGCCATTTTATTAGCCTGTTTTTGCCAGACGAGCCTTGGTTTTCTCTCTCCATTGTCACTATGATGCAATGCCGAAGAAGAAATCAAACAACTCAATAAAAACACACAGCTTCGTGTCTAAAGTTCCACGGAATTGGGTGTATTTCCTTTCATAATAACTTACAACTTTTTAACGCGCCTGAAACACTTTCCACTGTAGCGAGACTGCTTTCATGATCCAACGGTTGCAATTTAATCACAAAATCACAATCGCAATATCCCCTTCAGCAGGCTCCTTAACTTTCAATGCCGTGATGTGATATGGATCAAAGATGTGATATGGATTGGCGATGCGAGGTGGATCGGCGATATTCCCTTTGAAATGACTTTCGGCGATGCGATATGGATCAATGATGTGATATGGATCACAATGCAAGGCTTTCGGCAATGCAATATGGATCGGCGATGCATTATGGATTGTGATGCAAGGCTTTCGGTGGCAATATGGAAAACAAAAAAGAGTTTGATGCGATTGGTTTCTATGGACCCAATAACAATAAAACTCCACTCTATATTGAAGTCCGACCTCTGTTTCAATCGTGGTTTTAACCCAATACTTAGTGTATTTGGGTGTTTTTTCCTATGTAACCAAAATGATGCAATACGCCCACCAATTGGTCATTTAATACAACCATTCCCTTAAAAAAATAAAATATACAAACCGGCATCAATATGATATGGTTTTAGAGGAAAACAAAGAGTTTGAGGCCTCCACGGGCTGATTAAGGAATGATATACACACAATCTATTTCAATTTAAATAAACAATACAGAGTCTCGACCTTAGACCAGATTACATAGGAAAAGACCTCTGTCTCTAAATACATACAATTTCAAAAACACTCTCTAAGCACTCGCTCTACACCTGCCTCCCCAAAAATCCCCCCTCTAATTATGTTCTTCCTATCTTTTATTCACTCGAATATCTCTCTAACAATAAACAACAAATCCTCTATTTCTTAGCTCTCCCTCACACCTATGCAAACAACTCTATCTCTAAATATAGATAAAGATAATCTCTAACTTATTACATAAATGAATTATAACAAATCATTTAGATATCCAACACTCTCAGTAAAACCGGTTTTGACCCATCAGTCAATGAATTTCAACCTATCTAGCCACAACATGTGAACAAATTTTCACATTGCTGGCTAAGTCCCGATGCTCCTGCATTAGAATCCCGGGGAAGAAATGTCTTGTCCTTCAAACTTTTAGGACTTATTCCATACTTTTGTAGTTTTTCTACTGTTAACCAACTAGAATCTTCCACTAGCTGCTACTTCCATTTGACTAGATACTGGAAATATGTTTGCCCTCTAGTTTTCTTGGATACTCTTTTATCCAAGATAGCTTCAACTTCTTTCATGATTGCTTTTGGTACCTGTTCCTCCCAATTCATGGATCGAACTTCATCACCTGTATCTTATTTCTGCAAGTCTCTCTGAATGAATATAAGTCTGCAACATTAAAAATGGGGGATATTCGAACCCCATTTGTTAGCTCGATCTCATATGCATTAGCTGAAAATTTCCTTATAATTTACAAGGTCCAATTTTTTTCATTTTTAGTTTTTTGTAAGTTTTTGTAGGAAATATCTCTTTCCTCAAATGCACCATCACTAAGTCTCCCACTTGAAACTCTTTCTCTCTCCTTTTTAGGTCTTCTCTCTACTTGTATTTACTGTTGTTCTCCTGCAATTTACCTTTTACTTCTTCCTGTAATCTCTGCATCTGTTCGGAAAAATATTCAGCACTTGCACTACTGGCTTCCTGTTTTCCCAAATCTCTAAGCTCATAAAATCCTCTCGGATGCATTCCAAAGACTATCTGAAATGGACTCATTCCAGTGCTTCGGTTTGGTGTATCATTGTAAGAGAACTTAGCTTGAGCTAATGCCAAATCCCACTGTTTTGGATTTTGATATACTAAACTCCTTAATATATTCCCCAAGCTCTTGTTCACTACTTCAGTTTGTCCATCTGTTTGAGGATGGTATGCTGAACTAAAACTGAGATTAGTTCCTAGTTTCTTCCAAAGTTTCCTCCAAAAATTCCCCACGAACTTGGTATCACAATCAGATACAATGCTTACAGGTAAACCATGCAATCTTATAATTTCTAAAAAGAATAAATTAGCTTTGTGTGTTGCATCACTATTTTTCTTACATGCAATGAAATGTGCCATTTTGGAAAATCTATCTACTACAACATAAATGGAATCATTCCCTCTTTGGGTTTTTGGTAGTCCCAAAACAAAATCCATGCTAATTGCATCCCATGGTCGGTCTGGTATTGGTAATGGATGATACAGTCCTGCATTCTGACTCCTTCCTTTGGCATGTTGACATATCCTGCATTTCTCAACAAACTTTTTAACATCAGTTTGCATTTTGGGCCAGAAATAAAATGCATTCACTTGAGTGAAGGTTTTATCTTGTCCAAAATGACCATATAGCCCTCCACTATGCTTCTCCTTGATTATGTTCTCCCTCATGGAATATTTGGGAATACATAGTTTGTTACTTTTGAATAATAAGCCTATTTGAATGAGGTATTCCATCCATTGACTTCTGTTATGGCTCACTAGATTTTGAACTGTTGTGTAGATATCTCTAAAATCTTCATCATCCTTGTACATTTCTATCATCTCCTCAAAACCTACAATACCCACTTTGAACTCTTGCATAATAGAACTTACCCTGCTCAATGCATATGCTACTTTATTAGACTTACCACTCTTATGATTTATTACAAAAGTAAAACTTTGCAGAAATTCTACCCATTTAGCATGCTTCTGATTCAACTTAGGCTGGTTATTGATAAAATATAAGGCATGGTTGTCTGAATATAGAATGAATTCTTTCGGTAACAAGTAATGTCTCCATTTTTTCAATGTCTGCACAATAGCATAATACTCCTTGTCATAAGAAGAATATTTCTTCTTTGCATCATTCAGTTTCTCACTGAAATATGCTATTTGCCTTTGCTACTGACTTAGAACTGCACCAACTTCTACCCCACTTGCATCTGTTTCTACTTGAAAAACTTTCTCAAAATTAGGCAATGATAAAATTGGCTCCTCTGTTATCTTCTTCTTCAGAAATTTAAAGTTTCTATCGACTGCTTCTGTCCATCGAAATGGATGATTTATCTCTTTGATATTCTCAAGGATTGGTGCACAAACTTGACTAAAACCTCTTATAAACTTTCTATAAAAACTTGCAAGTCCATGGAAGCTTCTTACCTCAAATGTAGTTCTGGGAGTAGGCCAATTCCAGATTACTTGTACCTTCTCCGGATCCATCTTCAAACCTTCTTTAGAAACTACAAATCCTAAGTACACCAGCTCCTCCTTCATAAAACTACACTTCTTCAAATTGATTAGTATTTTCTAATTTTGTAGAGTTCTCAGGACCAACTTAAGATGTTCTAAATGTTTCTCTTTACTTTTGCTAAAAATCATAATATCATCAAGGTAAACTATGACAAATTTACCTGCATACTCCTTCAAGACTTCGTTCAGTAGCCTCATGAACGTGATGGGTGAATTATTGAGCCCAAAAGGCATCACTAACCACTCATACAGTTCACTATTTGTTTTGAAGGCAGTCTTCCATTCATCGCCTTCCCGAATCCTTATCTGATGATACCCGCTCTTCAAATCTATCTTAGTAAAGTATCTAGATCCACTTAAACAGTCCATTAAATCATCCATTTTGGGCAAAGGAAATTTGTACCTGATTATTATCTTGTTGATAGCTCTGGAATCTGTGCGCATGCGCCATTCTCCTCCCTTCTTCAGACTGAGCACTGTCGGTACAACACACGGGCTAAGACTTTCTTTTATCAGTACCTTTTTCATCAATTCTTGTATTTGCCTTGCAACCTCTACGTTTTCTTGAGGAGTTAGTCTATATGCAACTTTATTGGGTAGACTTGCCCCTGGTATTAAGTCAATATGGTGACTAAAACTTCTAACCGGTAGTAATACACTTGGAAATTCATCCACAATGATATCCATAAAATTATCTAACACAACTTTAATTTCTTTAGGAAAATCATTTAAATTTGTGGAAGTCAAGATTACCTTGGGCCTCCCTACGATAGCGAATTGAAATTCCTTACTTTTTTCAACCCCTTGTAGCAATTCTTTACCACTTATCAACATGATACTGTTTTCAGGAAATCCTTTATCCGCATCATTCTTCAATGGCAACAATGTTTTCTTATTTCCATCCTTCTCTATGGTATAGGTGTTTCTCCTTCCATCATGAACCGCTTTCCGATCAAACTTCCATGGTCTCCCCAATAATATATGACATACATCCATAGGCATAACGTCGCATAAAATCACATCTTTATACGTACCTATTTTTATTTCAACATTGCACTGTTCTGTCACAATTATTTGATGGCCCTTCTGCAACCAAGACACTTTGTAGGGTGCAGGATGTACTGTCTTTGTTAACCCAAGTTTATCCACCATCTATGTGGACACAAGATTGTTCGTGCTTCCACTATCTATTATTACCTTACAACACTTACCTTTTGATTTACAGTTGGTTCTGAACAAGTTCTTCCTCTATGCAGGTTCTCTAGTTTCATTCTCTGCTCTAAGAAAAGTTCTCCTCAACAAAAGTGATTCACCTTCTTTAGGGGGTTCTTCTTTCTCTATATGTTGTGGTGGTTTTGGATTTGCCTCAGCCACATTTTCATTCCTCTGAATCACTGATTTATTATGAGGAAAGTCCCATGACATATTTCCCCACTCTCTACATGTATAACACCAAACATCCCTTCCTCGCCCTCTTCCTCTAGGCATGAATCTTCCTTTGCTATATTCTCCCCTTTGTGGTGCACTGCTACTTGAGCTCCCTGCTTCATGCTGATGCTGTGATCCTTTGGATCTGGTAGTTCCTCTACCTCTGGCTGAGCTTTTTCCTCTATTTCTCTGACTCTGCTTCCTCAAGATCTTCTCCTCTGCTTTCAAACTCGCTTGATAGGCATCCTCAATAGTTTTCAGGCTTAACAAGTTAATATTATCTTGTATCTCATACCTTAATCCATTAATATATCTAGCTACCTTTTCTAGATCATCTTCAACATGACTAGATTTAATACTCAGTTTATAAAATTCTTCAGTATATTCCTTAACTGTCCTTCCTTTTTGTTTTAAGTTTTTCAATTGTCTAAACATATTTAATTGGTAATCCTTCGGCAAAAAATTACCTTTCAACTTACTTACCATTCTATCCCATTGCTTAATTTTTGACTTCCCTTTTCGCTCCCTGGATAGCTGCAATTCATCCCACCATAAGGCTGCATGGCCTTTCAATCTCGTGGCTGCAAACTTCACTTTTCTCTTATCATCGACTTCTTCATAGTCAAAGTACTTATCCAACGAACTTACCCTGTCCATTAGCACCTCCACATTAAGACTTCCATCATATAAAGGCACTTCTATCCTCGGTTGCCTGTTGGCTTTGACTAGCACCTTCATGACTTTTGCTGCTTCATTTTCTTCCTCCACTTCTTCGTCTGTGGAATCTTCCTCATCAGCACTAGCAAATCCACCCTTTTTTTCTCTTCGTTGCATGGTTTCCATGGTAGCCATTCTTGTGCGCAAATGTCAGATCTCATCTAGCAAAACTGCGTTTGCTATAGGTCTCCCTCAACCTACCCTAGCTCCTCTTCTGGGCGGTATTCTATCTACGATGCTCAAAACAATGTAACAAGCTCTGATACCAAAAATTGATGCAATGCCGAAGAAGAAATCAAACAGCTCAATAAAACCCATAGCTTCGTGTCTAAAATTCCACGGAATTGGGTGTATTTCCTTTCAGAATAACTTAGAACTTTGTAATGTGCCTGAAACACTTTCCACTGTAGTGAGACCGCTTTCACGATCCAACTGTTGTGATTTAATCGCAAAATCACAATCGCAATATCCCCTTCGGCAAGCTCCTTAACCTTCAATGCCGTAATGCAATATGGATCGGCGATGCGATATGGATCGGTGATGTGAGGTGGATCGGCAATATTCCCTTTGAAATGACTTTCGACGATGTGATATGGATCAGTGATGAGATATGGATCATGATGCAAGGCTTTCAACGATGCGTTATGGATCGCGATGCAAGGCTTTCGACAATGCGATATGGAAAACACAAAAGAGTTTGATGCAATTGGTTTCTGCGGACCCGATAACAATAAAACTCCACTCTATAAATTATTGAAGTTTGGCCTCTATTTCAATCGTGGTTTTAACCCAATAGTTAGTGTATTTGGGTGTTTTTTCCTGTGTAACCAGAATGATGCAATACGCCCACCAATTAGTCCTTTAATGTAACCATTCCCTTTAAAAAATGAAACATATAGACCGACATCAATATGATATGGTTTTAGAGGAAAACAAAGAGTTCGAGTCCTCCACGGGCCAATTAAGGAATGATATGCATACAAGCTATTTCAATTTAAATAAACAATGCAAAGTCTCGGCCTTAGACCAGATTACACAGGAAAAGATCTCTGTCTCTAAATACATAAAATTTCAAAAACACTCTCTAAGCACTCGCTCTACACCTACCTCCCCAAAAATCCCCCCTCTGATTACGTTCTTCCTATATTTTATTCACTCGAATATATCTCTAACAATAAACAACAAATCCTTTATTTCTTAGCTCTCCCTCACACCTATGCAAACAACTCTATCTCTAAATCTAAATAAATATAATGTCTAACTTATTACATAAATGAATTATAACAAATCGTTGAGAGATCCAACCCTCTTAGTAAAACCGGTTTTGACCCATCAGTTAATGAATTTCAACATATCTAGCCACAACATGTGAACAAACTTTCACATTGCTGACTAAGTCTCGATGCTCCTGCATCACACTATCTGCTTGGCCGATCATATGCCTTCAATTGGTTGTTTCACCCATTCCTGAGGAACCACTGCGATGAGTGGTATTGTTAGCCAGCCTCTTGACCTTTATTTTTTATGATAATTTCCACCATTACTGGAACCAGTAGCTACCCTTTATACCACTCGTTCCTCTAGGAGGAGTCAACTTTCAACTCTCTTCTAACTCTCTAAAACTGAAAAGATTTCGAAGACTCTTGTCATTTTGAACTCGTTAAATTGGCTATGAAATGATATCTATCCAGTATATGTTTAACCCTTTTTTGGGTTGGGATAAATTATTTATGAAAAAGGAATACCTTAGCTTATTGCGACTAAAAGGTTCTCTTAGACACAGTTTTCTAACTTTTCGGATCTGTGAGACTACCTACGAAAATGGACTGTTGGAATTTTCTTTTCTGCCTTCTTTTTAAACTCTCTAAACATGAAAAGATACCGAGTTCTTCCTTTGTCACACTCGTTAAACCCTAATGACATCAGAAATCATCACCATGAAGTTAACCAAATTCCTCCTTCCTAGGGCTCGTAAAATGTACTAGGTTAGATTTGTCTGAAGGAAAAAATTATATAACAAGCATATGGTATCCTCTTTAAGCTTGTGTAAAAATAAAGAGGTACTCGCTAGAAATTGTGGGGGAAAATGGAAGTTATTCATCAGTTGTGTCGACAGTATGTCACTATTGAACATGACACTTGTCTGCAATTCGTGTCAGGTTGGGATATATTCACTTTGTCACTTTGCCTCCATGGGTTTGGGAAATCCATTTGCCTCTCATTCAATTACAAATGTTGTCAACATGACCTCTGATCCTATTTGAGTCAAATGCCACCAAATTCCAGAGTCGTGTCGCAAATATGTTCAAGAGAAAATCCTTCTGTAGTTTGTACATTCCTTGATCCTCTGTTTCAGTCTTGATTCACACTCATATTACCTTCTCTGTTTCATGTTGATGATGTGGGATTCATTATAACCCTCCTTCGATGGATCACTTCCTGTCAACTTCAGCTCATTATCTGGGAAGTTGATCTACAAACTCCTTTCTAGTACCTTAGAGCTTGCATGCCCTAATGGAAATTTCTTCACATTCGATGACAGGTTCGCATTATTGGCCTTCAATCGGGTGATTTCACGGGTGTTCGACTTCAGCTCACTATTCACATTCCGTGGATTGTACTAGTAGTACCTTGAGAGCCATTGACATTATTGGTGGTTTCTCTCGCAATTGCTAACGGTTCACATCATTGACCGGTAATCAAGTGATTTTATAGCATGTTCGACTTCAGCACGTCTATTCACATGTTGGAATTTGTACTTTGATCAGGTGGTGTTGGAGCGCAAGACCCTAGGCTTCGATCATAAAATTCCAAGTTGTAAGGAGTGATGAGTCATTCATGATTCTTTCGACGGATGGCTGCGACCATACTGTGGGTTCTCTTGTTTTGATCCCCTCTATACAGATGGTTGCACCCATACTGTGGATCTATTTCATATGACCCCTTTATTCATATGGTTGCGTCCATGCCGAGGATCCATTCACATGATCCTTTTATTGATGGATAGATGTGCCTATACTATGGATTCATGTATTTTTCATCAGAGATTTCAGTTATGTATATGTATCTATGCTTGATTTTCAAGTCTCCTGACAACAGCGTCTGGTTCCTTGCATGTACTTGTAAAGAATTTCACCCCTCACTCATGTTCAGACTTCATACTTTAGGGGGCATCTGTTACACAGTAATTTGTCACTATCCTTTTACTCCCCATTCCTTGATCCTGGAGGACCCATATAGTGACCCTTGTGTACTTTCCAAGCATGGAATACATACCCCTGAACCATATTTTTTCTGCCAAATCATCTCCCTTTACAAATTTTCTGAAGATTCCTTGTAAAAGCTATATTTTCAAGGTTGGCGTTGTTTCTCAGTGCTTGACCCGCGTCGATAGCAGAGATTTACACTGAGGCCTGTGTCGGTCGGTGCTCTGTCTTAATGTTGGACCCACACCGATCCTATTTTAGAAAGTTTTTTAAAATAGAAAGGAAGCTTCCGTGACTAGAAGCTTCGTGAGGCGGCAAGATGGAATTTGTTATGAGGATATGGCCGAGGAATTCCCCTTTAGGCTTCTTGTTTCAAATAAATAGGAACTACTCCAAAGGATAAGATCTTTTCCCCATAATTTGAGGGCCCATAACCTCCTCGTCCATTGTTATATAAGTAGAACTCCTTCAGTTCTACAACCTTAGTTTTTAGTTGAACAGATAGCTGAAAAAGTTAGCATAGAGAAGAAGCGATCATAGCTTCGGGAGAATAGTGCAGAGTGTGATTTTTTTTGTGTGATTGGGAACATAGTGAGAGCTTAGACCTTTTTTCATGAGGGTGTGGCAAATGTGCTTGGATACAGACCTACCGAAGGAGAGCCTCAACATCAAGGCTTGGTTGTAAAATCTCCTTGTCTTTATCATAATAAAATACATCTGATGTTTATCTTCCACTCTTGTTTACATCTATAATGAGATTTCTAGAATTCCTTGATCAGTTAGATAGGTTGTAATTATTTTTATGATTGTCATGGTTTTACGCTTGTCGTGGTGTCTTGACTGTCTGCACAGGTAATCGAACATTGGTAGCAGCATGTATCAAGCTGGAGAAGAGAAACACATCAATAAGCTTCGATGGAAGATGACAACATAGCATCAGAACGAGGTAGGACAACTTCCTTGCTTTTAATTTCATTTACAATCTAGGAAGGTAGATGTTAGTATGTTCCCGTAGTTGCTAGACCCACCCTAGGGCTAGAGGGATCGCCTCTGTCCGCAGAGGGGATTTACCTGGACAACAGTATCAGAGCGGTATTCTCTTTCTCGCTGCTTCTTTTCATGTCCCAAACGAGGTTGGGGTATAAGGAGTTAGGGCTCAATCTCATTGAACCTTTGCAAGATGAGCCTCGCAAACCCCGATAGTCACCTATGGGGGACGAAAATAAAGATGAGGGAGTAGGAGATCCTATCAAAATATTGCTCGAGGAGGTCCTCTAAAAACAAAATAATGTGATGATGGATAAATTTTCCCAAATCATTCAAAGACTTCCCACCGGTAGCGCATTTGCATCCAGTAGCCACTCTAGAGGCACAACTCCTTTTAAGGTACAAGTAAACTTTGAAATTCCCATATTTGAGGGCCAAATAGATGCAAACGTCGTAGATAGATGGTTGAATCTATTAGAAAGATATTTCTTGGTTCATGACTTTTCCAACCGGGAGAAGATTTTTTTTTCACTCCTCAAAGCTACCCCCCATGTCAAGGACTGGAGTGAAACCTATTGTGAGAAGAAGGATGAGGGGTAACCCTCACTATTCTCAGTCATACCCACTTGGAATTATTTCTGAGATGCCATAATGGAACAATATTATCTTGTGGGGAGCTATGAGGAAAAGTACATACGTTGGACTACGCTACAATAGCAAAGGGATCAAGATGTGCATGAGCTAACAAATAAGTTCCATACCCTGCGCACAAATTTGGGTATCAAAGATTCGAAGAAAAAATTGGTTCTAAAGTACTGCAGTTGTCTGCACAGATACATTCAGGAGGAAATGGAGTTCCTTGACATCTCCTCGCTTGGTATGGCATACCAGTATGCTACCAAGATTGAGCAGAAATTCAAACAAAATAAGCGAGACTTTGGATCTGCAAATCAAAAGAAAGGGAAAGGTGCCCCCAAACCGTAGAACAAAGGACAAAGCCAAGGCATGGTGGCCCAATAAAACCTACCAAAGCCATAAGCAAAGAACAACAATGTGAAGATGAAGAAGGACACGGGAAAGTGATGTGAGTTCCAGAAGAGCTCCACTCACAACAAAAGTGAGCATCGGGCCAAGTAGTCACTGGTGGTTGAGATGAGGGATTCTGAATCAAATGCATGATCTGACTCTGAATCAGAAACCGACAAGGGGAATTACAAAGGGGAGTATATTATTGATGCAAAGACCAACACCATTGTTACCAACATCAATAACCAGAAGGAGGAACCAGAAAATCTAGAGGAGGAGGAGTGCCTCTTCCACTCCCAGATGTAGGTAAAGGGTTCCTCGTTTTAATATCCCAAAATGGGAACAGCTACACTATTGGGAATAATCAGATTTATTACCAATGTTGAGCTTCAACAAATCATGAGCATGGAAATGTAGAGCAGCTCATTATATTTAAATTAACATCATGCCAGCAAATGAAAAAACCTCAGTAACAATATGGCCTATATTATCTTTCCCAGGTGGGGTAATGCAGCAATACAGGGCATAAAACAGTTGTCTTCAGAAAATAACGCTATGCAAGTGAGAAATGGGACTTGGATCCCTTAGAATACATGGTATACAACTCACTGCAGAATTAGAGGTGAAATAAATCATTCTAGCTCATATAAACAGATCTCCCAAGTCTATGCAACTAAAATAAGCCAAAACCCCATAGCCTAACTCATGCAGCAACTACTAAAGCAAGCAATGCGTTATTCTAATGAGGGTTTCTGTAGAAAATGAAGAAAAAAGTCTGATATAGATTTTAAATTAATCATAAAACAAATAAATGGAGGTTTAACCCCTTATACAGCAGAAACAAGACACCCGGCAAAGGTTTCTGGCAAAAAGCATGTACAAAGCAGCACTGCAGGAAATAACGCAATTTACTGAAACATTGTATTAAACATGACTGAATATGACATAGAAATGCTGAATAATACATAAAATGTCCCTAGGCCTTCTTATTGGAGCTTCCGGAGGGAAATAAGAACCTCCTCCTTAGAGATTAGCATACAATTAAAGGGTGAAACTCTGTTGCTGTTGCCCCTGCATAAAAGACACAATTCTCTAAAGGAAACTGTGTTGTGGCTGAATGTGGATGAATGGCCCCAAACCAAATACTGAAATGAAGCTCAAATCACTCCCCTTTGATACCTTAAGCAGGCTGATCTCAAGAGAGGATGGAATTCCCACACAGGAATTCCTTGCACTAAGCAGTGCAGCAACTCCGGCTAAACAATTGAAGCATGCAAGTGGTCTCAAGACCAAAATAGCTGAATACATGAATTATTTTACTTTGATGATATGCCTTCATTTTATCTTTGGTGAGCCTCCTCACCCTGGACCCCACACAATGTTGAGGTGACTTCTTCATGAAGCTTCCTCTTTCAAAACTGCGCTGCCCTAGCTAGCTTCCTCCTCTTTGTGACAGCGCTGTTGACTTGGTCAACTGGAACCAATCCACCTACAATTCCTCTGTTCACACTAAGGTATCTTCAATTCAGTTCTCATATGTGTGTCTAGGTTGATCCTTGTTCACATTGAGCTAGTTTACTTGAGTGTTTCCTTCCTCCTCAAGAATGCATGTTGACTTAGTCAAACTTGACTATGTCCCCATCTAATTTGTCCTTGTTCACACTTGGAAGTGTAAAACCAGCTCCTAAGGTGATATTCTTCCTTACTAAGGTGGAATATATTCATAATTTTATTGTTCATGGGCCTTCCTTACCCATTTATTCCTCTCCTAGGTGAAACTAGAAAAATCTAATATTCCAAATTGTTGAGTGCAAATTTTGGAATATTACAGTCCTCCCCTCCCAAATGTTGCTTGTCCTCAAGCAACTGTAAGGATAAGACTGAAGAGAATCCTCTTCTCCCCTGTGGCACCTGCATAAGATGAAGTCTCCCAAGGATCAAGGTGTTGCATCATCAATGTATCTCCAAGTTGCTCCTCCCAAGTGTGTAAGCCATCTAAATAGCTGACATTATGTGACAGTGAAACATATATGGGAGCAATAATGGGCTGTTTGAAGGTCCTTTTGAATCTTGAGGGCTGATATAAATTGGGACTCATCATCCACCTTTGAATATATTCTCCCCAAGATATCAACCAAACAAAATGAGTCACCCTCCAAATTGGCAACTCATGCAAATCATTCTCCACCTGAAGCTCCGACAGAGTAGGTGGGCTGAAATTATGGTCAAGGTAGACATAGTAGCCTACCTCACGCTGCTTTCCTCTCCACTTAAGACAAGTGTAAATGATTTTATGATCTTGGGCTGCCATCATGTTTCCTTCAAATGGAAAGAAGGAAGCTAGACCTCCAAAGGTCCCTCCCCCAGCGTTGTGCATCAAGCTAACCCAAACCATCTCATACATGATGGACAAGAAATTACCACCATATGGCAACCCATCCTTCTCATGGCCCTCCTCATCAAGAAACAAATATGTTGCTCTTAGAGAATTCAATGCAGAAAGTGTGGGGATGCTTGTTGAGTCTCAAAAGTGTTTTCCATATTTATACATATTTCCATTATGTCATAACCATTTAGCTCTTATTTCATAAGCCATCTGACCAAAAACCCTACATCAAGTAACCATTTTCATAAATATATGGATTAGGATCCTTGTTTCCAAAGTTATTTATTTTATGTATTTAAAGTGAATTTATGATTATAAACTAGAAAATTAACATAGTTTCATATATCTATATATGTGTTGTGAGTTTTGTGACATGTGTAGGTCAAAAAGGAGACTTCTAGAAGACCCTTATGTGGCACTCTAAGGCCAAATTCGAATTTGGTTGGAGAAGATCATGGGATCATGAGAACATGTGTCTCATTTCCTTGTTGTATTGAAACTCTAAGAGGATATGTGTCTCATTTCTTAGTTGTGTTGAAACTCTAGAAATACATGTGTCTTATCATTTCCTATTTTGATTGTAACTCTAGAGATGGTGGGAGAGATTCATGGACTCCCATTAATGAGATAACTCCTCATATTTTGTATAAATAGGAGAAGCTTTCTCCTATCATGGGTAATGAAAAAGTAGTGAAAAATAGGAGAAGGAGAATAGAGAGTGTTTTGTAACAAAGCTTAAGATGGAATGGGATGTAGATTTGTGAGTTTTTCAATAAAGAAGTTCTTTGATGCTGTTTTGATTACATCTTCAAGGAGCTAAGGATTACACCAAATTGGTAGCAGAGGGCCCCTGCTATCCAAGGAGGCTTTTGCATGTTTTCTAGATAAGTTGTTTTCAATTCTGTTTTGTTATATTTCCTTACTTAGATTGCTTTCTGAAATCATAGCTTTTAGCATTATTTTTCTTGTCATTTTCTTAGATAAAGGATCCTCATGATATTGCAGTTAGTCTCTTTCTCAAGCTCTTCCAAAACATCTTTATTAAATGAATGGGATTTAATTGTGATATTTTGAGTTATTAGCATTTCATTTTCTGTTATTTAGTTTTTAGTGTTTACATTATATTTCTTTAGGCAGAGTCAGTAAGAGGGCCAGAAGCTTCTGGTTTCATCCTTTCTAGTAAAGGTGAAATAACCAGTAAAAGCCCCTACTGTCAATCTTTGTATAAGAAATATTTTGTTCACACAATTTTAGATCAGATTCCTCATTATACTGTAATTAGTCTCTTTCACAAGCTCTTCCAATAAACATTTAATTCACGAATGGGACTAAGTTGTAGTATTGTGAGTTATTGATTGTTTTGCTTCATAGAAAATCCTTATCACATTATGATTAATCTCTTTCAAAAAGCTCTTCCAACAAACCTTTAACTCATGAATGAGATTTAATTGTAATATTATAAGTTATTCAACATTTCATAGGAGATCCTTACTACATTATAGTAATCTTTTTTCTCAAGCTCTTCCAACAAACCTTTATCAAATGAATGAGATTTCACTATAATGTTTTAAGTTATTGCAATTAGATTAAAAGATCCTCATTATCTTACAACCATTCTTTTTCTTAAAAGCTCTTCCAACATATCAATATTAGATGAAGGAGATTTGGTTGTATTATGTTGAGTTACATTTCATGTTCATTTGCAAGCTAGGATATCCATGGATTAGAATGTTCTGTTTTTCATCATTTTCCTAATTAGAGATAGAATTTACAATTACACTCTGTTTTGAGTCTAAGGTTTCTTTTTCTTTTCTTTTTGACATAGATTTGATTTCATCTGTTGAACATAGAGTAGCATACTAATTACTAAAAAGACAAAACCCCCAAAAACAATAAAAAAAACACATACAACGAAGTAAGGAAGAGGTCACTTAAGCACATATAGTGCACCACACTTCATCAGTTTACTAGCCCTGGTTGATAATTTATGTTAGCAATTTAGGACGCTAAATTGACTACACATTTTGGCGCTGTTGCCGGGGAAGTGTAATTAGGAGACCTTATTTCTTACATCTAAAAAAAATTAATAATTCTTGAGTATGCTCTCCTCCTGCACTTTGTGTGATCTGGAGGATCAAAAAAAGGATTGTTATGAAAAAAAAAATTAATAATTCTTGAGTATGCTCTCCTCCTGCACTTTGTGTGATCTGGAGGATCAGAAAAAGAATTGTTATGTAAAAAAAAAAGAAAAAAAAAAGGAGACAATAAACTTCATCATTTCAATTGTTTCAAAAAAAAAAAAAAATGATAAAAAAAATTCTAATACATTGTTTTGTTTAATGAAATATATATGTGTATTTTTAAATTTTTGAGAATATAACATACATAATTTTATTAAACAAATCAATTATAAAAAAAAAAAATGAAAAAAAAAAAAAAAAATTAAATTGTTTTGTTTACTAAAATATATATGTATATTTTTAACATTTTTGAAAATATATATATCATTTTAATAACAAATCATTTAAAAAAAAAAAAATCACAAAACAAATCAATAAACAAAAACCAACGCAATGTCCATGGACTTTGAAAAACTTTGAACTATAACAAGACCTCCGAGCCATAAGCCTGGCTACAAACTTGCAACCAAAGAAAAATAAATTGTAATAACAGCACAGTACGCCGAGGAATTCACACAAAGGCACCGATGATGAACGCACAAGATTGTTGATGCTTTGATTCTGCAAAACAAACCCTGCATTTTGAACCATTTTCAATCAAATCCTATTGGAACAGCTTAGTTCAACGCCCGCTATCTCAAGGCAATAAGAGTGGTTGTTCACGCTTACAGGTTTTATTGGAGACCATTGCTCTTAGAAGGACCAAAGATATGAAAATCAATGGGCAGTGCTTAGTGGAACTTCCACCTAAATGTGTGCAGATCCATCTAGTAGAACTGTCTCACGAGGAGCGTGAACTCTACAATAGCGTGGAAACAGAAGGCAGAAAAGTGGTTCAAAACTTCATTAATTCAGGTACTGTGCTAAATAATTATTCTTCTATCCTTCAGATAATTCTGCGTCCACGCCAAATTTGTGATGATGCATCGTTGTGCCCATCTGATGTGGAGTCATTGTTGTCATCTTTAAAATTAGAAGATGCTTCAGGCGATCCCAATTTGCTGAAGAAATTACTTTCAGTTTTGCAAGTTGGAGATGACTTTGACTATTCAGTATGTTTATCACCACCGTCAGAAGCTATCATAACCGTCTATTCACATGTGATTCTGTAAGAAGTGCGTTGAGAAGACATTGAAACATCTAAAGCCACAGTGTCCATTGTGCCGCAGCAACATAAACACCCGATTTTGAAACACCATTTTTGAACAAAATATAGCAAATCTTAAAAAACGGAAACATGGGTTTTTTCGCCAATAGGGTCAATTAGATAACCCAGAAATCGTTTTAAGAAATTTGTGGCGGTCTGGGAGAATTTCTCGGTTATTTGAAGCCCATTTTTGCCTGCTGCGTGAGGAAAAACGGTTTTTTTTGCACAATGGAGAGTTTGGAAACGACACTCTGCATTGATAATCCGGTTTCCTGATCTCCAGGAAGAATAATCTAAGATGAACACAAATTCTATTGAATTCAATCAACAACAGACCTCCACTGAAATTTTCCAACTGGCGCTTTCCAAGAAATTGTTGATGCATATGGCATCGCTTTCTTTTTTGTTTGCTGTTATGTTTAGCGATTGGGGTCATGGCCTATGCTTATTATTTGCAACATTGGTGCTCATTTGTAGAGAAAAAAAACTTGGACATCAAAAACTTGAAGTTTGCTTGTATACAATAGAAGAATGGCATTCATGTTTTTAGTTTTTATTTTTAATTTCCTTATTTAATAAATTGTTTTGTTTAATAAAATTTTATATATATATATATATATATATATATATATATATATATATATATATATTTAAATGTAACATATATAATATTTAAAAATAATAATAATAATAATAATTGTATTTTTTTCAATTTTGTTTTGATTTAAAAAAAATAATAATAATAATAATAATAATTTTGAATCAATGAAATGAATAAGTTATTTGCTCACTTTTCTGAAGGTATTGATTAATTTTGGACTAATGATGAAAGATGAATAGCTAACTTTTTATTCAAGATTTTTAGCTACAGAAACTGTCGACTTTCTGCAGCTAAAGTCCAATTCCGCAGTTGTTCTCCAATTCCGCAGCAGAAAAACCTCATTGTTCAAATCAGCCTAACTTTCTCATACAAAATCAGATTTTGATGATTCAAGTATCATTGGAAAGGTCTCAACAAGATCTACACAGTGAGAAATCCATCATTAGAGTTTGAAATGGTAAATAATGAAATAAATTGCTGAAAAGAAGCAACATTCAACTTGAGACACTAATTCCAAAACATGTATAAATTCTTTTGATTTTTCCTTTGAGAACTTGTTTCATTAATACAAATTCTTAGTTTTGTGTGTAAATATCATAACTAGAGAGATTGATCACCTCTCTCCTTTAATAATCTTACATTCCATTGCAGAAGAAGTATTAGTTTTTTTGCAGGTTCCAGGAGGAAGGACAAATTACTACAAGAGAATGGTGTCTCTCTAAGAGACCAATTTGTTTCATAAGAGGATGATCAACAACAAAGAGAAAATACGCTGATGCAAAATCAGATCCAAACACTTGAAAAACTTTCAGATACTATTGTCTCCATCACATCCATACCTCATAATAAACCATTCACCTCATTTCACTTCATATTTTCCATTTACATTCACATCCACTTTCCATTTCCTTTTGTCCATTCATAACCCACAAATAAAAGCAAGAGGCTCATTCACATGCTTATTTCTCATTGCCATTTCTACTCTCAATTTCCATCTTCCATTTTCATCTTCCATTTCTTGTCATTTTCATTCTGCAAATAAGCCCTGCTTCAATGCAAATTATTGAGTCCATAGTCCTTTGAGTCTAAGTTCTTTGTAAAAACACCTTGAGGCTTGCATGCCTTAATGGTAAGTTCTCATGCTGACAAACAATGGGAATACATTAATGTCCCTTGTTCGTCAGATCTTCTAGGTGACTCGGCATCAGCAAAATCATTCGTACCTAGCAAGATGTGTTTGGGCATCTTGACTCTCATTGTCATCAATGGTGAGAGTTCTCGTGTTGACTAGTGGCATCCATTAATGGCCACTAAGTCAACAATTTCCTACTATGTTTGACATCATAACATCTTTTCACATAGTAGGAATTATGCCAATGAGTTTTGAAGACATGAAGACTATTATTTTCAGCATTTTGGAGCAGATTCAACAAGTTTTAGTAGGAGCAATAAAAAGTCATCTTATCTCTTTATCCATGACTCCTCTTGTTCAGCCACTTGAAGAAGAATATGATCAGAATTTTGCAGCCACCACACATGCACAACTCATCCACATTTAAGGTAAGTGAAGGTATGTTGTTTTCTAATTTTTAGTCATGTAATTCATTAGAATGCTAAAATTGTAACTTTAGAAAAATTCCTCACTCCCTTTTTCACATTGTCATATCTTTAGTTGGGGGGAAGGGACATCATTTCATATCCACATGTCATACACTATCACACATTTTCATTTCATTTCCACCCACATATACTTCCCAACCAACTATTTTTGCAACATGATCCAAAGATTATATGCCTTGCAAATGATCAATTCATTGATGAAGTAATTGATTCTAAATGTTTTCATGAACTTTGATGCAACAAAGAAAATAAATCATTGTTACACAAGAACCATTGCTCAAAAAAATTGGTTGTCACACAAGAACCAACCATTAAAAAAATGTTGCAATCAAATGTATTATACTTTGCCAAAAAGAAAATATCAAGAAGCAAAGTTTGGAACGAATCTATATGAGTCAAAACTCATAAAAGATCAACTTATGGACAAATGAATCATTGCAATAGTTGCATGAGGACATGCAACAACTTCAGTTGGGGGGTATGTTGAGTCTCAAAAGTGTTTTCCATATTCATACATATTTCCATTATGTCATAACCATTTAGCTCTTATTTCATAAGCCATCTGACCAAAAACCCTACATCAAGTAACCATTTTCATAAATATATGGGTTAGGATCCTTGTCTTCCAAAGTTATTTATTTTATGTATTTAAAGTGAATTTATGATTAGAAACTAGAAAATTAACATGGTTTCATATATCTATATATGTGTTGTGAGTTTTGTGACATGTGTAGGTCAAAAAGGAGACTTCTAGAAGACCCTTATGTGGCACTCTAAGGCCAAATTCGAATTTGGTTGGAGAAGATCATGGGATCATGAGAACATGTGTCTCACTTCCTTGTTGTATTGAAACTCTAAGAGGATATGTGTCTCATTTCTTAGTGGTGTTGAAACTCTAGAAAGACATGTGTCTTATCATTTCTTATTTTGATTGTAACTCTAGAGATGGAGGGAGAGATTCATGGACTCCCATTAATGAGATAACTCCTCATATTTTGTATAAATAGGAGAAGCTTTCTCCTATCATGGGTAATGAAAAAGTAGTGAAAAATAGGAGAAGGAGAATAGAGGGTGTTTTGTAACAAAGCTTAAGATGGAATGGGATGTAGATTTGTGAGTTTTTCAATAAAGAAGTTATTTGACGTTGTTTTGACTACATCTTCAAGGAGCTAAGGATTACACCAAATTGGTAGCAGAGGGCCCCTACTATCCAAGGAGGATTTTGCATGTTTTCTAGATAAGTTGTTTTCAATTCTGTTTTGTCATATTTCCTTACTTAGATTACTTTATGAAATCATAGCTTTTAGCATTATTTTTCTTGTCATTTTCTTAGATAAAGGATCCTCATGATATTGTAGTTAGTCTCTTTCTCAAGCTTTTCCAAAACATCTTTATTAAATGGATGGGATTCAATTGTGATATTTTGAGTTATTAGCATTTCATTTTCTGTTATTTAGTTTTTAGTGTTTACATTATATTTCTTTAGGCAGAGTCAGTAAGAGGGCCAGGAGCTTCTGGTTTCATCCTTTCTAGTAAAGGTGAAATAACCAGTAAAAGCCCCTATTGTCAATCTCTGTTTAAGAAATATTTTGTTCACACAATTTTATATCAGATTCCTCATTATACTGTAATTAGTCTCTTTCACAAGCTCTTCCAATAAACTTTTAATTCACGAATGGGACTAAGTTGTAGTATTGTGAATTATTGATTGTTTTACTTCATAGAAGATCCTTATCACATTATGATTAATCTCTTTCAAAAAGCTCTTCCAACAAACCTTTAATTCATGAATGAGATTTATTTGTAATGTTATAAGTTATTCAACATTTCATAGGAGATCCTTACTACATTATAGTAATCTTTTTTCTCAAGCTCTTCCAACAAACCTTTATCAAATGAAAGAGATTCCACTATAATGTTTTAAGTTATTGCAATTAGATTAAAAGATCCTCATTATCTTACAACCATTATTTTTCTTAAAAGCTCTTCCAACATATCAATATTAGATGAAGGAGATTTGGTTGTATTATTTTGAGTTACATTTCATGTTCATTTTCAAGCTAGGATATCCATAGATTAGAATGTTTTGTTTTTCATCATTTTCCTAATTAGAGATAGAATTTACAATTACACTCTGTTTTGAGTCTAAGGTTTCTTTTTCTTTTCTTTTTGACATAGATTTGATTTCATCTGTTGAACATAGAGTAGCATACTAATTACTAAAAAGACAAAAGCCCCAAAAACAATAAAAAACACATACAACGAAGTAAGGAAGAGGTCACTTAAGCACATATAGTGCACCACACTTCATCAGTTTACTAGCCCTGGTTGATAATTTATGTTAGCAATTTAGGACGCTAAATTGACTACACAATGCTCCTCCCCCAAGGACACACTCACTCCATGTGTTCCTCCTCCAATCATGCTCCTCATATAGGAAAGGAAAATATCAACAAATAGGATCATTATAAACAGCATATTGAGAGAAATATTGAAGGTTTCATGTGTTTTTGGAAGGTACCAACAGTCTCCCAAGTGGTCACAGCACAATCTTCTCCACTGCAGCTTCAGACAATGGTATGGCAAGTTGTCACTTGAAAAATGGCTAGTTGTGTAAGTCACCTCATCTACCAGCAAGTAGTAAATGGATGAGTGCATCAACTGAGCATACAAGGAGTAACCAAACACTTACCCCAAATAATATAGTAGATGGTTGTCTCCATCATGATAGCTGGCCAAAAAGAGACCATGGAGCCTAAAGAAAAGCTTGCCCCTTTGTAGAGCAATGCACTGCAATGAAAAGGTAAGAGCATGCAAATATTGTATGGAACAATCAATAAATGCATAAACAAAATTCTTACCATGTAAGGGAAGTAACAAGGTGATAGGATCCATAAATGAGCTCTCCATAGTGATAGAACATATTCTTATGAAGAGGAATAAATCATATGCCGCATGAAGATCCTCCCCCTCATGTCTAGAAACCCAAGTCAAGGAGATCATAACATAATGATAAATGAGTCCATTCACTCCTATACCAATCTTACCTCCTCTATGCCCATCATGTGCATCAAATATGAAGTGATCCTGGGAACACTTCATCAACAAGTTGCTGCTCCATAGTGACAGCGCTATTGGCCCATGCAAATAGGCTCCTTCCAACTCATAATTCCATTCTCTGACATGTCCAATGTCAAAGACTCCTCCCATAATGTTGCCATCTCCTCCCATTTCAACATTATGTAAAATGTGAGCACAACTCTGCCCTTGCTCTCTAACAATCCTCCAAAGCAATGAATGCCTTTGCTGCTTCATCATACCTCCATCATACAACCCATGTGGTGAAAATATCATATCATCATAATGCCCCCACACTCCTTTCCATATGATGCAAGTACCCAGCCAAGTTTTCTTCTCCCACATACCCTTGGAAAAAGAATATGTCTCATGATGGACAAAATCTCTCAAGAGTAGCCAACGTAGTCTTGCCTCTCGCTGCCCGGTATCATAGAGTTGCAAGTAACTTTCCAGATTCTTGCTCTCTATCCACATCCACCTATCCATCGAGGGATGCCTCCTATCATTCTCCATCTTGGCACTCCTCCAAAAGAGGCTACCATCCTCCCATATCATATTTTTCTTATTGCATTTCATGAGATGCTAAAATGCAACTCCTTGGAGACCTCCAATAAAAGATCTCTCATCAATTATTATCTTGAACCCATAAGGATCCAAGTGGCTTGAAGGCAAAGCCTCCTTGCTACTACTTCTTGACAGCGTTGTAACCCTCCTCCAGGGTGTTCTGGCTATCTCATTTTTCTCCTACATGAATTTGTTTGGAGCAAAGTTCACTCCATCCACCAAGAATTCACACTCCAACCTCAATGGTTGTGTGTAACTCATTAGTGATACATGAGGTTGATGGTTCAAATCTCCTTGAACCCTTCAAGCTTGCACAACGCAGTGCAATCCTGCTACTCTATCTTAGTAATACCATTTGATCCTGGGCCATATGAAAACCAATTTCCAAAATTTTCTGAAATGTTAAGACAAGGAAATTTATGCATACCTTTGTGAGCCTTTGGAACATCTTTTATGGCTGCAAGAGTCCCTCTCTCCAATGTGTTGGCTGATCCAACTGCTGGTGTAGAAGGTTTCTCTCTCAAGGCTATGGCAGCGTTGGTACTTAACTCCTCCCATGGTGGTGTGGGTCTACTCTCCTCTGATCTTCCCCCATCAAAGGTTCTTATTAGCTCTTCAGTAAACTCAGAAAAATAAGTCACTCTTGTGTGGCTTAAGTGACTGCACCACCAAGCATTAGCTTCACCCTCCAGGTGCAGTGCTGCAACTTCTACTGCCTCCCTCTCTTCCACTAGATGAAGTAGGAAGAATGCCTCAAGATTTCTTGCCCAAGCTCTTGCTGTAGTTGACCCATAAAATTTGGACAATAGGAATCTATTGCCTTATAATCTCTCCTTTGCTGCAAGGTCTTCTCTCTTCTCTTAGTTGAAAAAACTGAGGAAAATCTAGGGTCTCTTCGAAAGCCCTAGGTTGGAACTTGTATTCTGCCAAATACCCACTCAGGATTTCATGATCTAAGTGGCCTCCTTGCTCCCCAATTCCTATATGAGAACAAGAAGTGCATGCATCTTTTTTTGCTTCTTGAAACCTTCTAGAGGTCTCACTGCAGCTTTCTCCTCCTCAAAACCCTCTTGGAGTTTCAATGCATTTCTCTTCTTCTTTCTTCTTGGATCTGAAAATGGATGAGAGTAAGCTCATCCTCTCCATAATTGTTTTCTCCTCTTCTTCCTATATTCTAATTGGATCTAAAATCCACAGGCTAAGCCAAGATGGGAGCTTTGATACCACTGTAATATCCAAAAATGGGAACAGTTACACTATTGGGAATAATATAAGTTATTACCAATGTGGAGCTTTAGCAAATCATAAGAATGGACATGTAGAGCAGCTCATTAGATGTAAATTGAAATCACACCAGTAGATGAAATAACCTCAGTAACAAGATGGCCTATATTCTCTTTCCCGGGTGGGGAAATGCAGCAATACAGGGCATAAAATAGTTGTCTTCAGAAAATAATACTATGAAAGTGATAAATGGGACTTGGATCCCTTAGAAGACATGGTATACAACTCACATGTATAATTACAGGTGAAATAAATCATTCTAACTCATATAAATAGATCTCCCAAGTCTATCCAGCTAAAATAAGCCAAAACCCCATAGCCTAAATCATGTAGCAACTACTAAAGCAAGGAATCTATTATTATAATGAGGTTTTCTATAGAAAATGAAGAAATAAGTCTGATATAGAGTTTACATTAATCATATAGCAAAGAAATGGAGGTTTAACCCCTTATACAGCAGAAACAAGACACCCGGCAAAGGTTTCCAGCAAAAAGCATGTACAAAGCAGCACCACAGGAAATAATGAAGTTTACTGCAAAAATGCATTAAAAATGACTGAATATGACATATAAATGTTGAATAATACAGAAAATGGCCCTAGGCCTTCTTATTGGAGCTCCTGGAAGGAAATAATCACCTCCTCCTTAGAGATTAGCATACAATGAAAGGGTGCAACTCTGCTGCTGCTGCCCCTGCATAAAAGACGCAGTTCTCTGAAGAAGACTGTGTTGTGGCTGAATGTGGATGAACGACCCCAAGAAAAATACTGAAATGAAGCTCGAATCATTCCCCTTTGATCCCTTAAGCAAGCTGAGCGCAATAGAGGATGGAATTCCCACACAGGAATTCCTTGCACTAAGCAGTGCAGCAACTCTGGCTAAACAACTGAAGCATGCAAGTGGTCTCAAGACCAAAATAGTTGAATACATGAATGATTTTCCTTTGATGATATGCCTTCCTTTTATCTTTGGTGAGCCTCCTCACCCCAGACCCAACACAATGTTGAGGTGACTTCTTCATGAAACTTTCTCTTTCAAAACTGCGCTGCCCTAGCTAGCTTCCCTCCTCTTTGTGACAATGCTATTGACTTGGTAAACTAGAATCAATCCACCTGCAATGCCTCTATTCACACCAAGGGATCTTCAATACGGTTCTCATATGTGTGTCTAGGCTGATCCTTGTTCACATTGAGCTAGTTTACTTGAGTGTTTCCTTCCTCCTCAAGAATGCATGTTGACTTAGTCAAACTTGACTATGTCCCCATCTAATTTGTCCTTGTTCACACTTGGAAGTGTAAAACTAGCTCCTAAGATGATCTTCTTCCTTACTAAGGTGGAATTTATTCATATTTTTATTTTTCATGGGCCTCCTTACCCATTTATTCCTCTCCTAGGTGAAAGTATCCAAATCTAATATTCCAAGTTGCTGAGTGAAAATTTTGGAATATTACACTCACTACAATTCATTTTCGACAGTGGGAGAAAAAATAACCTCATTTCAGGAGAGGTCGTGAAATGGTTGGTATTTCCGACCACAACACACCCACAGTCGTACACCATTAGGTGGATCCACCAAGGATGGGATCTCTGTGTCAGCCAACAATGTCACCTTCCCTACAGCCTCAAGCCCTTCATGGATGAGGTATTATGTGACATTTCTCCTCTTGATGTTTGTGATGTATTATTAGGCCAACCATACTTATGGAAGTGACATGTTGTGTATGAGTCTCGGACTCACGTTGTTATTATTACTTTGGGCAATAAGTTGTACATGATACCAGAGGTACCACCACCTGTTGCTATCTCTTTGGTTATTGCAAAACAATGCAATAAGCTCATTTCCAAAATCGGGAAATTTGTTTTCCTGATGATACACCCTCAGGGCAAGAGGAATATTGTGGCCACAACCTCTAGACATAGCTCCTCCACACGACAAAAACAAATGAACAAATAAAGAGGTAGATTCAGGAGCTACTGTAGAAAGGTCACATCTGACCGAGTTCATCACCCTGTGGGAGCCTGATCATGTTGGTGCAGAAGAAGGATGGGACTTGGAGACTCTGTATTGACTATCGGGCACTGAACAAGATCAGTGTAAATAATAGGTCCTTGATCCCATGGATTTATGACCTTCTGGACCAGCTCAAAGGGGGAAGATATTTCAACAAGATCGACTTGAAGTTCGGGTATCACTAGGTATCAATCAATCCCTCTGATGTGTGGAAGGTTGCCTTCAAATCCAAGGAGGGCCTTTTCTAATGATTTATCATGCCTTTCGGGTTGACGAATACTCTTGCAACCTTCGTGAGGCTAATGAATGACATATTAGGGCATTCACCAACTCATTTGTAGTAGTGTACTTGGATGACATCCTAATCTTTAGTTGGACTTGGGAAGAGAACCTCCACCACATCTGAAAAATCCTCCAAACACTACAGCAACACAAGTTGTGTGCCAAATTGGAGAAGTAAAATTTTGGCATGACCCAGGTTCTGTTAGGTCCCTATATTAATAGTGTAGTCCCTTATTATGTTAGTGTAGCCCCCCTTATTTTTATTGTTGTACCCCTGTAACCCCAATATTTTTATTATTGTGCCCTTAAATTGTTATTGTTAGGTTAGACATGATTACATTGTGGCCCCACTAGGATTACATTATGGCCCCATGGACTCCTATACATAGAAGGAGGTTTTGGTCATTTATATCATCTAAGAATTGTTAATTTATGTAATGTATTGGAGGTTTCCCCCTCGAAGTGGCTTATTTATAAGGCATTGATATCTCTTTTCTTCTATTTTTGGAGCTGGTTACACAAAATTTGGCATCAGAGCTTTGAATTCTAGGCTTTCGCTGCTCTAAACATGTCATCTTGGTATTTTCGCTATAACTTTTTTTCTATGAAGGTTCCAAATCTAAAATTTTTAGGGTGCGAATCTGAAATCCTGAGAAAACTCATCGCAAAATTTCAGAGCTTGGTTTGCAATATTTTCGGAGATATGATCTGTGCAAGGTAGTGCTTTTTTAGGCTCCCGACTTTCATATCAAAGAGGTCATCGTGGGAAAAGATTCATAACTCTCTCTCTGAGCATCGGATTGGAGTGTCGTAAAAAGTTGTCACAAGTACACAGACTGTAGTTTCTTTTCTATCAATGTTAGATCCAAAGGATGAAACAGTGACACGTGGAAATTCATACAAGTTCTCTCTACTGAACCAATCCATAATTAGGTCATTGTGGGAGATTGGACATAACTTTGTCTTGGAGAATCCAATTCAGGTCAGACCTATGGCATTCAAAATAGAATTCATAGGGCTACCTTAGTGCCGAATTTCAGATATTTAAGAGCCACAATCATAGAGATAATCCAATTTCAATATCTAGCTCCTCAAAAGCAAGAAAAAGGTGTGTATTTGTTTCCGAATTGCATAAGTCTTGTTTGAAGAATCAATTTGAATTGATTACAAGGGCATATTGTAGAATAGATATCAGTATTGGGTTCCAAAAAATTCTCTGTAAAAATAATTCAACACCCATTAAGCCTTCAGAAGGCTCTACTATGACTCATGAAGATGAAGAATTGCAACATGATGTATCAAAATTACAAGAGCAAGTGCACCAAATTTCGCTCTCACAAAGAGCAGCAAAAAATGAAATGGAAGTTTTGAAGAATAATATGGATGGTTTGAAGAAAGGAGTGGAATCTAAGATAGATGGCATGGAAGCTGGCATGGAATCTAAGATGGATGACATGGAAGCTAAAATGGAAAACATGAAGAATGATCTAAAAGTAGACATGGAAGGTTTTACAAAGTTGATACAAGAAATGTTTCCTAATGGTGAAAAGATAGTAGAGGAAACTCATGATGAGAAAAAAATAAATGTTAATCATGATTTCATAAACTCTAATGTTGGTGGGAAGAACCACCATATTCCAAAAATGGATATGAGGAAGTTTTATGGAAAGGATCTTGTAACATGGATACTACAGATGGAACAATATTTTGATCTCCATAATGTGCAAAACACGCAAAAGTTATGCATTGCAACTTTACATTTAGAACAAAATACATTTGTATGGTATCAATGGCTTTGCTCCCGTAAAAAAATTGTCACTTGGTAAATTTTTATGGAGGAAATGATAGCACATTATGAGGATACAAAGAGCAACACCTTCTTTAGCCAATTGATAAATCTCAAACAAAAGGTTTTAGTGGGGGAGCACATTGAGGACTTCCAAAAATTGAATATAAGGGTAACTGAAATTCTAGAGGAACACAAGATTGATCTCTTCATAGGTACTTTAAAGGATAACATCCAACATGAAGTTCATGTTTTGGAACCTGATTCATTGGAGAAGGCATTCAGGTTGGCAAGAAAAATTGAATGTAAAATTATGGCGATAAGGAAGCGTACCTCTCACTTCTATAAAGAAGGAAGTGTTGCTACGCCTAGATTTCCACAACCTACAAGGTTGACACCGCAAAAATTGGAAGAAAAAAGAGCAAAAGGGCTTTGCTACAGTTGTGATAGAAAATACACTAAAGGTCATAGGTGTGCTGAGAAGAAATTATTTTACATAGATTGTGAAGTGGAAGAAGAAAATGAACAAGAAGAGGATATACACCAGGAACCAACCCTAGAAGAAGAAAAAATGAGTCCGACCATATCATGTAATGCATTAGCAGGAATTACCACTCCTCAAACTCTCAAGATAGAAGGACATATCAAGAAGAAAAAGGTAATAGTGTTGATTGATTCCGGTAGTACCCATAATTTTATTCATTGTAAGGTAGCCAAGGAATTGAATTGTTTCCTATACCGAGCACCAGAATGTCAAGTGATGGTTGCAAATGGAGGAACTATAAATTTCTCTGGAAAATTCCATAATATCAAGCTAACCATGGGGGAATATGTATTGAATATTCCAATGCTTTCCATTCCTATGGGAGGTGTCGATGTTGTACTAGGAGTACAATGGTTACAATCTTTGGGGACGGTAGCTTTTAATTTTCAAGAACTTTTCTTGAAATTTTTTTCAGAAGGAAAGGAAGTCGAATTACGGGGTATTGCGGGGAAGCCAGGAAGGATAATAAGCTCTAATGTCATGAAAAAACTTCTAAAGAAATAACATCGAGGCGTAATTTCACAATTATGCTCACTAGAAGTTCCAACATCAAAATCATCTATTTCTGCAGATCTCCAACAAGTCTTGGACAATTATTCCAAGGTGTTTGAAACTCCCAAAGGACTCCCACCTATTCGTGATCATGATCATGCTATTCATTTGATTCCAGGAAGTGTTCCTCCAAACATCAGGCCTTATAGATATCCTTATGTCCAAAAGAGCGAAATTGAACGTATGATTGCAGAAATGTTAGAGGCTGGTATAATTCAACCTAGTCAAAGTTCCTTCTTTTCTCCAGTAGTATTGGTGCACAAAAAATATGGATCATGGCACATGTGTCCTGATTATAGGGAGCTCAATAAGCTCACTATTAAAGATAAATTTCCCATTCCTGTGATTGATGAATTATTGGATGAATTACATGGAGCAATTTATTTTACCAAGTTGGATCTTCGTTCGGGATATCATCAAATTAGAATGAAGACTGAAGATATTCCAAAAACAACATTTCGAACTCATGAGGGTCATTATGAATTTTTGGTCATGCCTTTTGGCCTTACCAATGCACCTTCTACATTTCAAGGGTTGATGAATTCCATTTTCAAACCCTTCCTTAGAAAATTTGTGCTAGTATTTTTTTGATGATATAATAATCTGCAGAAGGTCTTGGAAGGATCATGTTCAACATATTGACAGGGTGCTCAAACTATTGGAGGAGAAACAATTATATGCAAAAACATCCAAATGTTTCTTTGGAGTACAAGAGGTGGAATATCTGGGTCATATTGTATCTCATGAGGGTGTTAAGGTAGACCTTAACAAAATTAAAGCCATTAAGGAATGGAAAGTCCCCACAACCATAAAGCAGTTGCGAGGATTTCTCGGGTTAACAAGGTATTATCGCAAGTTTGTTAAGAATTATGGGAGAATAGCAGCACCTCTAACAACACTATTGAAGAAAGATGCATTTTCATGGACTCCTGAAGCAACTAAGGCCTTTGAACATCTTAAAGAGGCAATGTGCCTAGCACCAGTCTTAGCTACGCCGGACTTCACAAAAACCTTTATTGTGGAATGTGATGCCTCAGGAAATGGAATTGGTGTTGTTTTAATGCAAGAAGGAAGACCCATTGCTTTTGAAAGTCATTCAATCAAAGGAAAGTATTTACAAAATGCTATTTATGAGAAGGAAATGTTGGCAATACTAAATGCACTAAAGAAATGGAGACCTTACCTAATGGGAAGACACTTCAAGGTAAAAACTGATCATGATAGTCTTAAACACTTTTTGGAACAAAGACTATCTTTAGAAGAGCAGCAAAAATGGGTCACAAAGATGTTTGGTTATGACTTTGAAATTGTATACAAAATAGGGAAGCTAAATTTTGTTGCAGATGCACTCTCAAGAAAGGATGAAGAGGTGGAAGAGGAGCGTCATCATGGTGGTAGTTGATAGACTTACCAATTATGCACACTTTTGTGCATTATCTGATCCATTTAAAGTGAGTACAGTTGTTACCGCATTTATGGAAACACTTCAAAAAATACTTACAAGAAATTTTTGGACGGAATTATTTTCTTGTTTGGTTACTCAACTAGCTCATAGCTCATCTTATCATCCTCAATCCGATGGTCAAACAGAGATAGCGAATAAATTTTTGGAAGGATATCTTCGTTGTTTCGTATCTGATAAGCAAGCACAATGGGTCAAGTGGTTACCTCTTGCTAAATGGTGGTATAACACTTCCTTCCATACTACAGCAAAAATGACCTCATTTATGGCACTTTATGGATATCATCCACCATCCATCACATCTTATTTAAGGGAAAATTCTAGGGTTCAAGCAGTGGAGGATCACATCGAGCATCAATAAGAAGTTCTCCAACTCTTAAAGGATAACTTAAATTTGGCACAAAATCGAATGAAACAACAGGAAAATCAACATCGCAGTGAGAGAAGTTTTGATGTGGGAGACTGGGTATTTTTACGGCTACAACCATACAAACAAATGTCCCTCAAGCAAGCTAAGAAGGATAATAAATTATCGCCAAAGTAATATGGTCCTTACAATGTTTTGTAAAAGATTGGTACTATGGCATACAAATTGGAGCTTCCTGCTTCTTCGCGAGTGCATCCATTTTTCCATGTTTCATGCTTAAAAAAGGTTATAGGGGACAAAATTCCAGTTCAAACAATATTACTAGAACTTGATAAGGAAGGAAAAACCATATTCGAACCTGAAGCAGTCACGGAAACAAGAACTCGATAACTATGAAATCGATCAATTTCAGAGTATCTCATCAAATGGAAGAACTTACCCACTGAATATTCTACATGGGAGGATGAGAATTTTATACAAAAGCACCTGGAGCTACTGAAGCGTTGAGGACAACACTTGTTTGAAGGAGAGGGGCATGTTAGGTCCCTATATTAATAGTGTAGTCCCTTATTATGTTAGTGTAGCCCCCCTTATTGTTATTGTTGTACCCCTGTAGCCCCAATATTGTTATTATTGTGCCCTTAAATTATTGTTGTTATGTCGGCTAGGAATACATTGTGGCTCCACTAGGATTAAATTATGGCCCCATGGACTCCTATATATAGAAGGAGGTTTTGATCATTTGTATCATCCAAGAATTGTTCAGTTATGTAATGTAGAGAGGTTTCCCCCTCGAAGTGGCTTATTTCTAAGGCGCTGATATCTCTTTTCTTCTATTTTTGGAGCTGGTTACACAACAGGTTCTGTATCTGGGATACATTATTGATGAACGGGGGGTGCAATTGGATCCAACAAAGATTCAATTCATTCGGTATTGGCCATCCCCAACCACTCTAACAGAGATTCACAGCTTTTTGGGTCTTGCTAATTTCTATCGTAGGTTCATGTTGGGATTCTCTCATATCACTTGGCCCTCGAGCCAAGTCACCAAGGTGGAAGAGAAAGAAAAATTATTTTGGTCAGAATATCAATATAAGGTGTTCGTATAATTGTAACATCACCTTTGTTCTACCCCAGTGCTCGCATTACTAGACTTGCAACAACCATTTGATATCGATACATATGCCTATGACTATGCTATTTGGGCAGTTCTTACTCAATAGTGGCATCCAATGGCATATCACAGTGAGAGATTGTCCGACACAGTCTGCAAGTATCCCACTTATGACAAAGAAATTTATTCCATTGTGCAGCCTTACTAACATTGAAAGCATTACATTTTCGGCAAGGAAACGGTCATCCACACAAACTACTAACCCTTGCAATTCATACAAACATAAGGGAATTTGTAGAACAATCGCCATTAGAAGTGGTCCCCATATTTGCAACAGTTTCATTTTAACATTAAGTACAATAAGGGAAACACTAATAATGTTGCAGATTTCCTCAGCCGACCACCGATCGTGGTGCTAACCGCCGTTCTCAACTCTTGTGGGAATGAGATTTCTTATTGGTCGCTTCTTTACAAGAGTGATCCAGAATTCAGACACACATACAAGGCACTCTTGGAGGGTTCGCAAGTTCTAAATTTTCACCTCTAGGATGCACTTTTATGTCACCTGGGACACATTTGTGTTCCTTCAATCGAGGGTGCCAGGATGATTTTGGAAGTGCACTACAGTTGATTCACTGGGAATTTTTGGGTCGATATAATAGTGGAAGTACTGGAGAATTATTTATATTGGTCGAACCAACCATCAAGAAGAAAGACCTCTATACTCTACTACCTACCCCTAGTCAACCTTGGGAATCCATCTCTATGGATTACATGTCAGGCCTTATTTCCACTAAGCATGGAAACAAATTTGTTTTACTGGTCATCGAAAGATTCTCGAAGATGGCCTTTATGGTGGCCTACAAGAAGAATATCACAGAAAAAGCCACTACTAAACTCTTCTTTGAACGAGTGTGGGTGAACTTTGGCATCCCATAGTATATCATCCTAGATCGGGACATTAGATTCCTCAACACATTTTGGTCTAGCCTCTGGTCAATGTTAGACACCAAGCTCACCAAGTCCACGACTTTCCATCCCCAAGTTGATGCCCAAACATTGGTCGTTAGTAAGATGATCATACACATTTTTTACATGTACAATTCAAAGCATCCACACACATTGGATGAGATCCTTCCCTATGTAAAAAAAATTTATAATCGGGCTCTCCATAGCTCAACTGGCCACAACCGCTTTCAAGTGGGCTTGGGATTCCAGCCACTATGTCCCATTGACATAGCCATGCCATTTACAATTACTGAGTTCAATTCGGCTCATGTCCAGTTTGAATTTGACAAGACGAATAGCTTCATTGAGCACATTAAACACATCCTTCGATAGTTTTATGACCTATTAGATAGATTGAATGCTAAGCAAAATCAACGACATGATCAACATCGAGTTCCACACAACTTTCAGGTGGGCGACAAAGTGTGGCTACATTTGCAGAAGGAGCGCCTCGCTAGACCCCAACGCAAACTTCAACACTCTGATATGGGTCATACACCATCACCAAGGCTGTAGGGGCTAATTCCTTCAAGCTCAGTATTCCAACATTCCTTGGTATGCACCTAGTGTTCAATGTGGATCGCCTTTGGCACTAATTCCCACCTCTACTGGACACCTCCGACATTGCAGAACAACTCACACCAGCAGAGTTAAACCCAAACTGCATGGAACATGCCACCATGGATTGTATCATGGACATGCAAATAAAGAACACATGCCAGCAAAAGATCCAACTGTATTGGGTTGTCAAAGATGACCAAATCCTGCACCAAGGAAAATGGTTCACCAGGGACAAAGTTCAACAGAAGTTTCCTCATCTCATGGAGGAACTCAATGCAATGGGGACCATTACTTCCTAAGGGGGTAGGAATGATCCAGGTGTATATTGGTGGCCACCTACCTTTTCCACTTGGGACCCCACCATTTCTTCTTTCATTTTTTTAGTTTCTTTAATTGTAGCACAGTTTATTATTTTTAGCAGTTTTTCAGGTCCTAAACTTCTGGAGTTGTTTTAAGGCCCTAAACGACTTTTTTTGGAAAACCCAACAGAAAAATTGAAGATAATTTGATGTTTATCACATATAAAGTTTTATTCCTCCAATATATATTTCTAACGAGGTATTTTGCACATCAAACGAAGATCGTATGCCAAAGTAACATCCTCGAGAAGATTGATGTACCAATTTACCCAAACAGGGCCCATAGTTTTGGTGCTTCATCTCCTAGGGTTAGGTTTTTGGATATTTAGGGTTTTCAATTGTTTCTAAATAATAAATAGGCCCTCAATCCTCATTGTAACACAGTTCAAAGGCATGTAGCTACCACATCTCTTCTTAGAGATATGCTACCAATGCCCTAGCTAGTTTATTTCCATTTTGTCTGTAAACAAATTTCATTTCTTTGATATTAATGAAATGAAGTACTATTTCCACTGCATATTTGTATTTCTGGTTATAAGTTTATTCTGTTGTGTTCCTTCATAAATCTGGATCAGTAGTATCAGAGCGGTCTACTCTTTCTCGATCCTTCTTTGCATGTCCCCAACAAGGTCGGGGTATAAGGAATTAGGGTTCTATTTGGTTGAACCTTTGTAAGATCAGCCTCGCAAAATCTAATGGTCGCCTATAGGGGATGAAAATAAATATGAGGGAGCACGAGATCCTTTCAAAATATTGCTCAAGGAGGCCCTCTAAAAACAAAGGAATGCAATGATGGGTAACGTTTCCCAGATCTTTCAACGATTGCCTACCTATGGTGCATTTGAATCCAACAGCCACTCTAGAGGCTCAACTCCTTTCAAGGTACAAGTAAAATTTGAAATTCCCATATTTGAGGGCCAAATAAATGCAGACGTCATAGATAGATGGTCAAATATATTACAAGGATATTTCTTGGTTCATGACTTTTCTGACCGGGAGAAGATTGTTTCTTCACTCCTTAAAGCTAACCCCCATGTCAAGTACTAGTTGGAAACCTACTGTGAGAAAAAGGATGAGGGGGAGCCCTCTCTGTTATTGGTCGTACGCACTTGGAATTATTTCTAAGACACCATCAAGGAACAATATTATCTTGATGGGAGTTATGAGTACAAGTGTATACAATGGACTACGCTGCGACAACAAATGGATAAAGATGTGAATGAGCTGACGAATCTGTTCCATAACATGCACACAAATTTGGGTATCAAAGATTCTGAGAAAAAATTGGTGTTGAAGTACCATAGTTGTCTAGACATATACATTCAAGGGGAAATGGAGTTCCTCTACATCTCCTCGCTTGGTACGACATACCGGTATGCTGCCAAGATTGAGTATAAATTCAAACAGAAGAAGTGAGACTTTGGATTTGTGAATCAAAAGAAAGGGAAAGGTGCCCCAAAACTGTAGAACAAAGGACAAATCCAAGACATGGTGGGCCAAGACAACCTACCAAAGTCACAAGCAAATAGCAACACCGTGAAGTCGAAGAAGGGCACATGAAAGTGGTGTGAGTTCCATAAGAGCTCTACTCACAACACAAGTGAGTGTCGGTCCAAGCAGTCACTAGTGGACGAGATGAGGGCTTCTGAATTAGATGCATGCTCCAACTCTGAATCATAACCTAACAAGAGGAATGAAAAAGGGAAGCGGATTATTGATGCAGAGCCCAACACCACTATTTCCGCCACAAAGATCTAGAAGGAGGAACCGGGAGATCCAGCGGAGGAGGAGCACCTCTTCCACTCCTATATGTGGGTAAAAGGTTCCCCGCTACTGTTCATTGTTGATAGTGGGAGCCAAAATAACCTCATTTCAGTAGATATTGTGAAGCAGTTGGGCTTGCCAACCACACCACACACACAGACATACACCATCGGGTGGCTCCACCAAGGAAAGTATCTCCATGTCAGCTAGCAGTGTCACCTTCCTTATAGCATCAACCCCTTCACGGATGAGGTATTATGTGACATTGCCAACCATACCTATGGAAGCAACATGATGTGTGTTGTGGTGCATTTGACGCATGGGCGGACGCAATACATTGTGCTTAATAGGGAGGTTGCTTTCCTATAAGCAAGTCATAGGTCAATTGTTTTGTTAAATAATTAGTGAAACAAAATAATATGTAGTAAACTAAAAACATAGCATGCTACATCAATGAAGAAATAAAAACAAAGTAACATGTACAATAAAAAGCTAAATCAAGTCAAACACATTAATAAATAAAATGGAAAACTCTCTCCATTTATTAGGTGATGGTTGTATAAGAGAATAAGATGCTAAATCACGTTCAATGGATCCTTAGAGCTATGGAGCTCTAATATCCAAGACAAGGGGGTCTCTTCCCCTCAATCTTTCAGCAAGCTTCTCTCCTCTCTCGACGGATGGTAGATTGGTGAACACTTAGTGAACTTCCTCTCTCTTAGATTGAGGTGTTGGATGGCCAACAACTGAATCCATCCAATCCTCTTACTGTTGGAAAACACACACTAGTTTTCTCTCAAGAAATTTTCTCAGCATAAAAATGTGATCTCATGTTTCTCTTCCCATGGCTAGCTTTTATAGACAAATTTCAAATTTTCCCTCCCTCTCTTGGTAAAAGATGGATGTTGACACAAGAGTGGGAGGATGATTCCTTTGTGTGCTACAATAATGCCTCAAGGTCGTTCCAAGGTGGTTGTACTTGGTTGGCTTGAGTGAGAATATTCTTCTCCAAGTGTGCCAAGTGGTCCCGAATGCTGACTTTCCACATACTCATGACTGTGCAGCTCTTTGAGGGATAGTCACAATGACCTTCGCACATATGGAAGAGAAATCCACAAAGATCGCTTGGGGTTAGTGTTTTCTGTGTGCAATTTAATAAATTTTCCTACTTTACCTTAGGAAAAGTTAATTTTTTTAGATATTATAATGTATTCCTTCCCTGTAAATCCTTATCTATACCTTTTTCTTGACATTTTCTAATTTCTTTTTCTTGTACAATTTTCCAGTGTTAACAGTTTCCCCGTAATGTATGAGGTATAGGAACAATTGTATAGCCGAAATACATTATATTTTATTTTTTTGTGTAATTCGTTTGATAGAGAGAGAGAGAGTAACTTGCGTGAAAATTGAGGTTGGAGACCCCTTGCCGTTAGTAAAAGAGGTACCGTGCTTTGACAGAAACCTGCAAGAGATAAAATAAATACAATATTTCTATGAGGTGGGCATGTTCCATGCTCGTGATGTTTTGACTAGTTAAGTGCATCTGAAAAATAGAGGTTCTATCTGTGTCACTTGTTGATAGTAACATGTTTTTGGTTGATGACGATGGTTTTTCATGCCCTCAGGGGCGTATTTTCTTTAATAGTATTTTGAATGTGGTGACCACATGCATAATATTGGTATGGAATGTTTGTTTTTAGAAAAAATTCTTATTGTATGCATGGGTCTCTGATTGTTGTGAACCTCCTTGTGTGAGCATTGCTGAAAGAGATGCTTATCATGGCACAGGTCTTCGACGAATTCTAAAAGAGTGCAACGGTTATGAAGTATGATACCATCTTGACATGAAATCTTAGGTTGAAGTCGAATGTCAAGAGGATCGATGAAATCAATGGGAAATGATGACCCCCATACTGCAATCCGAGGATGCCCCTATCGAGGCGAGGAGCCATCCAAGGTACTGCCTCCTTCTTGGAAGATGGTTGTTGAAGTTGACAAGAAGGAAGCACCAACCAACCGAGAGGAGTACTGATGCAAAGGACCAGGATATCTGATGTAGCAAGGCAAGGTGTAATAGGTTAACTTAGGCATGATGACGAGAATTTTTTTTAACTAATGATGATATTTCAGTGGCTCGAGGTCAAATCTTGTAAATGCAGGCGGTGAGAGTCATAACAATTTCTAGTGAGGAAATCCCTGGAGTCGGTAGGACGTCAAGGGTGGGTGTGCGGTTGTTATGAGTGTGATGGTGGGGTTTGGAAAATAATGCGAAGCTCTGACCAAGGGTAATTAGGGACTTCTTCCAGGTGAGAAATGTGGGTGGATGGGTGGGATTGTTCTCCTAAAAAATCCTTGTACACTTGCCAAAAAAATATAAAATGGGTTTGGGTGTATAATCACGGAGACATGTGCCCCAATAAACATGAAAATAATTTTTCACTATGGTGTGAGGATGGTTTTTTGCTGAGGGTGGGGTCCCCATTGGTTGGTCTCAGTGCAAGGGTGGTGAAAGGGATGAAAAGTGTTGTAGATGGTCTATGTTGATGGGGGTGTGGTAGGCCAAGTGCGAGACGCAATGGTGTTTGTTCGATCTTCTTATGAGAATGGTAGTCCAGTAAAGGGGTTTTATCATGATATGGGTAAAACTTGACATGATATATGATGGATGAGTGAACATGAAGTGTTTCAACGACTTGGATGTTATGACCATGGCACCAATTTTTTTGTGTATGGTCTACTTGAGTGATGGATGCCTTGGAGGGTGAGGCTCTACCAACCTGCAAGAATGTTTATCATGTGTGAGGTGAGGTGATGATAAACATGGTTGGGTGACTGGAACCTATGGTTGATTTATGTGGAGAAATGTTGTTAGGATATGCAAAGTTTCTTTGGGGAGCCTGTCATGCTAGGGATAGAATGATACCTGCTCTTGTACCATTCAATGGTTGGGGCAATAGGTGATTTTTCGTGCTTGTAATACCTGCAACCAATACCCCAAGTAAAATCATTGTTTCTATTAAAACATATTGAAAATAATGTTGAATGGAAAGCGATAAGAGAGGGAATACCTATCATAACTAAAAAAATGGCATTTTCTAAGGCATGGATGTTTGAAGCCTACTTTGAATGTGATGAGGTGTTGATCACAGTGTTTCTTGCAGACTGGTGTTATGTCAGGCCAGGTGTCAATATGGTACTCTATGATAGTGGGGCTAAGTCTCGATATTTTTGAATAATCCCATACGAATATATCTCTGTATTATTGCAACAAGTTTGTGTAAGTGACTATTTCGTCTGTGGAGCATGCTGCCCCTAGTGAGATTTCTTCATTTTTTTTTGGTTTCCTTGAGATATTTACCTTGATGGTCGGTGAAATATTTGACATGTTCCCTTCTTCGAATGCTTCAGGCACCAGGATGGGATTTTTGAACCAGTATAATTTTCCAGATGGGAGGAATTATTTTGATTCAATAGTGTATACCTCTTGGTTTTATGGGTTGTTTGGACCGAATGTTTTTTCTCTGGAAGAAAAAATGAGCGGTGATGCATTGCATCCCACAAAAAATCTGGTTTCATCATGGATTCTAGAATATCCTCATCTGAATGGAGCAAGGCATCTAAGGGGGATTTGGTTTGTGTGAGGCCATGAGGATTTGGTTCGGGCCTAACAGATCTGGTCGACAGACATGAATAGGATTCCATTGCTGATGTTGTGGAACCATACGAGATCCACAAGGTGCAGAATGGTTGTGTTTGCACCATCAATGGTAAAACTATTGTTGTAGTTGTAGTAGTCTCGACACCAATGAAAATGTTAGGTCCCTATATTACTAGTATAGCCCCTTATTATTGTTATTGTAATCCCCTTATTGTTATTGTTGTACCCTTGTAACCCTAATATTGTTATTATTGTGCCCTTACATTATTATTGTTAGGTCGGCTAGGATTATATTGTGACCCCATGGACTCCTATATATAGAAGGAGGTTTTCGTCATTTGTATCATCCAATAATTGCTCATTTATGTTATTTAAAGGAGGTTTCCCCCTTGAAGTGGCTTATTTCTAAGGCGTTGATCTTTCTTTTCTTCTATGTTGGAGCTAGTTTCATAACATTTGGTATCAGAGCTTTGGATTCTAGGGTTTCGCTACTCGAAACAGGTCATCGTGGAATTTTCACTATAAAAAAATTTCTACGAAGTTTTAGAAGCTTAAATTTTTACAGAGTTAAGCTGAATTCCTGAGAACGTCGTGTAAAAATTTCAGACCTTGGTTCGCAATATTGCAAAGATATGATCTATGGAAGTTAGGGTTTTTTCAGGCTCCCGAATTTCACCTAAAACAGGTCATCGTGGAATTTTTTCTATAACTATTTTTCTACAAAGGTTCAGATGCTGAAATGTTTACAGAGTGAATCAGCAAACCTAAGGACCTTCCTCTAAAAATTTCAGATCTTGGTTCGCAATATTAGTAGATATATGATCTGTGGAAGTTAGGGTTTTTGCAGGCTCTCGAATTTCATTTCAAAGAGGTGACCGTGGTAAAATTTTCATAACTCTCTCTCTGAGCATCATATTGGAATTCAGTAAAAAATGGCTGCAATTAAATGTAATTTGATTTCCTGTGTATCAATTTCAGAGCCGAAGGAGGATACAATGACACATGGCACGTCATACAAGTTCGCTCTACTGAACCAATCCATAATTAGGTTATTATGGGAGATTTGGCATAACTTTGCCTTGAAGAATCCAAATCAGTTCAGACCTATGGAATTCAAAAGAAGATTTAGAGAGCTACTACAATTCTAAATTTCAGATATTGAAGATCCAAAATCACAAAGATAATTTATTTTCAATATCATGTAGAAATTTGAATAACTTATATGTTATACACCGAGATTCTCCTGATCACACACTATTTCAACTTCATGCATAATACAGAATCTCTTCTACCATTGATCATTAATTTGGGAAATAAAAACAATCGCATGCGCACATTAAAACCATAAACAATCACACATATAAACACAATATTTTATGGAAAATATTAAAGCTGAAAACCCCCAAATATCTTTATATTATATGTCATAGAGATCATGTAACAATCATTATACTAAGCTCCTCAAAATATCTCAATACAATCTCCATTTGCTACACACTAATCAAGCCCGATCTAGCAAATCACATGCTCCAATCTCTGCCACCTGATAGCCTGCCTCTACTGCACAATCACTGCTGAAGAATGGCTCTGAATGAACTCGAATTGGTCCAGCCTTGCTCACACAATCCTCATTGGCATCTCCAATCACTAGTTGTTGCAAATCATGCAACAATATAGTCACAACTGATAGTCACATTGCTATTTCACCTACCTCTTCACTGGTCTCCACTGAAAGTGTCCATGCACTGTAGTTAACTGGTGTATTATTTAGTTGATTAATGAGTTAATAATTATTGAATTAATTAATAATTAATTCACACCACTCTCACTAGTGTATCAATCAGTTAGACTAGATACAACTAGCTCAACTATGTTTAACTTAGTTAAACTGAACACAACTCCATCAACTACCTCAATAACTCCACCAAACTCTGTCACATGAGTTCTAACTGAAGTATCCATGCAATAGCTCCACTTAACCCTCAGGAATAGTGTAATTCCTTCTGTCAGCTCCTGTGCCACATCTATGCACTTAACTGAAGTGCTCCAAGAGAATAACATAATGTTTATAGTCCAAATATTATTAAGAGCTAATAATATTCTACATATCTATTTTTAGACTGGAAATATAAAAATGGATTTTGCCCAATATGTCTAAAAATAGAAGTCCATATATTTTTCCAACTTGACCAACCATCCACAAGTAGCATCTCGCAACTCATAGAATATGATTGACATGTCTAAAAATAGACTTTTGCCAAAAATAGCCTGCGGGCCCACTTAGTGAAGGCGACTTCTTTCCACTAAGCTCATCATCTTGTTGCAATCTCAACACTCCCTCTCAACAAGATAAGGATTATCTGCCACCCCTATCCTGCCCATGTGGTATTCGAATTTGCTCCTGGTGAGCGCCTTCATCAAGATATCATCATCCTAATCCTCCATGGGAATGTATGAAAGTAAAATGATCTTCTGCTGCACACAATCTCTAATATGATGATACCGGATGTCAATGTGTTTATATCTATCATGAAATACTGGATTAACCGAGAGTTTGATGCAACTTTGATTATCACAATATATCACAGTAGGATCTAAGTGTGAACCGAACAACCCAACCAGGATCTTCCTCATCCATATAGCCTCGCATGCAGCCAAACTCACTGCCATATACTCGGCCTCTGCTGAACTGAGTGCCACGAATCTCTGCTTCCTATTTTACAAGTAAAATGATGTCGAACCGATACTGAAAATCCCTCTAGATGTGCTCTTTCTGTCCGTTGGGCTCCCTACCCAATATGCATCCGTGAAGCCACACACCTTCACCTTATCCGACTATCTGTACCATAATCCATATATCGATGTGCCTTTGAGATATCTCAATACATGCTTTCCTGCCTTCCAGTAGAGCTTGGTAGGCTTAACCATAGCTTGTGAAAGCTGGTTAATAGCATAGCATATGTCGGGTCGTGTATTGACTAGATACATAAGCAACCCCACCAACTGTCGATAAACAGTGGCATCCACTACCTCTGCTGATGTAGCATCCTATTTCCTCCATCCACCAAGAAGAGGAGTGTTGATAGGCTTGCAGCCATGCATGTTGAACTTCTCTAGTATCTCCCAGGCATACTTGCCTTGAGACACAAACAGTCCATCACTGCACTTCCAAATTTCCAATCCCAGGAAATAATGAAGGAGGCCCAAGTCCTTCATCTCAAACTCTTTTGCAAGATCAACCTTGCATGAGTGTATCAACAGTTCATCACCCGTCAAAATCAAATCATATACATAAAGTACAATGATCAGAAACTTACCCTCCACCACAATCTGGTATAGGTTCGGATCTGCCTCACTCTTGGAGAATCCAATTCCAGTGAAATAACTGTCTATCCGTGTGTACCAAGCACGAGGTGCTTGTTTCAACCCATACAACGCTCTCTTGAGCCTACACACATGCGACTCACTGCTAAAGATCTCGAAACCTTCGGGCTGCTCTATGTACACCTCCTCCTCAATCACTCCGTTGAGGAACACACACTTCACATCCATCTGATGAATGTGCCACCCCATCTGCGCTGAGAGAGCAAGAATTTTCCGTATGGAAGAATACCTTGTGACAGGTGCAAAGGTTTCCCCATAATCGATCCCCTCGATCTGTGAGAAGCCTCGGGCAACAAATCTTGCCTTGTACTTCTCCACACTCCCGTCAGCTGCTTGCTTCACTTTGTAGATCCATCTCGAACCCACCACTAATTTCCCTTCCGGCCTTGGGACAATCTCCCATGCACTATTTCTAACAATCAAATCATACTTTTCCACCATGGCATCTACCCATGCAAGATCCTCCACAGCTTCCTCGAAAGAGGATGGCTCTGTCACGATACACTTGCTCATAAGAGCCATGTATCCAGTATACCGGTAAGGTGACTGTCTCTGTCTACGCTGTGATGTAGGTGCTCCTACAATATTCTTTGCATCTTGATCCAGTCGCTTAGCTTCTGTAGTGCGCTTCCGCCCTCTGATGGTTGGCGCTACTTCAGTGGTCTCTTCCACTCCATGAACCTCCTCTTGTGTCTGATACACATCTTGAGGCTCATCCTTAGGAACTAATAGTTCCTCATCTGCATGCAAGTGTGGCTCCATCTCAAGCGAACACTTCATGGCTTTCTCCTCATGAAATTTGATATCCAGTCGCATAACAGTCTTGCGACTGTCTGGAAAATACACACGATAGTTGTGGGGTGTATCAGTGTACCCCACAAATATCCCAACCTCTACAGTCGGCTCCAGATTCTTCCTAGCATCCTTAGTCACATGAATGTAAACAGGTGAACCAAAAATCCTCAAATGGGAAATATCAGGCCTCTTACCAGAAAACGCTTCCTCGGGTGTACTCATGCCAAGTATCCTGTGAGGACAACGGTTCTGCACATATACTGCAGTATTGCATGCCTCAACCCACAAGTTTATGGGAAGGCCCTGATCATGCAACATCGCCCGTGTAACACCCACGATCGTTCTGTTCTTCCACTCAGCGACCCCATTCTGCTGTGGGTTATGAGGCGCTATGAGCTCTCTTCGAATTCCTTCTGCGCTGCAAAAGTCCTTGAATTCGCCAGAGATGAATTCACCACCATTGTTGCTCCTAAGAGTCTTCACCTGATTCCCTGATTATTTCTCAACTAATGCCTTGAACTCACAGAACTTTGAGTATGTCTCGCTCTTCTTCTGCGTGAAGAATATCCAGCACTTCCGAGAAAAATCATCAACAAATATCACATAGTACCTGTGCTTTGCTGTCGAATCTACTGAGAAAGGTCCACACACGTCTGTGTGAATTCTCTCAAGGATTTTCATGGCGCGACTATCCTTCTCGTGAAAGGTGGCTTTCACAAATTTTCCCAAGGTACATCCCTTGCATTGATCTGACTGCGCAAGAGTACCCTTAGGAAGCCCAGTAGAAATATGCTGCAGTATCTTCAAAGCTCCATGGTGAAGGTGGCCCAATCTCCTGTGCCACAGCTCGCCCTCATCCTGGCTCACCACTCCTTCTACCTTGCCTGCCATTGCTACGCAACCATATACCTGAAATTGATAAAGGTTCTTAAGTCAAACCCCTATCCTCCGGGTTTCACCAGTTGCCTTACTGCGCAGGAAAGCCTTTCCCTCGCTAAAGAAAACATCATATCCCTTATCTTCCAACATCGCCACAAAGATAAGATTCTTCTTCAATCCTGGAACATGCATCACTTCCTTCAATATGAAGGGTTTACCAAACTCCCTCTCAAAGGAAATGGTACCGATACTAGTCACACTGTATCTACCATCATCGCCCATCTTGATGTGCACTCCAAGATCTTTCTCATCCAGATCAGTAAACAAATCTTTGTCTCCTGTCATGTGAAAAGACGCACCACTATCAAGAAACCACACTGAACACATCATACTCGAGACCAAGCATGCGATCAGCGAAAAATCCAGCTCAAACTATGAGGCTAAGGCCTCTCCAGCTTCAGATCTAGCAGTCTGCTTATTTTTCTTCTTCTGTGGACAATTAGTGGCGTAATGTCCGTGTTGGTGATAGTGAAAGCACTTCACCTTGGACATGTCCTGCTTCTTGCCTTTCGCACCAGATTGAGAAGCATTCTTCTTGCTCTTCCCCTTCCTTTCTTTGGCAGCCAAAGTGCAATTTTCTTGATCTGATTTCTTTGATGAATATTTGTCCCTGGTACTTCGGCTTATCTCCTCTTGCACAAGATCCGACCAAAGTCGCTCCCATCCTGGAAATTTCTCCCAACCATTAACAGAGTCCTGATAGGAATGCCAACTCTTCGGAAGCCCAAGGAGAGCCAAGCTCACCAAGTCCTCGTCATCTACAGTCACCCCCACACTTCCTAGCTCATCCCAACATTGGATGAACTTCGTGAGGTACTTGGGCATACTGTTGCCTTTATCCATTTTTATGTTCCTGAGTTTATCCTTGAGCGCAAAATTCCTCTGGTCACTCTTGCTTTGGAATAAGTCTTTCAACGCTTTCCACATCAAGAATGGAGAAGCCTTACCATGAAGGATGGACACTATGTGATCCTTTACACCTTCCAAAAAAATTCTTCGACACTTTGTTGTCTTCTTTTGCCATGCGTCAAGTGCGGCAACATCACTAGAAGTAGGTTTTGGAATTTCTACATCTATGAACTCCTTCAACCCATTGTCATCCAGCACCGCCTCCATCCTGTCCTTCCATGCAATATAATTCAAGCCGCCCTCAAGGGAATACTCCAATCGCAATCTGTTGAAAGACATCTCAACTTCGACACCAAGAAAACACTGCTGCAAATTCGAATTCCACCAGCACAAAACTCAACCGCTTCAATGTTTTGCAATTGCTCCAATGATCAATATCGCTCTGATACCATGTAGAAATTTGAATAAATTATATGTTATACATCGATATTCTCCTGATCACACACTATTTTAACTTCATGCACAATACAAAATATCTTCTACCATTGATCATTAATTGCGGAAATAAAAACAATCGCATGCGCACATTAAAACCATAAACAATCACACATATGAACACAATATTTTATGGGAAATATTAAAGCTAAAAACCCCCAACTATCCATATATTATATGTCATAGATATCATGTAACAATCATTATACAAAGCTCCTCACAAGCTCTCGGTACAATCTCCAATTTCTACACACTAATCAAGCCCGATCTAGCAAATCACATGCTCCAATCTCTGCCACCTGATAGCCTGCCTCTATTGCACAATCATTGCTGAATAATGGCTCTGAATGAACTCGAATTGGTCCAGCATTTCTCACGCAATCCTCATTGGCATCTCCAATCACTAGTTGTTGCAAATCATGCAACAATATAGTCACAACTGATAGTCACACTGCTCTTTCACCTACCTCTTCACTGGTCTCCACTGAAACTGTCCATGCACTGTAGTTAACTGATGTATTCTTTAGTTGATTAATGAGTTAATAATTAGTGAATTAATTAATAATTAATTCACACCACTCTCACTAGTGTATCAATCAGTTAGACTAGATACGACGAACTCAACTATGTTGCTCGGTTTAAGCGACACAACTCCATCAACTACCTCAATAACTCCACCAAACTCTGTCACATGAGTTCTAACTGAAGTATCCATGCAATAGCTCCGCTTAACCTTCATGAATAGCGTAATTCCTTTTCGGCTCTGTGCCACATCTGTGCACTTAACTGAAGTGCTCCAAGAGAATAAAATAATGTTTATAGTCCAAATATTATTAAGAGCTAATAATATTCGACATATCTATTTTTAGACTGGCAATCTAAAAATAGATTATGCCCAGTATGTCTAAAAATATAATTCCATCTATTTTTTCCAACTTGACCAACCATCCACAAATAGCATCCTGCAACTCATAGAATATGATCGACATGTTTAAAAATAGACATAGTCTAAAAATAGACTTGCGCCAAAAATAGCTTGCGGGCCCACTTAGTGAAGGTGACTCTTTTCACTAAGCTCATCATCTTGTTTCAGTTTCAATATCGAGCTCCTCAAAAGCAATAAAAAGGTGTGTATTTTTTTCAAATTGCATAAGTCTTGTGTGAAAAATCAGTTTGAAGTGATTCCAAGGGCATATTGAAGCATAGATATCAGTATTGGGTTCTAAAATTCCACCTAAAAGGAATTCAACACCCATTAAGCCTTCAAAAGTCTTTACTATGACTCATGAAGAGGAAGAAGCACAACATGACATATTAAAATTACAAGAGCAAGTGCACCAAATTTCGATCTCGCAAAGAGCAACAAAAAATGAAATGGAAGTTTTGAAGAAAGGCATGGAAACTAAGATGGATTGTTTGAAGAAAGGCATGGAAGCTAAGATGGATGGCATGGAAGTTGGCATGGAAGATAATATGTATCAAATGGAAGTTAAGATTGATGAAAAAATGAAATACAACATGGAAGACATGAAGAATGATCTAAAAGCAGGCATGGAAGGTTTGATGACAAGGTTAATACAAGAAATGATTCCTAATGGCAGAAAGGTAGTAGAGGAAACTCATGATGAGAACAAAATAGACGTTAATCGTGATTTCATAAACTCTAATGTTGGATTGAAGAACCACCATATTCCAAATATGGATATGAGGAAGTTTCATGGAAAGGATCCCGTAACATGGATACTACAGATGGAGAAATATTTTTATCTCAATAATGTACAAAACACACAAAAGGTACGAATTGCAACTTTACATTTAGAACAAAATACATTTGTATGGTATCGATGGCTTTGCTCCCGTAAAAAAATTGTCTCTTGGTCAATTTTTATGGAGGAAATGATAGCACATTATGAGGATACAAAGAGAAACACCTTATTTAGCCAATTGATAAATCTCAAACAAAAGGGTTCGGTGGTGGAGCAGATTGGGGACTTCTAAAAATTGAATATAAGGTTAACTGATATTCCAGAGGAACATGTGATTGATGTCTTCATAAGGACTTTAAAGGATAACATCCAACCTGAGGTTCTCCTTTGGGAACCTAATTCATTAGAGAAGGCATTCAGGTTGGCAAGAAAAATTATGACGACAAGGAAGAGTACCACTCACAACTATAAAGATGGAAGTGTTGTTATTCCTAGACTTCCACAACCTACAAGGTTGACACCACAATAATTGGCAGAAAAAATAGAAAAAGGGCTTTGCTACAGTTGTGATAAAAAATACACTAAAGGTCATAAGTGTGGTGAGAAGAAATTATTTTACATAGATTGTGAAGAGGAGGAAGAAAATGAAAAATAAACTTCAAAATAAGAGGAAATACACTAGGAACCAACCCTAGAAGAAGAAGAAATGAGTTTGACCATATAGTGTAATGAATTGGTAGGAATTACCACTCCTAAAACTCTCAAGATAGAAGGACATATCAAGAAGAAAAAGGTAATAGTGTTGATTGATTCAGATAGTACCCATAATTTTATTCATTGTAAGGTAGCCAAGGAAATGAATTGTTTCCTATGACACGAATGTCAAGTGATGGTTGCAAATGGAGGAACTATAAATTGCTCTGGAAAATGCCATAATATCAGGCTAGCCATGGGGGAATATGTATGGAATAGTCCAATTCTTTCCATTCCAATGGGAGGTGTTGATGTTGTACTAGGAGTACAATGGTTACAATCTTTGGGGATGATAGTTTTTAATTTTCAAGAACTTTTCTTCAAATTTTTTTTAGAAGGAAAGGAAATCGAATTACAGGGTATCACAGGGAAGCCATGAAAGATAATAAGCTCTAATGTCATGACAAATCTTCTGAAGAAAGAACAATGGGGCGTAATTGCACAATTATGCTCACTAGAAGTTCCAATATCAAAATCATCTATTTCTCCAGATCTCCAAAAAGTATTGGACAATCATTCCAAGGTGTTTGATACTCCCAAAGGACTCCCACCTATTCGTGATCATGATCATGCCATTCATTTGATTCTAGAGAGTGTTCCTCCAAACATCATGCCTTACGGATATCCTTATGTCCAAAAGAGTGAATTTGAACATATGATTGCAAAAATGTTAGAGGCTGGTATAATTCAACCTAGTCAAAGTTATTTCTCTGATCCAGTAGTATTGGTGCACAAGGAGGCTGGATCATGGCACATGTGTCTAGATTATAGGGAGCTCAATAAGGTCACTATTAAAGATAAATTTCCCATTCCTGTGATTGATGAATTATTGGATGAATTACAAGGAGAAATTTATTTTACCAAGTTGGATCTCGTTCAGGATATCATCAAATTAGAATGAAGAATGAAGACTGAAGAGCGTCATTATGAATTTTTGGGCATGCCTTTTGGCCTTACCAATGCACCTTCTACATTTCAAGGGTTTATGAATTCCATTTTCAAAACCCTTCCTTTGAAAATTTGTGCTAGTATTTTTTGATGACATACTAATCTACAGCATGTCTTGGAAGGATCGTGTTCAACATGTTGACAGGGTGCTCAAACTATTGGAGGAGAAACAATTATATGCAAAAACATCCAAATGTTTCTTTAGAGTACAAGAGGTGCAATATCTTGGTCATATTGTATCTCACGAGGGTGTCAAGGTAGACCCTAACAAAATTAAAGCCATTAAGGAATTGAAAGTCCCCACAACCATAAAGAATTTGCGAGGATTTCTAGGGTTAAGAGGGTATTGTCATAATTTTGTTAATAATTATGGGAGAATAACAACACCTATAACAACATTATTGAAGAAATATGTTGTTTCATGGACTTCTGAAGCAACTAAGGCCCGTGAACATATTAAAGAGGCAATGTGCCTAGCAGCGGTCTTAGCTATGCCAGACTTCACAAAAACCTTTATTCTAGAATGTGATGCCTCGGAAATGGAATTGGTCTTTAATGCAAGAAGGAAGACCCATTTCTTTTGAAAGTAATCCAATCAAAGGAAATTATCTGCAGAAAGCTATTTATGAGAAGGAAATGTTAGCAATACTACATGCACTAAAGAAATGGTGAACTTACCTAATGGGAAGACACTTCAAGGTAAAAACTGATCATGATAGTCTTAAACACTTTTTGGAACAAAGACTATCATCAGAACAGCAGCAAAAATAGGTCACAAAGATGTTGGGTTATAACTTTGAAATAATCTACAAAAAAGGAAAGCTTAATGTTGTTGCAGATGCACTCTCAAGAAAGAATAAAGAGGTGGAAGCATTGCTTTGTGCCATTTATATTATCCAACCAGATTGGATAACCGAAGCAAGGGATGAATGGAAGAAGGAAGAAGAAGTGTGGACACTCATTCAAAAGTTACAGCAAGATCCTAGTACATCTGATACATTTAGTTGGAAAAATGATTCCTTATGGTACAAAGATCACTTATATATTTGCAATAATTTCCAACTAAAACAAAAGATTCTTTTGGAAGTGCACACTTCTCCTTTAGGAGGACACTCGGGATTTTTAAAAACTTACCACAGGGTGAAGAAAGAATTTTTTTGGGATGGCCTTAAATCTAATATTCAAAAGTTTGTGGTGGAATGTTTGGTTTGCCAGGAGAATAAAGTTGAGACAATTAATACCTCGGGTCTTCTACAACCTTTATCCATTCCAAGTCAACATTGGGAGGAGATTTCAATGGATTTTATCATAGGTTTACCTAAGTCCGAAGGAAAGAGTGTCATCATGGTGGTAGTTGATAGACTTACCAAATATGCACACTTCTGTGCATTATCTCATCCATTTAAAGCAAGTACAATTCCTAATTTATGGAAACAATTAAAAAGCTACATGGAAATCAAAGTTTATTGTAAGTGACGGAGAGATCCCATTTTACTAGAAATATTTGGAAAAAATTATTTTCTTGTTCGGATACTCAACTAGCTCATAGCTCATCTTATCATCCTCAATCTGATGGTCAAACAAATATACTGAAAAAAATTCTTGGAAGGATATCTTCATTGTTTTGGATATGATAAACGAACACAATGGGTCAAGTGGTTACCTCTGGCTGAATGGTGGTATAACACTTTCTTCCATACTGTAGCAAAAATGACCCCATTTATGGAAATTTATGGATATCATCCACTGTCCATCACACCATCTTTAAGAGAAAATTCTAAGGTGCAAGAAGTGGAAGATCACATCGAGCATCGACAACAAGTTCTCCAACTCTTAGAGGATAACCTCAATTCGGCACAAAATCGAATGAAACAACATGAAGATCAACATCACAACAAGAGAAGTTTTGATGTAGGAGACTAGGTATTTTTATGGCTACAACCATACAAACGAATGTCCCTCAAGCAAGTTAAGAAGGATAATAAATTCTTGCCAAAGTAATATGGTCCTTAAAGGTGTTGCAAAATATTTTTACTATGGCATACAAATTGGAGCTTCCTACTTCTTCACAAGTGCATCCAGTTTTCCATGTTTCATGTTTAAAGAAGGTTATGGGTGAAAATATTCCAGTTCAAACAATATTTCCAAAACTTGATGAGGAAGGAAAAATCATATTGGAACCTTAAGTGATCATGGAAACAATAACTCGAAATCTATGAAATCGATCAATTTCAGAGTATCTCATCAAGTGGAAGAACTTACCCACTAAAGATTCTACATGGGAGGATGAGAATTTTATGCAGAAGCACCCAGAGCTACTCAAGCGTTGAGGAAAAAAAAAATTGAAGGAGAGGGGCATGTTAGGTCCCTATATTACTAGTTTAGTCCCTTATTTTTATTAGTGTAGCCCCCTTATTGTTATTGTTGTACCCCTGTAACCCCAATATTGTTATTATTGTGCCCTTACATTATTATTGTTAGGTCGGCTAGGATTATATTGTGACCCCATGGACTCCTATATATAGAAGGAGGTTTTGTTCATTTGTATCATCCAAGAATTATTCATTTATGTAATCTAAAGGAGTTTTCCCTAGAAGTGGCTTATTTCTAAGGCGTTGATCTCTCTTTTCGTCTATTTCGGAGCTAGTTTCATAACTGACAGATGAGCATACATCACGAGTCATGGTTCCCATGCATGATGAGATGAATCATATGTGGTGTTTTCTATTATCAATGTTGGATGGTGGAGGAATTTCCATTATGGTGGCTTGCATGAGAGCAAGCTTATGTTTCTCACGTGGTGTACTAAGGGTACTCACACTTTCCTAGATTTGGAAGCTGCGATGAGTGAAAAGGTGCCTAAATTTTTCCATTAAGGGGCACAAATTTGTTTCATGATTGTGACTTGTGCAAACGGTGCATGGTGTCATGGTGCTTATCGAGTATATGGTATGAGAACCAACGCTACTCTTTGTGCCTAAATTTATGCTTGGATATGATTGGGCATCGGGGAATGATTACGCATCTGCCATATCTAAGTCTTTGGTTTTGGTTGGCCTGATTCTTTTGGGGAATTCAGACACAATGCTGACCTTGCTGCACATAGTCTTAGGAGGTATTCACAATCCATAGTGTAGTAGAATTGCCTGCAATAGCAATGTGTGATTTTCTCTTGATTGGAGAGATTGATCTGCAGGATGGGGGTGACCATGTGAAGACTCTCAGTAATTTTCTTAAGTTCCTTACATTGATTGAATCTGTGGTCAATTCTATCACACAGTCCACATGTTGTTCTTGGTTTATTTTGGGGCCTACTAGGATGATGGGTTTTCTTAGCCTTCCTAATGTTTTGGTAAGAATGGGGGAAGGGTTGACTTGCGTTAGGTTGCCTTGGTTCTAGACTAGTTACAACTGGGTATTGGGAATCCAATGAGCATATGATGTCTAACAAAGGGCATACCTGGGAGATATAAGTGCAGTTTCGAGTCTTATGGTTGCCTTGAAAAACTAGACAAGATTGTCTTCCTTTGGTACTTCATTCCCTTTGGACTGCTGGAGTGATTGGGTACCATTTTCAGAATGATTCTAGATCCAGGTAATGGGCAACCAAATGGTTATATGCGTTGCATAATGCGTAGGTTGGTCTTATCCGTGGAGGGCGGTTAGGGGTGATAATGTGCCCCGTTAGCCGTTTTTCTACGAACATGAATAAAATGGACCTGGTTGTCACATTTTCTTGCGTTGTCAAACTTTCCACATATTCTGAATCCGATATGTCTGAAGCAACGAGGTGTACTATGGCCTGGCGCAAACTGTTTAACATTGAACGGAATCGGGGGATATAGGGACAACGACGAACTGGGTGGTATCTTGAACATACCTGACATGAATAATGGACTGCTCATAAGCCGTCGTAGTATACGGGGTTGACAGGATACAATCTCTTAAATCTATAGAGTTGCACAGTCGGTAATGAAGTGATCACATTCATCATAGAGTGTGCAGATCTGGATAGGAGCTTGAGGGAAATAACTAGGGGGAGGTGGTCATTTAGGTTACTGCCTCTCCTCGGACACATATAATATGGTCCTTATTGTTTCCATCCCTCGAATGGTAGTTATGTTTGTAGATTTTGTGTCCAAGTTGGCTAAGTCAGAATTTTCAGTGAGGAATCATCGCATGAAATCCAACATGGACCAGGACCTATTAATGTGGGGAAAATGTCACACGTGATGGTTGATTCGACAAATATGACATGTGTGTCGTTGATGTCAGACTAATTTTCTTTGGGTAACTTGCGGGATTTGGTACCAACTGATGAACGCCCTTAATTCGGGACACTGTGTGACTAAGTGGTCAGGCTCGTCGAATAGTGCACAAACTAAGGTCAGCCGATGGGCCTCCATTTGTCATCTTTGTTCTGTTGAGGTGACTATGTATGAGTAGGATGTAGGCTCCTCTCGTAGGTATAGTATGGTTCGACGCTTTCCCTCGTCCATTTTCATAGGGGGATTTGATGGATCCTATTTGTAATATTTCTCTAGGGCATGCAAGGCATCCCTATATCATGACATCTTTGGGCAGTGATGGGTGTAATTCCCATAACAGTCGCATATGGCACATGCATGGTTGGTGCATAATGCTTTCCCTTCATTTTTCATATCATGTTCCTTTTTATGGGAACTTGAGGCCGAATAATTTCTTTCGGTGCTTAGAAGAGGTTTTAATTCATCTAACTTCGGGAAAATTTTAGTAGGATGGCCTATGATATCACATAATGCGCAAGTCTGGAATTCCCTGGGTATGTTAGGGTTTTCAATTTTCTTCCCTTTTTTCTGGTTTTTCTTGGTCGCCTTAGCTGGCATTGCTATGAGTGTTTCATTAAACATTATTTCTTCTTGGGGGGTGATATGGTTTAACCCTATAGACGTGATGTCAAGACTTCCTAGCGATTCTAGGGGGACCAAGTATCACACAGGTATTGCGAAAGCCATGTTTGGGAATGTGAAATTGCCAAGACCTGCTTAGACACAAAACCAGTTGGGGGGTATAGAAATGGGGTTTGTCAATGGAATAGGGTAGGAAAGACGTGTTAGTAGCTTTGGTTTCCGTACTACTGGTTTCCATCTCCGGGATGGTCTTGATGTTTGATGATAGCACCATGCATATCGGTGCCCCCGTGATTTTAAGGGTTTCCTCTAGTATGATAGGGGGGCCTCCTAGGAATAATCCTAGGATCAATGATGGTTTGAATTGACAAGGGCCAAATTCTTGGTATCGCATGAGAAATTATGTAGTTGTGTCTACGTAAGGTAGCACGACATCGAGAGCCATCACAAGTTTCTTATCATAGTATGTAAGTTGGTCAATGGTGATGATTCGATCTTCATGGGGGAACATCATCACCTGAAAGATAGAGGATTCTATGGTAGTCATGGCATACATAAAACTTCACACGAGGAGTATATTGTATTCAATATGTGCGTCCAAAACTTCAATGTATATAAGTACCATCTTCCTAGCTAGGTTTACAGAGACATTCTGATATAGACCGACGGGAGCTGAAGGTCGACCATCATATTCTCTAAGCATGATGTCGAATGGTTTCATCTCAGGTGATCCAAGCTTCTGCCACATGGATTTGGACATGTTGCATGTAGATGCTCCTTCGTCAATGATTCCTTGGTGTATGGTGATATTTTGGACTGACACCGGTATCTGGAAGGCAACCAGTGAAGGAAGCCTAGGGGTGGCTTTGTCTAGGTCAAAATACATTAGGCGCGAATTAGAGGGGTCGATTGCGCCTAATTCATAAAGTAAGGCTTTCTGCTATTTTGGGCATGATATTAGAACTTCTAAGGCTGACATGGCAGCAGGTGATTGTGCTAAATCATCCATGATGTTGTAATTATGAGTAGCTTTTGAGTGGTGTCCTACATGCCTCTTTGGGCCCTTCACCATTTTCAGAAGGGGTTCTATAGGTACTTTGGATATGGTCAATAGTGCAGTAGGTTCACTCGTCGTCATACTTGATGGGTTGGTGTTCGGTGGGGCATTATAGTTCATGTTACTTGTTTGGAAGAACATCTCTTTGCCAGTCATGTAAATTTCATGGCTGCCACTCCCAGAATAATTTTGGGTGGTTTTGTTGTTGGGTATTAATCACTCCTTGGTTGGTGAATGGCTCCTGCATTACAGAAGTATGTTGTGTAGATCCCCTTTGTCCACGGTTACCATGAAGTTTTTTCAATTCAGGGAGTTCGAGAAATCGGTGAGTGTAATGGTTGTACTCACCACATATGGCACAATAATGGTTTTTCCTTAGACTGGACCTCTTGCTATGCCCTTGGGTTTTTTTTTTTAGCTCCTCGTTTTGATTTCGGTTGGGGTTTCCCCCTGTTACACAACATTTTGTCACTGTCCCTGCAATCCCCATCCCGCACATTGGAGGGTCATTTCTGTGACTTTTGAATAGTTTCATGCCTTTCAAATAACATCATTGCATCCCTTTTGATGAAGGAAACATTATTCTTGTTGACATTTCCCTGAGCAGAGTAGTAAAAATCCCTGTTTTTTCCTTGGCGCCAATAACCAGTTTTTCCCTCGCGCCAAAGTGGAAGATTAACACTAGGGCCCACGCCACCTGGCGCTTTGTCCTAGTGTAATGCCTGCGCCAAGCTATTTATGAATTTTTTTTTTTAAATAGAGGTGGAGGTTCCATTCCAACCACCTCCGGGATGAGTCATTGGGAGTGGTTGAACTAAAACAACCACGGACCTCCTCCTTAAGTTAGTAGTTTCCACCTCCCTTGGAACACTCCTAAAGGATAGGCCTCCCTTCCACCTTTGTAGGGATCCTAACCTCCTCTTTTCCCTCTATATAAACAAGCCTTCTCCCTTTATGAAAACTAGCTGAACTTGGAGACTAAGCTGGAGCTGAACAAAGAGAATTATACAGCTGAAGAGTTGAGCACATTATAGTTGAATAAATGAGCTATTGAGAAGGTAGAACAAGGAGAAATCCATCGAGAGGTCCCTTATCCTGTCCGAATTCCCCGTCAATCTTTGAGACGTGCTTCACCCGAGCCCCGCTGGAGGAGACCGCAACATCAAAGCATGGTTGTATCTCTTCTTTCTACCTATTAATATAAGTGACTATTCCGTCTTGTGTTTTGTCTTTATCGAATGCAATATGCTATTCTTCTCTCACTGATTAGTAGATTTTGGATGAAATTAGTATGTGGTATGTGGTTATCATTTTCTGATCTTTGTGCAGGTGTCCAAACGTGATAAGCAGTAGGGTTGTGACTTTCCTTCGATCAGGAGCGGGGAGTTCTCATCATCACTACGAGTGTCGACGAAAACTTTGGACCATAGGTAGGCCATCTTATTTTCATCCTCTTTCAGTAAAATGTCTAGGAACCTACATTATAGCATGATTCCTTGTTACTAGACCCACCCTAGGGCTAGAGGGATCGTCTCTATCAGCAGAGAGGATTTACCTACATAACAAGTTGGCGACTCCACTGGGGATCTTTGTGAGTTTTTCTTTGATCTTGTTGGGTCATTTTTTGGGTTTTGGCCTTGTTGTTTACTTTTCTGGTTGTTTAAATGTGTTTCAAACCATTGTTTAGCCCCAAAGTGTAAAGCTTGACCTCTGCTCTATTGAGTTTTCCCTTTTTCCTTGGTTAACTAGCTTGGAGTGGTTTTTCCTTGAAAAGTCGCGCCGATTGGCGCATGTTTCTTTTGTAGCACTCATGCCATCGCCTGTTTGGTGCTGAATACCGCCTCATAGTCACGCCGACCCCTATGATTTTTTGGGTGTGAGATTTTCATGAGTTTTTGGTCACTTGTCTTTGTTTATGGGTTCTTATTAAGAGTAATTGAAATGTTTTTGAATGTTTTTTATTGCTGGAGGCTTGTTTTCCTCAGTTTTTTGTCCATTTCTCATCAGTGTAGCTTGAGGTCTTAGGGTTTTTGAGTACCTTGGTGCACTGAGCCTTCTATTTAGAGATCAATTTTCTTGATAAGTTGTCGAATTCATTCCTTGTTTAATTGCTCTTGGTCTCTTTGATCCTGTTGAGTACGTTCATTGGTTGACTGATCATTACTTTTCTTGTTTTGATTTTTCTTCCTCTTACTCCAAGCACCGATTACATTTCTTGCATGGGTCATTTTCGAGATTTCTCTTTGATTTGAAAGGTTTGTATCATTGGTTTGAGTATTGTTGTGTTTGTTTTATGTTGGAGGAGTCATTCCATTTCAACTTTTGCATTCTCTCTCTCAAGCTAGTGTTTAGTTTTGTTTTTCATATCATTTAGTGCATTGTTTGCTCTATTGCATTGAAAAAACAAAAAAAAATATTGCATTCTCTTTGCTTTGAAAATGAATTTTTCCTTTGCTTAGTTTTCATTGTATAGGCTAGGAAAGGGTTTTGTTTTCTGCAGATTGCATTAGATGCATTAGTGGATGTTTTCTCATGATTTAATTATTTATTACTACTTAAAAATTTTCTTTCCTTCTCATAGATATATTTCATTGAACGAAAATGGTATCCTTCTGCATGTAGTTTTGGATTTAGGGATATTTCAGATCCGACATACATTAAGGCCTGGAAATTGAAACCTAATCCAAGATCAACATTAAAATTTATTTCAATTAACCTAAGGAAACATTGGAACCTAACGAAATATTCTAGTGGTCTAAGTTAAAGGCGTGTTCCGGCGTCTTAAAACCTAGTAGTTGTGGTTCACCATCTGGCTTCAGATAGTGCTATTACGGACTTGTGCTCCCCGTACCGTCGAGTATATAAAGGGAGACCCCTCTAGGTTGCAATCCTTTTATCCATAGGAAGTTGAGTCTACCACCCTGTAACCATGATACACCGAACACAGCATTCGGGGAGACTACCTGCACGTACGTCAAGTCCTTGGTCATTTCTCTTTCATTTGATCAACAAGGTGTATATGGAAGTTCACAGAAACTTGGCATACCCTCTAGCGTAGATTACCTGAGCAGTAATTTTTTATCTTTACTGACTACTTAAATTCGAAAAGATCATTGAGCACTTTTCCTTTCGCACTCGTTCAAAATTGAAAGTGAATAGAGTCATCTTTTGCCTATTTCTTGACTCTTAAAACATGAAACAACAAAGTTTGGTTTCAGTGTCGTAAAATAAACTACCCATGATCACACGCCCTTTATATAGTTTCATTACTTGGCTTGTTTTTTTTTACATTGGTTTTTTTGAGCCTTTTTTCAGATCTCTCGTTTTCCTTCTTATTGTGAAACAGTCACGGTGACCGAACCACCGGTTTCTTCGTCCTCGCTCCCTTCTATAGGTAGTCCTTTACTGGACATTTCATTTGAAACTCCTCAATCCTCTAGGTCTGTCGAGCTTCAGCAGCCTATTCTCTCGTCGATCTTACCCCTTGCTACACGATCTCCCGCTGACGAGCTAGTTGAGTTCAATTGGCCTCCCTCGGGTGCTTGGTCTGGTTTTTGGGACAAGGAAGAATTCCCTCCTCTTACGTCGAGATGGCCATTTTTAGCTGTTGTTATACCTCCTAATCCCCGTAGTATTTTCGAATATATTACGGAGGAGTCAGACATTGATACATCAGGTCCTATTGGCATTGATGGAGTTCTTGTTTCTACAGAAGAGTATCAACTTTTTCCTAAAAACACCCCTCATGTGTCTGCTCAATATTCACCATTGGTGTCACTTCCCGCCAGATATAGGTCTTTGGGTCAGATTATTGTTGGTGTTGCATCCATGGCAACATATACTCTGTCTAGGAGTCCAGTCCTTCCATCATTAGGACTGTCACCAACGACACTTGCTTCATCGCTTTCAGTTACATCTGTCCCAGTTCAACCTACTATCTGTATGGTTGTGTCTGTGCCAGTCACTCAGTCACCATCAGCTTTGACTTAGATACCTGGTGGCCTCACTTTTGAAGATTATCTATTGGCTATTCATCAACATAACTCTTAGGTTTCTCAGCAGCCTCATGCTCCTGTTAATCTGCCACACCATTATGATGAATATGGTAATCATGTTTATTTTCCCTATATTACTCCTCATCACTATGATGCTATCGGTACCCCCATCTATGTGTTTCCTACTCCCCATCATTATGATGAGCGCGGTGTTCCTAGTTATGACCCTTATGAAATCGTTCCTGAAATTGGAATGACTTATTAGGTGCAACCTCCTGGCCCACAAGGACAACCCTTGTAGGGAAAACCTTCGATTTAGTCAGTGCTTGCATTTGGTCCTCAGGGACAACCTTACGGTCCATAAGGCCAACTTTTACAAGGTCAACCTATGGTCCAACAAGTTCAACCCAAAGGGCCTTCTGGTCAACCTTTACATCAACCAAGACCTTCTTATGGTCCTGGGGGGAAAATCTATTCGTCACAGGGACAACCTTTTGTACAACAACCCAGATCATATACTCAAACCGGTTCGAACGTTGCACAACAAGGACAACCCTCTGGTCCTCCTCTGGGACAACCTAGTTCATCGCAACCTTTAGGCCAACTTGCTTAGCAAGGGAAACCTGGTGGCTCTCAGCATCCAGGCCAACCTGCTCCACAGGGGAAACCTTCTCAACTGGTCCAACAGCCTACTCAATCTTCTCAACAAAAATTTTACTCTGCTTCATAGCAGGGTCCTACCTTTCAGCAGCCTATTCAGTCTGCTCAGAAACCGGTTTACCCTGTTTATTCAGCTCAACAAGGCCCCACTTATCAACAACCAATTCAACCTCAAGGTGCTTACTATCCTCGTGATCAATATCGACCAGTATATAGTGCACCTCAAGTTTTTACTTATCAACCTCAATCTCAGTTGCCATATAATCAACCACAAGGCCATACTTACGTTCCTCCACGAAATCCTTATCAAGGACCTCAATGGTATACTCATAATTAGTATCCTCAATATCAACAGAATTATTCGCCTTATCCCCCATATCGTCTGAATCCTTTGGGACAAAACCCATGGGGGAAGAATTTTTCTCAAACAGGATGGAATGCAAGTTCGGGTTCTTATGAAGGACCTACTATGCCTTTTTAACCCTCAATTGCCATTTCTCGCTACATTGGAGTTACCGGATGTGTCAAAGTTAACGAATGATCCTATTCTTCACAACCCTTATTGGCCTCCAGTTCCGAATAAGATTGATGGTGATTGTCCCAAATTTGAGGGCAAGTCCGGAGAAGACGCCTAAGCACATGTTATGACTTACCACTTGTGGTGTTCTTCTAACACTTGGGTTGACGATTCTATTCAGCTTCATCTTTTCCAACAGACTCTTACTGGTGCTACTGCTAAGTGGAATATCGAGATTTCTCATGGTATCTTTCAAGATTTCAACTCCCGCGCCATGGCATTCCTTAGTCATTTTCAGTTACCGGTTCATTATGAAGCCAGGACGCATCTCCTTACCTCTTTGAAACAGGACTAGGCTACTCATATCTCGGACCATATTCATGAATGGCGACGTCATCGTCGCTTGATCAAATTTGAAATTCCCGATCAACTTCTTACTCATTGGTTCCCTACCTCCTTTGTTAATCAGATTCCAAAAGACATAGCCATGGGGGCATGTGTAACCGAGGAACAGGCCATTGCTTGTGCCCAATACCTTGATCTCGTGTACTCTCATTCTGGCATATTGCATGATATTTTTACTGATTCCCCTTGACCTAGAACTTCTAATGCACCAGTGACCCCATCCATCAACGGTATTGTTGGTTCTGTGTCTCAGACTTCGTGTAAGTCTTCTTCTTCCAACTCTGGGAAGAAAAAATATAATTCTTCCAATGATATTGCTCCTTAGTCTATTCTGAATTCTGGTAAAACCTTAGAGGTCAATGCCGTTCAGGCCAATCCTACGGATAATACTTCTAAAGGAAAAAATAAGGGTAAAGACAAACCCAAGGCCGATGCCTCGAAACCATATTCATCCAAACCTTGTGTTGAAGATGGTTCGCAGCGTAAGCTGAAGTATCCCTATCTGATTTGTGATGAAGAGCACTACACCAAGGACTGTCCTCGATGGGCCAAAGTGAGTCGATTTCTCAAGGGCACTTAGGGTACTCCTACTATTCTTAAAGAACCTTTTCTGTCTCAGCAAACCCAGATGGTCAAGCAGCCTCAATCGTCTGCTCCATTTGGTTCTCAAGTGTTCATGATGAACGGTTCTGCATCTTTTTCCATCGCTACTAGATCGAAAGATTATACTGGATCACGTCAGGAGACAGGGAAGGAGATCGTTGTTGGACCTCCTCCCCCGCCTGTTTCCCCCGCCTGTTTCTGGCCCTCTTGAGATTGAAAGGTCCAGTGCTAAACCTGTTGTGCAACTACCTTCCAAAGGTGTTCTCTGGAAGTCTTCTTATAATCCTAATGCCTGTGCTACTCAACATTACAGTATTGTTGAAGATTTGGCGTAGGCACCATCCATGATGTTCGTGTTAGAAGTACTTCATATTTTTCCATCTCAACGGAAAGCTTTATTATCTATGATTGGTGGGGTTGGTACTACTGATACTAACCTTCTCACTTTTGATCTAGAGAATTTCGTCCCACGACTTCCTCACCAAATTTCACTCATTATAAAAGTCATTATTAATGGTCTCAACATCCATCGAGTCGTTGTGGATGAAGATGCCTCAACCTGTATCATGTTCGCTTCGTGCTGGAAGGCCATCGGCTCTTCGACCCTGAATTCCTCACCGAATGCCCTTGAAGCATTTGATGGAAGGGAATCTAAACCTTTGGGTGTTCTCGCAAGTTTAACAATTACTTTTAAAGGGAATATAGTCAATGTTGAAGTAGAAGTATTTGACACTAAAATCAATTACAATATTATACTTGGTCGCAGTTGGACTCACGCTATGCTTTTCTTTCCATCCACCCTCTTCCGTGTTTTGAAATTTCCACATGAGGGAAATTTTTTTACTGTTGATCATTTGTCTTTCTTCACCTCTTCTTCCGAGAACAACGTTCCGTATGTGGCTAAGATCCCAACTCCCTTCGAGAGCGTTGGGACGGGTCTATTTAAAGATCCAGCCCTCATGGGTATTTTTCCCCTTCCACCACCTATGACTGTTCAAGTTCATATGATCTCTCGAGCCGGTGACCCATGGATTATTCCTTTGCCTGAACAAGTCAATTCATTTGGTGATTCAATTCCTTTGAATCTAATTGAAATCGATTATTGTGAACTCATTGTTGCATCCGATACTCCATCATCTGATGGTGCTCCTTTGAGCTTGCCTCTTGATGTATATTCTCAATCCTCCTGGCTTGGAAATTCAGATTCGCCTGATCCTTTGAAATAAGTGTTTCCTTCCGATGAAGCCATCATGGAAACCATGTCTCTCGATGATTTGTCGTGGGATGATGGTCATTTTTTGGTCCAATCTGGTAGTGTAGATTAGGCTTCAATTTCTTATCAATCCAAGTAGGTAAACTTAGAGGTACTTATCTAAAATATATAGATCTAGAATGATTTGGTCTCCTAAATGAACGTTTGGTGTAATAGTATTCAATACTCTTTTACAAGAGGTTTTTCCTTGTCTCCTTCCACACTTGGACACCTTCTTAAAGAAAACAAATCTAATTTCCTAAAAACAGAGTTCTATTGTTTATCCAAGATTCTCTAATTCTTTTACAAGAACTCAATTCATAAAACCTATTCAAAGTCTTACATCACACTTATCAATCAAAATCATTCAAAATAGAAAGCAAGGTAAATAATCTTGAAATCAACCAATAGCTAAGTCCTTTTACAAGGTTTAGTCATTAGACTACAAGTTGAGCTCTGCAATTACAACCATGATCATTAAGCAGAAATGATAAATGAAATAGTAAACACAATTCTCAATTCAAAGACTGATATCAATTGAATCTTCTTACAAATACCTTTCAAAAAACACACTGGCTTCAATTGACAATTTTGATTCATAGACTTGCAGCACAGGAATTAAATGGAAATGTCTATCAGATCTAATTATGCAATTGTAAATGAAAAACACAAGTGTACTAGCTCTGTAGTGGGGTCCCTCCACACGTTTCAAGCACACCTTAAGATAAATTAGATGAAGAATATTACTAAATGTAACAAGATAAATAGCTGAATCTCTATATTAATTAAAGTATGAAAGCTAATAATTACATAAATCAAGTTTTGAAGTTTGTCACGTAATGTCTGTCTAGTTCTTCAATGTTTTCCTTCTAGATATTTATCATCAAAATACATAACAAGAAGAGGCTATTTGTGTTCCTCAAAATCCTAACTAACTTCCCAAAGGATTCGAATTAGTTCAGACCCCTCTTATGAAGAAAAATATCAAAAAGAATCAAATTTGTTCATTAATTGCTTAGGATTTTTTGCTGAAATAGCTGAAGTTGACCAACGTTGACCAGCCACCTGTAGACTTAGAATCTGGAGGTGGATAGATATTTCACCATCCTTGTACATTCAGTAATAGACCCTTAGTCCTCTATTTGGCCAGCCTGCCATGCAACGTGTCAAAACATGAAGTCATTACAGGAAGTTACGAAAACCTGTAATTTTCTCAAAAATCCTAATTTTAACACAAAAATTCCTAAAATCAATTCCAATGTAAAAATAATAATAATGGCATTAAATTAATTAGTTTCAAATTGATATGAGAGATTTATGAAGGTTAAATGATAAAATGTGATGGATAAAATGAAGTTTTTAGGTGAAAGGATGAGTCATGAAATGGTACCAACATCTCCCCCAAACACAAGACTTTGCATGTCCTCATGCTAACCTGTCAGACTTATTTTCTTGCTGCTTCTGCTGCCTGCAGTAAAACATCCATGTTCATATGAGTTTGATATTCAGTCTTCAAGATTTGGTATTTGGCCTTGATAGCTTTCTTTTGCCTATACCATTTGCTAGCCCATTTACAGATTTCAATTTTGTTGGTTTTGAGTTTGTTTACTTTTCTCTTCAATTTTTCATTTTCATCTTGAATTTTCTTACTTTGTATTCTCATTACATCATTTTCTCTTTTCAAAACTCTTTCCAACATTTCTTGTTCCATAAGCTCTTGTTGTAAATATTTAATTTGTCTTTCTAATTGCTTCTGATTTTTGTTTGAGAATTTTTGCTCCCTTGGTTCTTCCTCCCTGCTTTTGATTTCTAGTTCATGTGTATTGTCATCCTGGGCTTTCTGTAGGTTATCACTATCCTGTACTATCTTGCCTTTAGTCCTTCTATATTTCCTTGTATAAGTGGTGAAAATTTTATCCTTTTAAGCTTTCTTAGCTTCCTCCCTTCTCATTTTTCTTGTTCTTATACTGCTGCTAGATATAGCAAAGGTGTTTGGTCTATACTCTAGATTTTCATCATCTATCTCAATTATATCAACCATCAATTCTGTAACCTCTTGCTCTTTCTGTTCTTCTTCATCAATTTTAATTTCATTAGAGATCAAAAATCTCTTCCATGACATCCCTGTCTTTTGTAGTTAAAATTCAATCAAAATTTTCACCAATCCGAAGTGATATAGGCTTCTATCCATATTAATTCTTTGTTTCTGTATGGTTTTATACATTTTAGTCAAACTTTGTAGAAGAAAATATGGAAGGATTATAGTACATTCTCCCTTTAGATGCAACAACATTTTGATGTGATAAAGATATACTATGTTATATCTTCCTTCACATGTAATAAATTTTTAAAGTACATAAACCATTTCATCCCAAGCATGAACAAGCCAGCTTATGGAAACTCCACTTTTTCAATTAACCGAGGATACTCTGGATCTAGATACAAATTGTGTCCATTATTTCTCCTTTAATTGCTTAGTTTTGAAATATTTTTCACCTTCTGGACTGATGCCTATGGTATGAGCAATGGTATCCTCTGAAGCCCTGAATGAAAGGTTTCCTACTGTGGTTCTTTCTCCATTAAAGGAAGAAGAAAATTTCTTAGTGATTTCTTCATTATGTCCATTAAACTTTTCTAAAAATGTCAACCATTGTTTATCTCTCAAAATCTTAACACAATCTGCATGTATTTTTGAACTATCAAACCTCTCCGGTTCTGCTCTATTCACCATAAAATTCCTCTGTTCCTTATGCTCTTTTTTTTTTTTAAATTCACCCAGGGTATTTAATCATTTACCTAGTCTGAGGCTATTGTGTTCTTCTTGGAGTCTTCTGAGCTGACCTCCACGTATTGAATATGCGATGGTTACTACATCTTCTCCTATGTTTGAACAGCGTATCCCGACAACAAACTTGCATGTGTCGATGTATGGATGACTTCAAATTCAATCATCTCGAAAATTCTCCCCAACGTTTATACAACAGAACCCTTTCTTCTGTGAAGTGAACTGAAAACTCCCTTTAAAAAAAAAATTAAATTACACCGACCCCTGTGCATGAAGAACCTCAAAATTTACGCCTATGTATTATGGAATGATGTGGTTGTGGTTGCAGAGGATAGAATGAAATGGATGCAGAGGACGAGACGGAATGATATGGGACCATTACAATGGCATGGTATTTAGAAAAATTTCTGAATTTAATGTCTGATAAGGTCGCGGAGAGGCCTTATAGACTATCGTTTGTACTGGCTGTCAGTTCATGTGGAATAGGTTAGTCTAGATTTGAGGTTTCAAAATTAAGGTTTTAAGAGAGGTTAAGGGAGTATAGATAGGTTATATAATGTAGGTTTGAGGGTTTAGGAATCTTCAATTCATGCGGAATTGGTTTGAGATTTAAAATTAAGGTTTTAAGAGGGGTTAAGGGAGTATAGATGGGTTATATAATGTAGGCTATAGATATAGGCTATGATTTTTTTAAGAGTAGTGGTATAGGTATAATGGTTAGGAGTATAGGTTATATGAGGATTTATGAAACCTATTTCAATAATTAACCATAAATTAATTATTTAAAATTGAAATTAAAATAGGAATTTAATTATTAAAACAAGAATTCTTACAGTCCTTTACTAGTTCTTCTTTTGTAATCTCCCTTTGACTGGTTGTATTTTTGCAGGTATGATGTAGTCTTCTTCTTCTAAACAGGTCCCTTTCTAGAAATGAACATGCAACAGGTGCCTCTGATATTTCTTGTTGAAATCTGACTTGTTTAATCTTGCATACATGTTGATGCAGCCTTTGACTTGCTTGGTTTTGGAGACATGTTGATGCAGCCTCTGACTTTCTTGGTTTTGTAGACATGTTGATGCAGCCTTATTTGATTTTTCCAGCATGTTGATGCAGCCTTTGAACTTATGTGATCTTTCTTGAATAGGTCCCTCTGCCATTTATTTGTAGAACTTTGATAATATTTTGATGATGCACAGGTCCCTCTATTGATTTGAATTAGAATAGATCATTCTTTGAACAATCAATCAATTAAATAAAACAAATCCCTTGCTTTATTGAAATTTTGGAAATGAGGAGATGAAAGAAAATATGAAAATTTCACTTTTTCCTTCTCTCCTACTTATTCATTGACTTTTCCTCAAGTCATTATTTAGAATTGGCAAGAGTAAATGACTTTTACAGAAATGAGAAAATGAATTCTTACTGGCCAATTTCTTGGTTTTCCTGTAAGAATTCTAGTTTAGATTGTGCCAGAGTCTGGTTTTCACATCTAAAATTTTATTTTGTTTTAATTTTTTTATTGTTTGTTATTTTATTTTTTTTATATATATTTTTTAAATTTTTTTATTTTTTTAATTTTGAAGAAAAATAGATATAACTATGGTAAAGATATCACAGCTGATTGCTGTATTATCTCAACCTCCTTCTGTTGTGTCACTTTTTGAATGAAATCCTCTTTTCTTATAGGCTTGTGATAAAGCTTCAGCCTATGTCCATTTACTATAAATGTTCTTCCTTCTTGGTCAATGGTGCTAAGTTTTACTGATCCATTTTCAAAGACCTGAACAATTTCATAAGGGCCCATCTAGTGTGTTGTAAACTTGGCCTTATAATCTTTAAATTTGGAATCAAATAGTAAAGCCCAGTCACCTTCTTGAAATTTTTTCTTCTTGATATGTGTGTCATGCCATTGCTTCCTTTGTTTTTTCATAAGTATTGTTCTTTCTAATGCCTGCTGTCTCATTTCATCCAATTGATTCAATTGCATGATTCTTTCTTTTTTAGCCTCATTAAGATCAATGCCTAAATCTGTAGTCAATTTGTAAGTGTGTATTTGAAACTCAATAGGCGGCATTACCTCTTTACCATACACCAGCTGATAAGGTGTAAATCTTGTTGTATCTTTCCATGTGATTCTATAATCCCAAAGAGCATCCTTGAGCTTATCCTCCCAGTCCTTTTTATTCATTGCCACTGTTTTGGTGATGATTCCTTCCAAAGCTTTGTTTGTAGACTCCACTTGGCCATTGTCCTGTGGATGGTAGGGTGTACACCTCCTATGCTTTATTTTGTACTTTTCAGTGATGTCATGAAACAATCTTGAAGTAAATTGGGTACCTTGGTCTGTTACTATTTCTCTATGCACTCCATATTTGACAAATATTTCTTCAAAAAGGAAATTGAACAATGTTTGCTTAGTTGTCCTAACAATTTCCTTTGCTTCATCCCATTTAGTTACATAGTCAGTACATACTAAGATGTAATTTTTACCCTTACAAGGTGGATTAATGGGTCCAAAAAAATCTAGAGCCCATTTTTCAAATGGCTCTAAATGTACTTGAGGTTGTAGTGGCATCTGATTTGAGGCAGTTTGTCTACCCATGCATTGGCAACTGTCACAACTTCTTACATATTTATTTGAATATTTGAAAATTGATGGCCAATAATAACCAAGACTGAGGATTTTGAATGTTTTTCTTTTAGCTGCAAAATTGCCACCACAAGTTTCATCATGGCAAAATTTTAATATATCAATAATTTCATCTTCTCTTATGCATCTCCTAATAATCATATCATAACTAGTATAGAGAAAGTCTCCATTAACCCATGAGTATCTGGCACTTTTCTTGATTAGTCTTTTCTTCTCCTTTGAACTGAAGGATGGAGGTATCTTTCCTGTTGAGAGATAATTAGCTAAATCATCATACCATGGATTAAATATTGAAATTGCAAATAAATTTTCATCAGGAAAAGAATCTTCAACTGGAACAACTTCACCTAGATTCTGGAGTCTAGAAAAGAAGTCTGTCACCTGGTTTTCTTTACCTAGTCTGTCCAACACTGTAACATTAAATCCCTGTAATAATAGTAACCATCTGATGACTCTACCATTAGTTATAGGTTTATTCATTAAGTACCTAATGGCAGAGTTATCATTATGAATAAATACTTCATAACCAGTTATGTAATGACGGAATTTGTTCACGGCATGTATAATTGCAAGCATTTCCTTCTCAGTTACTGTGTAGTTGAGTTCTGCAGGTGTTAGATTCTTACTGATCAAATAAATGGCATAGTTTAAATATTATTCTTTTTTTCCTAATGAAGCACCTATCATTGTATGAGATGCATCAGTGGTGATGTGGAAAGGTAGAGTCCAATTAGGTCCTTTTAGAACTGGAGTACTGGATAATTTCTCTTTAATTTTTTCAAAAGTTGTTTGACATCTATCATTCCAATTGAAAGATACATATTTTGCAAGAATCTTAAACAAAGGAAAAGCTATTTTAATAAAGTTTTCAATAAATCTCCTGTAATAACTTGCATAACCAAGAAAGCTTCTCACATATTTTTGAGTTTTTAGTACTGGCATATTAACAATAATTTGGATTTTGGATTGATCTACTTTGATTCCTTCTGAAGAATTCTATACATATTTTCAGAATTTTCTCAAGGTTTTGCAATGAATGATCAAAAGAGTTACCATATACTGAAAAGTAATCCATATATACTTCAACACAATCATGAACTAGATCAGCAAAAATAGCTAATACTGCTCTCTGAAATGTTGTTGGAGCATTACACAATCCGAATGGTAAAACATTGTAAGCATATGTGCCCCAGGGGCAAGTAAAAGTTGTTTTGTCCTGATCCTCTAAGGCTATGTTGATCTGATTATAACCAATGAAACCATCAAGGAAGGAAAATGATGATTTCCCAGGTAATGTATCCAAAACTTGGTCAATAAATGGCAATGGAAAATAGTATTTAAGGGTTGCTTTATTGAGTTCTCTGTAACCAACACAGATTCTCCATTTACCATTTTTCTTGGGTACTATCACTAATGGAGATACCCACTGGCTGTCAGAGATGGGGTAAATGAAATTGACCTACAATAAATTTTTCAATTCATCTCTTATAATTTCCTGAAGCATAGGGTTCATCCTTCTTTGCGGCTGCCTCACTAGTCTTATATTAGTGTCTGTGTAAATGTGGTGAGTGTAAGTTTCTGGGTTAATTCCCTTCATATTAGTATAGTCCCAAGAAAATTCCTTTTGGTATTTTGTCAATAATTCAATCAACTTTTGTTCCTGAGATGAGTCTAGGAGTGTTCCAATGTTTAATGTTTTTCCTGGACTGATCTCTATGGTTTTGCCTTGTGTGTTTGTAATGGAATGGATAGGAAAAATGTCTTCAAACAATGTTTGTAGAGAATGGATGGTACAATTTTCCTGAAAACACTGTGCTAGTAGTTGATCTGCAGCACTGTATTGTTCATTTCTCAATTCCTCTGAAATATTAGGTTGAGAAATAAACAATTCCACCAAATCTTCATTGTTATCTTCTTCAAAATCATAGATTTGGTTAATGCTCAAAACAGGGTGAACTTCTTCTTTGTCATTATATCTGTCATCAAGCCATAGGTTATGAGCTATTGCTAGAGATTGTGCTGATGGGTATAAGGTAAGTTGTTTTATTTCTATCCCTCTGGAAATGGTCATGTTGCCTGATCTACACCCAATAAATGCATCAGCCGTTGCCAACCATGGCCTGCCAAGTATGATGAGATGTCCTCCTAAATTGGACTTTGGATGGAGTACTAGAACATCTACTGATACTACCAAGAATATACTGAGACAATTATGTCTTCCAATATCCCTTCAGGAATGACTTTGGATCTATGAGCTAATTCCGGGATAATTGGTGTTAATTGTAAGTTTGTGAGTTGTAATGTTTTCATTATTTCCAGTGTCATAACATTTATGGTAGCTCCAAGATCAATAAAGGTATTTGGAATGGGAATTTTGTTGATGATTGTGGTAACTCCAGGGATACCAAGGTCAACATACTTCTCCATTGAAATAACATTTGTCATGAGGCCAGCTAAATTTCCAATGACATGAATGGTTTGTGAATCAAATATTTTCTTTGCAGGCTTTTAAAGACATAATTATTTAATGGCTTTGGTGTAAATTGGAATGTATTTTATTGCCTAAAGTAATGGAATTTTCACATAGACATTCCTTAATTCATCTAGAACATCAAATTGAGGCAAAGGCATTGGTAATTTTGCTTGGATTAATCTCTCAGGAAAAGGAGGTGGATGCATGGTTTGCTTTTGTTTGTTTTGAATTTCATCATCTTGTTTTCTTTGAATTGGAAGTTTATGTTCATTATTCTTGTTTTCTTTTTGCTTTGTAGTTGCTGGAGGTTTTGTTTGGAGAGTTCGACCAGACCTAAGCTCAATGTTTTGCAGAGGTAGAATTGGGTAAGATGTTCCCTCATCTACACTATATGATGGTCTGTCTACTCTGTTATTTGGGTTAGCTACAGGTTGAGAAGGTATTTCAGTAGATCTAGGAGTCTGGTTAGAAGGTAGTTGTAATGGTGGTGAATTTATTGGTGGAGGAGTAGTTATTGTTTTTTGAGGATTTTGTGGTTGATAAACAATTGGCTGTTGAGGGTATTGTTGTTGAGGGTATTGCTGAGGGTATTGCTGATATGGCTAAGGATATTATGAAGGAATTTGTTGTTGAGGATATGAATATTCTCTCCATCCTTGTTGTGGATACGATTACTGCTGCTGATTAGACCAATTTTTCCAAGGCATAGGAATGTTCCAAGAATTTTGAATAGGCATTTGATAATGTGCAGGAAATTGTAAATTTGGAGTTTGAAACATACCTGGAGGTCTCAGTTGCCATGGTCTTCTAGCTCCCATGAGATATAAGTTCTCCATTTCTGCATTGGCTTCGAAATTGTAATTCCGAAAAACCTTCATCTTAGAACAATTAAAAATATTATGATTTTCAGTACAAAATGCACAAACTTGAACATTTTCTAAAGGACATTCCTTTAAAGCATGTTTTTTTTTTTGAATTTTGGATAGAACACAGCCATCAATTGGTCTTCTTCTTCTTGTTTCTTTGTTTTTAGCATATCTATTTGATTTCCCAAGGTGTTTAATAGGTCTATTTTAAAGTCTTCAAATAGGTTTCCTATTTCAGCTCTTGTAACACTTGTTGTGGCAGATTTAGTGGCTTTAGATGTCATAGTTATTTTTCCATTCCTTGCTTTACTTTTAGAATACTTTTCACACAAGTCTGCAATCTCATTAAAGGGTAAATGAGAGATATCACCTTTATCCATTAGGTTAAGGTCATCTAAATATTCTTCTCCGATGCCTTTTAGGAATATTGTTCAAATAATATCAATAGACATGGTTCTATGCTTTGATTTTTGCAGATTATATACAAATATTTCCAGGTATTCTTCTAAGGTTTCATCTTCTTGTTGATTCATTCTAAAAATGTCATCTTTGGAATCTTTTGATCGATAATAAGGTTGATACTTTTTCAAGAATATTTTCCTCATATTATCCCAATCAATCACTGCAATCCCATAAACCACCTATGTGCTGATGCTTTTAATGTGGCAGGAAAGAGTCTAAGTCTATGTGCATCATCTGTATACCCATAGGTTTGACATACTATATCAAATTCAAATAAAAATGAATCAAGATCTTCAGATGCCATGCCATAAAAATTTGGTAATACAGATGGGGGTATATTTTTCATTTTAATTTCTTCATCATTGAGTTCTTCTTGAATGCGAAATTTAAATGTTGACTCCTCTTCCTCTCTTGGGTTTCGATTTTGATCATCTCTTTGTTTTTGTTCAAGTTCTCTTTGTCTTCTCATTTCTTCCAGTTGTCTCTCATATTATTTCATTTTTTCTGCAGTAGGTCCTCTTGTTGATTCTCCTCCTTCCTCAGCCATTTTGATATGTTTTTCTTCTAATTTCTCTTTCTCTTGAGGATTTTCAGGGTCAATTTGTTCAAGGAGAGGTTGTTGGGTTCTTTTACCACTCTCTTTTACTATAGAATATTCAGGTATATGTTTTCTCTTTGCTTCATAAGCTAATAGGACTTGTCTTTCAATACGAGTAAGTCTCTGGCCTGATTTTTGTTTTTCCTCAAGTTCTTCCATAGTAAATTTTCCAACTGGTGTTGTAAATTCAACCTTCTCTAAAGTTTCTACTCCCAATGGTGGGTTAGCTTTTGGATGGGGGTTTTTAGAAATCTGCCTTTTTGATCCCTAGGTATAGAAATAAGGAATCATGGCTTAAAAAAATGAAGAATTTAAACTAAATCTATGTTTTTGTTTTTTTATTTATTTTAAATCCTTCTAGTTGCACCTCCCCGACAACGGCGCCAAAATGTTTGGTCCAATCTGCTAGTGTAGATTAGGCTTCAATTTCCTATCAATCCGAGTAGGTACACTTAGAGGTACTTATCTAAAATATATAGATCTAGAATGATTTGGTCTCCTAAATGAGGGTTTAGTGTAATAGGATTCAATACTCTTTTACAAGAGGTTTTCCTTGTCTCCTTCCACACTTGAACACCTTCTTAAACAAAACAAATCTAATTTCCTAAAAACAGAGTTCTATTGTTTGTCTGAGATTCTCTAGTTCTTTTACAAGAACTGAATTCATAGAACCTCTTCCAAGTCTTAAATCAACACACTTATCAATCAAAATCATTCAAAACAGAAAGAAAGGTAAATAATCTTGAAATCAACCAATAGCTAAGTCCTTTTACAAGGTTTAGTCATTAGAATACAAGTTGAGCTCTGTAATTACAACCATGATCATTAAGCAGAAATGATAAATGAAATAGTAAACAAAATTCTCAATTCAAAGACTGATATAAATTGAATCTTCTTAAAATACTACTACCAAGAAATACAACTAATTGACGATAACGATCCAAACTTGGGGTCAGGAATTAGTTAAAAATATACGGATCTAATTATATAATTGTAAATGAAAAACACAAGGAAGTGTACCAGCTCTGTAGTGGGGGCCCTCCACATGTTGCAAGAACACCTTAAGATAACTCAGATGAAGAATATTAATGAATGTAACAACATAAATAACTGAATCTCTGTATTGAAGTCTGAAAGCCAATAATTACATAAATCAAGTTTTGAAGTTTTTCACGTAATGTTTGTCTAGTTCTTCAATGTTTTCCTTCTAGCTATTTATCATCAAAATACATAACAAGCAGAGGCTATTTGTGTTCCTCAAAATCCTAACTAACTTCCCAAAGGAGTCAAATTAGTTTAGATACCTCTTATCAAGAAAAATATCAAAAAGAATAAAATTTGTTCATTAATTTCTTGGGATTTTCTGCTGAAGTTGACCAACGTTGACCAACCACCTATAGACTTCGAATCTGGAAGTGGATATATATTTCACCATCCTTGTACATTCAGGAATAGACCCTCAGTCCTCGATTTGGCCAACCTGTCATGCAACGTGTCAAAACATGAAGCCATTACAGGAAGTTATGAAAACCTGTAATTTTCTCAAAAATCCTAATTTTAACACAAAAATTCCTAAAATAAATTCCAATGTAAAAATAATAATAATGGCATTACATTAATAAGTTTCAAAGTAATATGAGAGATTTATGAAGGTTAAATGAGAAAATATGATGGATAAAATGAAGATTTTAGGTGAAAGGATGAGTCGTGAAATGGTACCAACAGTCATCATCATTCTTCGTTTATGCCTAACCTCTATTATTAGTTGCAGAGTCTGCAAGGTAAGACAAATTTTCTACGTCGTTTTATACCGAACTATGCCAAAGTAGCTAAAATATACACACGACTTCTGAAATAGGACGTCCATTTCCATTAGGATGAGATTTCTCAACAATATTTTGATACACTCAAGATGTTGTTGATCAATGCTCCTTTATTACGTCCTCAGAATTATCACCGTGATTTTTCCCTCTATTTGGTTGCCGCTTTTAGTACAATTGCCATGGTTTTGCCATGGTTTTGGTCCAAGACAATGACGACGGTCATGAGCATGTTATTTATTACTTGTCTCGTAACCTTCTCGATCCTTAAACGCGCTATGCTCATGTCGAGAAGTTAGCACTAGCTGCGGTCCAAGCCGTTTAGCGCTTTCGTCATTATATCCTTTTGCGTACGGTGATTGTGATTTTCGATTGCAACCCCATGACCTATATTTTGTCTCGAAAATTTCTAGGGGGAAAATACTCCAAATGGATCATTATCCTTCAAGAGTTTGATTTGGAATTTACTGCTGCCAAATCTAAGAAATCACTGGTTTTCGCTGATTTGATTTGTTCTCTCCCTTCTGACTCCACTCCATCTCATTTTGTGGACCGTATTCCGGACGATACACTTTTCTTGATTAGCACCCTCGACCCCTGGTACGATGATATCATCATCTATCTCCAGACTTCCACGTTCTGATCTGAGTTGACAAAGGATGTCCGTCATCGTATCCGGCATCATTCACAACCTTATCGTATAGTCGAAGATATGCTCTATCATGTTGGAGTTGATTTTGTACTTCACCGATGTTTGAACCTCGAGGAATCTGAGAAAGTATTGAATGATTGTCACAGTGGTGCCTATGGTGTTCACATGTCTGGTTACGCTACAACACAAAAGATACTTCATGCTGGTTATTTTTGGCCTTCTATTTTCAAAGACTGTATTGTCGCAGTTCGTAAATGCCATGATTGCCAAATTTATCAACGCAAGATGCGTGCACCACCCGTTTCTCTTCACCTTGTCATTACCGTTGGTCCCTTTTCCAAATGGGGCATCGATTTTATGATGTGTAACCCTCACTCGGCAAGGGGGTATGCTTATATCATCGTAGCCGTGGACTACTTCACCAAATGGGCCGAAGCAATGGCTACACTTGCCGTTGATGGTAAGACAGATGCTCAGTTCATATTCAATCATATTATTGTTATGTTTGGTGTCCCTCAAGCCATCGTTACCGATCATGGTTCCCATTTTTGGCATTATATGGTGGCGGAGTTGACTTCCAAGTTGGGTCTGTTTCACGACGGCTCAATGCCATACTACCCTCAAGCCATGGCCAGGTTGAAGCTGTGAACAAAGTTCTTGTCACAATGCTTCAGCGTATGATTGGGATCCACAAATCAAACTAGCATCTCATGTTATTTTCGGCTATTTGGGCGTATCGAACCTCAGTGAGAAGTGCGACCGGATTCACCCTGTTTCAATTGGTTTATGGTCTGGAAGCTACTCTCCCAATTGAGTGTGAAATACCTTTGCTCAAGTTAGCTATGGAATTACTGCCAAATACATCACCAGAAGAAGAGCGTCTCCTTTACTTAGAGAGGTTGGATGAAACTCGTCGCTTAGCCGCTTTGGTCATCGAAGCACAAAAGAAGCGAGTCAAAGCTCATTTTGACCAAACAGTTTCTCCTCGTTCCTTCGTTGAAGGAGATCTCGTACTCCTGTATGACCAAGTTCATGATAAGCTGGGGGCAAGAAAATTTCAACCTATGTGGCATGGGCCATACATCGTTAAACGTGTATTGCAAAATGGGGCCTATGAGTTAATTGACTACGAAGGTCATCCTCTTGAACAGCCCAGAAATGGGTTGTATCTCAAAAAATATTATGCCTGAGTCATTCATGCATAATAGGTGTACATAGGCGTTTTTTTCATTTTGTACTTGTTTTGGGTTTGGTGTGTTTTGTGAGCATTTTCCTGCTTATTGGGTCTTGCTTATTGTGCAGATGTCTATTACCCCTTATGTCGATTTTGCAAATGGTGCTTCCCGCAGTACCAGGAATTTGTCTTCGGCAGCCTGGGTAATTTATAATCCTGCTGGTGAGTTGATAGATCTGCAAGGTATTTGTCTAGGAAAAAATACAAACAATGTCGATGAATATAGCGCTGTCATTGAGTTATTAACTGACGCGATTAACCTTAGTATATGTGCATTTCATGTAAATATAGATTCACAGCTTATTGTTCTACAACTCAATAATAATTATTCGGTTAGAAATCCGCACATTCTAAGATTGTATTTACGTATTCGTTTATTGGAAAGACATTTTGATTTCATTACTTATCAACATATTCCTAGACAAATGAACACGCTAACTAATACAGTGGCTAACATTGTATTAGATAGGAATTTTCATAATTTGTAAAAGCATCATCATATGTAAAAGATCCATGTAAGGAAATAAATGTGTGTGTGTGTGTGTGTGTGTGTGTGTATCGCATGTTTGCAACTGTGTGCATCATAAAGTCAAAAAATATATGTATGTTTCTGTTACATCCCGAGACATTATGTCTCGCAAAATATGCAGATAAAATAAACCTAGGTGTCTAATCCGCATGGTGCTCATGATAACATGTCACAGGTCGTACTAGCTACCTCAGCAAGCAGTGAATTCGGATGGGCACCCCTATGGTATGCCTCTGGTAGGCACAAGGAGCATCATCAAAAAATGCATAATCTGGAACTCCCTGGATGATCCTCTCCAGGTTGCACACTATTTCATCTTCCTCGCCGCCCTCACCTTGAGGGTCGAAATCGCGAGGAATTTGCCTCGCTATTGGTGACATACCGGCAGGTCTCTCTGGGCCAACATCTACATCACATGGATTCAATGTCGAAACATACATAAACAAAAAATCATAATACTCATAAAACTTAAAAAATTGAGTCTTACCCAAATATTCATCCCAATCTTCTCCCTCTGGGAGTGGGAGGTCTGGATCATCAGTGAAATTTGTGCCAGCGTAGGGCCAACCTTCACGACAATAAGTTGTCGACGGAGCCAATAAAAAATTTTCGGCCTCTAAGACATCTGTTGGCCGCCCCCTGCCCTTGGCATCAGTGCTGCCCATTGGGTTATCCGTGGTTCTCTCGCTGGTGGATTCGGGACTATAACCTCCTGTCACTGAAAAATTGGTAACCGTTCCAAGAAGAATGATACCAGAATGGATCCATAACCAAATTGTTTCAGTTTGGTCTTCTTGCATTTGGTTAGTTGGCGCTTCATGTTGATGGTTACGGCCTCTGCCCAGTTGTAGAGAGTCGGCACCATGCAATCCATAGCAAGGAGCAACTGTGTCTTCGTGGCATCATGCGGTGCTTGTGATACAGCAGCCCGTGTGATGGTATGAAATACCACACGTACTGTCAAGTCATGGATAGTTTGAATATCAACTTTCCCACTACCTGAACCTTTCCGCGCTCCTCGACATACCCTGTCGATTACCATGGTCATGTTCTCCATACAGGGCTGGGTGCTAGTTAGGATTGGTGCTGCACCCCTCCGTGATAATCCTGTGATGAAATAGACATCGGAAACATCAATTTCAAGCTCTTGATCCCATAGGATGAAATTCTCTTGTTTTTCATCCCATATACTAACTAGATATTATAGCAGTTCTGGTTGGGCTCGGAGGCATGGTGTCAGAAATAATTTTAGCAAACCAGAGTTTTTGAGGGCTACCATAACTCCCTCATTTTCCATGTCCAACTAATATTCTTCAATATGCTCCCTTTCTTTCCATTCTTTAACCATTTTTCTCTTATCTACCTGCAAACACACACATACAAGTGGGATTAGTTAATTTTTTATCCTTGAAATTGTGAATATTTGAGAAATTTGGGGTGTATTTTTGTTTGAAATTGGTTTGCGTCGTTGGCGCAAAAGTTTTAGAGAATGGATGTTTTAGAGCGTGACTATTTCTAAAATATTCACGCCAATGGGCACGCCCCAGTATTAAAAAATGGGCGGTTGGCGCGACTCCGTGCCTGAAACCCGTGCCAACTGTGCAACCCTAAATTTTATAATTTCTCCCCCCAAATTAAAAATTGACAAATGCAAGAAGCAAGGAATAGCTTAAAATTACAAGAGGGATATTAGCTCTTACCTGGAGTTGACGGATTTGTGATTGGTGTACTATATTGGCCGCTATCATCACCACAAGATTTCATAGTAAAATGGGTGAAAATTGCTCCACAAGAGGTAAAAGTGAAAAGTAATTATTTTTTACCATTTTTGGAATTTTATAACTTTTTCACAACCCTAATTAGGTTATAAGGCATATTTTTCGATTATTTTATCATTATTTTTCAAAAAATAGGTTTTACACATGTCTCTTGTGCAGCAACAGGTTTTTCATGCGACAGTGATGAAGTAACGAGTTATATTTTATACTTTTTCAGACTTGGTAAAAACATGAAAAAGTCACTGCTGGAGTCATCTTTCAACTCTTTTCTGACTCTCTAAAACTGAAAATATTGTCGAGACGCTTATTGTTTTTAACTCTTTAAATGGCTGCGAAATGATATCTACCTAGTATACGTTTAACCCTTTTTCGAGCTGGGATAGATTATTTACGAAAAAGGAATACCTTAGCCTATCGCGACTAAGAGTTTCTCTCAAACACAATTTTCTACCTTTTCGAATCTGTGAGACTACGTACGAAAAGGGACTGTTGGAGTTTTCTTTTCTGCCTTCTTTTCAAACTCTCTAAATATGAAAATATGTCGAGTTCTCCCTTTGTCAGACTCGTTAAACCCTGATGACATCGGACTTCGTCACCATGATGATATTCAAGTTCCTCCTTCCTAGGGCTCGTAAAATGTACTAGGATGGATTTGTCCAAAGGAAAAACTTACAGTGAAAGCATATGCTATCCCCTTCAATCTTGCTTTCAAAAATAACTGGGGTACTCACCAGAAATGGTGGGGGAAAATGGAACCAGATTGTAGTCGTGTTGGCAGTATGTCGCTCTTGAACATGGAACTTGTCTACATTCGTGTCAGGTTGAGGACATATCATTTCGTCATTTTTTACCTCCATGGGTTTGGGTAATCTCTTGTGACCTCTCATTTGTTCTTTTCCACGTTGTCATGACCTCAGATCCTTTGATGTCAAATACTACCAAATCTAGTGTCGTGCTGCTGATATGTTCAAGAGAAGTTTTCCTCTGAAGTTTTCAACCTCCCTATGATTCTCTGTTGGTCCTGATTCACAAACATCATATTCCTTTGTCTCATGTCGATGATGTGGAAAACATTATGGCCCACCTTCGATCAGGTCACTTCCCATCGACTTCAATTCATTACCCAGGAAATTGATTTAGAGACTCCCTTTTGGTACCTTGGAGCCTGCATGCCTCAATGGCAGGTTCTTCGCATTCGACGTAAGGTCCACATCATTAGCCTTCGATCGACTGAATCTGCAGGTGTTCGATGCGAGATCACTGTTCACATTATGGATTGTACCTCTCATACCTTGAGAGCCATTTTCATTATTTGTGGTTTCTCTCGCGTCTGTTAACGACTTTCATCATTGGTTGGTAATCAGGTGATTTTCTTGCATGTTTGACTTCAGCTCACATATTCTCATGCCTGAATTTGTACTTGTTCAGATCAAGGTGGAGCACAAGACCCTAGGTTTTGTCTGATAAAATCCAGGCTGCGGGTTCTTTGTGGATTATCATGACTTATCGCATGACTCTTTGATTGGATGGTTGCGTCCATACCTAGATCTCAATTTTTATATATACTCTTTTATGGATGGTTGCATTCATGCATGTTCATGTATCAGAGATATCAATTGTATTTTTAATTGTAGGTTTTTTGACAGTGGTGTTTGGTTCAAACGCGTTGTCATAAATCATTTCACCCCTCCCTCTCCCTCGGACTTCATGCTTTAGGGGGCATCTGTTACACAACATTTCGTCACTGTCCCTGCAATCCCCATCCCGCACATTGGAGTCTCATTTCTATGACTTCTGAATAGTGTCATGCCTTACAAATAACATCATTTCATCCATTTTTATGAAGGCAACATTCTACCTGTTGACATTTCCATGAGCAGAGCAGTAAAAATCCCTATTTTTGCCTTGGTGCTAGTACCAGTTCTGCCCTCGCACCGAAGTGGAAGATCAACACTAGGGCCCGTGCCACTTGGCGCTCTGTCCCAATGTAATGCCCATGCCAAGCTATTTATGCAATGTTTTTTAAAAATATAGGTGGAGGTTCCATTCCAACCACCTCCGGGATGAGTGATTGGGAGTGGTTGAACTAAAACAACCACGAGCCTCCTCCTTTAGTTATTAGTTTCCACCTACCTTGGAACACTCCTAAAGGATAGGCCTCCCTTACACCTTTGTAGGGATCCTAACCTCCTCTTTTCCCTCTATATAAACAAGCCTTCTCCCTTTATGAAAACTAGCTGAACTTGGAGACTAAGCTGGAGCTGAACAAAGAGAATTATACAGCTAAAGAGGTAACCACATTATAGTTGAATAACTATGTTATTGAGAAGGTAGAACAAGGAGAAATCCATCGAGAGGTCCCTTATCCCGTCCAAATTCCCCGACGAGCTTTGAGACATGCTTCACCCGAGCCCCACTGGAGGAGACCGCAACGCCAGAGCATGGTTGTATCTCTTCTTTCTACCAATTAATATAAGTGACTATTGTCTGGTTCCCATCTTGTGTTTTTTATTTATCGAATGCAATATGTTAGTCTTCTCTAACTGATTAGTAGATTTTGGATGAAATTAGTATGTGGCATGTGGTTATCATTTTCTGATCTTTTTGCAGGTGTCCAAACATGATAATTTTAAGGGTTGTGACTTGCCTTCGATCAAGAGCGGGGAGTTCTCATCATCACTACGAGTGTCAACGATAACTTTGGACCACAAGTAGGCCATATTATTCGCATCCTCTTTCATTCAAATGTCCAGGAACCTACACTCTAGCATGATTCCTTGTTACTAGACCCACCCTCGGGCTAGAGGGATCATCTCTATCCGCATAGAGGATTTACCTACATAACACCCCCATACTGACATCGCAAGGGGATTTTTTGGTTATTTCCCCCTATCTAGAGTCTCCCTTTTGTTTATTCCTCAGCTTATTTTTTGCAGCATTAGGAGGGTTATTGCGGTTCTCCTAGTCATAATACTAGCGTTGTTGAGCTTGGGAAGGTTGCACTAAGTTCACCGGCGCATTGTTCTGCGGTGGTGTATTTTGTGCAGGGAAGGGGGAATATTGGTTTCCCTGTCTCTAGTTGGTGTATTATTTTTGGGGGGAATCTCTTCCATCAACGTTCCTAGCTAAGTACTAGGTTACCTGCAAGGGAGAGCATGAGCCTCCCCGTTGTTGATGATATGGAGACACCCTATTTTTCATATTTTGGAGAGGTGTAGATTGACTTTGGTGGTAGCCAGGTTATGTCACGTTCTGGGTAGAATCATATGAAAATCCTGGGTAATGAATACTGGTGCCTAGGTGACCTTGAATCAATGACCTGATCAAACATTCTATAGTATTTAACGTGCCTGGTAACTCTCTATAAGTTTTCAGGCACAGGGTGTTAGACAGGACATTGTAAATGTATCTTGACTGGGTATAGATGAGTTCAAGCTGCTGGGATTTACAAATGGTGTCCTCATCTGAGGTAAGTCCTTATGTCACCACATATTTTGAGATCTCTGTTGTGAGAGTTTTAAAAAACAATTCCAGCAAAAATCTATCGTAGACTTTGGATTTGCACAAACTACGACATCGCCTCCATTCGTGGAGGTGGTCCGAGATATGTACTGCTGGCGTTTGCCTAAAATGAGTCAACAATTCGATCCTTGAATCATGATAGATGGGTAGATGAAAATAAGTCAGGAATGCAGTAGCAAGGGCGCTAGAGGTTTCATGGAAAGCAAAAGGCTTCTCCACATACCATTTCATGGCAGGGCTAGTTAGGGTGTGCTAAAACAGTCTCAGTAGAATAGTATCATCAATAATAGTATTGGATGAACACCATAGGTGGAAAGTCATAATATGATTTCCATAGTCTTCCGCTTTCTTCCATTCAAATTTTGGTATGTCCAGGGGGAGATTTATGGGCATGATGGTGAAATTATGGCTATGTGCAATGGTTTCATTAGTTATCTTTGATATATCTGGAAGGTTTAATGATGCTAAAAAGGGTAACTGAGTATTGACTTCCATTGTGTATTGTGCAAACACAGGTATCTGAGTGTAATGGTTTATGGGAGGTTTCTAGGGAATATTACCCTATGACGCATCCTTTTGTGTGTTTTGTTGACTCCCCAAAGGGGTAGCCCTCCTCTACCCTCTAGGGGTTGTGGGAGGAGTTAAGTGTGGTGACCCTGTTGGGGTTTCCATGGGTGCGGTGTTGGGTGACCCTTGGGGGTTTCCAACCAAATATTCCCTGATGAATGATGAACCGATAATGGTTGTGGTGTTTCTTCTTTGACACCAAAATGGCGAAATACCTGGCACTCCTTCCTCTAATTGGGGGAGGTCTAAAAAACGCCTATATCGACGAGGTCCCGTTGGGTCCATTATGGTTTTGATTAGCTTAATCTTGGATATATTTTTTGTTTACTAAGAAAATGAAGATTAGTACCAAATGAAATATGATCACATACATAAAACAAAGAAAAAAATTTAAAGGTAAGTTTTATTTTAGATTAATGTATTGGGATCAAGCAAGAAAAAAATATGGTTTGGTTGTTTTGCATATTGTTATCACCAAAATTGTACTTGATTGGTTGCTGATCAGACAATGCAGTCTAACTATTTCAAACCAGCTTTTGACTAAATCTTAGCCCCTTCAGTCTGAGAGGGCTCTCTCACAGGTAATTTATGATATTTTTTAATGATAAAGATAGATGGCTAACTCTATGAATTGTGTCTTGGTTTAGTATGTTTCCAGGTTGAAAAGATGAAGGCTTGCTACCATTGGGCTATGGAGTCAGTGATAAGGATCTCAATGAAAAAGGCTCTCCTTGTAGAAGCTAAGGCATGTAGATACTTAAATGAAAGTAGAATACACACATACAGAGTTTACTCAATATATAAATGTTCAAAGGAAGTTAGATATTGATGAGGATTTGAGCTCTCCAAGCTCAAAGTTGAGAGAGATCATTCAGGAGCAGAAGGCTGAGATCGACACCCTTGACCGATAAATTGAAAAGAGCTCAATGGATCATAAACTATCTGGAGCAGCGGAACAAACAGTTGGAGGATTAGCAGACAATCATGGAGTTGCAAAACATCCATGAAAACCGGCAAGCTGCCCGAAGAAGCCCAATAGAGACGACACCCATTGAGCGGGAGATTGAGGCTGATAGAGAGACTTGGCTTGAGAGGGTCAACATTCATCTTGAGAAGCTATTGGAGAAGGAAAAAAAGGAAAATAACATGCTCAGGCACATGAAGAACCATTATTGGGCGCGCAATCATGTTTGCAAAGCGAGGATCAAGATCCTGAAGGCGAGGCTAAGGAGGGCACTAAAGCGTCGTAAAAGGCATGATAGACTCCAAATTTTGGCCGAATCTTCTTTGGCCCAGCATAGTGCTTGATGAGGGAACTTCAGCCCAAATTTCAAGAAATTTGGGAAAATTTTTGTCAATTTTGAATTTTTAGACCTCAAAACAGATTTTCCTACCCGACGCATAACGCCACTTGGCGCGCGCTTATAATTGGCAGCTCTTCTGGAGGAAAACTTTGCAGTTCTAGATTTTTCATCAAAATTTATGCATGCCTATGGATTACCTAAGTATTTCATCCAGTTCTGGGTTGCCTAAAGGGTCAAAAACACCCTAAAAATGGCCTTTCTACCACTTTTTGCACACACAGGAAGCAATGTTGGGAGATTTGATTTTTGGAGGGGCAAATGGCAACCAAATCCATAAATTCCACTTGGGTTGGAAAGTATACAGGTAGGTATTTCCAACGAGCTATCCTGCACTCAATTTGGACTTCGGGAAGGCCCTCAAAATCAGCCTCAAACTTGTGCTACGCATAGAGATTTCAGGCGCGGCGCATAGAGAAATTTGGCCTATTTTTCACTTAGCAGCTCAGAATTTCGCCTAGTTTTGGCTAGTTTGACTTTTTCATGTAACTCCTGATGTAAATTGATGTAATTTCATGACCATGATGTAATTTTGGCACATTTTTACTCATTCTAGTGGATTCATTCACCAAAAAGTGAAATGTAAGTGAATGAATCAGTTTCCTATCATATAGATGCAAGTTGTTTCATTGCCTATTTTTCAGTTTTTAGTTTAGATATGGTTTAAATAGCTCCTAGAATGGTGATCTAGACCCTTAGAGGCATGGGAATGAGTTAGGCTTGTCTATATCATGTAGTTATTCAGTCATTTTCAGGGTTGGACATTTGGGATTGCTTGGCACTTCATTGTACATTTCATCTCTGCAATTTTGGCAAAGGAATAGACCAGGGTTTGCAGCACTCTTTGGGATCCATGTGGCTCTGTGTTTTGATGGTGTTTTTCTCTACATAATTGTAAGTTCACTGATGTTTATGTGTATCATTTCCCTTCTCCTTTCTTCTTATATTAAACAAATGAGTGATAAAGGTGGAATTCATTAGCTTGCTTTGCTCTGCCTTCAATTTTGTTTAATTTTCCATGTTTTCATCTGTTTGAAGAGGATTATTGAAAGCCTCTTTCCCTCTTCAGCTCCTCACCAGTCTGAACCATCCATTAATTCAATCTAAAGCATCAAAACAATTGCCTTCCTTTCCCCAATCAGAACTCTGCAAAAACTAGGCCTCATCCCCGCACCCAAAACTGCCTTTCCCTTTGATTCCAACACAAACCCCCAAAATCAAAATAAAAATCCTTTAATTATATACCTAGCCTAAAATTAGCTTTTATTTCAAGTCATCTCAAGCCCCATCGATTATTTTTGCTGAGATTGACTCGGAGAGAGCCCTCTCCTGAACTAGTAGGGCTAGCTACCAGACTGAGCGTGGTTTGATGTTACCCTAGACTCTGCCTTCTTTCAGCCTGAGGTAGATTTAGGCAATAACAGGGTCAAAGCCCCGAATGCGTTGTAATGGTTCAAAGGGTAAACTAGGGGTCTGAAAACCATGGGTTGCAGACCATAGGAATGTTGAAGCTATATTGTTATAAATAGAGAGGCATTTCGGATTGTAAGAGATAGGATTTGATGAGATATTGATGCGATCTATTGTGTAAGCTATCTATTTGGGTTTTTGGGGAACGGACTCCTGCTGGCTATATGTGCGGAGATCCTAGTTCAGCTGTGTGCGCAGGTTGGGAAGGGAATTGTAAGGAAAGGTTGATGAATGAATGAATACGAAGGATTATTGGATTTGAATCTGTGAGTACTGTTGAATGAATTGCTAGTAATTACTGTGTTATGTATTTTCTGTCCTCTCACTACGAAATTCTATGTATTGAATGATTGGATCTAGATTTGTTTCGCTCTGGTTATATAATGATGTGTTGAGGATCTTCTAGGAAGAGTATTGAACCACATTTCCACACTCCGGTATTTGACTAAGCTAAAGCTTTCTTCAACATCGTAGTTTCTGCTTAGGGTTGTGTTGTGTTGCAGGGTGCAGCAGTGGAGGGTTGAGAAACCCAACTTCTAATCTTGTTTTCCAGTGGAGGGAGCAACCCTTCATCCAGGAGGCTTGTAAAGGAGAATATTGAGCTTCATTTCATCATTTATAATCAAGATAAGGCACTTCTATTAGTTACAGTGCAGTTTCCTGAAGGAATTGCCTTATTTCAAAGTGTAGTTGCAGCAGGGTGTTTGGAGCCCTAGTTGGGGAAGATAGATTTCAGTGAGGAGATCAGCCTCTCATTTGGAGAATCTATAGGAGGATTTTCATACATTTCCAGATCATATCAGACACCTCCTAACATCTATCCAGTTGCAGAGATTATTCAGCCCTAGGGCCATATTTTCATTTTCTACATTTTGTGTATTTCAGGAAACCCTTCCCATATTATCTTGGAAATGTGCTTGGGAGCTTAGATCTCTACTCCCAACATTATTTGGGCCATATCACATCAGATATATGTATTGAATTTTTTTAGCAGTAGTTATATCTATTAAAACTACGATTTTTTAGCCTTGGGCATTCTTGTGTAGCATTGGTCTTCATATTTCATGTACATGTTTCCTTGAGGCTTGTTTTTCCTAACTTGAGTGACCTTTTCCTTAAGAACTTGTATATATTTTTTTGCTATGATATTAATATGATGGATATATGATCTTCTTACATTATATGTGTTTATTTATCACTGTTATTTCTATTTTTATGCAATATATTCCTGCTTTTCCCATTTGGGAATATTATAGTGGTATTAGAGCATAATATTGGCTCAGCCTATGGATCTCAGCCATTATGCTATCAAGAGAATAAGAAGAAGGAGAAAGAGATCAAAACGATGGAAGGAATGAGTTTTATCTCATCTCTTTTCAGATCTAAGAGGGACCTCACCAAGGAGGTCAAGCAAATAAAAGTGGAGGAAAGCAATGAAACCACACTAGGGTTTCAAGATGAGGAAGGTCCATGTACTTCCTATCAGCAGAAGAAAGAACCAATATTGCATAGAGATCCAAAGAAACATACTATGCCCTTTCCTTTTGAAGTAGAATACAAAAGGCATGGATATGAAGGACACTTAGATCATGAGATTCTAAGTGAGTATCTTGCAGAATATAAGTCTCAACCTAGACCTTTCAAGGAGAATCTAACTCTCCCACAGTTCATTCAGCTCAAAGAAGAAAGAAGACCTTGCAGAAATAGATTTTTATTGTCTACATTTGATGTGTCATCCACATTCACAGCAAGGGCTTGGGGAATGAATTTGGATGCATTCTTCTTGCTACACCCAGTATTAGAAAGAGAAGTTGTTGATATTGCAGCGCTACACCTTGAGGGTGAAGTAAAAATTTTGTGGTTCAACCATTTGAGTCATGCAAAAGAGACTACATATGCAGATTTTACTCAAAGGTTTATCAAGAAGTTTGACAAGAAGAAATCAGAGGAGAAGAAACTTACACCACCACTTACTGCAGGAGCACTTGCATCAAGAGGAAGAACACTTGAACCCTTGCAAAGTGGTCTCGATCACTTGACATTTAGAGTCCCATGCACTATTCTGGAGATGCATGAGGAGGAGGAGACTTATACCAGCGTTGATGCAGCCATAAAGGAGCAGCCATCATCATCAGTAGTTGGGGAAGTCAACACATCGGAGGAAGGAACCCTTGTAGTAGTACAATATGTTCCCAAGCTTTACCGAGGTATGCAAATATTTCCACTTCCTATTATTTCAGCACATCATATGGAGGATTGTGGGGACATGCCATCAGGGAAAATACATGACCTAGGGTTAAATCACATTGATGATTTGGAGAAACATACTAAAAATATGCAGAGGACCCTTGACAGGATCAAGGAGAAGATATATAGTCATCCTGGTTATTCATTGTTGAGTTGCACACCACTCTTGGGGTTGGAGTGTAGTTTTTTGGAGGATAGGATGAGTATTTTCCTAAACAATCCAATGCAAAACTATGTGTTTAGCATTGAGCATGATCTTCAGATAGCATATGCACCATCATGGAGATCAGCAGCACTATTATTGAGCAGCAGTGATGAGTTTGGGGCCCAACCATTATTGGAGCATTCTAGTGACCATTCTACATGTGTAGCAGGGGATAGGGATATGGTTGATGAGAGACATCTTATCTCCCATTATTATGATGTATCTTTCTTTGAGCACTTCACTACTCAATGAGAATATTTTTCCTTTAGTATATTTGGATCCTTATGGGGTCAATTTGGTAATTGATGAGTGGTCTTCATTTGGAGATCTCCAGGAGGCTGCACTTCAACATCCCATGAAGTTTAGAGATAGTGAATTGGATTGGGAGGGTGGTATTCTCCATTGGAGGGATACCAATTTTGAGCATAATGATAAACACTCACCATTGGTTGGATGGGTGATGTTGATGAGCAAGAGGCTGGGAAGCCACTTGCAGATCTATGACATAGGGCAGCATAAGTCAATGCTGCGCTGGCTACTCTTGAAATATTTTGGTCAACATGTGACATATCCTACTTAAAGGGGTATGTTGGTGGTTAGGACTTGGCATGGAACTTGCATCATATGGCAACAAGTAGTTTGGGTGCATGTGATGATATGGCATTCTTCATGTCAATCATCATGTTTTCACCTCATGATTTGTATGATGGAGGTGTGAGGAGGAAGCAAGAGTTATTGTTGCTTTGGTTACTCTTGGGAGAGTATGGGCAGAATTTCTCCCATACTTTGCATGATATTTCAGGAGAAAGGGATGGCACAATCAAAGTGCAAAGGGGCTACCCTTCAACATTGAAGGATCAGGAAGTAACTCCACATAGGAAGGAGTCTCCCACATATAGTAGCATGATGGTGGATGACTTTGGCATATGGTATGTCAAATAATGGACTCATGGAGTGGAAAAAGCCTTATCACCAAGGCCAACAATGTTGTCACTTAGGAGTATGTATCTATTGATGGAGTGTTCCAAGGGGAGCATGCATCCCTTCATTTTGCAGACCTCTATGAGGAGATTCTCATGGGAGGGCTCATCCATGGACCTCACTTTCAGCCTAATCATAATGCATGGTAAGAAATGTATTCTTGTACTTATTGATCATTTCACAAAGTATTTTCATTCTCTCACCATATATGTATATTTCATTTCTCCACAAGAGGTAAACATTATATTTGGGTTTCATGGTCATTCTAGGACCAACACTTATGATGGAGATAACCCTTCTTTGCATGGCTTTGGGAAAATGTGGTGTTATTCTTGTTATACTCCGCTGATATATAATTCCATTTACTACCTCCTAGTAGATGAGAAAACATGCACAGCTAGCAAGTTGTTGGAAGACAACTTGCCACATGATGTTTTAAAACAGCAATTGGTAAAATTGCGTTGTATCCACTGGAGAAACCATTGTTACCATCCAACACTGCACATAAAATTCAGTATATTTCTGATTTGGATACCACACGGTGATGATGTACCATTCACTTTGTATGGGATGGTTTGGGCTCATGGAACTAGAGAAGGGGTCTTTGGAGATCTAGTTGTCCTTTTGTATCTTGAGGGAAACATTATTGTAGCCCAGTATCAGCAACACCTCTACACTTACATAAGTGGAGAGAGATATAGCATGGGGTAGGCCATTTGGTATATCATGTTCACTTATGTAGCCCACCTACATTGTAGGAGCCAAAGGTGGAAGAAATTTTTCATGAGTTGCCATTATGGAGGGTGACTCACTTTGTATGGATGATAGCTTGGGGCTTGGAGCTTCAAATGGGAAGGAAGGTTCCCAATAATTTTTTGATACCATGCCTCAATAAGGCCTCTATACCACATATAGTTGCCTCCATGGATATCTCACTACTTCATGATGAGAGCCATTTGGATTTATCACCAAAGGCTTACTTATACACTTGGGAGAAGCAACTTGGGGACATATTGATGAGAGGGTATCTTGTTCATTGGAGGAACTTATCATATGAGGATGCTACAGGAGGAAGAGGAGAGGCACTTCTATTCTCTCCTTGCAGTTTCTTGAGGACAAGCAACATTTGGGAGGGGAGGACTATAATATTCCTAAAATTAGCACATAGCTAATTGGAATATTAAATTTTGATTTTTCTCTTAGTTATAGGAATAAGAGGGTATGGAGACCCATAAATCTCCTTACTAGGAATAAAATACACTCCTAATGTGAAAGGAGATCATCTAAAGGTTGGATTGAAGACCCTTATGTGTCAAAATGGTTTGGAGCATGAAGACTGGGTCAACCTTGACCAAATCAAACAGTGCTGGTATGGAAGGAGTGGCATTCATTGAGGGACGCAGTTTTGGAGGGAGATTCCATGCATGGAAGTAGTGGATTTAATGAGTGGGGACCAAGGTGAGGAAGCTCACCAATAATATAAGGAAGAGGGTGGCAGCCATTGTGGGGATGTTTTTTATTATTATTTTCTTGATGGTATGTTTAGAATTGTTTCTCTCTTCAGCTATTTAGCTAGGATTGCAGTGTTGTTTAGCACAGGGTGTTCTCAAGCGGGAATCCCACCTCTTTCCTTGAGGATCATCTACGAAGAGTATTTCACCACATTTCCACACTCCAGTATTTTTCCAAGCTATAGATTTCTTCAACAACATAGTTTATGCTTAGGGTTGTGTTGTGTTGCAGGGTGCAGCAGTGGAGGGTTGAGAAACCCAACTTCTGAGCTTGTTTTCCAGTGGAGGAAGCATCCCTTCATCTGGGAGGCTTGTTAAGGAGAATATTGAGCTTAATTTCATCATTTAGCATCAGGATAGGGTAATAATATCAGTTACATTGTAGTTTCCTGAAGAAAATGTGTTATTTCAGAGTGTAGTTGCAGCAGGGGGTTTGAAGCTCTAGTTGGGAAAGATAAATTATAGTGAGGAGATCAGCCTCTCATTTGGAGAATTTATAGGAGGAGTTTCATACATTTCCAAATCAGATCAGCCACCTCCTACCATCTATCTAGTTGTAGATATTATTCATCCCTAGGGCCATATTTGCATTTTCTGCATTTTGTGTATTTCAGGAAACCCTTCCCGGGTTATCTTGGAAATGTGCTTGGGAGCTTAGATCTCTACTCCCAGAATTATTTGGGAAACATCACATCAGATATATGTATTGAAATTTTCTAGTAGTAGTTATATCTATTAAAAATGTTTTGTTTTAGCCTTGGGCATTCTTGTGTAGCAGTGGTCTTCATATTTCATGTACATGTTTCCTTGAGGCTTGTTTTTCCTAACTTGAGTGACCTTTTCCTCAAGAACTTGTATATATTTTGCTGCTATTATATTAATATGATGGCTATATGATATTTTTACATTCTATGTGTTGATTTATCTCTGCTATTTCCAGTTTTATGCACTATATTCCTGCTTTTCCCATTTGGGAATATTACAATCTCTTTGAAGGTGTCAAAGGCAAACTTCTGCTTCTCTCTTGTAGCAACTATACTAGTTTGAATGACTTTATTATAGTCTTCAGAATTTGTTGTTTGCTGATATTTAGAAACTGTAGAAGTAGTAGGAGTAGTAGAAGTGATTTTATCACTAGCCCGTGTGGAAGGAGGTGTCTCTTTAGTAATGATAATTACTTCTTTCTCTGACTCTTTCCTGGGATTGACCTTAGGATTTAGTTTTGTCTTCTTCCTGTAGTGAACTTTAAACTCTTTAGATGAATCAGTCATTGGAGATGACTAATATTCTCTAACCCTCTTCCCTGCTCTTTCTTTTGCAATAGGAATCTCCAATGCTAATGTAGAGAGTATCTGTTCTTCGGCGTCCTGTAGTGTACCTTCAATCCATTCAAGCTCATTCATGTACTTTTCAATATCCGGTCTAGGTGTATGAAAATATGGTGTAGATTTATTCTCTACCCTCAGTTTTTAAATGACACCAATTGGATCATAAGACCATGTAAAACTTAGGCTAAACTACATTTCTTTCAACAAATTATCTGCTTTCTCCCCTGCTATCCTGCTATAACAGATAAAAGGTCTTATTTGTGTTTTAATTTTAAACTGTGATTTCTTTTTAGCAAAGACAAAATGCACTTTATCTGCATTAATCATTTTTCTAATATACTCCAATGAAAAAATTCTCATGGGGAGGAACTTTGGCAGCTTATAAGGGGGAAGGTCACAACCATAAACTCTGAGTTTTGCATAATTATGGTAAAGTTACCAATCCCCTGTTCTAGCTTGATATGACAACTGTAATACCTTTCTAATTTCTTCACTAATCCTTGGCTCTAGAGTGCTATTGAGTAAAATGAGTGTTGGTTGAAGAAACAATCCCACAAAATGTTTCTATAAATATTCTTTTTGTTCCTTCATGATTAATGAATGTAATATTCCAGAATTAGCATACAGCTAATTGGAATATTGAATTTTGTTGATTTCACTTAGGAGATGAATAAATGGGTAAGGAGACCCATACATTTTAGAAACAAGAATAAAATCCCTCATAGTGTGAAAAGGGATCACCATAGGAGCTGGATTTCACACCCTCATGTGTGAAAAGGGGCATTTGCATGTGGACAAGGTCAAGTTTGACCAAGTCAACAGCGTTGGGATAGGAGGTGGAGATCATCTTTGGAGACAACGCAGAGAGAGTGGGAGGAAGATTATTTGGTGGAGGAAATCCTAATGAGTGGGACCCAAGATGAGAAGGCTTCCACTTTTATAAAAGGAGGGCAAGGTAGCCATGGCAAGACATGTTATGGATTATTGATTTTATGGTCTGTATGACTATTTTGCATTCTCTTGTTGTTTAGTAGAGTTGTTGTGCTACTTAGCACAAGGCATTCTTATTTAGGAATTCCTTCTCCTTTCAAGAGAGCCCTCTTGAGGGAGCTTGTACTTCATTTCTCCACATACAGGCTTTAGGCCAAACCACCTCCTTTAGCTACAACGTTATTTCTGCAACAGTATAACGTTGTGTTGCAGGGTGTTTTAGTGGAGGTTTCACAACACCACTTCCGGAGCTTGTTTTTTCAGAGGAGGAAGTTTCCTTTCCTTTGGGAGATCAGTGAGGAAAATTTTGGAGCTTATTGCACATCTTGGAACTTGGCCAATATATTTCCTTTCTCCGACAATGCAGTCCCTCTCCTTGACTGCATTATTTCTGTGACCATTTGCAGTGAGGGGTTGCAGTGTTTATTTGGAGGGTGAGATCTCAATGTTAGGATCAACCTTTCACTTGGAAGATCCATTGGAGGAGTTTTGTTCAGCTTATGAATCATCTTCAGTCATCTCCATCCAGTTCTTAAGTTGCATCTGCTACTCATTCCTAGGACCGTAACTCCGGCATTTTGTCATTTTTGCATATTTCCGGAAATCCTTTTCGAATTGTCTTGAAATTCAGTTTGGGGGTTTATATCTTTTCTCCCAACATTTTATGAGCTGTATATTTCCATATCTATGTATTGATATATTCTAGGAGCAGTTATCTCTAATAAAACTGCACTGTCATAGCCTTGGACACTCTTTTGTGTAGAGTGATCTTATAGTTTATGTACATGTTTCTTGAGGCTGATTTTTCCTATCTTGAGTGACTCTTTCCTCAATATCTTGTATAAATTTTCTACTATAAATACTAATATGATGGCTATATGTTCTTCTCACATTCAATGAGTTGATTTATCACTACTATTTCCATTATTGTGTTCATGTATTGTTGCATCCCCATTTTGGGATATTACAATGAAGTCTAGAAAATGATTGACTGTTGATTTCCTTCTTCATCCAATTTCTGTAAGGAAAACTTAAATTTGTCTCCCTGAGAGTACAAGAACAAGTAAACTAACATAGAGGCATAACTAAAAACCTCTTCAGTTGTGAATTTGACAAACTGATCATGGATAAAATATGCAATAAACTGACTGAAGTTGAAAATGGAGGGTTTGGAATCTGTGGAGAATATGGACATGAATCCTATGATGGCTTCATATACCCATTGGTCTGAATAATAACCAAGAAGGTAGGAAATTATTGTGATGATTTTTTTGGACCTTTCAGGGAGGGTTGTTGGGGATGACTAAGGTTTCCCTGTTTGGCCACTTTTTAGCTGACAGGAAGAGGATGTATATACTCGTCACATCCTCCTGTGTTGTCAAGCTATCCATGGATTCTTTATCAGAGCTATCTTCAAGGGAGAGGTGTACTATGAATGTTTGTAAACTAGTTAGCGCAACGTGGAATCTAGGGATGTAGTGAAAATGGTGTAATGGGTGATCACCACCACATACCTTGCACGAATGTTGGATGGCTAGAAGGTTAGTGTGGTATATGACAAGAACTGGATACCATCATTGAAACAATTATAGGGTTTCACATTTGGCGATGAAATGATCTATTTCATCGCAGAGTGCACAGAGTTAGATAGGAGGAGGGGGGATGAACAAGAGGTGTTCAGGTGACTGACGTGCCTCCTTTAGGTATAAAATGACGCGAGGTTATTCTCCAGTTAGCTGGATGGAGGGATCTTCTTGATAGGATTTCTCGGTGGCATGTAAGGCGTCCCTGTATCATGGGATTTCTAGGCAATTATTGGTGTAATGCCCATAATGGCCACAGATAGCACATGCGTGGTTGGTACACAATGATTTGCCTTGATTTTTGGTGGTCGGTTCCTTTCTACAAGAACTTGTTTCCATGATATTTACCGCAGAGCTAAGGATCAATTTTATCTTTTCCAACTCTGGGCAGATGTGGGTGGGGTGGCCTACTATGTCGCATATGGCGCAAGGTTGTAATTCTTGTTGCATGGTGGGATTTTCTACCTTCTTCCCTTTTTTACTGGTTTTCTTGGTCATAACCATTGGTTTTGTGATGGAAATTTCCTTCGATGGGATTTTTACAACGGTATCCTTAACAGATGGGGCCTCCTCAAGACTAAGGGGGATTAACCCTATAGAGATGAAATTTTTGACACCCATCGTGGTAGGTGGGACTAGGTACCAAATTGGAATTGCAAATGATAGGTTTGGAAACACCACTGTGGCCAAGAATTGTTGTGACACAAAACCAGATGGGGGGTAGAGGAAAGGAGTTTGGGAGGTGGCGTAGGCTAAGGAGGCTGCCATGGCCGAGGTCTCGGTGTCGTTACTTCTCATCTTCGTCTCTTGACTGGTTTCGGTGCTTGATGTAGACATCATGCACACTGGAGCCTCTGCGATATTAGATGATGATTCTGGTATAACAGGGGGATCTCCTAGAAATGACCCGAGGATAGATGATGGTTTGAAATGGCCGAGGAAATATTCTTGGTACCGTTTAAGCGTCTCAGCCGATGTGTCTACATAGGGTAGAACAACATCAGCACTTTATAGAGATCGCTTGTCATGGTATGTTAATTGGCCGATAGTAATGATGAGATCCTCAATGGGGAACACCATGGTTTGAAAGACGAAGGAGGCTATGGATGACATGGCATACATATAACTCTACCCAAGGAGTATATTGTAATCCAGTTGAGAATACAAGACTTCATTGTCTATAAGGACCATCTTTCCGGCCAAGCAGACCAGGAAATTTTGGTAGAGACCGATTGGAGAATATGGGCGTCTATCGTATGCTCTAAGTGTGATGTCTTATGGCTTTAGTTCGGGAGACGCTAACTTCTACCAGACATTCTTTAACATGATGCATGTGGATGCACCTTCGTCAATGATACAGTGGTGAATGGTGATGTTTTGGACTGACACCAGTATCTGGAAGGCGACCAACGAAGGAAGCCTAGGGGTAGCTTTATCTAAATCAAAAGCCATTAGGCATGAATCGGCAGGGTTGATGGTGCCTAATGAAGAAAGTAAGGCTTTCCTTTTCTTTGGGCATGATTGTAATACCTCCAAAGCTGACATGGTAGCGGGATATTGGGCTAAATCATCCACAACACTATAGTTATGGGCCATTTTAGAATGGTTTCCTACTCTCCTAGTTGGTCCCTTAGCCATCTTTGGAAAATTTTCAATAGGTATCTTTGATATAGTCAACAGTGTTTTTGGTTCACTCGTGCTATCCATGATGAATTGGTGTCTGGTGGGGTATCGTAATTTTGGTTTCGTGTTTGAAAAAACATTTCTTCGTCGGTCATGTAGATTTCATGGTTTTTTTTTCCGGAATCATCGAGAGTTTTTTGTTTTTGTTGGGTGATAACATTTCCTTGGTGGGGAAAGGGCTCCTACATCACAACTATCTACTGTGAGGATCCCCCTTGTCCTTGGTTACCCTGAAGATTCTTCAGCTCAAGGATATCGAGATAGTGGTGAGTGTAATGGTCATATTCACCATAGATTTCACAAGAGTGGTTGGTCCGAAGATTTTCCCTCTTGTTCTACCCTTGGGAGTTATTTGGCTCCTAGTTTTTATTTCGGTTGGAGTTTCCTCCAGCCTGAGATTGCGAAGGGCATTATTGATTGTTGCCCCCCTATCCAGGATTTCCCTTTTTTTTTTTTTTTCTTTTTTTTTTTCTTGCCGCATTGGGAGGATAGCTAGGATCCTATTGATTATATGATTGGCGCAGTTGTTCCTGGGAATGTTGCGCAAAGTTCACATTCACATTATTTTGCATGGGTGGGTTTTTTGCTGTGGATTGGGAATATTGGGGTTCTTGACCCTGTTTTGTGAATGGTTGATGGGGGGGATCTCTTTCATCAGCATTTATAGCTGTGTATTGGGTCCCCTGAGCAAAAGAGTATGGACCTCCTTGTTGATGATGGTACGACTGCGCCCTATTGGTCATATTCTGTAAAGGTGCATGATGACTTTGGTAGTTAGGTTGTGGGATGTTCTGGTTAGTATCATACGTGTAACCAGGGTACTGACTACTTTTGCCTAGGTGATTTAGGATCAGTGACCCAATCAATCTGTCTGCAGTGTTTGATGCACCTTGAAATTCTTTATAAGTTTGCAGGCATGGGGAATTAGGAAGGATGTTATAAATGTATCCTGACTGCATGTAAATCAACTCAATCTGTTGGGCTTTATTAATGGAATCCTCTTCATATGTAGGTTTTTGGGTTGCTACATATTTTGAAATATCTGCAGTGAGATTTTTCAGGAATAGGTCCAACATAACTCAATCGTCAAGTTTAGCTTTGCACAAAATATGACATCATCGCCATTCATGGAGGTGGTATGAGATATGGATAGCTGGTGTCTGTCTAAAATGTGTCAATAATTCCATCCCGAAATCATGGTGGATGGGTAACTAAAAATATGTGAGGAATGCGGTAGCGAGGGCACTAAAGGTTCTATGTGTAGCAGATGGTTTCTCCACATACCATTTCGTAGCTAGTCTAGTTAGGGTGTGCTAAAATAGTCTCAATCGAACAGTATCATCAATGATGTTTTTCAACTAACACCACAAGTGGAAAGACATTATGTAATTTGTTGGGTCTTCTGCTTACTTCCCCTCAAATTTTGGGATGTCCGAAGGGAGCTTCATGGGAATGGGGGGCCATGTTGGGTTGTGTGTAATAGGGTCATTCGTTAACTTGGTTAGATCGGGTAATTTCAATGATGCTAAGAATGGTGATTTTGGGTTGAGATCCATTCCAGACTGTGAAGACACAGTGTTCTGGTTAGATATGGGGTTTTTCTGTGGCGTACTTGGATGTGCGTTCACTTGGCTCCCCGAATGGGTAGCTCTCCTCTGCCCCCTAGGGGTTGTGGGAGGAGTGGTATGTAGTGACCCTGTGGGGGTTTCCACTGATGTGGCGTTGGGTGACCCTCGGGGGTTCCCAACTAAATATTCCCCAATAAAGGATGAACCAATAAGGGTGGTGGTGTTCCGTCTTTGACACCTAAATGGAAAAAGATCTGGAACTCCTTCTGGTAATGGGGGGAGGTCCAAAAGACATCTAGATTGACAAGGTCTTGTTGGGTCCATTATGGTGTTGACTAGGTATGGTTTTGGAAAAAATATTCAGTTCTATGAGAGGTGAATTATCAAAGAAAAAATGGTGACCACATACATGAAACAAAGTGAAACCAAAAGTTAATTTTCCTTTAAATCATTTTTATGTGATCACTCAATCAAAAATTGGTTTTCGTTGTTTTTTCGCATGATACTCAAATTCCTAGAGACCTAAAACATCCTCACACTCTCAATTATAACTGGGTCTTGTGAAGATACCTTCTGGTGGGTACTGGGGCTAACATCCCTAAAGAACTGACGACGCCTTCCAGCAGCCAAAGAATCGACCAAGGTAATAGATAGAGGATCTAGTTTTGCCTCCGCCATCACTTATAGGGAAGGATGCCCTAGATTTGGCCACTAAGTATCGTTGTCCCACGTGAGCGTTGAAGTCTTGAGCTTCTTGGTAAATCGGCTACCATTACCGAGCATTATATGGGTCACGTCGCCTCAAATAATACTACACTCACTGGGCCTAAGCTTAACCCCATCTGAATCGGGTCTCTGTGGCGCTCGGGTTTTCTTTTCTATGGGCGGATAGATGGATTTTAAAGCTCCCTATTCAGTCAACTTCTATGTCTCGAGATGTAAACTGACTATGGAAACTTATTGGATGCCTACCCCCATGGTCCTAACCTGAAATATAATTTTTTTGTGGCCCTTGTGGGGAAATTTAGTGAGTTTAATTAGGTTGTTTTAAAGGATTCTTTACTTCACTTATGGTGTGGAAGTGTGTGAAAAAAAATTGAAAAATCACATATTTTTAAGATGTGCATATGCAATTATCCTTTACACCTCCCCTATTAATATATGTTTGATTGTTCCTTGCTATAGGAAAATCATGTGCGGATAGTGGGCCGCTTATAAGTTTTCCTATTTAATTTAAGTGATTAACTAAAGGGAGATGGAAAATTATCATAAGAGATCTCTCATATGCTCGCCTAGGGTCACCTAAAGGTGCAAAGGCAACAGATATTACTTGCTTCTCTTAAGATAATTAATTCCTGGTCCCAACTCCCAGTGCAAAAATTTAAACTTAAATTGATGATCTAACTAGGAAAAATGAAAACTAGCTAAGAATATGTGGATTAGGGCCACTTACTCTAGCTAATTATGTGTGTGTTTTTTGGTGTCTATTTTCACGAAAATAAGTTATTTTAGATTGCAAGTAAATTTCCCCCTACTTAAACTATGTGGTTTTTTGTGAAGTTAAAATTTAAAATTTAAAACTAGCAACTAGAAATACGAAAACGCATCCAAAAGAAAGTTCTAAATAGTCGTGGGACTCCACACACAGTGCTGGAATTTTTTCTCTGGGCTGCCAGCCACTTCTCAATTGGGAAATTAAGGAAAATAGCAGAGAATTTTGGTCTCTGGTTTCCTCACGGAAAAGCTTCACACATGTGCACGACTCGCATGCAAGTCAAAGCTAAACTCGCATAACTCGTCATGTCTGTCTGAGAAAATAGCGCACGGTTTTCTTGTAAATGGAATTTCTGGAAATTCTAAACTTCAGACTTTCACTGTGGGTGAATGAGCAGAGAAGAAAAGAAGGGTATTTTTCCCAGGAACATTCCAAAGCAGAGAGAATGTACCTGCAACAAGCGCAACCACTTAAGTAAAAAAGTAAAGCTAATGGAATCGCCAATCCTGTGGTTGTGGTTTTGGTGCACAAGTGTACCAATCCACCAATACTTAGGAGGAGTGGTCGTTGCCTCCAAGCTATGGTCACAGGTAGAAAAAAATGGTTAGCAAGTTAGTGAACACATGCTATAAAATATAGAACACACTAAATCATGGTATAGTATGCATATATAGAGAGAAAAAACAAATAAACTAAACATAAACAAAAAAATCTCATAAAGATTCAAATGTAACAATAATGCAAACGATGGAATCAAATTCCCCTCTTATTGCTCATTGTTAGGAAGAAATATACTACATTACACTCTTTCCAAAGGACCCTTATAACTATGGAGTTCTAAGACATAGTGCAAGGATGTTTTTACCCTTTAGCTATTTTTGCAAGGTCTCTCTCTCTACTCTGAAGGATTGAAGTTGTTGGATGGCCAACAACCGAATCCTCTCTCTAATGTTGCTCTAGATTGCACACTGTTGGATTTCTCATGTGCAAGAGTTATAAGACATAGTGCAAGTATGCTTTTACCCTTTAGCTATTTTTGCAAGGTCTCTCTCTCTACTCTGAAGGATTGAAGTTGTTGGATGGCCAACAACCGAATCCTCTCTCTAATGTTGCTCTAGATTGCACACTGTTGGATTTCTCATGTGCAATTTGGCCAGCATAAAAATGTGCTCTCATTTTTCTCATCTCTTGGTGGCCATTTATAGGTGAATTCAAATTCTCCTTCCCTCTCTTGGTAAATTGGTGGATGGTGACCCAAGAGAAAGGGTTGATTCCTTTATGTGCCACTTGATTCCTTTGTGTGCTCACTTGAGGTCCCAAGGTGAATTAGGTGGATGTCCTTGGGCGGCCTCAAGTGTAGGATCATTTCCTGAAGTGTGTCAAGTGGTCCTGAAAAGTGACTTCCGCCACTCCCAGGACCACGCGGATTTTTGAGGAAAATTCGCGCAGAACAGCACGCCTATCGAAGGAAACTACACGCAAAAGCACATTTCACCTATGTTCTTGGTGCGTAATTTGATTTTTTCCTCTTTACCTTAGATATTTTTTAAATTTTTCAGATCCTCTAATGTCCCTCAGCCCTGTAAATCCTTCTGCCTGACATTAAATAATATCATCTTTTCTTGTCTGATTTTCCAGTGATAACAGTAATGGATCATTTTCAGTCATGAATAGATCAAGAGTTTGAGCTATCTTTGCAAAATCTAACTTATGGTATATTCCTATCAAGGCTTCTTTGGAAAATGGTGTGGAATTATTTGTGGTTGGGTCTTTCATCATTTGTTCAATGGTTTGGGAATTAATAGTCACTAAAATCTCTCCTATAGGAGTGATAATAGTTCTCTGGTTTGGCATATACCAAGCTTTGCATATTATAACAAACTCAGGGGCACTAAGGGTATGAGGAAAGATGAAATGTGGGAGATTAGAATCCCATATTCCTATATCATCATACTTATCCAAGAATTTGTCTTCTAACCAATAGTATAATTCAAAAAGCTCAATGTCACAAAGAGTTTCATGTATTTTGTGATCTTTGTATGTTAAGGGAATGTGATGAAAATCAACTAGAGGGTGTAATAACAGACTTACTGGTTCTTCTGGACATTTTTTCTTAGGAGGCATGGTTGGTTGTGTTAAAATGGTGGAAAACAAGAATTTTATGATGGAAAACACATGTCGAGACTGAAGAAAAACTTTGCAGATTGGAAGAAAATCGATACCTGCAAAAGAAGGCTTTAAAAACTAGTGAGGTTGATCTCTAGATCTCTATTAATATCTGTAAACTCGTAATCCTGTGTACAAAATATTGAAAAGGTAGAGTAAAAGTTAAAAACAAGTGTTCAATGGTGAATTTATGGACAGTTGAACTTATTTCCCATTTGAAAAAGGGCGCAGGTACATTGCCTAACGATTAGCAACTAAATTAATTGGCTAATGGCTATGGAAGACGCGGGAATTAATTTTATTGGATAGTCCACAGTCCACATTGGCATGATTTGATTGGCGGGAGTGGTGGTTTCTATTAGTGGGTAAGGAGGATTTCAGAGGGGTAGCAAGGTGGTAAATGATTTCATGCGGGGGGGGGGGCAAGTGGGGGTGCGAAATAACATGGCTCTAACACATAGCAGTGGGGTCAAACTTTAATACCACCCTTTTCGGACACCCCCCCTCTGGACATTAAGTCTCGGACAATGAGGGGGGGGCGAAGTTACATGTGAGTTTTCAGATGTAATGAAGATGTGATGGATGATCAGCAAGGTCGGGGAGGATTAATTATGCAGCAGAGTTAAATTAAATGTGGGGTAGGGGTGTGATGTGACATGAATGATTAGTGAATAAGGGAATATAATGTGTCACAATGATAGTGGAGAATACGATAATGGAAAATAAGGGTGGTGAAGTATAACACATAGGGTTTAAAACCTATGGTTTTGAGAATAATTTTTGAAATATTAAAGATGAAACTTAAATAAAATGTGATATCGAAAATAATTATTTTTAGTAGAGATATTCATTTCTTTTCAAATAAAACAATAGAATATAAAATTTCTATGACACAAAGTTTATTTCAGACTATAAAAAACGACTTGCTCCTTCAACTAAACCTTTATGGATGAAATGAAATTTTAACTGCCCTTTTTAATAATAATAAAAACTGAATATTTTTCATGGAAATTTAAACCCTAGACTTGACCTATATGTGATGGAATGACATGAATTTAGACCTCTGAATGGAGATGAAATAGTGTGAAGAAGCAGCATATCACGATAGGACTCATTCATTGATGAAAATTATTGTTGAAGATTAACTGAAAAAGAAAAAAAAATTAACTAATGACCTAATGGAAAACTTTCAAAAGAGTTATCTTTGATCACTGAAAAAATTACTCTAATAGATTACATGTTGGTCCTTCCTTCTACTAAGCATGGAAATGACTATGTTTTCGTGGTCATCGATAGATTCTCGAAGATGGCCATTATAGCGGCCTGAAAGAAGAATATCACAGTAGCACCCACTACTAAACTCTTCTTTGAATGAGTGTGGGTGCACTTTGGGATCCCATAGTCTATCATCTCATATCAGGATAGCAGTTTCCTCAGCACATTTTTTTATAGCCTCTGGTCAATGCTGGACAACAAGCTCACAAAGTCCACATCTTTCCATCCCCAAACTGATGGCCAAACAGAGATCGTCAACAGGATGATCGTACACATTCTGCGCATGTAAAATTCAAAGCATCCATGCACATGGGATGAGAGCCTTCCCTATGTACAACACAGATATAACCGAGCTCTCCACAGCTCAACCAGCCACAACCCCTTTCAGGTGGCCTTGGGATTCCAGCCACTATGTCCCATTGACGTATCCATGTCATTTGCGACTACTGAGGTCGATTCGGCTCATGTCCAGTTTGAAGCTGACAAGGCGAACAGCTTCATTCAGTGCATTCAGCACATATGCAAACAGGTTCATGACATATTGGATAGGGTGAATGCTAATTACAAGCAACAGCATGATCAACATCGGGTGCCACACAACTTCCAAGTGGGTGACAAAGTGTGGCTACATTTTCAGAAGGAGCGCCTCGTTGGACCCCACCACAAGTTTTGCCCGCTCCGATATGGGTCGTACACCATCACCAAGGTTGTAGGGTCCAATGCCTTCGAGCTTAGTATTAAACCATTCCTTGGTCTACACCCAGTGTTCAATGTGGACCACCTTCGAACCTACTTCCCACCTCTACTGTACACCTTCGACATTGCAGAACAACTCGCACCAATAGAGTTAAACCTAGACTGCAAGGAACAGGCCACCATGGATTGTGTCATGGACATAATAATCAAGAAAACTCTCTAGTAGAATATCCAACTGTATCGGGTTGTCAAAGCTAGCCAACTCCTGCACCAAGGCAAATGGTTCATCAAGGACCTATTTCAGCAGAAGTTTCCTTGTCTCATGGAGGAACTCAAAGAAATGGGGACCATTGCTTCCGAATGGGGGTGGAATGATCCAGGTGGATATTGGTGGCCACCCGCCTATTCCACTTGGGGCCCCACCATTTCTTCTTTATGTTTTTCAGTTTCCTTAATTGTGGCACAGTTTACTATTTTTTAGCAATTTTTCGAGTCATGAAATTTTGTGGCCATTTTGAGGCCCTAAATGACGATTTTTGGAAAAACCAAGAGCAACATGAAATTTATTTCAATGTTTCTCACATCAAAAGTTGTATTCTTTGGATAGATATTTCTAACGAGGTATTGTGCACGTCAAACGGAGGTCATGTGCCAAAGTTACGTCCCCGGGAAGATTGATGTACCAATTTACCCAAACAGGGCCCATAGTTTGGCGCTTCATCTCCTAGGGTTAGGTTTTTGGATTTTTAGGGTTTTCCATTGTTTCTAAATAATAAATAGGCCCTCAAGCCTCATTGTAAAATATTTTAGAGGCTTGTAGCCACCACATCTCTTTTTAGAGACAAGATATTAGCACCCTAGCTAGTTTATTTCCATTATGTCTGTTAGCACAGTTCTTTGCTAAGTCATGAGTCCATTTTAAATTTTTTGTTTTTAGGATTAAAATTTGAAAATTTCAAAAAAATATTGGTTGCTACCGAAATTTTTTGTAGTGCCCATTTTAGCCTTTTTGGACAGTCTGTTATATTCTAGATTCTGTCTATTTTTCTTGTATTCCGATGCTGCCGAAAATTCCAGTAACATCCTCTGTTTTTAAAAAAATAAATGAAAAAGTGCATCCTCTTTTTTCAAGCCACATGCTATGATGTAAATATGTTTCAAATATTTTTTTAATGATTTATATCATGTGATTTGATTCGTATGCGATCAGTTTTGTTTAATTCAAGTCATGGTATACGTGTAGTGCTTAGGAGTTAACCTGCAGTAATACACCCAATCGTTAATCCTATCCTTTTTGTCAGCCAAGTCAGTTAATCTCATGTCAAGGTACATGTTTTTCGAACGGAGAAGATCGTGGATAAACAAAATTAATTCAATGATTTTTTGGTTGGTTTCACAGCAAGGTTGCTGAAAATTTAGGCCAATAATCAACAAGACAATGGATGTGACTGCCAATCACAGATTCGCTTGCCTCAAGCCATCTATAGTGTTCCATACGAAGTTACGCATAAAATTGAAGATGATGATGGCCATCACATGTTTCACACTACGGTCAAGAATATTTTCCTTAATGAAATCAATTTGCATGGGGTGATGAACCATGGTTTCTATTTTAAAACCACCGAAAAAGTAGGAGCATTATCAGTTGAGAGTCTAGTTGTTGGACATAGAATTTATAGAGTTGCGGCTTGAGGAGGAGTCTAGATTTCATACAGGATTTTAGAGAAAAACACAAGCCACAGTTGTAAGGTGAAGCTCTTCTAGCTCTACCACCTATCAGTTCTATAGATAGAGTCACTAATTTCTGAAGATGACTAAAAGAGGAGGCAAAATAAAATGAATTGAGCCACATAGTGCTAAACTAGTGGATGCAAATTCAAAGGTGAGAAGCTTTTTTATCCATGTAGGGTGGTATTATTTGTGCACCAAAATGGGAAACTCTCACTTGGGAGTAGATCAAGAGTTTGCAAACCGTTTTAATGGACAACAAGCCACAGTCTATGATCTTACATTGCAAGTTTCAAAAGACTCAATTGTTGAGGCATTTAACCTTTCACATGAAGGAGAGAGGTGGTTTAAAGTTCATGTTATCAATGGAGGAGACCTCAGCATTTTCCTCAAGGAGGCACACAGAGATCCAAATTGGGCCAAGGGAATTCCAAGCAGCTATCTCAAAAATTACTAGGAAGAAGTTGTTAAGCTTATCAAGATATACCTCACTTTTAAAAGTAGGTATACAATTGTGTTTCTTTATCATATGAGATTTATTTTTCATGTTGCAGGTATGAAGACCTTAAATATGCCATACTTATTGCTGAAAAGTCTGACAAAGATGTCAGCAAGGATACATCAAGCTCTCATCAAGGTTCTATTTGAAGAAGATTTAAGGAAAATAAATAAAACCTTGGACCATTTCTTGTTTTATAGGGTAGTCCAACCTGCACCTACACCTCCATCCTCACAACAACACCCTCAGCCTGCAAAAAGAACCAAGAGGAAGGCCAAGAGCAGGAAAGAAAAGGTTTCTGTAGTCAAGGCTAATAGAAATTTGGATAAAGGAGAGAGCTCCTCAATAAATAAACCCAAGTCTATGAAAATGGTGGCCCCCATTCCTCCTTTTCCTACTTTATACACTAGAGCTCGAAGAGGAAGATATGCAACTGCAGAGAAATCTAAAGCACAGATGCTACTTGAAATTCTGGAAGTAGATATTCAGCAGAAGATGAAGAAAGAGTATCAGCCTACAAAATATAATGAAGAACTCCTCAAATACGTTGAATATGAGATCAGTAGTAAGAAGAAGAAAGAGGAAACTAAACATTTTGTTGGTACCAGAAAAAGGCATACCAGAGATAGCAACAAGTCTAGGCTTAAGTCCAAGGCTCTGCACAATCCAAGATTAATGAAAAATGTCATTGATATAGAAGGAAAATCTGAAGGGTTAAAGACAAAGAAATCCAAGAAGAAATATAAAAACAAAACCCCTTCAGAGCAAGCACTTAGAACCCTCAAAAAGAAGAAATATCCAAAATGGTTCTAAGGAGGAGAAGGCCACTGTCAAGGAAGCGGCCACAAAAACAACCAGATCAAAATCAGCTGTTGACAGCAAGACAGACTTGGATAAGCTTGCTGAAGCTGCAGCCCACAAGGAAGGTAGGTAAAAAGGTTTTTCGATACAAATGCTCTTTTTCTTATCAACCACAATTTTGAACAATAGCTTAGATGTCAAAGAATATAAGTATTCATCGGTTTTTCAGCGTTTTCTGTGAATTTTTTAAAAATAATAGAGCGCTACTAGAAATTTTGGTAGCATTCCAGTTTTTGCGCAGTTAGGTTTTTACCGGAATTTCTAGTAGCACCTCTTTTAACTGAATTTTGACACTTGTTAGCAAATTTTCCGAACCAGTTAAGGAAGGATAAGAACCCATAACCAAATGGATATAACAAGTGATGGTGAAAGGTGGTTATGAGGTTGTTGGAGGTCATATTAAATGAATACATGGTTATTTAAATACCAAAGAAACAAGGAGACAAATCAACAAAAAAGGGGTAGCATGACAGCACACTCAATATTTCAACCCATATTTCTTCTCTTCTTTCTTCTATATCTATCGTTTCAGTTAGATTTTGATAGGATATGGTTGTAATGTTTTATGACACCTATGTAATGTTATGATTAATTTTTCCTTATTTTTAGAAGAGATGGAGTTGGTGCCTCTCTTTCTATATATACCATTTGTAAATACCATTTCCAGGTTGCATGTTGGTCTACTTGAAAACTAAATATAATAAAAATTCCTTTTACTTCATGTTGGAGGATTTTGTGACTCAATGAGCATCTAATGTATGGTGTGTCTTCTTTCTTTGCTAATTTCTTCTAAATTTTGAGTTGCATCAACTAGTAAGGTGTGAGTGAGAAACTATTAAAGGATTTAATAGAAAATTATCTACTTTCAGTTTTCTACAAATCATATAGGTGTTGTAGAACATGTGAGTGAAGATTTCATAAAGAATTTGTGGAATAATTTATACATGTACTCTACTTTCTGAATGTTGTTTATTTTTCATAAACATAGTTTGTGTAAAGATCCATCATTATAGTTGTGTGACTAATTTAGGATATGAATATTTACTAGAATAGATACCAACTATCCATCTTCTTCATTTGTTACACTATGCTTCCTATACTACCAATTTACCCATAAAATTTATAATTGCCACATCTTTCCAAATGCATGAAATTTTTTAAGAATATAAAAATCATTTCAAAATATTTGAGAAGCCATCCCACCACTCAAAAAAATCCTTAAAATTTAAAATTAAATATGATGTGTAAGGCTTACTCCTTTTGCAGTCAAGGAGTGACTCCTTGCGCTAAGATATTTGGCGCCATTGCCAAGGAGGCGAATTGAAGTTTATCCCTGGGTGAATGAAAAATTTATAAGTTTGGTTCTGAGGTGTATTGTTCCAACTGTCTTTTTAGACTGATTTACACCTGGCAACTCCATTATTGAATTTTTGGCACCTAGAAGGACTAGAAAAAGGGCTAACCCATATTCGCCTTTGAGAATCTCAGTTTCTGACCCTGAAAATCTAATCAAGAAAAAGAGTAAACGAAATTTTTTTGCCTCTACTATTGTTTTCTCAAAGGTTGTCCTTAAAAAAGTCGTGCAAACTTTATCCCCTGATTTTGCAGAAAATTTTGTACCTCCCTTGTTTTCCAACCAACAAACAATACCTATATCACAAGTTGGTGCTTCATCATCTGTTGTTCATAATCCACCAATTGTTGTTCCAAAAATCCCAACAACTCACACCATGGTAGGTCCAAACCCACCCCCTGGCGAAATGGATGCAATTTTTTTTGCAAGGTATGCCCCTTTGGTTTTACCTCAGCCTATGAATGCATTACCTGCAGGAGATTATCTCAAATACATGCCTAAGTTTAGTGGTGAGGGAGAGGTAACAGCTGAAGAACACCTTGCTAATTTTTATGCCTATGCTGACAATCTAAATATTGAGCATGAAGACATTTGGATGAGATTTTTTGTTCAGAGTCTTGAGGGTGATGTTAGGAAATGGTTCAGATCTTTGATAGTTGGTAGCATCACTGGAATTGAAACCCTAGATGATATATTTTTAAGGAAATGGGGTGATAAGAAATATTTTATGTATTATGTCATTGAATTTGGTTGAATAAAAAGAAAAGACGAAGAATCAGTTTCTGATTTTTCTTATAGATTCAATAAAATGTATAGAAAAATACCTACTGAAATCAAGCCTACTAAAGCTTCAGTCAAAATCACTTATGTTGGTGCATCTGATCCTGATTTTTGTTTATTATTGAGAGAAATAATATTGAAATCACTAACAAAAATGTAGAACAGTGCACTGGAGGTAGAATCTAATGTATTAGCAGCTGATAGACTTAGAGGAGAGATTGACAGAGAAAAAGGAAAGAAAAAAGCTGAAGTTTCAACTTCAGGAACTTCAGACATAGATCCTAAATTAGATGAGCTGACCAAGATGGCCAATTAATTGACTACTAAGATGTCCAACCTCAAGATGGAAGCAAGACCAGCTACTACTAGAAATGTTTCATTCAATCATCCTAATAGACAGCAATTTAGAAAACTTATTGCTCCTCAAATTTTGCATCGAGAAAGGAGAGATGTTGATGATAAAAAAGTGCAGCCTCCTTTACAGAATGTTATATTTGAAGATGAAGAGGAAGCTAAAAGGTTGGATAAAGCTACTGATATCAATGGTCTAAGAGATAAAGAAGGATTGATCCATATTACACAAGCAGAGTATGAAGATTTCATGTCATAGACTAAGAATAATGAAGTAGTTCCTGATCATTCCATGATTGCAGATGATCATCAAATAAGATACAATCTGAGATCAAATAATATTGATGATAATCCAAAGCCTATTGCACATCCCAAGAATAATAAGGGCGAAGTTAAAATTCCAGCAGAAAAACAAGTTGATGAACCAAGCAGACTGGAAATTCCGGTAGCAGTTAATACTCCTTCACTTGAGGTAAAAATTTCTCACAAACTGCCCCCTGTTTTCAATTTTGAAAATGAGATACAAAAGATAAATATCCATGTTCCTCTTGTATATATCATGAAAAATGATGATTTTAAAAAGACTTTTATGAAAGCTCTTCAATCCCCACCTACCAAAGTAGCTTCTGATTTTGTTAACCTTCAAGATGACAAGCCCACTGTTATTTTAGGTCCATTTGTAGTATACAGAGATGAATATACCCCTCCTTTCTATCTATCTCTAAATATTCATGATAATATTCATGATAATGCCCAAGATAGTCATGGATGAACTAGGTCTTGAAGTAACTAGAGAGTACCAAGATCTCTACTCCTTTGATTCCTAGAGAGTTAAATGCCTTGGTGTCATCAAAGACCTTGTAGTAAGCCTCTTTCAGTTACCCATGAGAGGGATGGCGATGGATATTGTTGTAGTTGATATTCCTCCTAGGTTTGGCATGTTACTTTCCAGGTCATGGATTAGAAGGTTGGGAGGAAAAATGAAAATGGATTTCACTTATGCTATTTTCCCTGTTTTTGGAGGAGAACAAAGAATAATTTATAGAGAAGATTAGCTAGAATATATCATTAATAATAGAAAATACCCCACTAATCATCCAATTTATGCTAGAATAACTGATGTTGGCTCAAGCATTTTACACATGGATAATGTTGTCCTATCTATAGAAAAATTTCAGATTTTGAAGCCTACTGAAAAATATATCAGTCATGAGGGTTCCCAGCTATGGAAAATGTATTTTGATGTCTCGTGTTCCAAAGAAGGAGTTGGTTTAGGAATAGTTCTCATTTCTCCTTTGAAAGAGAGCTCCACTTTTTCTTTCAAACTTGAATTTGAAGCAACTAACAATGTGGCTGAGTATGAAGCTTTGTTGATTGGTTTAAATACAAAAATGGATATGAATATTTCAAAATTTTATTTTTTTGGAGATCTCGAAGTTATTATTTAGAAAATCAATTTTTTATCAAACTAAGAATCCCAGACTCAAAGATTACCATATTGCAGTATGGAGTATTGTAAAAGACTCATTCTTGGCTTTTAACATTTCTTTTGTTCTAAGAGAAAGTAATATTTTGGCTGACTCACTTTCTATTTCAGCAAGCCCATTCAATATTCCAATACTTATAAAGCTGGAATATGAAGTGGAAGTTAGATTCAGACCGAGCATTCTTGATAATGTCAAGCATTGGAATTTTTTGGAAGATGATCAGGAGATTAGAAGATTCATTGAATTATTTGAAGATTTTGTTGTCCTAAACATTTATCAAGATGAATATTTCGTGAAGGATGATGTTGATTTGCAAGACACCAAAAATCTGCAAAAACATATTGTTGATCAGCCTATCATTCAGTTGCCTACCAATCACATTATCAAGGGGCTAATCCCACTTGAGAATCTATTTGATCACAATAATGTCTCAGTTAAACCACAATTGGCTGAAACATAAGAAGAATTGGAAGATTTCAATTTGGGCACAGAAAAAGAATCAAGGTATGTGAAGTTTTCAGAAGCTTTATCAAAAGAAAGAAAGGTTGAATACCATAAGTTGTTTTGTGAATTTGTTGATGTTTTTGCTGGGAAATATGAGGATATTAAGACATATTATACAACTATCATTGAGCATAGGATACCATTGAAAGATGGTACTAAGCCTTTCCGGTAGAATTTAAGACAAATCAGTCCACTACTATTACCAGTGATGGAGAAGGAAGTGAAGAAAATTTTGGATGCAAAAATCATCATTCCATTGAGATACTCAGATCGGGTTGCTAATATAGTTACAATAAGAAAGAAGAGTGGTGAAGTCAGAATATGTGAAGATTTCAGAAATCTTAACAAATGCTCCAAGAAAGCTAATTATCCATTGCCAAAGATGGAGCATATTCTTCAAAAGGTAACTGGTTCAAATAAAATTTCCATGTTAGATGGGTTCTCCGGGTACAATCAAGTTTATTTTTGGCCAAAAGACCGAGAGAAGACAACATTCACTACTCCTTGGGGAACATTCATGTAGGCAAATATTCCATTTGGGCTTATGAATTTCAGAGCTACTTTTCAGCATGTTATGGACTTTGCATTCATTGGAGAAAAGGACAAATTATTGGTCATCTATTTAGTTGATATTACTGTTTTTTCAGCTTCAGATCAAGAACACCTTCAGTACTTGAGACAAGTATTTTTTAAATGCAGAAAATATGGTATATCATTGAATCCAAAGAATTCTCATTTTTCTCTCAAAGAAGGTAAGATGTTGGGTCACATAGTTTCTAAATATGGAGTGAAAATTGATCCTAAAAAAGTGATTGCAATTCAATATTTAACACTTTCAAGATCCAAGAAAGAGGTTCAACATTTCCTTGGCAAGATAAATTTCTTAAGAAGGTTCATTCCAATTTTTTTTGAAGTGGCGAAGCATATTACTTGCATGTTGAAGAAGGACAAAGAAGTCAAATGGAAAATTGAATCCAGAAAATCATTTTAGCTAATAAAAAAAACTATCATTAAAGCACCTCAGCTAGTAAGCCTTAAATACTCAAAGCCTTTTTGGATCTTCTCATTTGCCTCTCAAGATACTATTGTTGTTGTTTTGTTACAAAAATATTCAGAAAATAAGGAAGCTCCCATAGCATTTTTCAGTAGATCTCTTAGAGATGCAGAATTGAATTATGAAATGTTGGAAAAGAATGTGTATGCATTAGTTAAAGATCTGGAATATTTTAGAGTTTATATTCTGCATGCTCAAGTTATTGCCTATGTACCTTCATCTGTTGTTAGAGAAATATTAGTTCAGCCTGATATTGATGGAAAAAGAATTAAATGGGTGACTAAAGTTCTTGAGTTTGATTTAGAGATAAATCCTACTAAACTAATCAAAGTTCAAGGATTAGCCAAACTAGCTGAAGAAAATTGTAGAGTTTTGGGCTTGAAATTCATGGATGAAAAATTTGAAGGGCAGATTTCTGAACCTATAGACAGCATGGCAATAGATGTAAAGTTTTCTGAATGCAGGTGGTATAAGGACATCATCTATTTTCTATAACATTTTAATCCTCCTCCAAATTATGATAAAATCAGACTAAGATCTTTGAAGTTGAAAACTGTTAAATTCAGCATCAAAGATAATTGTTTATATTGGAAAGATCTTACAGAAGTTTTTTTTAGATTCATTAACCCATATGAGTCCAACAAAGTTATTTTTGATATGAATAGTAGTGTGTATGGAGGTCATCATTATTGGAGAAATACTACATACAAAATATTAAGAGCTGGCTATTTTTGGCCTCACTTATTTTCTGATGCCTGTGCTGAGGTGAGAGCATGTGAAAAATGTCAGAATTTCACTGGTAAGTAACATTTCAAAGTCTTTGCCTCTCAATCCCATAGTTTTTTCTGCCCCAATAATATTCCTAAAATTTAGCTTTCAGCTAAGTGGAATATTATGGATTATTTTGTCACTGGGTAGGTGAATAAGTGGGTGGGGAGGCACATAAATATCCTTAGCAACAATAAAAACACTTCAAGTGTGAAAGGAGACCCTCTAAGAAGCTAAATAAATCACCTTTGAGTGTGAACAGGGGTTGGAACATGTTGAATAGGTCAACTTCGACCAAATCAACAACGTTTTTATGGAGGAGTGGACATTTAATGAGGAATAACACAGTTTTGGAGGGAGGTTGATTGCATGGAGGTAGTGACCTAATTGAGTGGGGCCGAGGGTAAGGAAGCTCATAAATTATATAAGGAAGAGGATGGCAGCCATATTGGTTATGTTTTGGCTTATTATTTTGTATATGGTCTGTTTATACTTTTGGCATTCTTGAGATGTTTAGTTGAGTTTGGAGTGTTGTTGTCTAGGTAAATCCCCTCTGTAGACAGAGGCGATACCTCTAGCCCTAGGGTGGGTCTAGAAACTACGGGAACATACTAACATATACCTTCCTAGATTTTAAATTAAATTCAGATCAAGGAAGATGACCTACCTTGTTATGATGTTATGTTGTCGTCTTTCGTCGAAGCTTCTTGATATGTCGTTCTCCTCAAGATCGATACACGCTGCTACCATTGTTTGATTACCTGTACAGGTAGTTAAGACACCACGACAAGCGTAAAATCACGACAAACATAAAACAACTACAACCTATCTAACTGATCAAGGAATGTTATAAATCTCATTATAGATGTAAACAAGAGTGGAAGATAAACATCACATGTATTTTATTATGATAAAGTCAAGGGGAGTTTACAACCAAGCCTTAATGTTGAGGCTCTCCTTCAGTAGGTTTGTATCCAAGCACATTTTAAACACCCTCATACACAAAGGTCTAAGATATCTCTATGTTCCTAACACACAAAAACAATCACACTCTGAACTATTCTCCCGAAGATATGATTGTTTCTCCTTTCTATCATCACTAAGACTGTAGAGTTAAAGGAGGTCCCCTTATATAACAATGGAGGAGGAGGTTATGGGCCCTCAAATAATGGGAAAAGAGCTTATACTTTGGAGTAGTTCCTATTTCTTAGGAACAAGAAGCCCAAAGGGGAATTCCTTGGCCATATCCTCAAAACAAACTTCCATCTCACCACCTCGTGAAACTTCTAGGCATGGAAGCTTCGCTTCTATTTAAAAAAATTTCCAAAAGAGGATCAGTGTGGATCCAACATTAAGATAGAGCGTCGATCAGCACGGGCCTCAGTGTAAATCTCTGCTATCGGCGCAGGTCAGACACTGAGAGAAATCATTGACCTTGAAAACCATGATTTTACAGGGATCTTTCAGAAAATTTGTAAAGGGAGATGATTTGGTAGACAAAATGTGGTTCAGGGGTATGTATTCCATGCTTGGAAAGTACACAAGGGTCACTATATGGGTCCTCCAAGATCAAGGAACAGGAGTACAAGAACAATGACAAATTTATGTGTAACAAATGCCCCCTAAAGTATGAAGTCCGAACATGAGTGAGGGGTTAAATGCTTTACAAGTACGTACAAGGAACCAGACGTTGTTGTCGGGAGACCTGTGAATCAAGAAAAAATACATATACATAACTAAAATATCTGATGAAAATACATGAATCCATGGTATAGGTGCAACTATCCATCAAGAATGGATCCTCGACATGGACGCAGCCATCTGAATGAGGGGATCATATGAAATATATCCATGGCATGGGCGCAACCATCCGTATAGAGAGGATCAAAATGAGAGGACCCACGGTATGGTCGCAACCATCCGTCTAAAGAATCATGTATATAATCATGAATGACTCATCACTCCTCACAACCTAGAATTTTGTGATTGAAGCCCAGGGTCTTGCGCTCCAACAACACGTGATCAAAGTAAAAATTCCAACATGTGAATAGACATGTTGAAGTCAAAAATGCTAGAAAATCACTTGATTACCGATCAATGATGTGAACCGTTAACAAGTGCGAGAGAAACCACCCATAATGTCAATGGCTCTCAAGGTACTACTAGTACAATCCACAGAATGTGAATAGTGAGTTGAAGTCGAACACCCATGAAATCACCCAATCAAAGGCTGATGATGTGAACCTGTCATCGAATGCAAAGAACTTGCCACTAGGGCATTCAAGCTCTAAGGTACCAGAAAGGAGTCTCTAGATCAACTTCCCGAATAATGAGCTGAAGTCGACAGGAAGTGACCCGTCGAAGGAGGGTCATAATGAATCCCACATGATCGACATGAAACAAATAATTTGATATGAGTCTTAATCAATATTGAAACAGAGGATCAAGGAATGTATAAACTGCAGAAGGATTTTCTCTTGAACATATCGGCGACACGACTCTGGAATTTGGCAGAATTTGACTCAAATAGGATCAGAGGTCATGTTGACAAGATTGGTAATTGAATGAGAGGAAAACAGATTTCCCAAACCCGTGGAGGCAAAGTGACAGAGTGAAGATATCCCAACCCGACACGAACTGCAGACAAGTTTCATATTCAAGAGTGAGATACTGTCGACACAACTGATGAATAACTTCCATTTTTCCCCCACCATTTCTGGTGAGTACCCCTTTATTTTTACACAAGCTTGAAGAGGATAGCATATGCTTGTCATATAAGTTTGTCCTTCGAACAAATCCATCCTAGTACATTTTACGAGCCCTAGGAAGGAGGAACTCGGTGATTTCATGATGACTGTGTCCGATGTCATTTAGTTTTAACGAGTCTGACAAAGGAAGAACTCGGCAACTTTTCATGTTTAGAGAGTTTGAAAAGAAGATGAAAAGAAAACTCCAACAAGTCCCTTTTCGTAGGTAGTCTCACAGATCTGAAAAGGTAGAAAATGATATCTGGGAGAACCTCTTAGTCACGATAGGCTAAAGTATTATTTTTTCGTAAATAATTTATCCCAGCCCAAAAAATGGGTAACTTATACTGAGTAGATATTGTTTTGCAGCCATTTAACGAGTTCAAAATGACAAGAGTCTCGGAAATATTTTCAATTTTCGAGAGTCAGAAAAGAGTTGAAAGATGACTCCTCTTGGAGGAACGAGTGGTAAAATGGTAGCAACTAGTTCCAGTGATGGTGGAACTGCTCAGAACAAGTAAAGGTCAAGACGTTGGCTAACAAGACCACTCATTGCAGCGGGTTCCTCGGGAAGGGGTAAAACAATCAAGTGAAGGCGTATAATCGGCCAAGCAGATGGTGACTATGGAATGAGAAAACCAAGGTTCATCTGGAAAAACAGGCTGATAAAATGGCAATCACGATAGGTAAAAATAAGAATCGTTTCATTTTTACGCAAGCTTGAAAACATGGGAAACTCTGCTTGAAGTTGGTTTCATTTTTACACAAGCTTGAAACAAATATAAACTATGCTTGAAAAAATATTTTCATGCCCCCAGCATGGTGACTCAATTCAAGGTACATGCCCCACAAGCTTCACTGCATTCACCATAGTAGACTACTTGTTACTAACAGGTGGAGTGAAGGTTCAGTTATGAGAGCAAGTGAAAGACTCGACTGGGATTTTATGAGATGTGATCAAAGATTCGAATTGAACGGGAATGTGTTTCATTGTTTTAATGAGGTCGACACATTAAAAGAATTATCCTCATTGTTGTGGTGTTTTTTGTGCACATACCAGTTTAAGGGGTGTGGTTTACCCCTTTAAACTATTGGTAATAAGCAGAAAGAATAGGAGTCAATGAGCATACTATATAGAATAAAAATAATGCAAATGTAATATATAAACTAAACATAAATAAACAGAAGATCTGAACAAGTCAAATGACACAATAATTCAAATGGTGGCTCTAGGCCCCTCTTATTGAGTTTTGGTAGTAAGAATAGTGATACTTTACCCTCTTGCTAAAGGGCCCCTAGACAATGCTTCTAGGTCCCGATGCAAGGATGTTTTTATCCCAAGCTTGCCTCGGTGCATTTACTCTCTCTCTCTACTGTGTGGACTGAGCTTGTTGGGTGGCCAAAAAGTGAGTCCCCTCTATCTTCAGCTCTAGGCCACACACTGTTGGTATTGCTTGGGAAATTCTGGCCAGCATAACAATGTGATCACCCATTCTTCATCTCATGGTGGATTTATATAGGAGATTTCAAATCCTCCTTCCCTCTCTTGGTACATGGAGGATGGTGACCCAAGAGAGGGGTATGATTCCTCTGTGTGCTCCAAATATTCCATTGTGTGCTCACATAGTGTCTAAGGAGGCGTTGGTGGCTATCCTTAGGCGGCTTCAAGTAAGGAGTGACTTGTCCTTTTCTTTTTGTGGTCCCGGATAGTGACATTTCGCCACTCTCAGGAATGTGTGCATATCAGGAAAAAAGGCACACAGAAGACGCTCTTCTCTAAGGATAATGCACGCAAACAACATTTAATACTAGTTCAAATTTGATTTTCTTCAAACCTTTGATATTTTTAAATACTTTTTGGATTCTGTAATGTCTTGCAGCCCTGTAAATCCTTTGACTTGACATTAATTAATGTCATCTTCTGCTGTGTGAATTTCCAGTGTTAACACTCGTGAGCTAATTAATTTTTTAACGAGGTTGACATAGAAGACAAGCTATCCTCAAGACCTAATTCATTTTTTGAGGAGCTTGACATAAGAAAACAAACTATGCTCCGACGCGCTTGTTTCATTTTTTAAGGAGCTTGACACAAGAAAATGAACTATGCTCTGACGCCAACTCATCATGTCGAATAATAAGTGATGGCTTCCAAGAGGTTATCATCGGATGGGATAATAATATCTCAGAAGTCACGATCAAATGCCCCCAGTAGATGGTACCCCACGGCACTATCACTGGACGAGGGAAACGAACACATGGCCACATAATTAACCTGTGATGGGGAGGATATAAATGGCGGATAAAGACACAGAAGAGATGATGGTGGAACAGATGTCGTATGAGGACCAAAGAATGAAAGTTGATCAATGGTCATGATCTGACCTTTATGTGGAAAACAAATCACACGAAAGAGGGAGGAGACAAGCGCGCCCATGGCATAAGCATAGTCACACCCCAAGAGTAAATTAAAATCCAAGGGACCTTGGACCACAAACACGTCTATATAAATGATTTTCCCTCCCAAATTAATAGGAAAATTCAGAAGGATCCCTAACAGTTGACTAGTTCCTTTGTCAAAAGCCAACAGATTCTGTGTAACAGGCACAAGAAATGGAGAATCAAAAGCTTTCCAAGTAGTTTAAGACATAATACTAATAGATGCGCCTTCATCTATAATTGTGTTGGGTACGACCACATTGGAGACCTGTGTCGTGATCTCAAAAGGCACATAAGAAGGAAGGTGATATCCTGCGAATCTACTCCAATTAAAAGAAGTGACCAAACTACTCAGAGGGGGTACCACAAGACTGGAATGTTCATCCCCTTGTGTTATGGGAGCAAGAGGAGCATCCTTCGGGACCTCCATCATGGGAGCAGGAGGAGCAAATTCTTGAACGACAGGGATGGGAGAATATTTCTCCAAGAAGAACATGAGGGGGATGGGGTCCACTCTTGATGGAAAAGACCTAATGAACCATAGGCAGGATCAGGTCGACTGATTCCTCGACCAATGGTTGGTTGGGAACGGATTTGTGAATTTGAATTTCCGAGGGAACGAGATCGACCAAGGATTAATATTTACCGATCATTGAATCAACTAGCGGAGGACTCAAAGAAAGTTTTCGGTAACCAACCAGAAGGCAGGGTGCAGAAACAGTAGGGTTGTCCAACAGTTTCGTGGCTTCTTCCATGTACCAACAAAGGTGAATGGGATTATACCCTTTGTTATCACACAAAAATTTCAACACGTCATTGTGACAAGGTTACAAAATTTCATGGATCAAATTTAGGTTCTAGGAGTCAATTTAGGTGTGATCAAGGGTAGGTTTTAGATTTTATATAGTTTAAAGGTCATCCTAAGGTTCAAATAAAGCCTTCTTTAAAGTTCTTTCATGTCAAATATTCATCATTTTCATTTTTAGTTCATTTCCCAAAGTTTTGTGTCAAAACAATTCAATTAGCCAAAAAACCATGTTTTCGTAGCGCCACCCATTGAAAAAAGTTGTTTTGCGCTACAAAAGCACTGATAGTTTCGTAGCGCAAACATGAAAAATTACATTGCAGGCGCTACGAAAGCACGGATTTTTAACTGTCTTGTAAGTTGAGTTGGAAGATGTCGATAGTGTCATGTTGAGTCATGTAATGATGAAATTCAATGTACACACCCATGTTTGCAGTCATCATTGTAATTATAGGTTATGAATGAGGCATCATTCAGTTATGAGAAGACATTTTAAATTTCAAAATATTTCCTAATTAGTCATTCTCATTCCCTTTTGCCTCCATTCGAAATGCCTGAGTTCTAAGTGTCAAGCCAAACATGTGGCTGGTTCACATAAAGGTTTTACTACACCCATATCAAAAAAAGCTGATAGTTTCTCAAGCGAGGCTGCTGTTACAATTATTCAAGCGAGGCTGATGTTACAATTATTCAAGTGAGGTTGTTGTTACATTTTTCAAGCGAGGTTGAAAGAGTTGTTCAAGAACATGGTAGAGGAAAAGAAAATTCACAGAGGACACTGCTTAAGGCATGAACCTAAAGACATGAAAGCAATAACTGAACACCCAGCAGTGATGGAAGCATTTAGAAGAGTAGGTTGCCTACGATTTTGTGATAATTTGCAGGGCTGTCACACACAAGTATCCAAGGAATTTTCCATGAATTTTAATGGAACAACCACTAAGGTCAGGATGCTAAGTATGTCTATTACACCAGAGGTCATTGCTGATGTTATTGAGATACCAAGAGGTCAAGAAACCTGGTTTAAAAGTTTAAAATTTGATATGGAGCCATATAAAGAGTTCATGAAGCCTGAGTACATATACATGGACCTTAATAATGCTATCCCTATAGGCTGCATCAAATATAACTACTCAAAACTGCTGCTCAACTTTCAGAAATATTTTACCTGTGAAGGCAACTATCACAAGGTTTATTCATATCATTTCAAACTGCTTCTACACTTCACTGGTAAGATTTCACTGGATTTACCTTTTTATCTGCATAGGAGTCTTGCAAAGATGGCTTATAAGGTGCAATCAAAGTCTGAAGGGAGTGAAAAATATTTGTTTCATCATGGTTTAATGAAGTTATTAATTTTATATGAACTTCAGAATATCGGCAGAGATTGGTCATATTTTTTGTTTATAAATGGATTTGATTTGGAAACCCTAACCCCTACAAGAAATCCTAAAGCTAAAGGAGTTCTATCACCACCAACAACAGAACCAAGTCAACATATGGCTGCAAAACCAGAAACAACTGCAAGAGTGAAGCCAAGAAAGAAAATTAAGAAAGGGCCAGAGCAGGTGAAAATGCTTGATACTCCAACTCTCCCATCTGAAAAACAGAGGTCAAAGGTTGTCAAAGATGCAAAACAGAAAAATTTTGTCAACAAACAAGAAATCAAAAGAGTAACTAGAAGCCAATTAGTGGCATTAAAAGGAAAGATAGTTGCTACAGAGGACAACCCAGTAAAAAATGGGAATCTAGAGGATATTCTTCATGCCATTGACATAGAAGAAACACCCATTGTCCAAGCTAAGTTCATTGGAGAAGAGGAGCATAAGCTGAGAAAATCCAATTCTGTAAAGAAGCTAGAGTTTGAGGGAGAAGATGCAGGTTTCATCTTTCAGGTAAGAAATCCTATGCCTAGGCATGCTAGGAAATTGATGGAAGGAAAAAAATAAGTTCAAATACCCATTGAGATAGCTGAATCTCCTAAAGAAATTGTTGATCTTTCAACACCTACAGTGAAGCATACAATCAGTAGAACACAAAGGGGAAAAGAGAAAATGACAAAGAAAACATAGTTTCAATGTCTTGAGGAGAGATTAAGGTTGGCAAACCGGGAGATTGTTGTCATGAAAAAGAGAGCTAGAAAGCACAGCGTCGAGAAAGTACAATTTAAAAGGATGAAGGCACTGTGGGAAGGAAAAACTAATTCTATTTCTGAAACTCCAAGTAGTGAAAAGCAATTTTTTAAGTGGACAGTTCCAGCAATAAAGGAAGCCAAGTTTGTCAAAATAATAAATACTCATCTAAGAGCTTCTAACAGAAGACTTAAATATTAGGTGGAAGACTTAGAACAACAGCTAGAGTTGATTCATGATGACTTAAAGAGTAGAGGCATTAAGATGACAGTCATAGAAGAACCAATAGCTCAACCAAGTATAAATGAAGAAGGGACCTCAAGGAAGATAGAATAACTATGTTTTTACAGTTGATATGGTTTTTTGAATGATGGATATAGGTATATATTGAGTTTTTGGCATAACTACAGTTTACATTTTGAAAATTTTTGACAAAACTGCATACTCAGCAGTTTCGTAGCGCATTTAGTGTAAAAAAGCAGAAAAGCGCTACGAAATTGTTGTAGTAGCTTTTCTTGCTTATTTTGGTCAGTTTTTGAAGGGTTAAAGAATGAATCAAGAAAATGAATTTTCTGTGGAGGATGTATTAAAGCGTAATCCAAATAATCTTGGAGAAAATAAGTCAAAGATTTGAAGAATAAAGGTCGAAATAGCAGTTCTACGGAAGACGCTATGAAACTGATGTGTTTTCGTAGCGCCTAACATTACAACACTTTGAACAGGGTTTAAAGTGTTTTTAGATAGCTGGAGGTTAGTGAGGAGTTATGGGACGTGTTATTTCCTAAATCTACCTCAGGCTGAAGGAAGGCAGAGTCTAGGGTAACATCAAACCACGCTTAATCTGGTAGCTAGCCCTACCAGATCGGGAGAGGGCTCTCTCCTTGTCAATCTCAGCAAAAATAATCAATAAGGCTTGAGATGACTTGAAATAAAAGCTGATTTTAGGCTAGGTATACATATAAAATATTTTGATTTGATTTTGTGGGTTTTTTTTGGAATCAAAGGGAAAGGCATATTTTGGGTCCGGGAAATGATCAGTTTTGCAGAGGGCTAAATGGGGCAAGGAAAGCAATTGTTTTGATGCTTCAAAATTGAATGAAATGGATATATCAGACCGGTGAGGGGTTGAAGAGGGAAAGAGGCATTCAATAATTCTCTTCAGACAGTTGAAAACATGGAAAATTAAACAAAATTTCAAGGTAGAGCACTACAAATATAATGGATTCCACCTTTATCACTTATTTGTTTAATTTAAGAATAAAGGAGAAGGGCAATGATACAAATGAAACTTCAGTAAACTTACAATCACAGAGAGAAACACACCATCAAAACATAGAGCCACATGGATCCCAAAGAGTGCTGCAAACCCTGGTCTATTCCTTTGCCAAAATGCAGAGATGAAATGTACAATGAAGCTCAAAGCAATCCCAAGTGTCCAACCCTGAAAATGACTGAGAAAATACAAGATATAGACAAGCCTAACTCATTCCCATGCCTCTAGGGGTCGATCTCACTATTTTAGGAGCTTTTTCAACAAGATCTAAACTAATAACTGGAAAATAGGTAGTGGAACAGCTTGCCTCTATAAGATAGGAAACTGATTCATTCAGTTACAATTCACTTTTTGGTGAATGAATCTACTTACATGAGTAAAAATGTGAAAAAATTACATCAAATCCATGAAATTACATCAAGTTACATCAAGATTTTCACATTTGGAGATGAAAAAGTCAAACTGGCCAAAACTAGGCGAAAAACTGAGTTACTGAGTGAAAACTAGGCCAAAATTCCCAATGTGTCGTGCTTGAAATCTCTATGCGTCGCACCACTTTGGAGCTGACTTTGAGGGCCTTCCTAGAGTCCAAATTGAGTTTAGGATAGCTCGTTGGAAATATCTACCTATCTACTTTCCAACCCAAGTGGAATTTCTAAATTTGGTTTCCATTTACTCCTCCAAAAATCAAATCTCCCAACACTGCTTCCTGTGTGTCCAAAAAGTGGCAGAAAGGCCATTTTTAAGGTGTTTTTGATCCTTCAGGCAACCCAAAACTTGTCAAAATCCTTAGGTAATGGGTAGGCATGCATATATTTTTATGAAAAATCCAAAAATACAAAGTTTTCTTCAAGAGGGGTTGCCAATTATAAGTGTGTGCCAAGTGGCGCGACGCGTCGGGCAGGAAAATCTGTGTTAAGGCCAAAAAATTCAAAATTGACAAAAAATTTCCCAAATTTCTTGAAATTTGGGCTGAATGTCAACCATCAAGCACTATGCTGATCCAAGGAGTCTTCGGCCAAAATTTGGAGTCTATCATGCCTTTTGCGACGCTTTAACGCCCTCTTTAGCTTTGCCTTCAGGATCTTGATTCGTGCCTTGCAAACATGATTCCTCGCCCAATAATGATTATTCATGTGACTGAGCATGTTATTTTCCTTGTTGGACTTCTCCAACAGCTTCTCCAGATGAATATTGACCCTCTCAAGCCAAGTATCTCTATTAGTCTCAATCTCTCGCTCAATGGATGTCATCTCGGTTTGGCTTCTTTGGGCAGCTTGCCAGTTCTCACGGATGTTTTGCAACTCCATGATTGTTTGCTGATCTTCCAACTATTTGTTTCGCTGCTCTAGGTAGTTTATAATCCATTGGGCTCTCTTCAATTTGACGGTCAAGGTGTCCATATCCGCCTTCTGCTCCTAAATAGTCTCTCTCAAATTTGAGCTTGGAGAGCTCAAATCCTCATCAATGAGTATGAAACCTGTATCTTGGCCTCCTGAAGGCCCCTCATCCTACATAGGCCTCTTACCTCTGTCCTGTACCTGTACCTGTGCTGCTGATGATGGAAGCGAGACCCCTTCCACCCCAGGTGGAGATAATACTCGTCGGGCTGCTGCAAATAATCCTCTAGTGCCTCTCTGATAAGTGACATATGTCGGCACACTAGTAGTCTCTGTCTCCTGACCTCCATGATGATATGAAGGTTCACCTGCATCATGAACAACCTCTGGAGGAACCTGAGGAGCTGTGAAGAAATCATGGGAAATGAAATCCTCCCATGAAATACCTTGCAATCCAAGTTGATGCACAACCACTATCTTAATGAGTGCATAGTGATAAATACTGTTGTACTGCTGCTCAGGAGTTTTCCTCTGCACAAGAGTGGTCATTCTCTCGATGTTCCAGCACATGAAATAAGGAAGTTTCATCATCCTCACCCTAGTGAAATGCATCAATAACCTGATATGATAGGCATAGAGGCATGAAAAGCGGCCCTCACAACTGAAATATCTGATAATAAGTTTCATCAGAGGCGCATAGGAATCCTTCAAGAACCGGAAAAGAAACACTCTGCTGAGTTGTTTCACAGCGCTAGGCCTGATATATGGTTCATAATGCACTCTATCCACTTGTTGTCTTTTGTTCCACTGTTCTCCCACATTCGGTATTCCAGTTGCTTGAGAGATAGTTTTCAGTGTCAAAGTGAAAGTTACACCGGAAAGAGTTACCTGACCATCATGTAAATGCAATACAAACAAACGAGCCAAATCCTGATGATAAGGTATCCTAGCAATCATTTCACAAAATTGAAAACATGACTGTTGTTGGAAACATGCCATGGCAAGTGGGCAAGCCTGCAATTCAGCCAATGAAGTGGGCTCTTCTCTCACATGTCTTCCACTTTTATGATGCCTTCTAGGTGCATGTAACTCAATGGTGGAATCACTATCTCGGTCATATGATGTATAAGTATCTGTCTCCATAATTTCCAAGGTCTATGCAAGGTCTATGTTGTATTGGATAGATGAAAATGAGAATTTTAGTGCTTTTGTTTTAGTGCCAAATGTATGGTAGTATGGGATGGACTGTAGAGAAATAGGGTAGTGGGAATAAATGAGTTTAATCAAGTGAAATTTGAGGTATAAGGACAACCACTTGACTTCTTTGGAAAACTTGGGGTTTGGGAAATTTTGCAAGTGAGATGGGAAAATGAGAATTATAGGAAATGAAATGACTTTAGGGATAGGGGAATAGGCTTAGGAATGAGTGCCTTTAGGGATGTAAGAGGATGGGGGATGGATTGTAGTGATGAAATAATAGTGATGGGAGATGGGGGAAAAAAACAAGGTGGGGAGATGGAATGATTGACACCAAAATTATTTGCAAAACCCAAAGGAGGCCCTTCTCAACAAGATAATAGGGTTTAGTTTTTTTATTGTTCAAATCCTTATAAACAACACCCAATAAATTTTAACTGGAAATTCAAAGGTCACATGGACTTACTTGGAGCAAAGGAGACCGAATCGATTTGGATTTTTAAAGAAATGGAAAAAATTTTGTGTTCCGACCCAATGCGCCGCGCAGTCAACCCAGTGCGCCGCACCCTTCTGATGCGTCGCGCTGGAAAAAACTAACACACAGAGGAGCGACCCTATGCGCTGCACTCAGTCTATGCGTCGCGACACCTGCCCAGTGCGTCGCGCAACCAATTTCAACACAGTCCGCCCTCCAAACTTCTTTCTTCGCTCCTCCACGATTTTTCTTGGCTCACTGCTGTTCTTGGCATGCAAATGAATCTTTGAAACATGAAAATATCTTTTATGCCAAATATTTCAATTTTTGTTTTTTGAAACCCACTTTGTAATGTTTGAAAACTTTGACATTTTTTAAAAGAACTCTGTTTTTCTTGCTTTTGGTGTTTGGACTGAATGATGAGCTTCTTATCTGTTTTGCAGGGAATGGATGGCATGGAGTTTTGGCAAAGGCGACCAGGGCTGTGAATGGAGTACTATTACAAGTGAAAAGCTTGAAAATTACATTGCATTTATTACAAAAATATGAAATAGACAATTTTTCTTCAAAACAGAGTTTTGAAGAAAAATCATTATCAAGCATTATGATGATGAAATTTTTGCACTAAAACCTTATTTTAAGCTTCCTCATGTGCCTGCTGACCATGATTAGGAATTTTGAGACCTGATTAACTAAACCCTAGACCTAATGAGACTAAAAACCCTAAAATGATTCTTTGCCAACTATGAAACCAAACATGACTGTACATGATTTTAATGAACAGAACTAGGTAATAAGGTACAAGACATGAAGGATATGAGTGACAAGCCCCTACCGTCAGATGATCCATGCTCCTAACGAAATGCAGCTGACTGAACTAAGTGAGACACCTAAAATGAAGTGCAGCAAGAGAAATTTGATCTCTGACAGAGGGATGAAGATACCGACTCTAACACTGGATCCAATGGGGATGGTAGCTCCTTGGAGGTGCCAATAACTACAGATTTCTGGGAGAGTAGGCAGTGCCTTCGTCCATTGGGCTATGGAGTCCATAACTTTGAAAAACCAACACAAGACTCTTGACTCATTTTATTGACTAAAAATTGACTCAAACCGACTCAATTTTGAAACCAAAAATGACCGAAAAACCTGACTCAACAAACTTAAACCAAAGCTGAAATTAATCTTCAGAGTTATAGCCTTCACCTCGGGCCCCAAACTGAAGAAAATATAACAGCACACACTTGCAATGAAACTGAAATAAACTGGTATGTACAGTGACAATGTAAAACAACAGAAAAAATTTCAAAAATGATACCGCTTGAGCAGTCGACCATTTACCGGCCCTCCTGGACAATCTTCCATGTTCATATCTTTCAGAAGAAAAGCATTCTGACCCCGATATGCAACAATTTTGAAGGGTCCTTTCCAGAGATTTTCGAACTTACCATGCTTACCTTTTTCCTCATTTCTTGCATCCCATTTCAGCACCACTTCTTCCAATTGGAACTTGTCTGCTTTTGCCTTTCTGTCATATATTTTCTTAATTATCTCTTGCAGCTTGAACGTGTTTTGGAAAAATTCCTCCCTGGTTTGCTGCAAATGGATTATTTTATTTATTCTCCTTTTCATATGATCGTCTTCACTGCCAGCTTCCTGCAAAATTTTGACCACTGAAACTGCGAGAGAAGTAGGAAATACTATGTCAACTCCATATACTAGCTCGAAGGGGGACATACCTATCGATTTCTTTTGACTCACTCGGTCTGCCCAAAGTGCATTGACCAACTTCTTATACCAAATTTTCTTATTAATTTCCAGCAGCTTTTTAATAATTTTTACCAAAGATTTGTTCGAGGACTCAGCCAATCCGTTGCCTTGTGGATGATAAGTGGTTGAGTGTCCCAAAGTGATGTGATACTTGTTACAAAACTCAACCATTATTTTTGATTTGAAAGCTGTTGCATTACCAATAATTAACTTATTCAGGCAACCAAAACGAGATAAAATATTATTCTCAAGAAACGAAATTATTACTGCATATGTGGCTTGCCTGGTGGGAATTGCTTCAATCCATTTCGTGAAATAATCTGTCGATGTGAGGATCACTTATGCTGAGCTGAAGAAGCAGGATGGATCTCACCAATGAAATCCAAACCCCACTGATGAAAAGGAGCACTTACTTCAATGGGCTTAAGCGGCAAAGGCTGCAATTTCTTCCTCCCTTCAAAAATCTAACATTCGTGATAGCTTTTAACAATTTTGTACACATCAGCAAAAAGAGTCAGCCAATAATATCCTACTCTCAAAATTTTGTTGGCCGTTGTTTTCCAAAAAAGGTGACCTCTGCAATCTCCCTTATGAAAATCCTCCATAACCTGCTTTTCTTCTTCTTCCAACAAACAATTTAACAAAACACCACCGGGATCTTTCCAATAGAGAGAATTATTCAAAATTCAAAACTTGGCAACCTTCAATTTCAGAGTTCTAATTTTGTTTTTAGCCATGCCTGGCGGTGGTGAAAAATTTTGGAGCACATATACAATATCTGAATACCAAGGATAATGAACAAAGATTTCTGATACTTGAATTAGAGAACTTTCTTCATTTTCCTCGGACATAGCAGCAATGAGATTAATGTCCAAGGCATGTAAATTTGACTCAGCCATTAGCTTAGCTAGCCCTTGTGTTGGCAATATGTTTCTCGTATCCTATTATATGATTGTCCTTGATGGCAACTCTCTGACAAAGGATGCAGATAATGACTGTATGAATAACTCAAAAAACCATCAGCAGTTCTATACAAGCAGAATATAAGACTGAATGTACATTAATCGAAGCTTTGGAAGAATCGATGTGAATAAGGACGTGTTAAATCATGTGTGAATAAGTTCAGTGTATTCATACATCCTAACAAACCTCTAAAGTTAGAGGGTTTTGGTCTCTTCGCAATATGTGTTAAGTATGGATGAGTAAATCTAAGTGAAGGGCTAATGGATTCGATTTCTGTAAAATCACGAGCTAGCTAATCGGTAAAGGATGTAATTCTGTATGGTGGATTCGATAGGGTTAACCTGCTTCCTGAAGAATGCAATTGAATGGACACATGATCGCAGAGCATGTTTGCTGGAATACATATATATATATATATATATATATATATATATATGACCTGTGTTAGTAAAGATGCCCTTTAATGTATATTTGCATCCACAAATAGGGAAGAAGCCTATCCATTCCAATCTCCATTGAAAGTATGGACCAGCTTGAATTATATATAACCTGAGTTACATTAACATAATCGCATGGAGGAAGAACAATTAAAACAGAGTTATGCCTTCACAGAGAAACATAGCAATGATGGAATAAAGGCGGACAGAACCTTGAGCGAAGGAGAGGAAACACGAGCGGAATTAACAGTGAAGGTGGTTTCCAGTTTTCATCGCACCGCCTTCGACGGGCAAGCGTTATTCAAGAGGTTGGGAGCGATTCCATAAAACGAGTGACACGCGTCCCTGAACGAATTTTCAAAACCGCCATCACTGCGCACCATCATGCGTTAATGTCTGACCAAGGAAGCCGCGTGATATTGTTGTGCGACGTCGATCTGGAGGGGAGCCATCGGACGGTGGCCGTATGAGGAAGGTGCACGATGGATAACCATGGTACGGTGCGAGTATGTGATTGGATCATTGATTATATATGTGGGCCTGGTTCTAAATTATATTAATTGGGACCTTTTAAACTAAGGTTTGCGGGGTTAATATATGCGTTGATCTCACGAACACATAAACCTGGGGTCGATATATATATATATATATATATATATATATATATATATATATATATATATATATATATATATATATATATATATATATATATATATATTATATATATATATATATGCCTTGGGCAGTTCATAACTAAAGGAGGAATTGGATTAATATCTCAATCTCAGATTGAGATATTAAAAAGCCTTAGATTAATTAATTGTCAGACCAAGAAAATAGAACAATGAGAAGTTGTTTGGGGCTTGGGTAGACCCCGCTGGATTATATATTTGATCTCATCCAGGAATACCATCAGCTGTTGAGTGGTTTTGACTCATGGTATTAATAAAGGAAAAAAAACTATATAAGGAGAAGAGGATCATAGTACAACGTGTGCATGTGGAGGGGTTGTTAATGAATAAATCTCTTTAAGAGATATCTACATGATTGAACTCTGTTTCTGATCAATATGAATCTATGATGCACCTATGGAGATGATGAAGATCTAGAAATGATGAATCTCTATGAAGATCTGCAAAAGAAATAATGAAGACCTGGTGCAAGTCTGATGAAGAAATTGAAGAAATTTGGTGGATCTGAGGGTTGAAATCTTCAGCATGAAAGTGGAAGATTTCTGCCAGTACAAGCTGGTGATAAGATCAGGGGGTTGGAGCTCCCTTCCAGTAGTAACTAGAGAACGAGAGAAGGTTGTAGCCTTCAACAGGTGGGTGCCTGCGTGCTGGTATAAGTCTGCACCAGCACAAAATTGTAAGAAGTTTTCTTTATAATAAATATTGAAGATAGAGACGACAGCAGTGGTGGTTTTCTCCCAAATTGGGTTTCCACCTTAAATACTGGTGTTCATGTGTGTTTCTTATGTGTGATGGCTTATTCTGTTATTACTTCACATGCTTACTTCTTACTAAACTTCTGATGAATGAATGATGCAATAATCTAAGTAAAGAATTAAATGCATAATAAGATCTCTGATAAAAAGTTTTCAGTCAGCTCTAAATACTGATTCACCCCCCCCCCTCTCAGTATTTTTCCCAACAATTGGTATCATAGCAGGTCCTTCTGAAAAATCTTAGCCGCTAGAAGGAAGATCAAACAAGATGAAAAATCAAGAAGGAACAGCATCTATCAGGCCTCCGCTCTTCAACGGAAACAATTTAATCTTCTGGAAAACAAGGATGAGATACTATCTTCAGTCTTTGGGAGCAGATGTATGGGCTATAGTTGCAGGAGGATATCAATATCCAGTCGCAGTACCAATAGATCCAACGGAAAGAAAGAATTACGAAACAAATGAAAAAGCGGTCAATGCTCTATTGGGAAGTCTAACTGAATCAGAATTTTTAAAATTCATGCAGCTGAATACAGCAAAGGAAATATGGGACAAAATCATTCTAAGTTATGAAGGTGATGCAAAGGTAAAAAGTGCTAAACTCCAAACTCTCAGAATTCAATATGAGAACCCAAAAATGCATAATGAGGAGAGCATTGCCAATTTCTTTTTACGTCTTGATGATATTGTAAATCGTATGAGAAATCTGGGAGAAACAATAACCGAATCTACCTTGGTTGAGAAAGTCTTAAGATCACTAACAACAAAATTTGAGTCAAAGGTCTCTGCTCTTGAAGAAAAGCAGGATCTTCAAAATCTTACTGTGGTGCAACTTCATGGCATACTAACTGCATATGAAATGAGAAGAGGAGGACCATCTGAAGTCAAAGAAGCCATCTTTAGAGCTTCTACAAAAGGGAAAGAAGTACAAGAGACAGAAGGATCAGGGTATATCTCAGAAGAAGATGAGGTAAATTTTGTAAAGAAACTCCAACTTGGTACAGGACGGTTCAGAGGTAAGCTTCCTTTCAAATGTTTTGCTTATGGAAGAGTTGGTCATTATGCTGCTAAGTGTCCTCACAAAGAAACACATGAAAAAGGAAAGGAATTAGAAAAAAGGAATAAGAATCGGTTTAGTACTAGAAAAATTTCTATACTCATGAAGACAGTGATGGGTTATGAGACAATGAGGAAGAATGTGAACAAGATCTTAGACTTCTCATGGCATTTGAAAAAGAATCTAGAGAAGAAAAAGATACTTTTATGGATGCTTTAGAGGACAATTATTTTCTTGATGAAATCAATAAACTCAAAATATGCTTAGAAGAAAGTAAATTATCCATAGAAACTCTGAAAAACCAGCTTGAAGAAAAGGAGAAACATAATGAGAAATTAGAATATGAAATAGTAAGTCTAAGAAAAGAAATTGAGAAATTAAAGACTTTGAATCTTAGATTTTCTAAAGGATCTGAAACCTTAGATGAGATTATCAAGGTACAACGTACTCCTCTTATAAAGACAGGTCTTGGATATATCAGAGAATCTTCTCAGGCTTCAGCACCAAATTATCTAAAAGCAGCTACAGCCAGCATACAACATTCTGCCACTCAGCAAGGGAATAAAGAATCTTTACAGGTAAAGCATGAGCATCTCAATTAAAAGAACACTAACAGGAATACATTTCAAAGAAACACAAATCAACAGGTAAATTCGAGTAGAAGATTTCGTGATCGCAGAAATTTCTTCTTCAATGGACAATGTTTCTCATGTCACAATTTTGGTCATAAAGATGTTCAATGTGTTGCATATAAAACCATCATGACAAGAGAAGCAAGAAAGAAAAGGATTGATATTGGAACAAAGAAGAATACATATAACAACTTTTATCCTCTTCAAAATGAAGTTGAATGTGCTTATTGCAATAACTTTGGCCATGAAGAGTCTAAATGCAGGAGAAAAGTCCAACCAAAAGAGAATTTTCCTTCAAGCTCCAAAGTATGGAAAAAGAAGGAATTATAGGTTGAAAATTGTGGCATAGCTTTATTTGCAGAAGGAGAAGAAAATCAATGGTACATTGATAGCGGATGCTCAAAACACATGACAGGTGACAAAAACAAACTTCTTGCATATAGTGCTCTAGAAAAGGAAAAGAATGTTACATTTGGAAATGATACTCCTGCTGTCATTAAGGGAAAAGGATCTGTTTTTCTAAAAGAAAAGGTGAAAGCTAATAATGTCATGTATGTGGATGGATTAAAGCATAACATGTTAAGTGTAAGTCAAATGTGTGATCAAGGAACTGAAGTTGTCTTTAGTTCAAAATAATGTGTGGTACGTGATCTTGATACAGGTAAAACAATTATAAAAGGAAACAGAACTCCAAGAAACCTGTATGTATTAAAAAACTGCAAAGAACAATGTTACTTGAGTAAATCTTCAGAAAACTGGCTATGGCATAGAAGGTTGGGGCATCTGAGCTTCTCTCAAATCAACAAATCAAGCAGACTTAAAGTTGTTCGTGATCTTCCCAATATTACACTACCTGAAAGTATCATATGCAAATCTTGCCAATTCGGTAAGCAAACTAGAGTGCATTTTAATGCCAAGGAAGGTTCATCAAGTAAGCCTCTTGAACTCATTCATACTGACATATGTGGACCTGTGAAGAAAAAGTCACCACGTGGTGAACAATACTATATCTTATTTATTGATGATTTCTCTATAATGTGTTGGATTGGGTTGATTAAACACAAAGATGAAGCATTTGAGAAATTTCTGATCTTCAAAGCACTGGTTGAAAATGAATTAGATCTAAAAATCAAGTGTCTTGGATCTGATCGAGGAGGAGAATATACATCAGAGAATTCCTTGAATTTTGTGAACAACATGGCATAAAAAGACAGTTTTCTGTAGCTGGCACTCCACAACAAAATGACGTAGCAGAAAGAATGAATAGAACAGTTCAACAAATGGCTAGAGCTATGCTTGATGATTCCGGAACACCTGACACATTTTGGGGAGAAGCAGCACTTACAACGGTAAATATTCTTAACAAGGCACATGTTCGTGTAAAAAGTGATAAAACTCCATATGAACTATGGTATGGTAATCCTCCCACTGTGAAGCACTTTAGAGTTTTTAGGAGCAAATTCTTTATCAAAAATAATGATGAAAAACTTGGCAAGTTTGAACCCAGAGAAGATGAAGGAATATTTCTTGGTTACTCCTCTAGGAGTAGGGCATATAAATGTTACAATAAAAGACTTCGGAAGATTGTTGAATGTATTGATGTTGTTATTGATGAGTCTCCTGCAGCTCCAAAAGAAGAAAAACAAACAACAGATGAAGATGATGATGACATATATCCTTCTACATCAAATAGGAATGATATAGACAGTGAACCCAATGAAGAACCCGAAGATGATTTATCTGAAAAAGCTCCATCCAGATATGTTCAAAATAATCATCCAGAATCTCAAATTTTGGGAGAAAAGGGATCAGGTGTACAAACAAGAAGGACTCTTGTGGGATCTTCTAGCTATCTGGCATTTCTATCCACTATTAAACCACAAAATGTCAATCAAGCCAGCAAAGATGAATGTTGGATTCAAGCCATGAATGAAGAGCTTGATCAAATTGAAAAGAATCACACTTGGGAATTAGTACCAAGACCTCATGACAAAAATGTCATTGGAAATAAATTGATATCCAAAAATAAGCTAAATGAGAATGGGGATGTTATAAGAAATAAAGCTAGACTTGTTTGCAAGGGGTATGCTCAACAAGAAGGTATAGACTTTGAAGAAACTTTTTCTCCTGTAGCTAGACTTGAAGCCATAAGAATGTTTCTTGCTTTTTCAAGCTTCCAACAAATCAAAGTTTATCAAATAGATGTTAAATCTACTTTTCTCAATGGTGATCTAGAAGAAGAAGTTTATATAGAACAACCAGAAGGATTCATTTTGGGAAATGATGAAAAACTTGTTTGTAGACTTAAAAAGGCTCTATATGGTCTCAAACAAGCTCCAAGGGCATGGTACTATCGTCTTGACAAATACCTTCATCAACAAGGATTTTCAAAGGGGTCTGCTGATAGCAACTTATACACAAAAACTGAAAATGATAAACTATTGATTGTGGTTGTATATGTTGATGATATCATTTTTGGAAGTAATGAAGATTCTATGAGTCAGAAATTTGCTTCTGTTATGCAGCAAGAATTTGAAATGTCTTTACTTGGGGAACTAACATTCTTTCTTGGCTTGCAAGTGCAACAAGCAACATATGGCATATTCCTATCACAAGAAAAATATCTTAAGAAAATTATGAAGAAATATTGCAAGGAAGAGTGCAAACCTATAAGTACACCAATGATAACCGGATGTAATCTCGGTTCTCATGATGATTCTCCCATGGTGAATCAACCAGAATACAGATCTATGATAGGAAGTCTACTTTATCTCACTGGGACTAGACCAGACATTATGCATGTAGTTGGGATTGTTGGACGATTCCAAGCTAATCCAAAAGAATCTCACCTTCAGGCTGTCAAAATAATATTCAAATATCTGCAAGGAACTCAAGAATTTGGACTATGGTATCCAAAGAATGCTGATCTTACTCTTCATGCTTACACTGATGCAGATTGGGCTGGAAATGTTGATGATCGGAAAAGCACTAGTGGTGGTGCATTCTATATGGGGCCCCGGTTAGTATCTTGGTTCAGAAAGAAGCAAAGCTCTATTGCCTTATCTACAGCAGAAGCAGAATATGTGGCTGCTGCATCATGTTGCACTCAACTTCTTTGGATGATGAAAACCTTACAAGACATTCAAATCAAATGTTCACCTCCTATCTCCATTATGTGTGATAATACAAGTGCCATCAGTATCTCAAAGAATCCTATTATGCATTCCAAGACCAAGCACATTCCCATCAAGTATCACTTCTTACATGAACAAGTGCTTGAACAAAATGTGAAGTTGGAGTATGTTCCCTCCAAAGAACACGTTGCTGATATATTTACCAAACCTCTACCCAGGGAAGCGTTCGAATATCTCAGACAAAAGCTGGGAGTAGTCTCCGCCATGCAAAAGATTAAATCTACTTAAATACAGAAGATTAAATTGGATATGCGGATTTCTTGTAGGACAGCCGTGTATATACGCAAGTTTATACACAGAAAACCGCGTATGGGTATTTGCTGACAAAGTATTTCTGAGTCAGCATTCTTCAGCACAGCTGCGGTGCTGATGAGTATCTCTAGATGCACAAGTTAAGGGGGAGCATTGGTCATGTGGAAAGGATGCATTGTTGGCATTCTAATTATTTGTTGTAGTTTGATCTCATGCTTGAGAATTTTTGATCTTGATTGTATATGTCATTTCTGTTATTTCATTGAATATTATGCTTGAAAATGCAGCATGATCTCAAGGGGAGCATGGTATTGTCGGTACAAAGGATCTTGATCTACCCTTTGCCCTTGATGTCAAAGGGGGAGAATGTTGCTGAATGTATTTCTGGTCAATGTTGCTGAATGTATTTCTGGTCATGGTTGCCATCAAGTCCAAAGGGGGAGATTGTTGGCAATATGTTTCTTGTATCCTATTATATGATTGTCCTTGATGGCGACTCTCTGACAAAGGATGCAAATAATGACTGTATGAAGAATTCAGAAAACCATCCGCAGTTCTATACAAGCAGAATATAGGACTGAGTGTACATTAATCGAAGCTTTGGGAGAATCGATGTGAATAAGGATGTGTTAAATCGTGTGTGAATAAGTTTGGTGTATTCATACATCCTGACAAACCTCTAAAGTTGGAGGGTTCTGGTCTCTTCACAATATGTGTTAAGTATGGCTGAGTAAATCTGAGTAAATGGTTGATGGATTCGATTTCTTTAAAATCACGAGCTAGCTAATCAGTAAAGGATGTAATTCTGTATGGTGGATTCGATAGGGTTAACCTACTTGTTGAAGAATGCAATTGAATGGACACATGATTGCATAGCATGTTTGCTGGAATACATATGACCTGTGTTAGTAAAGATGCCCTTCAATGTATATTTGCATCCACAAATAGGGAAGAAGCCTATCCATTCCAATCTCCATTGAAAGTATGGACCAGCTCGAATTATATATAACCTGAGTTACATTAACATAATTGTGTGGAGGAAGAAAAATTAAAACATAGTTATGCCTTCATGGAGAAACGTAGGAATGACAGAATAAAGGCGGACGGAACCTTGAGTGAAGGAGAGGAACCACGAGCGGATTGAATAGTGAAGGTGGTTTCCGGTCTTCATCGCACCACTTTCGATGGGCGAGCGGTATTCAAGAGGTTGCGAGCGATTCCATAGAATGAGCGACACGTGTCCCTGAACGAATTTTCAAAACCGCCATCACTGCGTGCCATCGCGTGTTAATGTCCGACCAAGGAAGCTGCGCGATATTGTTGTGCGTCGTCGATCTGGAGGGGAGCCATTAGACAGTGGCCGTATGAGGAAGGTGCACGATGGATAACCATGGTACGGTGTGAGTATGTGATTGGATCATTGATTATATATGTGGGCCCGGTTCTAAATTATATTAATTGGGACCTTTTAAACTAAGGTTTGCGAGGTTAATAAAGGATGTTGAATATGTGAAGTTGGCGAAATATGAAACATGTGATGTAATGAACGTGGGTTAATATATGCGTTGATCTCACGAACACATAAACCTGGGGTCGATATATATATATATGCCTTGGGGAGTTCATAACTAAAGGAGGAATTGGATTAATATCTCAATCTCAGATTGAGATATTAAAAAGCCTTAGATTAATTAATTTCCAGACCAAGAAAATAGAACATTGAGAAGTTGTTTGGGGCTTGGGTAGACCCCGTTGGATTATCTATTTGATCTCATCCAGGAATACCATCAGTTGTTGAGTGGTTTTGACTCATGGTATTAATAAAAGAAAAAAAACTATATAAGGATAAGAGGATCATAGTACAACGTGTGCATGTGGAGGGGTTGTTAATGAATAAATCTCTTTAAGAGATATCTACATGATTGAACTCTGTTTCTGATAAATCTGAATCTATGATGCACCTATGGAGATGATGAAGATATAGAAATGATGAATCTCTAGGAAGATCTACAAAAGAAATAATGAATACCTGGCGCAAGTCTGATGAAGAAATTGAAGAAATTTGGTGGATCTGAGGGTTGAATTCTTCAACATGAAAGTGGAAGCTTTCTGCTAGTACAAGCTGGTGATAATATCAGGGGGTTGGAGCTCCCTTCCAGTAGTAACTGGAGAACGAGAGAAGGTTGTAGCCTTCTACAGGTGGGTGCCTGCATGCTGGTATAAGTCTGCGCCAGCACAAAATTGTAAGAAGTTTTCTTTATAATATATATTGAAGACAGAGACGACAGCAGCGGTGGTTTTCTCCCAAATTGGGTTTCCACCTTAAATACTGGTGTTCATATGTGTTTCTTATGTGTGATGGCTTATTCTATTATTATTTCACATGCTTATTGCTTACTAAACTTCTGATGAATGAATGATGCAATAATCTAAGTAAAGAATTAAATGCATAATAAGATCTCTGATAAAAAGTTTTCAGTCAACTCTAAATACTGATTCACCCCCCCCTCTCAGTATTTTTCCCAACACCTTGTCCTTTGATAAGCTTTGTAGGCTTTATCTCCACATCATACTCCAACAAGGCAACAATCCATTTACCTCGTCTCCCTTCTGGATCTGTTTGCACTAAAACATCCTTAACAACAACATTAGGAACATAAGCAAAAATATGAGAATGAAAAATATATACTCAAAAATATTTCAATGCTTTCACTAAAGCAAGAGCTTTCTTTTCAATTATGTTATAATTTAAGGCTGCATCTCTTATGGTTCAGCTGAAAAAAGCAATTGGTTTTTCATGCTGATCTCTTTTTTGCATCAATACTGCTGCCATAGTATGCTCCGAAGAAAATGAAAACAAAATAAAATCCTGAGTATAATTCGGGCTGATAAAAACAGGAGCTGAAGAAAGAGCCAAATTCACTAAATTGAAAGACTTTACAGCCTCCTCAGTCCACTTCACTAAGTTATCTTTCTTAAGAATATTTGTAATCTCCCTTAAATGTTCTGCAAGATTAGGCACAAAGCGACGCAAAAAATTCATCTTACCATTGAATGATTGGATCTCATTTTTGTTTCGGGGAAGATCAATTTGCTGAATAGCTTCTACTTGAGATGGATCAATACAAATGCCATATTTTGAGATAATATGACCAAGAAGCTTGCCCTCATCCATGGCAAACAAACTCTTCTTTGGATTGAGCGACACACCATACTTTCTACACCGCTAAAAAACAATCTTCAAATGGTAAAGGTGCTCTTCATCTGAATTAGAAAAGACTGTCAAATCATCAAGATACACAGCTAGAAAAACATCCTTCTCATTTGCAAATTCCATATCCATTTCTCGCTGAAAGGTTGCACCAACACTCTTCAAACCGAAAGGCATTTTAGCATAATGAAAGGTTCCCCACGGAGTGGTGAACGTTGTTTTGTCTCTATCATCCTTATGGACTAGAATTTGGTTATAACCAGAATAACCATCGAGTAGTGACATACGAGATGCTTCAACTACTTGCTGAAGTATGTGATCCATTTTGGGCAACGGATAATTATTTTTCAAAGAAACCTTATTCAGATTCCTAAAATCAATGCATAAACGAATCTCACATGTCTTCTTGCGTACGGGCACCAAATTAGAAATCCAATCTGAAAATATTATAGGAACAATGATACCATCCTTGTAGAATCGATTCACTTCCTTCTCAATTGAGGGCAGCAACTTCGGATTTATTCTTCTCAACTTCTGCTTGAAGGGCTTTTGACTTGGCTTGATCGGAATGGTGTGCTGAATTATGTTTGTATCTTATGTCTTCAAATTTGAATAGTCCCAAGAAAATACATCAGCAAAAGAAGACAATAAACTTATATACTTTGCTTTTACCTGTGGTGGCATTGCTTTGGACAATTTCACCATTTTTGGATTTTCAGCTGATCCAATGTTCACATCTTCAACTCCCTTTTCGGTTGGCTGCAAGGTTGGTTTTCGAGCTACGTCATCTTGATCGAAAAGCTCCTCTAAAGGTATTAGACCTTTAGGAATGACATTATCCTTCAGCTGCAATACTTCGATCTGATTTATTTTCACATCAGCCCCACCATCATCATGCTCCATATCAATAGAAGTGTCTTTGAATTTGCCTTCATTTTGCAGAAATTCATCAATTTCTTCATCATCTTGAAATACTTTCCAATACCTTTGATTGACCGGGACAGTCGGATGATGCTTCACATGAATTTCAAATTTGTTACTTGAGTTCATTGGAATTTTCAAATTACTTGCTGCCTTTGCAAGTGCATCTGCAATACCATTCTGAATACGAGGGACACAAGTCAAAGTATAGTCTGAAAACAATCTCAAGATATCTAGAACTACATTTCGGTAAGCCCGCATTCGAGGATTCTTAGCTTGGTATTCACCTTTCACTTGCTTGATAACCAAATCGGAGTTGCCATACACTGCAATCCTCTTAGCATTCAACTTTCTAAGAATTTTCAGACCAGCAATTAAAGCTTCGTATTCAGCCTCATTATTTGAACAATCAAAAGCCAATTTATAAGAACAGACCCTTACATTACTCGGTACCTTGTTTGGGGCGGAAAAAGAGTTGCGTACCCAAATGCCAATTCCAGCACCGTCATTTCCTACTGCACCATCAAAATCCATGGTCCATAAACCATCTTCATCCTCTTCCAAGTGCTGAAATTATGTTTGCTCTGTTATTTCTACTTGTTGTCCATCAACTTTTTGCTACTGTTGGAAGGTTGATTTCTCAGCGGAACTTTCAAGTTTTTGTCCCTCTTTCTTTAAAACCTCTATGAAATTCTCAATAATTTCTGGAATATCTTCTACTTCAACTAATTGGCTATTTACATCATTGAAACTATCTGAATACAAAACAAATGATTCTAAATATGTATGTACATAATTGATTGGATGATTTACTAGTTTCTCCTTGCTGGTGATCATATACTTCATCTTTTGCTCCTGATATAATTTCCTCATCTGACCAAACACAGGAATGGTAGCATAGGATAAATCAAGCTGCAATTTTCCTTTAAGTTTCTCTCTCCAAGATCTGGAAAGAAGCATGCCAAATCTAGGAGGAATATACGCCACAACCACATCCATCAAAACATTTTTAGTAGGAATCTGATCCAAACTGGGCACCAAATCTTTGATAAGCCCAATGCATCTTACTCTACTAGAATCAATAGAGTAAAGATTATGATACTTTCTAGTGATATCCAATCCCAATTTCTCCATGATTTCCTTCGGCATGAGATTATGAGAGGCTCTAGAATCAAACATAGCATTGTGTAACACAAAATCATGCAATCTAAGGCTGATATAAAAAGGAGGCACATCACTATCTAGAGATTCACCATCCAATGCTGGACCAAAAATCAACTCAGGTTGATCATCCTCCACATTCACCATATCATACAATGGATCTAAATTCAAAATCTTTGACACCTGACCCTTATAGTTGTTGTTCTTCATCAATTCAGTCAAAGGAATGGATACTTTTAACTTAGCAATTTCATTTTCTAAGTTAAAAACTGAAATTTTCTCTACCTCTTTAGCTGGAACATCCTTCTTTTCAGTTTTCTCCTTTGATACAATTGGATGATTGGATCTTTCATTTGCTGATGGGGATTTGATAGTAGTGGGATCAACTATCTCTTTTCCCTTCTTCTGCGCCACGGGTGAATCATTCTTTGGTGTTGAAACTTCCTTTCTCTTTTGAATTGGATTAACAAGCGCATCTTTGTTTCTAAGTGAATATTGTCGTTGTTGGGTGGTCAAGGCATTCATGTATCCCCTCTAATACTCATCAGAATCTTCTCTAAGAGCTGTCTCATTTGCCAAGATGAAATCCTCGTCTTTTTGTACAGCTGAACTTTCTGAATACTCTTCATCTTCAGTGATAAAAGTTGGCATATCATCAGGTGTAAAGAAATGATTCTCTTCTCCTATTACATTCTCTTCATCATCTGATTCCAGACCAACAAAATTCTGCTATAAGGGTGTCTTCACTTGCTGTTGTGCTATCAGTTCTTGTGCTCGCTGCTCTCTTTTCTTGATTCTGAATTGCGGTTGCTGTTGGCCACGGAAGTTAGGATTTCCGATCTACGGTTCAGGCTTATCAAGTGTTAATCTTTCAAACATCTTTTCCATCTTCCGAAGCATTTGATCTGACGTAGGAACCTCTTCCTTTATTTCTACTTTCTTTTCAGCTCTCATTCTAGCTCTCCTGGCATTCAAATTAGCTTCAACACTGACTGCAATTTTTTGCATATCTTCTAAAGTAGCGGAAATTATTTCTCTCAATTGATAAGCCATGTCAGGATCGAATCCATCCGGAAATTTAATCAAAGCAGACCCCCTAGGTGGCTTTATATCAGCAGGAATTGCATTGTAAACAGTATTGAATCTAATACAATAATCTTGGACAGACTCACCAACATTTCGCTTAATATTGTCATACTCGGAAAGGATTGAAAGAGGATCTTTCTGCACTTCCCATCGATCCAATAATTGTCTCTGAATATTAGCCAATGTAGCGATACTTCTAGGCGGCAAGGCTCTGAACCACTTTCTCACTTCTCCTCCAAATGTTTGAACAAAAAATCTCATTGTTACATTTTCCGCATCAATATCATGAAGGTCGAAGAAATCTGCCATTCTATCCACATGTTGCTGAGCAGTGACACTTTGAGGAGTCCCATCAAACAATGGAATTTTGCTTTGATAATCTGCGGGCATGTTATCTAATTTTTGAGGCAACACGAGAGGTGCAAATCGGGCAGCCATTTCTCTACGTGGATTTACAACCGGTCTCGGAGATATAGGAGGAGTTAGAGCAGTTAATGTATGAGGTGTATGAGGTGTGGATGGAGGTGAGACTACTGCAGATTGTTGATCAGAGATAGATGGTTGCACGGGAATGGTAGGAATGAAAGGAGGCTCGGTATGAATTTGTGAACCAGATGTAACTGCTGATGACCCAAGAGTTGCAGATGCAGACTCTATGAACTCAGGGATATTTGTTGCTACAATGGAATTCTGAATATTCAAAATGTAACTGTCAATGGATCTATTAGCCTGTTCAATTTCAAGGTACTTGATAAACTCTGGATTTATGACAGTAGAACCAATAGCACTTTCAGACTTCGTATCAAACAACGACAACTCAAATTTTTCGTCAAACTCAAGATCTTCAAGGTACTCAAAAACAACGGGACATGAATGAGATTTGAATAGAGGAATCACAGGACTTTCTCGACGAAGGATTCTTGAAATAATATTGGGATTTTCATACACAGGAGGTGGATCGGGATCTGGATTTGCTCTGGTATGTCCTCTGGAAGCCAGTGTGTTGAATTATTTTCAAAAAAAATCAAAGGGACAAAACCAACTTGTTCAGCGAATCAAATTCTAAACTCATCATCCAAAGTCTAGAATGATCTGATGTACTAGAGAAATTTACAAGTGAGATGTTACGTTTACAAACTAGACCGGATATTGACTGAAGCAGCGTTTATCTACTTTCCCTAATGCAAAGCAAGAGCATTTCGAAGGCTACCTGGCATAACTTCAGGCTCCGTCTGTAGCTTATAAAACAAATAACACTAACAAGAAAACCATTTTTTCCCTAGTATGGTCGCCACTATGTTATTTCCTAAATCTACCTCAGGCTGAAGGAAGGCAGAGTCTAGGGTAACATCAAACCACGTTTAATCTGGTAGCTAGCCCTACCAGATCAGGAGAGGGCTCTCTCCTTGTCAATCTCAGCAAAAATAATCAATAAGGCTTGAGATGACTTGAAATAAAAGTTGATTTTAGGCTAGGTATACATATAAAAGAGTTTTATTTTATTTTTGGGGTTTTTGTTGGAATCAAAGGGAAAGGCAGATTTTGGGTCCGGGAAATGATCAGTTTTGTAGAGCGCTAAATGGGGCAAGGAAAGCAATTTTTTTGATGCTTCGAAATTGAATGAAATGGATAGATCAGACCGGTGAGGGGTTGAAGAGGGCAAGAGGAATTCAATAATCCTCTTCAGACAGTTGAAAACATGGAGAATTAAACAAAATTTCAAGGTAGAGCACTACAAATCTAATGGATTCCACCTTTATCACTTATTTGTTTAATTTAAGAAGAAAGGAGAAGGGAAATGATACACATGAAAATTCAGTAAAATTACAATCACATAGAGAAACACACCATCAAAACATAGAGCCACATGGATCCCAAAGAGTGCTGCAAACCCTGTTCTATTCCTTTGCCAAAATGCAGAGATGAAATGTACAATGAAGCTCAAAGCAATCCCAAGTGTCCAACCCTGAAAATGACTGAGAAAATATAATATATAGACAATCCTAACTCATTCCCATGCCTCTAGGGGTCGAGCTCACTATTTTAGGAGATGTTTCAACAAGATCTTAACTAAGAACTGGAAAATAGGCAGTGGAACAGCTTGCCTCTATAAGATAGGAAACCGATTCATTCAGTTACAATTCACTTTTTGGTGAATGAATCTACTTACATGAGTAAAAATGTGCCAAAATTACATCAAAGCCATGAAATAACATCAATTTACATAAATATTTTCACATTTGGAGAGGAAAAAGTCAAATTGGCCAAAACTAAGCGAAAAACTGAGTTACTAAGTGAAAACTAGGCCAAAATTCCCAATGCGTCGCGCCTGAAATCTCTATGCGTCACGCCAATTTGGAGCTGATTTTGAAAGCCTTCCTGGATTCCAAATTGAGTGTAGGATAGCTTGTTGGAAAGCTCTACCTGTCTAATTTCCAGCCCAAGTGGAATTTATGAATTTGGTTTCCATTTTCCCCTCCAAAAATCAAATCTCCCAACACTGCTTCCTGTGTGTCCAAAAAGTGGCAGAAAGGCCATTTTTAAGGTGTTTTTGACCCTTCAGGCAACCCAAAACTTGTCAAAATCCTTAGGTAATGGGTAGGAATGCATAAATTTTGATGAAAAATCCAGAAATACAAATTTTTCTTCAAGAGGGGCTGCCAATTATAAGCGCGCGCCAAGTGGCGTGACGCGTCGGGCAAGAAAATCTGTGTTAAGGCCAAAAAATTCAAAATTGAATTTCCACCATCAAGTGCTATGCTAAGCCAAGAAGGCTTCGGCCAAAATTTGGATTCTATCATGCCTTTTGCGATGCTTTAACGCCCTCTTTAGCTTTTCCTTCAGGATCTTGATTCGCGCCTTGCAAACATGATTCCTCGCCCAATAATGATTCTTCATGTGCCTGAGCATGTTATTTTCCTTGTTGGCCTTCTCCAATAGCTTCTCCAAATGAATATTGACCCTCTCAAGCCAAGTCTCTCTATCAGCCTCAATCTCTCGCTCAATGGATGTCATCTCGGTTTGGCTTCTTTGGGCAGCTTGCCGGTTCTCATGGATGTTTTGCAACTCCATGATTGTTTTCTGATCTTCCAACTGTTTGTTTTGTTGCTCCAAGTAGTTTTTAATCCATTGGGATCTATGAAATTTTACTGTCAAGGTGTCTATCTCCGCCTTCTACTCCTGAATAGTCTCTCTCAACTTTGAGCTTAGAGATCTCAAATCCTCATCAATGAGTATGAAACCTGTATCTTGGCCTCCTGAAGGCCCCTCATCCTGCATAGGCCTCTTACCTCTATCATGTACCTATACCTGTGCTGCTGATGATGGAAGCGAGACCCCTTCCACCCTAGGTGGAGATAATACTCGCCGAGCTGCTGCAAATAATCCTCTAGTGCCTCTCTGAAAAGTGACATATGTCGGCACACTAGTAGTCTCTGTCTCCTGACCTCCATGATGATATGAAGGTTCACCTGCATCATGAACAACCTCCGGAGGAACCTAAGGAGCTGTGAAGAAATCATGGGAAATGAAATCCTCCCATGAAATACCCTGCAATCCAAGTTGATGCACAACCACTATCTTAATGAGTGCATAGTGATAAATATTGTTGTACTGCTGCTCAGGAGTTTTCCTCTGCACGAGAGTGGTCATTCTCTCAATGTTCTGGCACATGAAAGAAGGAAGTTTCATCATCCTCACCCTGGTGAAATGAATCAATAACCTGATATGATAGGCATAGAGGCGTGAAAAGCGGCCCCCACAACTGAAATATATGATAATAAGTTTCATCAGAGGCGCATAGGAATCCTTCAAGAACTGGAAAGGAAACACTCTGCTGAGTTGTTTCACAAAGCTAGGCCTGATATATGGTTCATAATGCACTCTATCCACCTGTTGTCTTTTGTTCCACTATTCTCCCACATTCGGTATTCCAGTTGCTTGAGAGATAGTTTCCGGTGTCAAAGTGAAATTTACACCAGCAAGAGTTACCTGACCATCATGTAAATGCAATACAAACAAACGAGCCAACTCCTGATGATAATGTATCATAGCAATCATTTCACAAAATTGCAAACATGACTGTTGTTGGAAACATGCCATGGAAAGTGAGCAAGCCTGCAATTTAGCCAATGAAGTGGGCTCTTCTCTCACATGTCTGCCACTTTTATGAGGCCTTCTAGGTGCATGTAACTCAGTGGTGGAATCACTATCTCGGTCATATGATGTATCAGTATCTGTCTCCATAATGTCCAAGGTCTATGCAAGGTCTATGTTGTATTGGATAGATGAAAATGAGAATTTTAGTGCTTTTGTTTTTGTGCCAAATGTATGGTAGTATGGGATGGACTGTGGAGAAATAGGGTAGTGGGAATAAATGATTTTAATCAAGTGAAATTTGAGGTATAAGGACAACCACTTGACTTCTTGGGAAAACTTGGGGTTTGGGAAATTTTGCAAGTGAGATGGAAAAATGAGAATTATAGGAAATGAAATGACTTTAGGGATAGGGGAATAGGCTTAGGAATGAGTTCCTTTAGGGATGTAAGAGGATGGAGGATGGACTGTAGTGATGAAATAACAGTGATGGGAGATGGGGGAAAAAAACAAGGTGGGGAGATGGAATGATTGACACCAAAATTATTTGCAAAACCCAAAGGAGGCCCTTCTCAACAAGATAATAGGGTTTTTTTTGTATTGTTAAAATCCTTATAAACAACACCCAATACATTTTCATTGGCAATTCAAAGGGCACATGGACTTACTTGGAGCAAAGGAGACCGAATCGATTTGGATTTTTGAAGAAATGGCACAAATTTTTTGTTCTGAACCAATGCACCGCGCAGTCAACCCAGTGCGTCGCGCCCTTCTGATGCGTCGTGCTGGAACAAACTAACACAGAGAGGAGCGACCCTATGCACCGCGCTCATTCTATGCATCGTGACACCTGCCCAATGCGCCGCGCAACCAATTTCAACACAGTCTGCCCTTCAAACTTCTTTCTTCGCTCTTCCACAATTTTTCTTGGCTCACTCCTATTCTTGGCGTGCAAATGAATCTTTGAAACATGAAAATATCTTTTATGCCAAAGATTTCAATTTTTTTTTTTTGAAACCCACTTTGTAATGTTTGAAAACTTTGACATTTTTTGAAAGAACTTTGTTTTGCTTACTTTTGGTTTTTGGAATGAATGATGAGCTTCTTGTCTATTTTGCAGGGAATGGATGGCATGGAGTTTGGCAAAGGCAACTAGGGCTACGAATGGAGTACTATTACAACTGAAAAACTTGAAAATTACATTGCATTTATTACAAAAAGATGAAATAGACAATTTTTCTTCAAAATAGAGTTTTGAAGAAAAATCATTATCAAGCATTATGATGATGAAATTTTTGCACTGAAACTTTATTTGAAGCTTCCTCATGTGCCTGCTGACCATTATTAGGCATTTTTAGACCTAATGAGACTAAAAACCCTAAAATGATTCTTTGCCAACTATGAAACCAAACATGACTATACATGATTTTAATGAACAGAACTAGGTCAGCAAGTACAAGACATGAAGGATATGAGTGACAAGCCCCTACCATCAGATGATCCATGCTCCTAACGGAATGCAGCTGACTGAACTGAGTGAGACACGTAAAATTAAATGCAGCAAGAGAAATTTGATCTCTGATAGAGGGATGAAGATACCGACTCTAACAGGACGTGTTATGACAACTTCCAACAACCAAGGACCATGAAATGAAGGGTACATGATGGTCAAAATGTTCAAAGAATGCAAAAGATCTTATGCCTAAAAAACAGGGTTTTGTTTCCTATTTTGATGGAGGTCAGCAATATGGTCATGAAGAAATGAAGCTCATCTTCCAGATTCGACCATGTGATGATACACTTGGAAATGATGTAAATTTTAATAGATAAGGTTGTTAAATATAGAATTAAGCAGTTTGAGTCTGTTTTGGAATAGGATTGTTTAAGTATATTAGGTGTCTTTTTGTAATAAATTCGATGTCTTATTGTTATGCTGTTGATCAGTTGTCATTGATGTCAACCCAAGCAGCACCAGGGGCTAACCCAATATTGAATGGGAAGCTTGACCTACCAAATTAATATATTCTGGGTCAATAATGCTTTTGATGGTTTCTAATTGTCGATATTTTTCCGTTGATATATGGCACGCCATGTAATTCTTCACGGTTTGAGAGATATTCATGTTTGAAGTTTGTACCCCAGTTAGTGGGCTAAAACCCCATGGGGTTGGGGCATGGGTCATTGAAAATTCATAATTAATATTTTTTAATCTCCTAAAATCCCTCCCACGTTCACTTGTTGAAGCCCCTCTCAACTTAAGCATTCATATATATTGTGATCTTATTTTCCTCCTTAGGCAAGGGATTTGGCCATCTGAAATAGGTCATCGTGGCATTTTCGCTCTAACTTTTTTTCTACGAAGGCTCAGAAGCTGAAATTTTTATGAGGTGAAGCCGAAATCCTGAGAAAGCTGCAATAAAAATTTCAGATCAAGCTGCACAACATCTGTGGAAGTAAGGGTTGTTGCAGGCTCCTAAAATTCATCTCAGAGAAGTGACCTTGGTAAAATCGTCATAACTCTCTCTTTGAGTATCAGATTGGAATTTCGTAAAAATTGGAAGATATTTCACAGTCTTAAGTTTTCTCTCTATCAATTTCAGAGGAAAATGAGAAACAGTGACACATGGAATGCCGTACAATTTCCCTCTGCTGAAACATTCCATTATTAGGGCAGTGTGAGAAATTGGGTATAACTATCTCTTGAAGAATCCAAATTGGGTCAGACCTGTGGCATTGGAAAGAAGACTTAGATGACTACTATAGGACTGAAAATTAGATATTGAGGATCTGAAATAACAGAGATACACCAGATTCAATATCGAGCTCCTAGAAGGCAAGAAAAAGCTAGATCATGTGTTGTCAAGGGTTGCAAAGGACCAGACTTTCTACGGCAGCAAAGCAAAGAAAGGTGCAGCAGAGAGTAGCATGACAAGAGCAGCAACCAAGGTGCATAACAGCAGCAAGAAGTTCATCATATGAAGTCTTCAAGTGGGCAGCACTGCATACAATCATTGTAAAGGTATCATTGTACTTAGTCATTGTAAATACATTATTGTACAAATTGTACTAGTATCTATCTGCCAAGGGTTGAAGAGGCAGCGTTGGGAGGTCTAGGATCATCATTAGGTGTTTGTGTCAAATTTGGGGTTATGGTCTAGTATATCTTCTTCTTCTACATCATTCTATATCATTGTAAAGTGGACCATTTTCCCTGGTACGGGAGTCCATTCATTTTCGTTCTTCTATAGGGTGGTAGGGTGGTGCTAGGGTGAGTTTTAGCTCATTGGGTTTTGGGGCATATGTTCAGTTGACTATTGAAGAATATTGGGCGTTGGAGTGTCCATCCAGTGGGAGTTGGAGAAGAATGCTTTTATAGATTCTAGGAAGTTGGAGCTTTATTTTCAATTGGAGTTGAAAAGAATTATTAGAAAAGCATCAAGTGGTTTTTGTCCCGGAGTGGGTTTCCACCTTAAAAACTATGTGCATTTGTGTTCCTCTTGTTTGCTGCTATCATTGTAAAAACACTAATAATAATTGAAGATTAATTAATGCTCTAATTGAAAGAAATATTGATTCACCCCCCTCTCAATATTTCCAACAATTGGTTTCGGAGCTTGGTTCCTTCAATAGCAGTTTAACAGCTGGAAGGAGGTCATGGAGCATACCAAGAATGGTGTACCTCTATTCAATGAAAATAATTATGCACTTTAGAAAGGAAGAATGGAGATCTATCTCTTGGCGCAAGGTTATGAAGTATGGGACACTGTTCAAAATGGATTTACATCAACCGCGGATGAGCAAGATAAGAAGAATTTGGTAAATGATGCAAAAGCAAAGAATATTATTATCAGTGGACTTATTGAATCTGCTTATCATAATGTGTTGGGTTGTAAAACTGCCAAAAATTTATGGGACAAGCTTGAGAATATATATGCAGGTGACTCAAATGTTAAAGAAGAAAAGCTTCAAATCTATAGAGAAAAATTTGAGCAACTCAGAATGAAAGAAGATTGCAACATTGCTGCATACTTTCAATACGTTGATGAAATAACCAATACTTTGGAAGGATTGGGAGAGCCAGTTGACGAGAAGACTATTATACGGAATATTCTTAGAACGTTACCAGGGAGATTCAACCCAAAGGTATCGGTCTTAGAATACAGTGCAAATCTGGACAAACTCAGCAAAGAGGAATTACATGGAGTTCTCATAGCATATGAAATGATACTTGATGAAGAAGAGGGTACTTTGCATCTAGAAACTGCGTTCGTTGCATCTAAGAAAACCAATAAGGATAAACAACCTTCAATTGAAAATACATGCACCTGCAAGTGTGAAGAAAAGGGAGATGATGAAGAAGGTCTTTCAGATGAAGAATATGCTTACTTCACGAGAAAACTACAAATTTGTAAGGGACAATTCAAAGGTAAACTTCCACTGATATGTTTCAGCTGTAATGAGGTTGGGCATTTTGCAGCAAAATGTCCAAACAAAAGTAATGGCAACTCAAAAAGAAAGAAAGGCTTTAAGAAATTCAACAAGAAAGGATCCAAAAGGAACTTTCTCTCTAAAGAAGATAGCTCATCATCCAATGAAGACAATGATAGTGAAGAAGAAGCCAATAAGAGAGTATTGTTTATGGCCAAGCACAATAAGAAAGAGGTATCAAACAACGAAGAAGAAGGATGGACCATAAATGAATTTTATGAGGAAGCAATCAAGCTTATAAAAGATCTCAAGGCCGAGAAGATCCATTCCAAAACTCTTGAAGAACAAGTGCAAGGTCTCAAAATTGAAGTTGAAGAACACAAATGCATTGAAGAGTCACTTCAAAAGAAGTTGGAAGAAAGCAACCAAGAAAGGGAAGAATTAGAAGCCGAAGTATTCTCGCTGCGTGAGGAAGTGAAGAAAGGAAAAACTATCCAAAACTATGCCAACAGATCAAGGCCATTGGAAGAACTCATCAACAATCAACGATCTTACAATGAAAAAACTAGCATTGGTTACAAAGAATAAGAAGCAGGACCTTCTACAACAAAATACAATGAACCTATCAGATCTGAAATGCATGTAGACTTCATTGGACAAGATTCGCAAGAACATCCTTGGAAGACAATTCCTCGACAAAAATTTCCATCCAGGTACCAACATATTTTTTATGGCTATTGTTATTCATGTGGAAAATTTGGTCATAAAGCTATAGAATGTCGCACGTACCCTAGGAACGAATACAATTCCAGGAGATCTGTCAAATATGAACCTCCCAAGGCTCAGCGAAACATCAATAGATTTAAATATTTAAGAAATAATATTGAATGTTACAAATGTCAAAAATTTGGACACATAGCCAAAGACTGCAAACTTGAAAATCCTCCAGAAGAATCTTCGAAGCCACAGAATGAATGAACATGGAAGAAGAAGAAGAATGATAATTTTTCTCTCGCTCTCAAGGCTCAAAAGAGCAAAGATGTGTGGTATTTTGATAGTGGTTGCTCAACGCATATGACTGGAGATAGAAACAAATTTGTATCTCTGAAAGAGAAGAAGGATGGAACCGTGTCCTTTGGAAATGATGGATCTTCAAATGTTATAGGATCAGGTACTGTCACTCTCGAAAGAAAATATTCTCTAGCCAATAATGTTCTACTGGTTGAAAACATGAATCACAATCTGCTCAGTGTTGGACAAATGTGTGATCAAGGACACACAATACTATTCAACTCCACGAAATGTGAAATCAGGAAAGGCGTGTATGGTGAGATTGTGGCTACAACAAGTCAAGCTCCAAACGACATATATGTTCTAGATGAAGCAACTAAAGCATGTCTAATAGCTAAAGAGGATGATACAATAATTGGTAGCAATGATGATCGAATAAGTAAGAATTTTTCTACAAAGGTGCAAAGTGATTTCGAGATGTCTTTACTTGGTTGCAAATTGAGCATAGACGACTCATCTAAGGATGTGGATCAAAGGCTGTACAGATCTATGATTAGTAGTCTTCTATATGTAACAACCTCCCGACTAGATGCTATGCAAGCAGTTGGACAAGTAGCAAGATTCCAAGCAGCACCAAAATAATCACATATTAAATATTCGCCAGCATTGGAATATCTTCGCCAGAAGCTTGGGATTCTCCCAAGTTCTCATTAGATTTTCCTTTTTCAGAATATAAAGGGGGAGTGGAAGTGTGTACAGGTCTGCAGGACAGTTGTGTGTCAGCGAGAGTGGAAGTGTGTACAGGTTTGCAGGATGGTTGTGTTTCAGGGGGAGTTACCCTTTGCCATTGATGTCAAAGGAGGAGAGAATGTTGTAGGAATAGGTGTCATGATCGCAGGGGGAGTAATTATGTTGCCATCAATGCCAAAGGGGGAGATTGTTGATCAGCAGTTGTCATTGATGTCAACCCAAGAAACACCAGAGGCTAAACAAATATTGAATGGGAATTTTGACCTACCAAATTAATATATTCTGGGTCAATAATTATTTTTATGGTTTCTACTTGTCAAGATGTTTCCGTTGATATATGGCATGCCATGTAATTCTTCACGGTTTGAGAGATATTCATGTTTGAAGTTTGTACCCCAGTTAGTGGGCTAAAACCCCATGGGGTTGGGGCATGGGTCATTGAAAATTCATAATTAATATTTTTTAAGCTCCTAAAATCCCTCCCATGTTCACTTTTTGAAGCCCCTCTCAACTTAAGCATTCATATATATTTTGATCTTCATTTCCTCCGTAGGCAAGGGATTCAGCCATCTGAAACAGGTCATCGTGGAATTTTCGCTCTAACTTTTTTTCTACGAAGGCTCAGAAGCTGAAATTTTTATGAGGTGAAGCCGAAATCCTGAGGAAGCTGTGGTAACAATTTCAGATCAGGTTGAGCAATATTTGTGGAGATATGATCTGTGGACGTAAGGGTTTTTGCAGGCTCCTGAAATTAATCTCAGAGAAGTGACCTTGGTAAAATTGTCATAACTCTCTCTCTGAGTATCAGATTGGAATTCCATAAAAATTGGTAGATATTGAACAGTCTTTAGTTTTCTCTCTATCAATTTTAGAGGCAAATGAAGAAACAGTGACACGTGACATGTCGTACAAGTGCGCTATGCTGAAACATTCCATAATTAGGGCAGTGTGAGAAATTGGGTATAACTCTCTCTTGAAGAATCCAAATTGGGTCAGACCTATGGCATTGGAAAGAAGACTTAGAGAACTACTATAGGACCAAAAATCAGATATTGAAGATATGAAATAACAGAGATACACTAGATTCAATATTGAGCTCCTAGAAGGAAAAAAAAGCTAGATCATGTGTTGTCAAGGGTTGCAAAGGACCAAACTTTCTACGGAAGAAAAGCAAAGCAAGGTGCAGCAAAGGGTAGCATGACAAGAGAAGCATCCAAGGTGCATAACAACATCAAGAAGTTCATCATATGAAGTCTTCAAGTGGGTAGAACTGCATACAATCATTGTAAAGGTATCATTGTACCTAGTCATTGTAAATACATTATTGTACAAATTGTACTAGTATCTATCTTCCAAGGGTTGAAGAGGTAGCGTTGGGAGGTATAGGATCATCATTAGGTGTTTGTGTCAAATTTGGGGTTATGGTCTGGTATATCTTCTTCTTCTACATCATTCTATATCATTGTAAAGTGGACCATTTTCCATAGTACGGGAGTCCATTCATTTTGTATTCTTCTATAGGGTGGTAGGGTGGTGCTAGGGTGAGTTGTAGCTCATTGGGTGTTGGGGCATCTGTTCAGTTGACTACTAAAGAATCTCGGGCATTGGAGCGTCCATCCAGTGGGAGTTGGAGAAGAATGTTTTTCTAGATTCTAGGAAGTTGGAGCTTTATTTTCAATTGGAGTTGAAAATAATTATTAAAAAAGCATTAGGTGGTTTTTGTCCCAGAGTGGGCTTCCACCTTAAAAATTTTGTGCATTTGTGTTCCTCTTGTTTGCTGCTATCATTGTACAAACACTGATAATAATTGAAGATTAACTAATGCTCTAATTGAAAGAAATATTGATTCACCCCCCCTCTCAGTATTTCCAACATATGCAAGGTGTTAGTAGTTAGAAATTCGATGTATCTACCCTAGAGGTAGAACAACTCATGTTGTAAAAGGTCCATTAAAGGCCAAGAGGTCAAATTGGTAAAGGGTTGGACATTTTTGGCAAAATTGTGCTTGTTGTGAATTGACTGGTTTTCAGCTAATACAGAGATTTTCTACTTGACCAACTTGAGATTCAAAAGGAGTTTTAGTGTTTTACTATTCTATTTGCATCTATTATTTGTCTCATTATAGTGGTGTTCATATATATTACTCAGAATTAATCTTTTAGATGCTCTGACTTCCTATATAAGTGAACTGACTGTGTTTTTACAGTTTCATGTGTGTGTACCTTATGACTAAAACTCTAATATGCCTCAGTTTCCATGTTAAGTAGATTCACTGAATTATTGAGTTGCTTTGACTCCATAAGCCCAATGTATTCATGCTGATGTGATTCTCAACCTAAATCTATCATTTATCTGTTTATTGGCTAAATAGAGTTAGCCATTTATATTTTAATCCAAATCATTAACCCTTGAGAGACCCCTCTCAGGCTGAGGAGGCTAAGCCTCAGTCAAAAGATTAGGTTTGAAATAGTTACATGAAGTTGACTAATTAAGCATCCTATCAGATCCAATTTTGTGATAACACCCTTCACACAACCTATAGGGATTCATGATCTTACCCTGTTTCTTACGAGTCTTATCAGTACTAGTCAAAGATGTGCCACCAATATGACTTCCAGAAGCCAAATACAATGGCGGACGACCGTCGGACCATACCTCGAGTACCTTGGGGATGCCAAGGCAATCTCGAAGGAAGTGTTCACCCTTGCACAACTTGCAATGGAATTTGACTTTCCATGAAAGGTTGGATGGTTTATCGATGGAAGGTGTCTTAGGAACAATAGTTGTAGCATTAGCCTCTCGCTTATCTGAATTCTTCTTCTTATCCAACTGGTTACTGCAATCCAAAATTTCACTAGGAAAAGTAGAAGGGGAGGATGAAGGAACAAACGAAGAATGGGAGAGGTCCACCTTAGAATCAACATGACGTTGTTCAGGTGAAATAGATGGTTGAACAAAGGTAAAACCACCTGGGACCACCGAGGTCGAAAATAACCACACAGGCAAACCAAAATTTAACCCAGTAAGGGACAATGTTGCCATATAAGGAGCACCAAGATTTCCAAAAAAAGGAAAAGGAACAGGATTTCCTTCGGACGGGATTCTTTGGTTGGTAAACTCCGGAAACGTTTCCATTGGAAACAACCTTAAAACAAAATACTAAGGAAGTTAACTTTAACCAGGACTATTTCGTGGGAAGTTAAATATTTTAATACACTGAAACAAAACTCTATCATTTCATATTTTAAGAGTTGAGAAACAGACAAAAGATGACTTTAGTCACTTTCAGATTGAACAAGCATGAAAGGACAAGTGCTCGATGATATTTTAACTTTTAGAGAGTCACGAAAAGCCCAAAATGACTACTCAGGTAATCTAAGCAAGAGGGTGTACCAAGTTTCCGTGAACTTCCATATACACCTTGGTGATCAAATGAAAGAAAAATGACCAAGGACTTGATGTACGCGCAGGTAATCTCCCTGAATGATGTTTTCGGTGTATCACGGTTACAGGGCGGCAGACTCGACTTCCTACGGATTAATTATTGCAGCCTATGAGGGTCTCTCTTTATATACGCGAGGGTACGGGGAGCACGAGTCTGTACTATTGTTGCCTAAATCCAGATGGTAAATGACAGCTACTAGGTTTAATGACATCAGAAAATGTCACTAACCTAGACCTCTAATATATTTGTGTTAGGTTTCAATACTTCCTTAGGTTTATTGAATAATTTTTATGGTTGATCTTTAATTATGTCTCAGTTTCAAGGCCCTATCGAATTTCATCTGACAATATCCTACATGCAGCTATATGAGGAAAGAAAATTTTCAATTCTATGAATGTTATCTAATTAAGGGAAGAGTCTCAAACAATGATGCAAAATACTACAAACGAAACTTTTTCCTAACTAGATGACTTTCACTATCCAAAAGCAATCTAAAACATCCAACAATGCGAATTATGCAATGTAATCTATGCAAAATCTGCTTTTATGCAATTGTAATATATGCACAATTTCCTTTTCTTTTGAAAGAATAAGAATTCACTCAATGCATTTTTCGATGAAATGAGAATCTACTTAATGCATGATTTTAATGAAAGAGAATGTAATATTCCCAAATTGGAAAATCAATAATACATGCACAGAAAACACATTTTTTAGAAATATAAGCATTAACAGAAAAATGCAGCCCATGGATCCATTAGGTTTGACATTATAGCAACCAAATCTGAAAGGAAATCAGAAACAAATCATTATAGCCTAGTTAAACATGCTTCCCTTGCTCAAAACATCCCAAAAACACTGAAACCCCAAGACTACTGCAACACAGAAATTACTGCAGAAAGTGACAGCGCATTTTATTGATGGTTATACTCAGAAATATGAGAGAAAAAATAGAGCTTCTTATATATTAATCAATGAGGCCCAAAAACAAATATCTAGCCTCTTTTACAGAAATCCAAGATGACTCGGCAAGGGTTTCTTAAGAAACATGAGATACAAGAAGCATTTGCTGCAGATCTATGGCTAACTCATGCCGTATGGCTGAAGCTCTACATAAAAATGGTTGATCATGCAAATAAATGGTTGTAGCTCCTCATACTAGCTTTCCGAGAAAAAGGTTGATCCTCCTCCTGGGAAACTAGCTCATAAAACAAGGGATTAAACCCCTCCACTGCAATACCTTAAGAAATAACACAGTTTCTACAAGGGACTGCGCTGTTGCTGAAGGTGACTGCTTGGCCTAACACTAGATAGTGGAAAATGTAGCACAGGATGCTCCTCCTAGATCCCTTAAACAAGTTCTCCAAGAAGAAATGGGGAATTCCCGCATGAGAAAAACCTTGCACTAAATAGTGCAGCAAACTTAGCTAAACAACCAAAGAATGCAAGAAGTCTAAATAGACCACATAAAAAATATAATCTTCAATCATGCCCCATATGGCTACCATTCCTTCCATTATATAGTTGATGAGCTTCCTCACCATGGGTCCCACCGAATTATGAGGTTGCTTCCATGCAAAGGCTCCTCCATAAAAATTGCATTGTCTCCATTAGTCCCACTCATCTATTTGTAGCACTGTTTGATTTAGTCAACCATGACTTAGTCTCCATGCAATTTCTCCATTCACACCCAAGGTGTCTTTATTTTGACTAGCTAGATCGATCTTCATTCACACTGAGCTGTATTTATTTATGATCCACTCCTCATATAATAATGTTGTTGACTTGGTAAAAATTGACTTTGTCCACACATTTTAGACCTTGTTCACACATGAGGATGTTTGATCTAGTTATTAACATGATCCCTTTTCACATTATGATGGATTTTATGCCTACTTAAGCAACTTATGGGCCTCCTTACCCATTTATTCATCTAACTAGATATTAAAAGAAAAATTAATATTCCTATTAGTTGCATGCTAATTTAGGAATATTAAAGTATTTCCCTCCCAAATGTTGCTTGTCCTCAAGCAACCGCAAGGGTGCTACAAAATCTCCCCTCCTCCTCTTGGGGCCTCCATATCCAATAGTCTCCACCATTGCTTCAGCTATTCTGCAACAATTTTGTCTCCCAATGGTTCCTCCCAAGTGTGTAAGTTGGCCTTTGGTGGATAAACCAAATGGCTCTCATCATGAAAGAATGGAAGGTCTATATGGAAACCTCCTTGCTGATCAATGGCCTCCTCAAGATAGAAGTGATGACAATCATGGGGAACTTTATTACCAATAAAAGACCCCCATCTCCATGCTATCATCCAAATTAAATGAATCACCTCCCAGCTTGATAATTCATAGAAAAGCTCCTCCCAAATGCTCATGAGAGGTATATCCCAAGTGCTCCAAAAAATCATATGGTCCACCTCATAGAGAGATAAGTGATCTAATATAGTGGTCATATCATTTCCCATGCTCCCCTTGAAGCATGTAGTGCAAAAAGTGTGGGAAATTTCTTTCCCCAAGGACACATCCAACCAATGTGTCTTCCTTCCAACCATGTTCCCCACAAAGATAAGAACATTTTCAGCATATGGAATCATAAGTAGAGTCATGCTAGCTGCCATATGTAGTAAAGGAGAAGGATAATGGTCCCTCATGTGCAATCAACGCAGTTTTACTCCTAACTGCCATAGAATATGATATAACAAGTGTTTTTCCCACCACTTGTTTGCTGCCCCATTCTTCTTGCATGTTTGGAGAAGGTTTATGGTGGTTGGTGTTAATGAAGCACACCATGAAGAATACAACATCTCCCCAAAATATTTTAGGGAATGTTCAACATCTCCCTTGCTCATGGCCCCAAGTAGCCCATGAAGCCCACAAGAAAAGGTGCCCCCTGTTGGAGCAATGCCCTGTACATGAGTGTTAAAAAAAACAAGCATATAGTAAATACATTATGATGTTCACAAATACAATTCTTACCATACACTTGATTTGAATTAGTGAGGTAGCTCATGAATGAGCTCCTTCTCACACCCAACGAATAAGGAGGTGGCAATGATAACTCTTTCCAAGAGATATTTTCCTCCTCAACCAGCAAGTAATCCATGCACTTTCTCATCTGATAACACATCTCCTTTTTGAAATCTTCCCACTTGAATCCCTCCAAGATAATACAATATGCTTTAATAAATCCAATGGGTTTAGAAAGTAAGATCTCATAGGTTGCATTAAGTATTTTATCCTTGAGCTTGGAGTCTCTAGTTAAATAGATCTGATCATGAGAATAAATGACTCCATCAACTACTTTATACCTCCTATCCATCTCTTTCCCATCAAGAACCTTACATGTGAAGAGGTTCTTGGAATATTCCATCAAGAGTTGGGACTCCCAATATAGATCTAGGCTCCCCAACAATGACAATGTTGTAGAAATCTGAAATGTAGCTCATGTCATAACATGGCTCTCCTCTTTGACATGCTTAATTCCAAAGTCACATGTTGGAGTACTATCACATTTCTTTTGTTGCCTCTCTTGCACCTGATCTTTCTTAATACAAGATTGAAGTAGATGGAAGTCAACCTCCCCTTGGAAAGTTTTTTCCTTCCAAAACTTCCTTAATTTAGCCCATGCATACAAGAGTGTTGATATCCTCTTGTCATTTTCAGAAATATTTCTTGTATATGGAAATATCATTGGCTGCTCAAAATATATGGAGTGGCCCTTTGATATCATTCTCATGTCATCATAGATCTTTGAATTCTCCTTTTCCACTGCAAATAGCTGAGTGGGAGATAGCAATGTCTATTTCAGAAAAAATCTTACCTCTCCTTTGATCTGATAGAATATTCTCTGCATTGTGCTAGCTTATCCCAAACAGTGGTGACTTTCCCCAATGTAATCAACCATTGAACACCCAAAATCACATTGGTGTCCGGTATGTCAACCACAAAGAAGTGATCAACCAAATTATAATTCCCCATGGTGACTGAAAGTGATGGGACATAATGCATGCATTACATTGTTCTATCTCCTAGGACCAAAATAGAGAATCCCTCAAAATCATTAGAGGGTATTGCCCTCCTTTGCACTAGTTGGGCATCAATGAAATTGTGGGTAGCCCCACTGTCAATCCGAACAGAAACCCTTTGATTCAAGATGGAACCTTGAACTCTTAATGTCAAGTACTTAGGTACTCCTCTCAAATATGCAAGAGCCCCTCCAATAGGAGAAAATGCTCCATTCCCATCTCTTGATGGTGTTGGCTCTCCTCCTGCAGTGTCAGCGCTATGACCTCTTCTTGGTTCATCTTCTTCTTCCTCCTCATCATCTGAGAAGACCTCCATGTAATGTGCTTTTCCAACAGCAAATCTATGTCCATGTGCCCATGATTCTTGGCAAGTGAAACAAAGTTTCCTTCTTCTTATATCTCTTCAAACTTCTTCATCAAGAGGCTTCTTGTATGAATCCTCCTTGGGAGGAGCAACTTTTTCTTCCTTTCCCTTTGAAGGAAAAGAGGGCTTCTGTTGAAAGCTTGCCTTTGCTTTTGGCAAGGCATCTTGAAGGTCTCTAGCCCTTTTAATAGTATCATGCAGGGTAGTGGGCTTGCTATATTTAACCAACCCATGAAGAGGTTCATCTAAACCATCGATGAACATGTACACCCTTCTTGTTGTAGACAATTCAAGAACCATAACAGATAATCTTAAAAATTCAAAAATGTAAGATTTTGTATTACCTGATCGTTTCAACTTTGTAAGGCTCATGAATGGTGCCTCTGTATCTCTTCTATCAAATCTTTCCACCAACCTTCTATTGAACTCTTAACAATTAGTCACATTGGAATGACCCAATGTAGACAAGCCGTTGAACCACCAATCATGTGCTTCACCTTCAAAGTGCAGCGCTGCAATCTTGATAGCCTCCATCTCTGGGACCTTGTTCAGCTGAAAGTAGATGTCAAGTTTTTCTATCCAAGATTTTGCAAAACACTTGGATGACCCATCAAAGTTGGGTAAAAATAATTTTCCCATAGAGTGATGTCGATCATGATTCTGAATGAATCCACCACCTCTATGATGATGCCCTGATCTTATTTTGTCCTTTATGTGGCAAAACTCCTAAAAACTCAAGCTATTTTTGAATCTCTGATTTTGATACTCATATTCTTCAAAATAGTCTTCAAGGGATTCATTCTCTTGAAACCCTTCATTTCCCACAACCAAAAGTGTAGGCATGGTAGATCATTGGGAAACTTGTGGCTGATGCACTGGTTGATCATTCCAGTGGTCAGACATGCCAGATCGTTCTCCAAGATGAAATATTTTAGGGGATTCTTTGATTCTATCCAATATCATCTCTTTGATCTCTCTAGCAAGATCTTTCATGTCTTTAAGAAGGATCTTGGGAAAATCCTTTTGTTCCTCTTCACTTCCAGATACAGGGGCTTTACCCTTGTCTTCAATGTCATTTGTGTAATCAAACTTCTTATTCTGTCTTCTCTTTAGATACCTCTTCTCTCTGTTAGTAAGAGGCTATTCTTCTTAAAAAGACATATTAGCTTCTTAGAAAGTACAGGATGTGCCAAGATGATGCTCTGATACCACTGTAATATTCCCAATTGGGAAAATCAACAATACATGCGCAGAAAATGAATTTTTCATAAATATAAGCATTAACACAAAAATACAACTCATGGATCCATTATATCAACCAAATATGAAATGAAATCAGAAAAAAATCATTATAGCCTAGTTAAGCAGGCCTCCCATGCTCAAAACAGCCCAAAAACACTAAAACCCCAAGACTGCTGCAACACATAAATTACTGTAGAAAGTGATAGCACAATTTATTGAGGGTTATACTCATAAATATGAGAGACAAAATAGATATTCTTATATATTAATAAATGAACCCCAAAAACAGAGATCTAGCCTCTTTTACAGAAATCCAAGATGACCCAGCAAGGGTTTCTTGACAAACATGAGATACAAAAAGCATCTGTTGCAAATCTATGGCTGAATCATGTTGTTTGGTTGAAGCTCTGCATAAAAATGGCTGATCATGAAAATAAATGGTTGTAGCTCCTTCTACTAGCTTTACAAGAAAAAGGTTGATCCTCCTCTTAGGAAACTAGCTCATAAAACAAGGGATTAAACCCCTCCACTGCAATACCTTAAGAAATTACGCAGTTTTTGCAAGGGACTATGTTATTGATGAAGGTGACTACTTGGCCTTATTAGGGTCCCATAATAATATGGTTCATAAAATTTTGAATTGACTTTGATAAGCCTTGTAAATATGTACATACCTTGCTTTCTACAAGTTGTTTTCCCATATTTTTGAAAAAATGAAAAATAATAAAAAATCAAAAAGAGGGTAAAAATTCCTAAAAGAAAGATCAAATGACTTAGAAAATATAAACCCCAAAAGAAAATAAATTGTTGAACCCTTAGTTAAACTGAGAGGGGGGGTGAATGAGTTTAACACATTCATGGACTTTTAAAACTTTCCTTTAAACTTGTTTACACCTTAATTTCATGATCAACTTTAATATGTGGGCAATCTTAATTTGTGAGAAGCAAGTATTAAGCATATTAGTTAATGTAACATCAGTCTTAATATGTGAGCAATGAGTATTAAGCAGATAAGATATATCAAATCAACACATAGACATCATGCACATAGACAATAGATATAAGTGGAAACCCATAAGGGAGAAAACAACATCTTATTATTGTTGTGATGCAAAGGCAAGCTCCAACTCCCTTTCACCACTGATTTTCTGTAGGCACCAACCTATAGGAGGCTCCTACCTCAATTATGCAAGCTACAACTTGCAAGGAAGCTCCAACTCCCATCAATTTTCTGCAGGCTACAACCTACAGGAGGCTCCTACCTCAGTCAGCTACAGCTGACATATATCAAGCTACAACTTGATATGGAAGAATCAACTCCCATCTATTTTCTGCAGGCTACAACCTATAGGAGGCTCCTACCTCAGCCAGCTACAACTAACTTCTATCAAGCTACAACTTGACATGGAAGCACCAACTTCCTCACATTACAATAAAATCATATGTTGATTTACCTTGGATATCAGCTCTGTTCCGTTCCTTCTTCAGTGTTGTCCTCTAGCTTTCATATCTGCCTCATATCATTTTTGGATCTTCACAGCTTCTCTATTTGCTCCTCCTTCTTCTTACCCTCTCTTCTTCAATTCTCCATTCTCTAACCTCTCTATGCATATCAATGTGATATCATTTATAGAGTTCATCACATGACTATTTGTATTCCATAGGGAATTCAAAGTGAACAACCATGACTCTTTGACTTCTGCCTTCTCTTTTCTTTATCCAACTCATTCAGAGGAATATAACAATATGTATACATTTCAGTTTTACAGTGGAGTTTTTTTTTCCTATCGGATACTTTCCCTTGCATCACAAACAATATAAAATCAATTAAAACATTTACATTCACAGTTTTAGTTACATACATCAATTTCACTCAGCCCCTTTTCTGGCCTTTAGCTTTGCTGGTTTTGTCTTTTATTTTGCTGCTAAGTAACTGTTCTGCATACCTCTGTTCACCATGCCTGTAAAATGCCCTATGAATTTTTCAGTTTCTGCATACTCTCCTTCTTTCTGTTTATGTACACCTGTCAAGCCCACATTTTCATTCCTGTGCATGTAAAAATGCATTCCCATTAATGTGCCCTATACAAATTCCGATCTGGGCAATTTATGTTCATTGCGGAAGCTCATTTCATAAATCATTGCAGAATTTACCTTTAACACTATGGTTAGAACCCAAATATTACAAACATACACGGGAGCATTTCTTTTCCTTAACACCCTGCAGTTATAACTCATAAAATGGCAACTAATTGTGGAAGTTTCTTATTTCAGAATCTATGGTTAAAACCATAGAAATAAACCCACAACGCATGTAAATACTCTTCCCTTTTGATACACCAACCAACCTTTATATCTAGAGTCACATTTATAATTGGCACCTTTCCTTCTATCAGACCTTTGGTTAAAACCATAATCAATACATTTTTTTATATCGCTAACTTTGAATAAAACTCAATGTATTCGGGCCCACATCCTGATTCAATGCATTTCATAACTCTCGCACCCTTTGTAATATTTCATGTCAGCGATAATATATTAATCATATATTATATCCTCTATCAAACATTATAACAGGCCTTGACTTAGATTTAAACCCCCGGTGATAACACCAATGCAAATACTCATTATACATCAACTTCCGCAACCTCCACAACATATTATAACAGTCGGGCCCACTCATACAGTTCAACCACATTTTATAAAATCTCGGGTCCGCAAATGTTTAAACCCAAGCTTGTTAGCATATTTAATTGCCTTCAGGGTCCACCACTTATCATTCACCTATCAACCATAATATATATCAATGCCCCGATCAACTGTTATAACATATATAATAAACCTTGGACCCTGCGCTCGTATGATGTTTCACTTAATATAAACCTTGACTTTGGTTTAATAACCAACCACCAACATTTTAAAACATTTGGGCCCCGCAACATTCGACTTTAAGCTTTGGGTTATATTTTAAATATCAACATACACTTTGATTCGAGCCCACAACAGCTTACCTCGACAAATTTCTAAACCGGATCTAACGGTCCACAACTTATCGCGCTCCACCTCCAATTAAACCCTCATCCGACGGTCCTCACGCAATATAACGCAATTTAACTACATGAGTGTTAATCCTCCAAAATCGCGCAATGAACTGGGCCCTGGTAGTTAAACTACCCTTCGCATCCAACGGTTGACGCCACGTCGCATCAACACCAATGATCCAACGATCATAAACGAATTTCGCATTTTTTATTGAAACAAACTTTAACACCCAAATAAAATGCAAAATGGGTGGTTTCGAAATACCACCTGGGCCACGTGCCAGGCTCCAAACCTAATCACGTTATTTTTCCGAATACATCTTACCGGTTAAAAACTTTGTGAATACCATTAGTGGGTTATAAAACTCGTTTTCTCTGTTCACTATTTCGCTTCGGGTTCCTTCCGGCTCAAGGTTCCGCTTCTTTCCGTTTCAACATTTGGTTTGTTACCAATCCTCTACGCTTTTAGTTATATAGCCTCCGCCCTCACTCTTTCACTGGTTATTAACTCCTTCAACAGGTTCATTCCAGATCCACGATCTCCACACATGTCTTAACAGGATTTAACACTACTAATTTATACTATGATTCGATTCACATCGTCAAAAAGAGCCATCGCACTTTATTATCTGTCTTCTATGACTTCAAATGGTTTTAAGCCCTCTACTCTTACTTCTTCAATTTGTTGGGCTTCATTTCACTAAAAGCCCAGATATGATTTTATTGGCCATATCTTATTGCACCGGTTGGTTCACAACAGGATGCTCAATCCCGGCATACACACAATATCGATCCTCATTCAACTTCACGGCTTCATTAACCAAAAACCCTTTATCTTGCACTGTGTATTTTCAAATAATATGCCCAATTTCCTTTGAACCACTATATTGATATTAATTATGCTTCAATTTCACCCAGAACATATTAAAACCCAATTACAGGGTCTATCAATGTATACTAGAATTCTGAATCAATCTCCTCATTCATATATAAGAGATAAAATACAAAGAATTCACTTACAAGCCTCCTGTCTTGGCCAGATCTTCAAGTCAGATGGCCTTTTTCAAAATCAATAGCCCTTCTCTAACTCTGCCTCTCCAGCTTTCCAGGTCTCTGCTTCTTCCTGGTGTATGAGCTACCTCTTTTGCTGCCTTTTCTCCTTATCTGTATCCTTTGTGCTCCTTTTATGCTTTCTTACTGCTGCCTCTCTACTACTTTGCTTCTTTGCTGCCTCTGCTACCTGTCTTCTACATTGCCTTATTGTTGGTTTAGGTGCTGCTCCTTTGTGTTTCTTTTCCATCAATGACAACATTTCCAACAGTCTCCCCCTTTGGCATTGATGGAAATACACTTCCTCTGCTTGCCTTTTAGAAGACCCTTTTTTCTTTTCCTCCCCCTTTGACATCAATGGCAAAGGGTTGCACAATTCTCGGTGTAGATTCTATCTTTTCATTTCTTCTCTCTGAGTTGAGTTTAGGCCCTCTTCTTCTGACTTTGTACCTTGCTCCAAACTGGTGTACAAGAGTTGTTTAGAGAACACTTTTGAGAATATTTGAACTTGTATATACATAGTAAGTTGATACCATTCCAAAGCATAGATTCCTTGCACTTATATAGAGTGTAGGTGATGACAACCATATATAATCAGACTTGTATAATCAGAGATGCATCATTGGATCAATACTTAAAGATTTTGAATGCTCCATGTGACATATCAAACTTGCTTCAGCCATACTTCAGTCTATATTATAATCTTCATCTACAATGCATATCTATTGAGGAAGGTTGTAGATGGAGTAAGTATTTTTCTGCAATGCACATCTACAGTACACATATGTTCAATTGTGATGATGCCAATATATCTTTTATTGATTTTGTTCACATTTCCTTCATGTTGGTGTTGATATGATCTAGGATGCTGACAAGGATATTACACTCAATAGCTAAAAGGTCCTTGTTACTGATGTGATCAATGAATCAACCTCTTTTCAATGATCAACTAGTCCTTCATACTTCAGATATTTTAATTGTTCTATCAAGATGATATTCCACAAAAACATATTCAAGATGTTTAATTTAAATCTCAGCAAACAGACTTCACATGGTGTTATGAATGATCTTAAGAAATAGGCCTTGAAGATATCTGTACTGACTTCAGGAAGGCGTGCAGTTATGTATAGAAGTAGATACTACTTCAATGCTCAATATAATGCTTCAAGTGTAAACAAAATACTGATCCTTTAGTACTACTACTGACCTTTTCATGCTGAACGCAGATAACATTGGGAATACTATCTTGATGTACTTTTGCCATAATCCTTTGATCCTGAGGACCTGTACCATACTACTGCTCCACTGATAACACCTAGTATTCTGTTGATAGGCATGCTACTTGTACCTAAATACTAATTGATACTACTTTGATAAACCATGTAGTCATTTCACTTCAGTTTTCACATTAACCCATAATTAAGACATCCTTCATAAATTATACTATTGATCTTTCCATTGTTCACACCGACAGTCATCAATATCCTGAATTTGATCTTGGCATCATTAACCATTTTCTTATTCTGTCATTATGTTCAAAGGAATGTCACTGCATTTTCCTTTCTAAGACTGCTTCAGAATCATTTCTACTTTAAGTACAATTCAACTGTTCTAACATAATGATCTTAGGGAAGACATCTTCAATTTCTTTACTAGGAATCTTCATGGGCAGATCACTCAGAGATTTATCGCTTACTTAATTGTGCTCCTTCAAGGGTCCTATTCATAGATGAATGATGTAATGACATAATGATGATAGGCACATTTCTTACTCATCCTTCTTAATGTGAATCATAGTTAATTCTAGATGTTCCCTATATCATCATGGATGCTTTCTTCCTTCTCTTCTTCCATCAATCTGTCAGCTCTTGTGTGATTCAGGTATTCTTCTTCCTCTGTAGTTCTCTGCTAGAGGAATTGTCCTTTCTCTTCTTGATCTTATAGCTATTCTCATTCCAAGGAGCTCTTCTTAGACTACTTTCATGGGGACTATTTTTGAACTACTCTCCCCCTGGGATGTTGCTTCATATCTATCACTGGTAGGATATTTGTGTTGCTTCCTAGAGCAGCTCCCCCTGAGACTATGATGTATTCATTTTTTTATTGAGGTAACAGGCTCCCCCTTTCTCTTTTCCTTCCATACTTTATTGGGTTTCTTCATAATGTCTGCACTCCTTTTTTATTCATAGCTTTGTTTGATTTCATTAGATTCCATCCTCTGTATAGAGTTCTTTAATATATATGGCAGTTTACAGTATTTTGCTTTGTGACCAAGCTTGAGGCATACATAACATCTTATTTTACTAAGGTATGTTTGAGCTGATGTACAATACTGTGTTCCCCTTTTTTAATACAATTTACATTCAACCGATTTATGTCCAAAATTATTGCATGCATAACAGTAGCCATGGAAATTATTTGTGTACCTAGTGAAAGATTGTCTTTTTCATTTTCTTGCTTGAGGGGTTCTTCTTATTTGCTGCATCTTTTGTTGGTTAAAGTTGCTATGCCTTGTCTTACAATGAGCTACAATATGTCCTGGTTTATGACATGAGAAACATGTGATATGTTTCATAGGAGGAAAGAACCTCCTTTGACATCTTCCGAGTTTTTTCAATTCATCCTTAGGAGCGTGTGAGCCTTTTGCAGCTGATTGTTTCATCCTCTCATTCTCTGTCCTTTCATGTTGTTGTGTGTTTCTGCTTGTTTCTTTACAACTCATGTTCTTGCTTGCTTCTACTTCTGTAGGAATCTTCTGAGCTGCTTCATTATCCTTTACTGCTTTTACAAAGATGATTTTCCTATTGTCTTCTACCTTGGACTTACTGGTTTCTCCTTCATATCCTATCCCATCCTTTATGAGAGGTGACCTTTGAGCATTTAGCATCCTGTCCAATTGTTCAGAGCTTTTCATTTTAGGTGTATTCATTAATAATTATCTTTGGGCTTTTTCTAATTTCTTTCTCAGGCACACAACTTCTTCTTCCAATTTTTTGCATTCAATACTTTTCTCTCTCATTTGTTGCAGCAGAGTGTCTTCTAATTTCCTTGATTCTTCAAGTTGTGTCTTCAGGTCAACAATTTCTTTCTTATCTTCATATTCTCTCTCATCATGTATTTGCACCAATGTCTTCAAGTCTTTGTTCTCATTCTCCAATCTTTCTATTTCAGTCAAGGCTGTGTCAAGTTTGGATTTTTCCTCAACTGTTATTTCTTCATGGTTCTTACTTCCATTCCCACTAGTAGGTACCTCATTTGATTGAACATTTTCCTGTTGACATGAATTTTTCTTCTTCTTAATTCTCTTCTCCTTCTTGACAATGCAGTCATTAGTGTCTACTTCATGCATGAAATGCAATCTATCCCAGATTTCTTTTGCAGAGGTTAAATCCATTATTAAATAAAGATCCTTGTTATGAAGATTGTTATATATCACACAATTAGCCTTGGAATTCCGTTGTTGTTCTTGCAAAGAGGGAGAGTATGTGCAGTAACCATCACATACAAGTTTCCATACTTCGAGTTCATAAGCCAATAATGTTGTTTTAACCTTATCTCTCCATTCAGGAAATTTTGTTGTATTTAGCACAGGTATATTTTGATAGTCCATGACTCAACCAGATCTCCTTCAAGCTATCAGGCTTACACCAAAGGAACCAACTCCGATACCAATTTTTGAACCCTTAGTCAAACTGAGAGGGGGGGTGAATCAGTTTAACACATTCATAGACTTTTAAAACTTTCCTTTAAACTTGTTTACACCTTCATTTCATGATCAAATTTAATATGTGGGCAATCTTAATTTGTGAGCAGCAAGTATTAAGTAGATTAGTTAATGTAACAGCAGTCTTAATATGTGAGAAACGAGTATTAAGCAGATAAGATATATCAAATCAACACATAGACATCATGCACATAGAAAGCATATATAAGTGGAAACCCATAAGGGAGAAAACCACATCTTATTATTGTTGTGATGCAAAGGCAAGCTCCAACTCCCTCTCACTACTGATTTTCTGTAGACGCCAACCTACAGGAGGCTCCTACCTCAATTCTACAAGCTACAACTTGCAAGGAAGCTCCAACTCCCATCAATTTTCTGCAGGCTACAACCTACAGGAGGCTCCTACCTCAGTTAGCTACAACTGACATCTATCAAGCTACAACTTGATATGGAAGCACCAACTCCCATCTTTTTTCTGCAGGCTACAACCTACAGGAGGCTCCTACCTCAGCCAGCTACAACTAAATTCTATCAAGCTACAACTTGACATGGAAGCACCAACTTCCTCACATTACAATAAAATCATATGCTGATTTACCTTGGATATCAGCTCTGTTCTGTTCCTTCTTCACTGTTGTCCTTAATCTTTCATATCTGCCTCATATCATTTCTGGATCTTCACAGATTCTCTATCTGCTCCTCCTTCTTCTTACCCTCTCTTCTTCAATTCTCCATTCTCTAACCTCTCTATGCATATCAATGTGATATAATTTATAGAGTTCATCACATGACTATTTGTATTCCACAGGGAATTCAAAGTGAACAACCATGACTCTTTGACTTCCACCTTCTCATTTCTTTATCCAGCTCATTCAGAGGAATATAACAATATGTATACATTTCAGTTTTATAGTGGAGTTTTTTTTTTCCTACCGGAGACTTTCCTTTGCATCACAAACAATATAAAATCAATTAAAACATTTACATTCACAATTTTAGTTACATACATCAATTTCACTCAGCCCCTTTTCTGGCCTTTAGCTTTGCTGGTTTTGTCTTTTCTACTGCTATTAAGTAACTGTTATGCATACCTCTATTCACCATGCCTGTAAAATACCCTGTGAATTTTTAATTTTCTGCATAATCTCCTACTTTTTGTGTATGTACACCTGTCAAGCCCACATTTTCATTTCTGTGCGTGTAAAAATGCATTCCCATTAATGTGCTCTATACAAATTCTGATTTGGGCAATTTTTTTTCATTGCGGAAGTTACCTTTAACACTATGGTCAGAACCCACATATTACAAACATACACGGGAACATTTATTTTCCTTAACACCCTGCATTTATAACTCATAAAATGGCAACTAATTGTGGAAGTTTCTTATTTTAGAATCTATGGTTAAAACCATAGAAATAAACCCACAACGCATGTAAATTCTCTTCCCTTTTTATACACCAACCAACCTTTATATCCAGAGTCACATTTATAATCAGTACCTTTCCTTCTATCGGACCTTTGGTTAAAACCATAATCAATAAATTGTTTTATATCGCTAACTTTGAATAAAACTCAATGTATTCGGGCCCACATCCTCGTTCAATGCATTTCATAACTCTCGCACCCTTTGTAATATTTCATGTCAACGATAATATATTAATCATATATGATATCCTCTGTCAAACATTATAACAGGCCTTGACGTAGATTTAAACCCCTGGTAATAACACCAATGAAAATACTCATTATACAATCAACTTTTGCAACCTCCACAGCATATTATAACAGTTGGGCCCACTCATACAGTTCAACCACATTTTATAACATCTCGGGTCCGCAAATGTTTAAACCCTAGCTCGTTAGCATATGTAATTTCCTTAGAGGTCCACCACTTATCGTTCACCTATCAACCATAATATATACCAACACCCCAATCAACTGTTATAACATATATAATAAACCTTGGACCCTGCGCTCGTATGATGTTTCACTTAATATAAACCTTGACTTTGGTTTAATAACCAGCCACTAGCATTTTAAAACATTCGGGCCCCGCAACATTCGACTTTAAGCTTTGGGTTATATTTTAAATATCAACATACACTTTGATTTGGGCCCACAACATCTTACCTCGACAAATTGTCGAACCGGATCTGACGGTCCACAACTTATTGTGCTCCACCTCCAATTAAACCCTCATCCGATGGTCCTCGTGCAATATCACGCAATTTAACTGCACAAGTGTTAATCCTCCAAAATCACGCAATGAACTGGGCCCCGGTATTTAAACTACCCTTCACATCCAATGGTTGACACCACGTCACATCAACACCAATGATCCAACGATCATAAACAAATTTTTCATTTTTTATTGAAACAAACTTTAACACCCAAATAAAATGTGAAATGGGAGGTTTCGGAATACCACCTGGGCCATGTGTCAGGCTCCGACCCTAATCGCGTTATTTTTCTGAATACAGTTTACTGATTAAAAACTTTGCGAATACCATTAGTGGGTTATAAAACCTGCTTTCACTGTTCACTGTTTCGCTTCGGGTTCTGTCTGCCTCAAGGTTCCGCTTCTTTCTGTTTAAACATTTGGTTTGTTACCAATACTCTGCACTTTTATTTATATAGCCTTCACCCTCACTCTTTCACTGGTAATTAACTCCTTCAACAGGTTTTTTCCAGATCCACGATCTCCACACATGTCTTAACAGGATTTAACTCTACTAGTTTCCACTATGATTCGATTCACATCGTCGAACAGAGCCATCGCACTTTATTATCTGTCTTCTATGACTTCAATTGGTTTTAAGACCTCTACTCTTACTTCTTCAATTTGCTGGGCTTCATTTCACTAAAAGCCCAGAAACGATTTTATTGGCCATATCTTATTGAGTCGGTTGGTTCACAACAGGATGCTCAATCCCAGCATACAAACAATATCAATCCTCATTCAACTTCACAGCATCATTAACCAAAAACCCTTTATCTTCCCCTTATCTTGCACTGTGTATTTTCAAATAATACGCCCAATTTCCTTTGAACCACTATATTGATATTAATTATGCTTCAATTTCACCCAGAACATATTAAAACCAAATTAAAGGGTCTATCAATGTATACTAGAATTCCAAATCAATATCCTCATTCATATATAAGAGATCAAATACAAAGCATTCACTTACAAGCCTCCTGTCTTGGCCAGATCTTCAAGTCAGATGGCCTTTTTCAAAATCAATATCCCTTCTCTAACTCTGCCTCTCCTGCTTTCCAGGTCTCTGCTTCTTCCTGGTGTCTGAGCTGCCTCTTTTGTTGCCTTTGCTCCTTGTCTATCTCCTTTGTGCTCCTTTTATGCTTTCTTACTGCTGCCTCTCTGCTACTTTGCTTCTTTGTTGCCTCTGATACATGTCTTATACATTTCCTTATTGCTAGTTCAGGTGCTACTCCTTTGTGCTGCTTTGCCATCAATGACAACATTTCCAACAAAAATAAAACCTGAAAGTGAGCAAGTCCAAATGCCACTACTTTTACTTTTTACTACAAGAATAATGATTATGTGCAGAGTGTTAATAAATGCCATAATCCATGATCAGTTAAACAGTTTAATCTTAACTTGTCATGTTTTCAATTTCATGTTTTAGATAGAGAATAAATATTTGTCAAACAATTTAAACTTGAAAAATCATTAGATAGGTAGAGAATAATGAGGAGCTCAACAATTTAATCTGAGCCCTTGGATGAAATAAGGTAGATCTAGCTAGTTTTATGCTTTTAAAGAAAATGTTTTAAGGTTGCAAGCCTAAATGCACCTGCAAAATGAAGAAAAATTGTTAGAAATAGAAGTTGGGTAGGTAGAAAGCAGTGGAGAAATCATGTAAATAATACATCATCAAGAAAAATCACTAATTTCCCCTCTCGTATGAATATTCAGCATTCTAACCTATCAGTCAAACAGGCTCAGAGCATTTCTCTGACTTTTTTTGGGACCAGATCCAAGGCTCTATGACCGGTTAGTTAAAAATATTGAGTTCTTATGTTAAATCCTCATTTATCTTCATTTACCCTTCATTCATACATCAAAACCCATTTTTCCTAAGTAAGCACACATTCTTTCTTAGTAAAATTGTAACCCTAGAATAATTTACTTCACCCCTTCATAAGCATTCATAAAAACCCACAAAATTACATCTACCCTTAGTATTAGTGAAAGAAATATAAAAATGAGAAATGCTTGATTTTATACCATACTTAGAGACAATATGTATTTTGTTTTATTACACTACCTTTTCATATTAACATACTTTTATTAAATCCCTAAGAAATACCATCCCTTACTTATTAATTCCATTATATCTAACTACTCCAAAAAACCCCACTATTATAAATTTTTTACCAAAGTCTATTATCTCATGTGTGTAAATAAAAAACCAAAATTATAAAGCCCTTTGGTCTAAAATATTATCATTATTATAATGTATCCCACCCTAAAGTTTTTAAACTATCGAAAAAGGTTTAAAACACTATATAATACAATATACTAGCTCGTTCGCTTATGTTTTATTAAAAACATTTGACAAATGTTTTAAATAAATGTTAAACCCGCCTATACTATCATTAAAACATGTCATATATGTTTTATATCGTTTACCCCTTGGCCATATTATAAAGGTTTATATAGCCCCCACCACATATTAACCCTTCCGCTGCATATAATTAGACCCGGTCCCACCTTTCCACTTCAATGCAATTCCCAAACAAATCCTCACCGTTCACATTAAAATCTCAAATCTGACGGTCGACGTATAATACCGCATAGAAAAGGTGAAAGACCATCTAACATCCAAAGTCACACGAAATGGGTGGCTTCCCATCGACCCCTCCCCTCCACGTGGCCTCTCCTAACTGGATTGCGTGGGTTTTGTTTGAAACCACTTACCGCTCGTTAGCCACATGATAATCACCGGTTTTCGTCCATTCAACTCTGAAACCGCCTCCCACTAGACAAGACCTGCATTCAATGAAAATTCATACATTTTAATGAAACCTTTGGTTAATGTGTTAATTCATGTATATTTTGAGTTTAACCATTGTTTTTCTTCCCTGGCTATATAAGTCTGCTAAAGCCCCTAGTTGCCATTTTAAACACTCAGAACCTCCGAATTCATCAAAAGAAACTCGTAAAGACCTCTGAGGAGCTACACCTGCTCCAAATGAACCACTGAAATTATCAAATCAACCAAAAACTGAAGAAACCTTTTAAAAAGTTGATACCTGCATTGAAACAAGTATTCTTCTGAGTTTTAAACCAGTAACTAAATTGAAAAAAAAAAATTAAAGAAAGAGAATCAGTTCAAAGACAAGAAATTGAATAATCAAATTGCTCAAAAGTCCCAGAAATAGGCCAAACTATGGCAAAATTTTCCCAGGAACCATAGTTGTCTATTGCGCAATATTTTCAAGGAAATGTATTAGTTTTTCACAGTTTAATGATCAATTTCAAGCTCTAAAAGGCCAGAAATCCTCTGCAGGTGCCCTAATCTTTTGTAAATCCTTTTTCAACAGAGTTTTAACCCATTTTTCAGTCAAAAAACTTAGAAAACCCCTGTTTTCTATTTTATACCAGTTTTTAAAGCCTCAGAACTTATTTGAGAAACCTAATTGAGCATAAAATCCAAAAATACATTCTATTTTGCTAAATTTTCCCAATCAAGCCTCTACTATAGTAAAATTGCCTCTGCAAACAGTTTAAACTTGCAGAAGCCAATCAAAATGCCTAAAAAATAGAGTGTAAACAAGCTTGAAGGTTCTAAAACTCCTAAACCTACTCCTGCCATGACTCCAAATACTGCAATTGTAGTCAACCCATTACAACCCCCAATTGTTGATATTGAGCATATTCCCCTAGCTTATATTGACTACAAAATAGCTGATCCTATAGTTGAATTCAATCTATTAGATATCCACAATTGGTTTTTTGAAAAATCTTTAGATGATCATGAAGAAGTTCATATTTGAGATTCCAATTTACCCAAATATGTAGTCCCCTGACTCACCCTTTTCAAGAAATTATCAGATTATGTCACCAGTACTATATTCCTGAACAAAGAGCTATTTTGAATGCAAATAAATAGGTCCTATTTACCATCACTGCAAAGTTAATAGACCAAATGTTGCAGCTTCAACCAGACCCCCAAGCAGTCCCTTTGTCTATTGAAGCCCTCACTAAACTATACATTGGCTTAGACTTTCCTAAAAGGTTTATGATTTTTCAGACTTTTATGCCCTGCATGTTGAAATTCCCAAGTTAAACCCTCCATATTCAACTTCCAAGTTCCCTGAAGGTTCAAGGCATGTAATCTCTATGCTTTCCTTCATACTTGGGTATTTTATTGATGAGTCTATCTTGGGATTTTTGCCCACCTTTTTTCCAGGAAAACCACCTTCAGTTATATTTGACTTTGCTGGTGTCATTGCTGATAGTATTCACTATAAATTGACTAATTTACAGTTGGAAGGAGTATTCAGATATACCTCCTATATTTTCCACTTGTTTCTATTCTTTCAATCAGAGAGCTTTCCAATTTCACTTCAAAAGTTGGATATAGAAGGAAAACCTCTATCAATTATCTTATGGACATCCATACTCAGAAAATAAGGCACAAATTTCAGTTATTCATAGTTTGAAAAGTTGTTTTTACATCCATTGACCACTATGTTGACTAAAACAGGGAAGCCTAGAATAGGTGAGGAAATGAAGAAAATATTGCAGTTATCACAACAAAGAAAAGTAGGTGATTGGTATTTGTATGATAAATTCACTGAAATCGGAGTTTTTGGTTCTAACTTGTTGCCTTACAAGTTACCCAAGCATCCATCAATGATGATATTTTCCTTGAATTACATTAGGTAGATCCTAAATTCATATTCAATTAATTTCATGGCAGCCAAAAAGAAGACCCAATTCAAACTCAAAAATCAAATTGGGCCTTTCATATGTAATCACAAAGATGCAGAAAAGGAAGCAGCAAGTCAACTACTGGAATATAAATTAGAAGAAAGATTCCCATGGAATTATGATCCACAAGGGATCTTAAGTAAACTAAGGGTAAAATTTAAATTGACACCCTTTATCCATGAATCAAAGCCTGAAGTAGAAAAGTTTTCTAATCAAATTGAGTGGGTTGAAAACACTTTAACAGAGGCAGTAAACCAAAGCAATACTAGTCATACTTTGGAAATTTCCATACAACCTGTTAGTGACCTATAAATATAGGATTCATAATTTTGACTTGACTAATGGTAATATTGTAAATATGTACATACTTTTCTTTCTGCAAATTGTATTCTCATATTTTATAAATAAAAAAAAAATCAAAAAATCAAAATCAAAAATAAATAAAAAAATCAAAAAGAGGGTAAAAAGTCCTAAAGGAAAAACAAAAGGAATAAGAAAAAATAGTATACCCCAAAAGAAAAAGATGAATAAAACATGAAAGTGTGCAAGTATAAATGCCACTACTTTTTACCTTTTGTATTTGATTATGGCAAAGTATCAATAAATTCCATAATCTGTGATGAGTTGAACAACTTAATCTTGACTTGTCAATTTTCAATTTCAAATGTTTTAGATAGAGAATAAAGAATTGTCATACAGTTTAATCATGACAGTTCAGTATTTAGGTGGAGAATAAATAAATCCAATAGTTTAATCTGGATTCCTGGATGAAATAAGTGTAGAATTAGATCGTTTTATTGCTTTCAGAAAAAATAAATGTTGTAAAGGTTGCTAGCACAAATGCCCCTCATCAAAATGGAAGAAAAAATGTTAGCGGTTAAAATTGGGTAGGTATAAGAAGGTGAGAAGCATCATTGTAAATATTATTCACCAGGGCTGCAAATAACTAACTTCCCTTCCCCATAGCCATTTATCATTCTAAAACTATCAATCAGAAAGGCTCAAGGCATTTCCTTGACTTCTGTTGGGACCAGACCCAAGGCTCTATGGCTGATCAGTTGAAAGTGTTAAATGTCTATATTAATCCCTAAAATCACATCATTTTCCATTCATGCATTCATTTCCCTAAAAATCATAAGTAAAAACCTCATTTTTACTTAAAGATACTCTAATTCCCATTTGATTAATTTCCCACATCACATGAAAACATAAAACCCTCAAAATCACATTTTATCCTAAGTTTAAGTGATGAAGTTATTTTAATGAAAATTTACCTTTAAAACTTCACTTTTCTTAGTTATGTTGATGTGTTTTGAGTATACATTTTCCCCTTGTCATATTAACTTTAACTTATTTAATAACTCCCTATAGAATAACATTTTCCTATATTATATAATTCCCTTTTATAAAATAACCCCAAAAACCCATTAATATAACTTTAGCCAAAGTTAATTATCCCCACATGTGTAAATAAAACCCACATTATACCCTCTTTGGCTAAATATATCATTATATAAATATCCCACCCTCTATGGTTATTAAATCAACTTCATTTAATTAACTATATAATAAAAATACTCAAAAAATTATTAAACATGTTTCAATATGTGTTTAAAACAAAAAAACATAAAACCTGAAGTTTAATTTAAACTAAACTTCACTAGACCCATCCCTCTATCTATATTTTCCCTTCCCGACTCCCTTAACCCAAGGTTAAAACTATAACCTTATCTATTTTTTGTGATATGTACTCCATTACCGCAGTCTTTAACCTTAATTAAAACCCCTTTATACCCCTCCCGACCACTTTTTCCTATGTATAAAGTCGGTTTATATATAAACTTTAACAAAATCCTCTGGGCCATTGGGTCTAATCTCAGCCATTAGATCCTTATTAACCTTTTGATCCGACGTTTCTCATAAAACGCGATAATCCTATCTCCATGCTCCTTCATTCCCTATCGCATAGTTGATCATCCTTTGTAATCCAACAGCTCATATGCAACCTGATAACTCATTATTCTTGACCCCACCATCCTTATCGCACTTAATGTCTATCGTATATCTCCACTCACCAGATCCTACGGCCACTATTCAAGGCTCTGGCCCCACTACATTACCCCGCAGCTTTCAATTTAATCTTGACCATTCACTTATCATAATCAAATCCAACGGTGATAATCCCATATTTCACGATGAAAATAGTCGACCCAAGTTTCCAAAAAATTACGCGATATAAGTTGTTTCCCAATACCACCCTCTACCGACGTGTCAAAATTCTATTCGATCGCGTGCAAAAAGTGAAATTCAGCTTACCACCTCTAAGCTACGCGAAAACCGCCCGATCCCAAATCAAAACCGCTCCCACCATTCCTGTAATAAATGTGACTGAATGTGATATGACTTAAGGTTTTATGCCTTGGTTTTTAATTATTTTCATAAGCAGTTCACGTATTTACCATACAAAACACTGAGAAACCTTCACAAAACCTCCCGACACCATTTTTGAGCCATTTATGAACCAGTTTGACTTCACAGTACTATTTTTACTCTGAAACTGGTCCCAGAGAAGTTTCACGACCTCTGTCGGTCAAATTCAACATAATTGAAGATTGTTGCAGTTCAGAAACTTCATTGACTGCAATTATACCTTTAACAGGTATTTTTCCGTCAAAACCAATCCATAAAATCTTCAGTTTCAAAGGAAATTAAGCTAATTAAACTGCCATTTACCAAAAGAAAGCCAAATTTCCCTTCTGAGGAATACCAAAAACCTCCAAAATACAGGGTAAACCCTTCAAAATTTCCTCAGACTCCACATTTTCCATTTTATCAGGTTTTAACCCATTCAAAGATCATTTTCACTGCTGAACTTGATCTAAAATATCCTCCGTGCATAAAAAACTCTTTTATCATCCAGAACCATACTCAAAGTCTGAATTTGCCAGTGAATCCTTTCAATTTCCCCTTGTTTCCTAAAAATCAACTTAGCAAACAGTTTAATCTTGCTTTGTTCATCCAAAATTGTTAATATTGCAACAAGATGATGAGCTTAGTGAAAAGAGTCGTCTTCACTAAGTGGGCCCGCAGGCTATTTTTGGCGCAAGTCTATTTTTAGACTATGTCTCTTTTTAGACATGTTGATCATATTCTATGAGTTGCAGGATGCTATTTGTGGATGGTTGGTCAAGTTGGAAAAATATATGGACTTCTATTTTTAGACATATTTGGCGGAATCTATTTTTAGATTGCCAGTCTAAAAATAGATATGTCGAATATTATTATCTCTTAATAATATTTGGACTATAAACATTATCTTATTCTCTTGGAGCACTTCAGTTAAGTGCACAGATGTGGCACAGGAGCTAACAGAAGGAATTACGCTATTCCTGAGGGTTAAGTGGATCTATTTCATGGAGACTTCAGTTAGAACTCATGTGATAGAGTTTAGTGGACTTATTGAGGTAGTTGGTGGAGTTGTGTTCAGTTTAACTGAGTTAAACATAGTTGAGTTAGTTGTATCTAGTCTAACTGATTGATACACTAGTGAGAGTGGTGTGAATTAATTATTAATTAATTCACTAATTATTAACTCATTAATCAACTAAAGAATACATCAGTTAACTATAGTGCATGGACAATTTCAGTGGAGACTAGTGAAGAGGTAGGTGAAAGAGCAGTGTGACTATCAGTTGTGACTATAGTGTTGCATGATTTGCAACACACAGTGGTTGGAGATGCCAATGAGGATTGCATGAGCAAGGCTGGACCAATTCGAGTTCATTCAGAGCCATTCTTCAGCAGTGATTGCGCAGTAGAGACAGGCTAGCAGGTGGCAGAGATTGGTGCATGGGATTTGCTAGATCAGACCTGATTAGTGTGTAGCAATTGGAGATTGTAATGAGAGCTTGTGAGGAGCTTTGTATGATGATTGTTACATGATATCTATGACATATAATATACAGATAGTTGGGGGTTTTCATCTTTAAGCTTTCCCATAAATTACTGTGTTCATATGTGTGAATTTTTATGGTTTTAATGTGTGCATGCAATTGATTTAATTTCCACAAGTAATGATCAATAGTATAAGAGATTTTGTATTGTGCATGAAGTTAAAATAATGTGTGATCAGGAGAATCTCAGATGTATAACGCATTATTTATATAGTTTCTACATGGTATCAGAGCGATATTGATCATTGGAGCAATTGCAAATCATTGAAGCAGTTGAGTTTGGTGCTGGTGGAATTCGAATTTGCAGTACTGTTTTCTTGGTGTCGAAGTTGAGATATCTTTTAGCGGATTGTGATTGGAGTATTCCCTTGAGGGAAGCTTGAATTATATTTCATGGAAGGACAGGATGGAGGCAATGCTAGAGGATAATGGGTTGAAGGAGTTCATAGATGCAGAAATTCCAAAGCCTGCTTCTAGCGATGCTGCCGCACTTGACGCATGGAAAAAGAAGACAGAAAAATGTCAAAGGATTCTGTTGGAAGGTGTGAAGGATCACATAGTTTCCAGCCTTCATGGTAAAGATTCTCCATTCTTGATGTGGAAAGCATTGACAAACTTGTTCCAAAGCAAGAGAGACCAGAGGAAGTTGGCACTCAAGGATAAACTCAGGAATATAAAAATGGAGAAAGGCGACAGTATACCCAAGTACCTCATGAAGTTTATCCATTGCAGGGATGAGCTGGGAAGTGTGGGGGTTACTGTAGATGATGAGGACTTGGTGAGCTTGGATCTCCTTGAGCTTCCGAAGAGTTTTCATTCCTATCAGGACTCTATCAATGGTCAGGAGAAACTGCAAGGATGGGAATGACTTTGGTCAGATCTTGTGCAGGAGGAGATAAGGCGGAGTACCAGGGATGGATCTTCATCAAAGAATGAAGATCAAGAAAATTGCGCTTTGGCTGCCAAAGCAAGGAAGGGGAAGAGCAAGAAAAATGCTTCTCAATCCGATGCGAAAGGCAAGAAGTAAGACATGTCCAAGGTGAAGTGCTTTCACTGTCACCAACACAAGCATTACACCACTAATTGTCCACAGAAGAAGAAAAATAAGTAGGCTACTGGATTTGCAGCTGAAGAGGCCTTAGCCTCGCAGTTTGAGTTGGATTTTTCACTGATAACATGCTTGGTCTCAAGTATGATGGGATCAGTGTGGTTTCTTGACAGTGGTGCATCATTCCACATGACCGGAGACAAAGATTTGTTTGTTGATCTGGATGAGAAGGATCTTGGAGTGCACATCGAGATGGGCGATGATGGCAGATACAGTGCGACCAGTATCGGGACCATTTCCTTTGAGAGGGAGTCTGGTAAACCCTTCGTATTGAAGGAATTCATGCATGTTCCAGGATTGAAGAAGAATCTTATCTCTATGGCGATGTTGGAAGACAAGGGATATGATGTTGTCTTTATCGAGGGAAAGGCTTTCTTGCGCAGTAAGGCAACTGGTGAAACCCAGAGGATAGGGGTTCAAGTTAAGAACCTTTATCAATTGCAGGTATATGGCTGTGCAGTAATGGCAGGCAACGCAGAACGAGTGGTGAGCCGAGATGAGGGCGAGCTATGGCACAGGAGATTAGGCCATCTTCACCATGGTGCTTTGAAATTTTTGCAGCAGATTTCTACCAGGCTTCCCAAAGGTACACTTGTACAGTCAGATCAGTGTAATGGATGTACTTTGGGAAAATTTATGAAAGCCACCTTTCATGAGAAGGATAGTCGCGCCATGATGATCCTTGAGAGAATTCACACAAACGTGTGTGGACCTTTCTCAGTAGCTTCGACAGCAAAGCACATGTATTATGTGATCTTTGTTGATGATTTTTCTCGTAAGTACTGGATCTTCTTCATGCAGAAGAAGAGCAAGACATACTCAAAGTTCTGTGAGTTTAAGGCACTGGTGGAGAAAGAGTCAGGGAAGAAGGTGAAGGCTCTTAGGAGCGACAATGGTGGTGAATTAATCTCTGGAAAATTCAAGGACTTTTACGGTGCAGAAGGAATTCAAATAGAGCTCATAGCGCCTCATAACCCACAGCAGAATGGGGTCGCGGAGCGAAAGAACAGAACGATCGTGGGTGTTGCACGGGTGATGTTGCATGATCAAGGCCTTCCCATAAACTTGTGGTTTGAAGCTTGCAATACTACAGTTTATGTGCAAAACCATTGTCCTCACAGAGTACTTGGCATGAGTACACCCAAGGAGGCGTTTTCTGGTAAGAGGCCTGATATTTCTCATTTGAATATTTTTGGCTCACCTATTTACATTCATGTGACAAAGGATGCCAGGAAGAAGCTGGAGCCGACCGCAGAGGTTGGGATATTTGTGGGGTACATTGATACACCCCACAACTATCGAGTTTATTTGTTAGACAGTCGAAAGACTGTTGTGCGACGGGATATCAAATTTCATGAGGAGAAAGCCATGAAGTGTTTTCTTGAGAGGGAGCCACACTTGCATGCAGATGAGGAGCTATTATTTCCTAAGGATGAGCCTCAAGATGTGGATCAGCCACAAGAGGAGGTTCATGGAGTGGAAGAAACCACTCATGCAGCGCCAACCATTAGAGAGTGGAAGCGCACTACAGAAGCTAAGCGATTGAATCAAGATGCAGAGAAGATTTTAGGAGCACCTACATCATAGCACAGACAGAGACAGTCACCAGACCAATATACTGGATACATGGCTCTGATGAGCAAGTGTATTGTGACAGAACCATCCTCTTTCGAGGAAGTTGTGGAGGACCCTGCATGGGTAGTTGTCATGGTGGAAGAGTATGATTCGATTGTCAGAAACAGTGCATGGGAGATTTTCCCAAGGCCGGAAGGGAAATCAGTGGTAGGTTCAAGATGGATCTACAAAGTGAAGCAAGCAGCTGACGGGAGTGTGGAGAAGTAAAAGGAAAGATATGTTGCCCGGGGCTTCTCACAGATTGAGGGGATCGACTATGAGGAAACCTTTGCACCTGTCGCAAGGTATTCCTCCATACGGAAGATTCTTTCTCTCTCAGTGTAGATGCGGTGGCACATTCATCAAATGGATGTGAAGACTGCATTCCTCAATAGATTCATTGAGGAGGAGGTGTACATAGAGCAGCCCGAAGGTTTTGAAATCTTCAGCAGCGAGTCGCGTGTGTGCAGGCTCAAAAGAGAGTTGTATGGGTTGAAACAAGAAACTCGTGCTTGGTACACACGGATAGATAGTTATTTCACCAAACTTGGATTCTCCAAGAGTGAGGCAGATCTGAACCTATACCAGATTGTGGTGGAGGGTAAGTTTCTAGTCATTGTACTTTATGTATATGATTTGATTCTAACAAGTGATGAATTGTTGATACACTCATGCAAGGTTGATCTTGCAAAAGAGTTTGAGATGAAGGACTTGGGCCTCCTTCATTATTTCCTGGGATTAGAAATTTGGCAGCGCAGTGATGGATTGTTTGTGTCTCAAGGCAAGTATGCCCGGGAGATACTGGAGAAGTTCAACATGCAAGGTTGCAATCCTATCGAAACTCCTCTTCCCTGTGGATGGAGGAAAGAGGATGCGACATCGGCAGAGGTAGTGGATGCCACTGTTTACCGACAGTTGGTGGGGTCGCTTATGTATCTAGTCAATACACAACCTGACATATGCTACGTTGTTAACCAGCTTTCACAAGCTATGGTTAAGCCTACCAAGCTCTTTTGGAAGGCAGGCAAGCATGTATTGAGATATCTCAGAGGCACATCGGGATATGGATCTTGGTATAGACAGGAGGATGATTTGAGGCTGCATGGCTTCACGGACCGGTATCATCATATCAGAGATTGTGTGTAGCGGAAGATCATGTTACTTTCTTACATTCCTACGGAGGATCAGCATGTTGATGTCTTGACGAAGGTGCTCACCAGGAGAAAATTCGAATACCACGGAGGCAGGATCAAGGTGGCAGATAATCCCTATCTTTTTGAGAGGGAGTGTTGAGATTGCAACAATATTATGAGCTTAGTGAAAAGAGTCGCCTTCACTAAGTGGGCCCGCAGGCTATTTTTGGTGCAAGTCTATTTTTAGACATGTCGATCATATTCAATGAGTTGCAGGATGTTATTTGTGGATGGTTGGTCAAGTTGGAAAAATAGATGGACTTCCATTTTTAGACATATTGGGCAGAATCTATTTTTAGATTGCCAGTCTAAAAATAGATATGTCAAATATTATTAGCTCTTAATAATATTTGGACTCTAAACATTATCTTATTCTCTTGGAGCACTTCAGTTAAGTGCACAGATGTAGCACGGGAGCTAACAGAAGGAATTACACTATTCCTGAGGGTTAAGTGAAGCTATTTCATGGAGACTTCAGTTAGAACTCGTGTGACAGAGTTTGGTGGAGTTATTGAGGTAGTTGGTGGAGTTGTGTTCAGTTTAACTTAGTTAAACATAGTTGAGCTATTTGTATCTAGTCTAACTGATTGATACACTAGTGAGAGTGGTGTTAATTAATTATTAATTAATTCACTAAATATTAACTCATTAATCAACTGAAGAATACATCAGTTAACTACAGTGCATGGAAAGTTTTAGTGGAGACCAGTGGAGAGGTAGGTGAAAGAGTAGGTTGACTATCAGTTGTGACTATAGTGTTGCATGAATTGCAACACACAGTGGTTGGAGATGCCAATGAGGATTGCATGAGCAAGGCTAGACCAATTCGAGTTCATTCAGAGCCATTCTTCAACATTGATTGCGTAGTAGAGGAAGGCTAGCAGGTGGCAAAGATCGATGCATGGGATTTTCTAGATCGGACCTGATTAGTGTGTAGAAATTGGAGATTGTACTGAGAGCTTGTGAGGAGCTTTGTATGATGATTGTTACATGATCTATATGACATATAATATACATATAGTTGGGGGTTTTCAGCTTTAAGCTTTCCCATAAATTAATGTGTTCATATGTGTGAATTTTTATGGTTTTAATGTGTGAATGCAATTGATTTAATTTCTAAAAGTAACGATAAATAGTAGAAGAGATTCTGTATTGTGCATGAAGTTAAAATAGTGTGTGATCAGGAGAATATCGTATGTATAACACATTAGTTATATAATTTCTACAAAAATGACTAAGAAACAAGTAACTCCCAAGTCAGGGGGACCAAAATCCCATAAAAAGGTCTCAAGTAAGTTACCACAGGCTAAACCTTCAAAATTTGATAAACCTACTCCTGCAATCATAGCTAAAACCACTGAAGTTGTGAGACCTATACAACCTCCCATTACTTCTCAAGAAAGTAGCTCCTTGCTTGATCTTTATTATAGAATTTTTTATCCTTCAGTTGAATTCAACCTCTTAGAAGTCCACAATTGGTGTTTCAGAAAGTCTGTAGAAAAAGCCAAAGGTGATGTACCCATTTGGGAGTCCAATATTCCAAGATATGTTGTTCCTCTTACTTATCAAGCCCCTGATTTTGTTAGATTGTGTCAATTGTATTACCTCCCAGATCAAAGTTGTATTGTTAATAAAGATAGGGAAGTCATGTTCTATATCAATGCTGAGTCTATTAATTCCATGTTGCGAATGAACCATGACCCCAATTCAGTTTCATTATTCATTGAAAATCTGACCTAGCTGTACTTGGACTTAGATTTTTCTACCAAGTTCAACATATTTTAGACTTTTTGGCCTACACATGTTAATGTCCCTAAAGTAAATCCTCCCTTTGATACATTTGAATTTCCAGAGGAAACAAGGCAAATTGTCTCCATGCTGTCATTTACACTGGGATATTACAATGATGAATTCACTGATGCTTCCATCTTGGGTTTTTTGTCAACCTTGACTCCTGGCCAGCCTCCATCCATTATCTTCAATTTTTCCAAGTTTATTACTGAGAGCATGCACTACCAATTGACCAAATTACCAAAGGAGGGATTTTTTAGATACACATCATATCTACTACATCTTTTCTTGTATTATCAAATAGAAAAGTTTCCCATTGAGTTGCATAAATTGGATGTAGAAGGGAACCTCCTATCAGTTGTGCTTTGGACATCTATTTTGAGAAAAGAGAACAGGGAATATACATATGCAGATTTCAATGACTTATTCATAATTGCAGCTATGAATTTGTTGACTAAGGAAGAAACTCCTAGAATTAATGAAGAGACTAAGAGAATCTTACAGTTATCTGAGAACTGTAAGACTGGGGACTGGTACTTATACAGGAATCACATAGATATTATAGTGTATGGTGCACTCTTGGCCCCATACAAACTTCCAAGGTTTGTAACTACAAGAATTTTTGCTTTATAATATTTAAGGCAAATATTGAATGCAGATGAAGTAAATTTTATGGCCTCTAGGAAAAAGACCCAATTTAAACTCAAAAATCAGATTGGGCCATTCATTGTCAATAATAGAGAAGTTGTAAATGAGATTAATATCAAGTTGAAAGAATACAAGTTCCCATACATCTTTATGTGGAATTATGACCCTTAGGGTGTCTTGAGTACAATCAGATTAAAATGCAAGTTGTCTCCTTTCTTGCATGATTCCAAGCCACAAATTGAAAAATTTGCCAATCAGAATGAATGGGAGCCAAATACTTTGATTGATGATGATGCACAGGGTATGCAGGGAAGAAATGCATAGGAAAAATAGGTTGATCAAGCACAGGTTGTAACAGTGGATAAATAAGCTGAAGCTTTTCATAAAAGAAGCATAGAAGAGAACAATTATACAGCTGAAACTATCATTGATAAGAAATTCAAAACCTCTTATAGCAAAAGAACTAAATTGAATACTGAAGAAAAAGACAAATAAATGGAAATTGACAATAATAATGGTCATGAAACTGAGGATGATGCAACAGTGATAGTAACTGAAACACTCAAAGAACTTCAAAAGAGCCAATTTGAAACACTGGATACAGCTACAATGATGGTTGAGAAGCAAACTAATGTTGAAATTCCTTCTTCTTCAAAGGAATCTGAGAACACAGAGTTAGACATCCAGATCATATTCAGACAAATCAAAGAGAAGAACAAAGAAATAAATAATGAAGTATATTCCAAGTTTCTTAAAGAGAAACCTGGAAATAAAGATAGACTTCTCTCCGCTTTTGATTATTCTTCTAACAAATTGGTAATGTCATTTTTGAAACCTACAGTGGTTGATCCAAAGTCAATGGCAGACTACTCAAAGACAGATTTAGAAGTAGATGCAGATGCTATCCATGAATTAGATCAAATATAATTCCACAGGAGTAATACAGAGATGTTGTATTAAAAAATAGTCAACAAAATAATGAGCTCTATTAAACTTTAGAGGACAGTGACAAATCTGCAAAATCAAATGAAATTGGACAAAGAATCATTGCATGCTAATGAATTGAGAGTCAAAGCATTAGAAGACTTGGTGATTTAAGCAGTAGCTGATCCAGCTAACATTGAAGTTGCAAAGACTTTAATCAAATAGAAAAATGAAGACATAGTTGCTCTAAGGAGGCAACTGAAATTGCCTCAAAGTGAACATCCCCACGCAAAGGAGATCCTTCAACAGAAAACTGAAAATGATGAATTAATTCAATTGGTTTTAAAAATGACTGCATAGCTCAAAGAAATGGAAATACAAACTGTAGCCTTGATGAAGGAAAATGAAGCATTAAAAAGGATAAAGAAGTCATTCCTACAGTTATTCCATTAGTAAGCATTGTTGTACCTTCTACTCTAGTTGAAAATCTTGCACCTAAAGGGAAATTGGCAACTGCAGTGTCAATTTCATCAAAGGATGATTCTGCTACTGCATCTTCAAATACACAGGTACAAACAGGGACAGAAACAGGAGCTACAGGCTTTGTAACAGCTTTAGAAGAGATGACTTTAAAGAATGATGAGATCAAAAATTTGAGAAAAGTTAATGTAAACTTGGAATCTGCCTATAAAGATGTTTTAATTACTTCCAAGGGCCATGAACAAAGAGTAAATACATTAGAAGAAATGATCATAGTCCTCCAAAAGGAAGTAAATCTCACAGATCAGGTTGCCTACATCAAAAATCATTTATGGACAAAAATCACTGAAGGCATTCACTCACAATGGCCTTTTATTCAGATAATATATGAGCAAAAAGATCTGCTACAAGCTGCCTTAGCAGAAATTGACAAAACAAAGAAGGAACTTGAAAACAAACCACCACAGGAAATCCAACTCATATCATTTTTGAATAGTAAAAATAGGGAGGAATTAGAAGAATTGAAATTTCCTGACAGGACAAAGGTTATCCTTCAAATTAGAAAAGTCCTGAAAAAAAGAAATATTATGAATAACCTGGAAGAAAAGTGTGATACAATGAACTTATCAATTACTAAATTCAAGACAAAATATGACTTGTTGTTAGAAGCAGGACTTCCAGATATTCATGGATTTCATGAGAAATTAATGGCATAGAAGGACTATGACCAGAAAATTAGAGCTCATGCTAAGGAGCAGGTTAATAAACCTTTGCCTCAAGGTTCCCCAAGTGGCAAAGTAGTACTTCAATATTTTGAGAAATTGTTCTTGACGGAGAATGAAATTAAACCCATGTTCATAGTAAAGCCAAATTTTTCTAAGTACACAGAAGCTGATGAAATCTATAGAAATTTGAAGAATATGAAGATCCCCACTGCTGAACAGTGGCAAGAATTCATAGATCTGATGTGAATTTGACAGGTAAAGGGCAAGAAAATCACATAAAAAATTCATATTCTACTGTTATTTTATGGTGAAAAAATCAGGGTCAAAGTGTATCAGTAAAATCAAATTGTTACTACTGGTTATTTTTCAATTACAGCAATGAAACAGTGAAAAGCAGAGATAAAGAGTATAAGAACAGAAGGTGAAAAGGAGGAGTGTTCTACAAGTCATCTTCCATGAGATAATGTCTCAATTGCCAGCAACGCTTCCAACTAATCAAAAAAACAGTTTGAATAAGATAAACAGTTCTATTTTTTCTTGTAAAAGAGGACAGCTTGCAAAATATTTTTCTGTTGTCCCTCTTCTTATGTAATGTTTCCTATTTTTGCTTGAGATATTATCTCAAAATTTAGATATTTTGTAAGTAATTCAATTGTATAAATACTTCATCTTTCGAAGTATTCAGTGTGGAATAAAATTATCAAGACTACTATAGACTTTTTTGTTGAAAACATTGGGATTTTATGTGAGTTAAGTTGAAGCAGTAGGCTGGAAACTGAAGAAAATAGACATCATAATTAATGATCCTCATGCTGATTATATGAGTATTGTATCTTCCAGTTTTCATTGTTTATTTCTTTAAGTTTCGTTCATACATCCTGTGTTATTTTCCATCTTAAATGAATAACTAGGAAAGGTATTACAGAATCAGTGTAAAAAGCTCTCTGTTCTTACTAGTTTTCATGTTTATGTTTTTTGCTGATTTCCAGACTTTAGAATTCTTAATTTCTCTTTAGTCTCATTTGACCTCAATTTCCCTCTTCCTTTTCTGTGATCTAAGGATTCTTAACTACCCTTAGTCCAGATCATACCACTTCATCAAAATAGCCTTTTCAAACCCTCTGAAGATCATCTATCTTTCCCTTAGTATATTTGTTCTTTTGACCTTGATTTTATAGTCTTGTTTGTTATAAATTTGACCCCATTGCCCAATGGTTAGGTAGATCTTTCTATGGTTTCCCTGTAGTCCTTTATTCCCACCAACATTCAAAAAATCAATCCAAATTGTCCACTCATATCTAGCCTAAAATCCATTACAAAACAAAGCTAAATCTTAAGGAGAGATCCCTCTCTGGAATTCAGGAAGGCTAGATTCTAAAATATAAAAGAGGTTCTTGGTAACCCCTGGTTTTCTTTAACTATAAACCAAAATCCCATGACCTAAGAATTACTAGGGTGATAACACAGCCAGAGACATCCACTAAGAGGATCAGAGAAGAAGGAGCTTATACTAAAGAGACCACAACAGAAACAAAGTTTAAAATCATTTACAACAAGAGGCCAAAACTGGATATAGTAGCTAAAGGTAAAGTAACATTTGATTTTGAAGAAACACAGCCCTTGAATACCAACACTGTTTTACTGGAGACCAATTTGGCTAATGTAGTTATCAGTGAGCCAAATCAAAATCAAGAACAACTGAATAATGAAGAGACACAGATGATGGAAAGGAAACAAAGTATGGAGACTTCTTCCTCACATTCAGCTGAGGAAAAAGATTTAGATATTAAGGGAAAATACAAGAAAATCAATTTGAAGAATGAGGAAATCAAAACTGAAATATATTCTCAGTTATTAAGGCAAAAGCCGGGTAATCAAAAAATATTCTTATCAGCTTTTTATTATTCAACTAAAAAATTGATTATGTCAGTATTACAGCCCATAGTATCGGTGCCAAAGACAGTTGCTGACTATAAGAAAGTTGATATGGAAGTAGCTACAGACAAAATCCATGAATTAGATCAAATTGAGTTTCGTAGGCAAACCTCAGAGATGTTATATTCCACAGTCACAACAAATGCTATAAGTGCTCATAAGCTTCAAAATACCATCTCTAATATGCAAGATCAAATGAAGATGGATGAAGCTTCATTATATGCAAAGGATCTAAGGATAAAGGCTTTAGAAGATTTAGTATTACAGGTACGATATGATCCTACAAACATCAAAGCAGCAGAAGCATTGGTTAAAAAGAAAAATGAGGACATAGCTGCCTTGAGGAAACAACTCAAGTTTCCTCAAAGTGAGCATCCTCAAACAAAGGAAGTTTTACAGGATCAAAAGGGAAAATATGAAATGATGAGTTTAATACTTCAACTGACAGCTCAAATTTAGGAAATGGAAGTACAAATGCCCCAACTTGTCCAAGAAGAGGAGACAGTTAAAGAACCAGTGATTCCCACAGTCATCCCAATCATCACTGCAGTAGTGCCTTCAACTTTAGGAGAAAAGTTGGCACCCAAAGAGCCATTGGCCACTGTATTGCCAGTGACTTCTTCAACAACTTCAGCAACTAAATCCTCTACCACAGTGTTGCCACCTACAGATGAAGCAGTCAACTAGTAAAATTAATGGAAGAGATGTCCTTCAAAACAAATGAAATCAACATATTGACAAAGATAATTGAAAATATTGAGAATACAAACAAATCAACTCAGATAGATGCTAAAATACATGAAAAAAATGCCCACAGATTGAGTGAAGAGGTAAAGAATCTCAAAAAAGAATTAACTCTCAAAGATCAGATATCTTACATAAAAAATTACCTATAGAATAACATAATTGAAGCCATCCATGATGTATGGCCTTCAATTCAGGTAATTTTTTAGCAGAGAGAGTTATTATTGGCAGCCCAAGAAGAGATCCAAAAGACACAAGCTGATTTAGCTGATAAACCAGAACAGTTTGTAAGATTAATAAATTTCCTCAGCAGCAAGAATAGACAGGATATGGAAGAATTAAAAATCAATGACAGGACAACAACTATCCTAGAAATTAGGAAAGTTACCACCAAAAGAAATTTGATGAGGCAGCTTGAAGAGAAATGTGAAGGTATGAATACTGTTATAACCAGATTCATGGTTAAATTCACCAATATAAGGCAAAAGGGACTTCCTGATATCATGGTCCTTAATGATAAGTTAATGACTCAAAATAATTATGACAAGAAGATAAGATAATATGCCAAGGAGCAGGTGAAAAAACCAACAAGTCAAGGCATTCCCACAGGAAAAGTATTGTTAAAATTTTTTGAAGATTTGTTTTATTTGCAGTATGATATCAAGCACTTATTTGTCATCAAGCTCACATTTTCTAGGTACATGGAGGCTGATGAGAATTTCAGGAAACTCAAAAATATTCAAATTCCTAAAAATGAAGATTGGAGAGCACTGACTGATTTTCTATGAAGAAATAAAGACAAACAAATGAAGAAGAAAAAATATGACCGATCAGAAATCCCAATTTTAGAAAAAACATAAATTTTGGAAAAGCAAAAGAAACAGCCCCAGACCAAACAATTAGGCCACCATTCCAATAGAACTATGTTGAAAGTTCTCAGAATAATAATGATGAGGAGGAGGATACTATTAATCTAATGGGAATTGATGACAATAATACTATTTTCCTAACTCAGGAAGATCAGGAATTATTCGAACTTCAACAGCTTAAATTAGATTCTAGTGAATCCTTTGATTATAAGCAAGGTTATGACTATTCAATAAATGAAATACACGGCCAATATAACCTTAGAAACAAGAAAAAATATGAGTCTTCAACCGAGAAGACTTCCCAAACTCATAATAAAAAAACAGTAGAAGCCCCTAAAACAAAAGTTCTGCAAATTCTCCTAAGGGAAAATAAGAAAAACTCAAATTCTTCCCAAAACATTTCTAGTCCTAAAAAAGCATCAAGCCCTAAAATTGTTGATATTACTGATGAATTTGCTCAAGCTGCAAAATATTCTAAAAAATCTACTGCTGCTGAAGCTTCTAATTCTGTAAAAACAGCAAATTTGGATCCCAAAAAACTTTTGTTGATCCTAAAATAGTAGACCCAAAGACTGTTACTTCAAAAACATCTGTTGAAAATTCTAAGTCAGAAAGAACATCTACCGCTTCACAAACAATCCCTGAAAAGAAAGTTAGAAGTAGTAAAACACAAGAAACACAAACAAATAATCCTAAAACAATGGAAAATGAAAAAACAATTGTAGAAAAACAAGACAAACCAACACAAACTACAGTTACCAAAGAAGAACTGATTCAAATCAGTAAAACTCAACCTGAATTCAACATACAATCAAAAATTGCAAAGCTTAAAATACCAATTCCTTTGACTGAATTGGTAAAAAATGACTTGTATAAATCAACCATAACTTAAACATTAAATATGAATGATGGAGAAGACTCCATAAATCTAAATGAGGATTAGCCAGAGTTGATTTTTGGTCCAGATGTAAATGGAAAACATGAAAATGGTGCAGTTCCTCCATTTTATATCAATCTCACCATTCATGATCAAATTCTACATAACATAATGCTAGATTCAAGAGCTTCCCATAATCTAATGCCTAAAGCCATCATGGAAACTCTGAATCTAGAAATTACAAGTCCATACAAAGATTTGTTTTCTTTTGATTCCAGTAAAGTTAAATGCTTAGGTTTAATCAAGGATTTGTGTGTAACACTATTTCAATACCCTGGTAAGAGTATATTAATGTACATTGTAGTAGCTGATGTCCCACCAAAATATGTTATGCTACTTTCTCGCTCATGGGGAGCAAAGTTGCAGGGATCTCTACAATTAGACATGTCTTATGTTACTATATCAGTGTTTGGCCAGCCTAAAAAGTTATATAGGGAAACATTAATGAAGTGCATGATCAGTATTGTTGAAAGATCTATAAACTACCCAATTTAATCTACACCAACTGAACTTGATTATTTTATCCTATGTAAGTCTGAAATAAATGAAATCCAAACTGAACTAGTAGATAAAAAGAGAGCATCATACAATGATAACATTTTTCATGAATCTCAATGCCATTTAGACTTTGATGGTTCAGTGAATAAGTTAGGAGCAGGAGCAGGAGTCTAGATAACAAATATGGAGACCAATCATTCTTAAGGTCATGCTTTGAGGCTAAATTTCAAATGTACAAACAATATAGCCAAGTATGAAGCCCTCACCTTATCAGGAACTCAGGAGGAAAAAGAATTTTAATCATGGAAGATTCAGATTTGATCATAACACAATTAGATGGAATTTATTCTATTTACAATCCTAGACTAAGAAGATATAGAGACATTGTCATAGATTTAACTGATGATTTATTTTAATGTAAGTTTGTTGTTATACTAAGAAAAAAAAATATACAAGATCATTGTCTTGCAACTTTTGCTAGTGAAATTTACTATTCCAACCTAATCACAGATATACTACTGAAGTAAAACATAGGCCAATAATTCCAGATAATCTTAAGTATTGGCAGATTTTTTCTCTGGATGAACAGATTTACAAGTTTATCAACAATGAAGGATAATTTCATAATTGTATTATAGATACAGATTGTACAATAAATCGTGATTTGGATTTTGAAATAGATTTAAATGACTTAGATGTAAATAGAATAAAGTTTGATAAACCTACTAGATTTAGTCAAGCTGACATAGATAGCTTAGAGAAAGTAGAGATTGAAGAAATTATTGAAGATGAATCAAATATATTGAATCTTAAGGATAATTTTTTACCTAAAGGTTTAACCCCCTTAGAAGATCTTTTTGACTCAAATGATGTAGCTAGAAAACCAAAAATGGAGCCAGTAAGATCTGACATAGAAGAATGTAACATTGGTACAGAGTTAAAACCAAAAATAATCAAACTGTCCAAAATTTTACCTCAACAAGAAAATGATAAATATATTGAGCTTTTAAAGGAATATCAAGATGTGTTTTCTTGGAGTTATGAAGATTTAAAATCTTATTATACAAACATAATCCAACATAAAATTCCAATAAAAGAAGATCAAAAGCCATTCAAACAAAATTTGAGAAGAATTAACTTTGTCCTATTACCTTTGATTGAAAAAGAAGTTAAAAGAATGTATGATGCCTAGATCCTTGCACCAATCAAATATTTTGAATGGATTTCCAACTTAGTTCCAACAAGAAAGAAAACAAGAGAAATTAAATTGTGTGTTGACTTTAGAAATCTTAACAAAGTATCCTTAAAGGATAATTACCCTTTACCTAAAATCGACCACATATTACAAAGGGTAGTAGGTTCTTCAAGGATTTCATTGTTAGATGCCTTTTCAAGATATAACCAGAACCTAGTTCAAGAAGAAGGCCAAGCTAAAACAACATTTACTACTCCTTGGGGCACTTTTATGTATGTAAAAATTCCTTTTGGTCTAATGAATGCAGGAGAAACCTTTCAAAGGGATATGGACATAGCCTTTGCAAAGTAAATACATGAGTTCTTAGTAATTTACTTAGATGACATTACTATGTTTTCCAAAACATATAATTAACACTTGGATCATTTGAGACAAGTTTTTATTAAGTGTAGGAAATATGGCATCTCTTTAAATCCTAAGAAAATTCTATTTGGATTAGAAGAAGGTAGGTTACTTGAACATATAATCTCAAAATAAGGAATTATAATAGATCCTGATAGGATAGAAGCAATTCTGAACAACATCCCACCATGAAACATCAAAGAATTACAAGCTTTTCTAGGTAAGATAAAAATTTTAAGAAGATTCATATCTAATTTAGCTGAGATAATTAGATAATTGAATAACATACTAAAAAAAGATTCAGTTCTTAGATGGAATGTTGAGGCTAAAAATTCATTTGACTTTATCAAACAAGACTTAACCAAAACTCCAATCCTAATAAGTCTTGATTTTAATAAATATTTCATGATTTTTTCATTTGCTTAACACACCATTGCTGCAGTTTTACTACAGAAAAATGACCAAGGATTTGAACAACCCATAGATTTTTTCAGTAAGGCCCTTATAAATTCCCCTTTGAAGTACAACATTATGGAAAACCAAGCCCTAGCCTTGGTTAAAGCCATTAAAGACTTCAGAGTTTATGTTCTCTACTCACACATTATTGCATATGTTCTCTACTCACACATTATTGCATATGTCCCAAATTCTGTAGTTAAAGACATTCTTACTCATGATGGTCCTGATGGAAGAAGAGGTAAGTGGATTGCCACTATCTTGGAATATTACATAGAGATAAAACCCACCAAACTCATCAAAGGTCAAAGATTAGCCAAACTTACGGTTGAATCCAAATATAATGCCCTAGACATAAATTTTATTGCTCAAGTAGATGATCAGGAAGAGATGGCGACTCCATCGATCAGTGAAGCCTTTTCAGACTCACCTTGGTATACAGATATCATATTGGTACTCCAAAAATTACAAGCTCCTCCTGGATTGTCAAGAACCAAAGCTAGATTTTTAAAACTTAAAGCAGTAAGATTTTATATCTTAGATAATGTACTTTTTTGGAGAGATCATAGTGGGATTTTATTAAATTGTTTACTAAAAGAAGAAGCTGACAAAATAATTGAATAATTTCACGCAGGTGACTGTGGAGGACATTTATACTGGAAAAATATTGCTGAAAAGATCCTAAGAGTTGGTTTTTACTGGCCTACCTTGTTTGCTGATGTCAAAAAATATGTTACTTCATGTCATAAGTGCCAAATTTTTTAGGGTAAGAAGAAATTATTACCTCTCCCTTTAAAGCCTATTTCAACTGAAATGCCATTTCAGCAATGGGGTTTAGACTTCATTGGTGAAATTCACCCCCCCCTCTTCAGGCCAACATAAGTGGATTTTGACAGCCACTAATTATTTTACCAAGTGGATTGAAGCCATACCCTCCAGACAATCCACGAATATTTTCATTATTTCCTTCCTAGAAAACAACATCCTTTCAAGGTTTGGGTGCCCTTGAAAGATAATTACTGATAATGCAGCAGCATTCAAATCCAAGAAAATTATTGACTTTTTCCACAAATACCATATTACCCTAGGCCAATATACTGCATATTACACCCAAGGTAATGGCCTAGTTGAATCCTCAAACAAAAGCCTTGTAAATATCATCAAAAAATTACTTGAAGACAATAAAAAGACTTGGAATAAGAAGTTAGTCAATGCCTTATGGGAAGATAGACTTACTACGAAAAAATCCATTGGTACTTCACCTTACCAACTATTTTATGGAATGGATGTTGTTTTTCCTTCCTCCCTAGGTGTACCAGTGATGAAAATTATCCAAGAATTATAGGTTGAAACAAATGACTTCCAAAGAAGGATAAATAAAACTATTCACTTGAAAAAAACAAGGGAATAATTTTATATCAAATATCAAGTCATTCAGGATAAGATCAAGAAAATCTATGATAAAAAGACTAAAGAGGATGATTTTTACATAGGAGATAAAGTTTTAAAATGGGATTCTAGAAGAGAAGGCAAAGGAAAACATGGAAATTTTGATTTTCCATGGAAAGGACCTTATGTAATTTATGGATATAGAGGTAGTAATGCTTTATTTCTGAAAGAATTGGATGCAACATATTTACAAGAATTACCAGTTAATGGCAGAATGTTGAAGCACTACTACTCACCTGAGTTAACCAATAGTTAGAATTTATTCACTATGATCATTATACATATACATTGCAAAGTTTAGATTGGATTGGATGTTTCCTTAGAAAAGTTGAAGCCCGAAGAGAAGGCCCTAAGCTTTGAAAATTAAATATCATAAATATGAATAAGTTGCAAATATCAGAAGACAATTACAGGATCATCACAGTGAAATTTCAAAGGTTACTAGTCTCAGAGTTCTTAATATTTCACCAGGAAATGTCATCCCCGTGTGGAGCCATTGTTAGGGTCCTATAATAATAGGGTTCATAAAATTTTGAATTGACTTTGATAAGTCTTGTAAATAAGTGCATACCTTGCTTTCTGCAAGTTGTTTTCCCATATTTTTGAAAAAATCAAAAATAATAAAAAATCAAAAATAGGGTAAAAAGTCCTAAAAGAAAGATCAAAGGACTTAGAAAATATAAACCCCAAAAGAAAAGAAATAAGACCTTAAAGTGAGAAAGTCCTAATGCCACTACTTTTAATTTTTACTGCAAGAATAATGATTATGTGCAGAGTGTCAATAAATGCCATAATCCATGATCAGTTAAACAATTTAATCTTAACTTGTCATGTTTTCAATTTCATGTTTTAGATAGAGAAGAAATATTTGTCAAATAGTTTAAACTTGACAAATCAGTAGATAGGTAGAGAATAATGAGGATCTCAACAGTTTAATCTAATCCCTCAGATTAAATAAGGTAGATCTAGATAGTTTTATGCTTTGAAAGAAAATGTTTTAAGGTTGCAAGCCTAAATTCACCTGCAAAATGAAGAAACAACATTAGAAATAGAAGTTGGGTAGGTAGAAAGAAGTGGAGAAATCATGTAAATAATACATCATCAGGAAAAATCACTAATTTCCCCTCCCCTATGAATATTCAGTACTCTAAGCTATTAGTCAAATAGGCTCAGAGCATTTCTCTGACTTTCGTTGGGACCGGACCCAAGGCTCTATGACTAGTTAGTTAAAAATATTGAGTTCTTATGTTAAATCATCATTTATCTTCATTTACCCTTCATTCATACATCAAAACCGCTTTTTCCTAAGTAAACACACATTCTTTCTTAGTAAAATTGTAACCCTAGAATAATTAACTTCACCCCTTCATAAGAATTCATAAAAACCCATAAAATTACATTTACCCTAAGTATTAGTGAAATAAATATAAAAATGAGCATTGCTTGATTTTATACCATACTTAGAAATAATATGTATTTTGTTTTATTACACTACCCTAACATATTAACATACTTTTATTAAATCCCTAAGAAATACCATCCCTTACTTATTAATTCCATTATATCTAAATACCCCAAAAAAACCCACTATTATAAACTTTTGACCAAAGTCTATTATCCCATGTGTGTAAATAAAAAACCCAAATTATAAATCCCTTTGATCTAAAATATTATCATTATTCTAATGTATCCCGCCCTAAAGTTTTTAAACTATCGAAAAAGGTTTAAAACACTATATAATACAATATATTAGCCCGCCCGCTTATGTTTTATTAAAAACATTTGAAAAATGTTTTAAATAAACGTTAAACCTACCTATAGTATCATTAAAACATGTCATGTATGTTTTATATCATTTACCTCTTGGCCATATTATAAAGGTTTATATAGTCCCCACCACATATTAACCCTTCCGCTGCATATAATTAGACCTGGTCCCACCTTTCCACTTCAATGCAATTCCCGAAAAAATCCTCACCATTCGCATTAAAATCTCAAATCTGACGGTTGACGTATAATATCGCATAGAAAAGGTGCAAGACCGTCTGACAGCCAAATTCAAGTGAAATGTGTGGTTTCCCATCGACCCCTCCCCTCCACGTGGCCTCTCCTAACTGGATTGCGTAGGTTTTGTTTGAAACCACTTACTGCTTGTTAGCCACGCGATAACCGTCGGATTTCGTCCATTCAAACTTTGAAACCGCCTCCTGCCAGACAAGACCTGCATTCAATGAAAATTCATACATTTTAATGAAACCTTTGGTTAATGTGTTAATTCATGTATCTTTTGCGTTTAACCATTGTTTTGCTTCCATGACTGTATACGCCTGCTAAAGCCCCTGGTTGTCATTTTAAACGTTCATAACCTCTGAATTCATAAAAAGAAACCTGTAAAGACTACTAAGGAGTTGCACCTACTCCAGATGAACCACTGAAGTTATCAAATCAACCAGAAACTGAAGAAACCCTTTTAAAAATCTGATACCTGCATTCAAACAGGTATTCTTCTGAGTTTTAAACTAGTAACTAAATTGAAAAAACCTTTTTAAAGAAAGAGAATCATTTCAAAGTCAAGAAATTGAGTAATCAAATTGCCCAAAAGTCCCAGAAATAGGCCAAACTCTGGCAAAATTTTCCCAAGAACCCTAGTTGTCTGCTACGCAATATTTTCAAGGAAATTTATTAGTTTTTCATAGTTTAATGACCAATTTCAAGCTCTAAAAGGCCAAAAATCCTCTACAGGTGCCCTAATCTTCTGTAAATGATTTTTCAACAAAGTTTTAGCCCATTTTTCAGTCAGAAAACTCAGAAAACCCCTATTTTCTGTTTTATACTAGTTTTTAAAGCCTCAAAACTTATTTGAGAAACCTAATTGAGCATAAAATCCAAAAATACATTCTATTTTGCTAAATTTGCCCAATCAAGCCTCTGCTATAGTAAAATTTCCTCTGCAAACAGTTTAAACTTGCAGAAGCCAATCAAAATGACTAAAAAATAGAGTGTAAACAAGCCTGAAGGTTCTAAAACTCCTAAACCTACTCCTGCCATGACTCCAAATACTGCAATTGTATTCAACCCATTACAACCCCTAGTTGTTGATATTGAGCATATTCCCCTAGCTGATATTGACTACAAAATAGTTGATCCTATAGTTGAATTCAATTTGTTAGATATCCACAACTGGTGTTTTAAAAAACCTTTAGATGATCATGAAGAAGTTCATATTTGTGAATCCAATTTACCCAAATATGTAGTCTCCCCTAACTCACCCTTGTCAAGAAATTATCAGATTATGTCACCAATACTATATTCCTGAACAAAGAGCTATTGTGAATGCAAATAAAGAGGTCCTATTTACCATCACTGCAAATTCAATAAACCAAATGTTGTAGCTTCAACCAAATCCCCAAGCAGTCTCTTTTTCTATTGAAGCCCTCACTAAACTATATATTGGCTTAGACTTTCCTAAAATTTTTATGATTTTTCAGACTTTTATGCACCTGCATGTTGAAATTCCCAAGTTAAACCATCCATATTCAACTTCCAAGTTCCCTGAAGGTTCAAGGCATGTAATCTCCATGCTTTCCTTCATACTTGGGTATTTTACTAATGAGCATACTGATGAGTCTATCTTGGGATTTTTGTCCACCTTTTATCCAGGCAACCACCTTCAGTTATATTTGACTATGCTGGTTTCATTACTGATAGTATTCACTATCAGTTGACTAATTTACAGCTGGAAGGAGTATTCAAATATACCTCCTATCTTTTCCACTTGTTTCTATTCTTCCAATCAGAGAGCTTTCCAATTTCACTTCAAAAGTTGGATATAGAAGGAAAACCTCTATCAGTTATCTTCTGAACATCCATACTCAGAAAAGAAGGCACGGATTTCAGTTATTCAGATTTTGTAGAGTTTTTTTTACATGCATTGACCACCAAGTTGACTAAAACAGAGCAGCCTATAATAGGCAAGGAAATGAAGAAAATATTTCAGTTATTATAACAAAGAAAAGTAGGTGATTGGTATTTGTATGAGAAATTCACTGAAATCAGATTTTTTGGTTCTAACTTGTTGCCTTACAAGTTACCCAAGCATTTATAAATGAGGATCTTTGCCTTGGAGTACATTAGGCAGATCCTAAATTCATATTCAATTAATTTCATGGCAGCGAAAAAGAAGACCCAATTCAAACTCAAAAATAAAATTGGGCCTTTCATATGTAATCACAAAGATGCAGAAAAGGAAGAAGCAAGTCAACTACTGGAATATAAATTACAAGAAAGTTTCCCATGGAACTATGATCCACAAGGGAACTTAAGTAAACTAAGGGTAAAATGTAAATTGACATCCTTTATCCATGAATCAAATCCTGAAGTAGAAAATTTTGCTAATCAAATTGAGTGGGTTGAAGACACTTTAATAGAGGCAGTAAACCAAAGGAATACTAGTCACACTTTGGAAATTTCCAAACAGCCAGAGACATCCACTAAGAGAATCAGAGAAGAAGGAGCTTATACTGCAGAGACTACAACATAAACGAAGTTTAAAATCATTTACAACAAGAGGCAAAAACTGGATACAATAGCTAAAGGTAAAGTAACAATTGATGTTGAAGAAACACAGCCCTTGAATACCAACACTTTTTTACTAGAGACCAATGTGACTACTGTAGTTATAAGTGAGCCAAATCAGACTCAAGAAAAATTGAATGATGAAGAGACATAGATGATGGAAAGGCAACAAAGTATGGAGGCTTCTTCCTCACATTCAGCTGAGGAAAAATATTTAGATATTAAAGAAAAATACAAGCAAATCAAATTGAAGAATGAGGAAATCAAAACTGAAATATATTCTTAGTTCTTAAAGGAAAATCTAGGTAATCAAAACATATTCTTATCATCATTTGATTATTCAACTAAAAAATTGATTATGTCAATATTACAGCCCACAGTATCAGTGGCAAAGACAGTTGCTGACTATAAGAAAGTTGATATGGAAGTAGCTACAGACAAAATCCATGAATTGATCAAATTGAGTTTCGTAGGCAAACCTCAAAGATGTTGTATTCCACAGTCACAACAAAATTTATAAGTGTTCAGAAGCTTAAAAATACCATCTCTAATATGCAAGATCAAATGAAGATGGATAAAGCTTCATTATATGCAAAGGATCTAAGGATAAAGGCCTTAGAATATTTAGTATTACAGGTAGGATATGATCATACAAACATCAAAGCAGCAGAAGCATTGGTTAAAAAGAAAAATGAGGACATAATTGCCTTGAGGAAACAGCTCAAGCTTCCTCAAAGTGAGCATCCTCAGACAAAGGAAGTTTTACAGGATCAAAATGAAAAATATTAAATGATGAGTTTAATACTTCAACTGACAGCTCAAATTAAGGAAATGGAAGTACAAATGGACCAACTTGTCCAAGAAAAGGAGACAGTTAAACAACCAGTGATTCCCACAGTCATCCCAATCATCACTGCAGCAGTGCCTTCAACTTTAGGAGAAAATTTGGCACCCAAAGAGCCACTAGCCACTGTAGTGCCAGTGACTTCTTCAATAACTTCAGCAACTGAATCCTCTACCAAAGTGTTGCCACCTACAGATGAAAGCAGTCAACTAGTAAAAGAAATGGAAGAGATGTCCTTGAAAACAAATGAAATCAATAGATTGACAAAGATAATTGAAAATCTTGAGAAGACAAACAAATAAACTCGGATAGATGCTAAAATACATGAAAAAAAGGCCCACAGATTGAGTGAAGAGGTAAAGAAGCTCCAAAAAGAATTAACTCTCAAAGATCAGATATCTTACATAAAAAATTACCTATGTAATAATGTAATTGAAGCCATCCATGATGTATGGCCTTCAATTCAGATATTTTTTTAGCAGAGAGAGTTATTATTGGCAGCCCAAGCAGAGATCAAAAAGACACAAGCTGATTTAGTTGATAAACCAGAACAGGCTGTAAGATTAATAAATTTCCTCAAAAACAATAATATGCAGGAACTGGAAGAATTAAAAATCAATGACAGGACAACAAATATCCTAGAAATTAGGAAAGTTACCACCAAAAGAAATTTGATGAGGCAGATTGAAGAGAAATGTGACGATATGAATACTGCTATAACCAGATTCATGGTTAAATTCACCAATATAAGGCAAAAGGGACTTCCTGATATCATGGTTATTAATTATAAGTTAATGCCTTAAAATAATTATGACAAGAAGATAAGAGAATATGCCAAGGAGCAGGTGAACAAGCCAACGGGTCAAGGCATTCCCACAAGAAAAGTATTGTTAAAAAGTTTTGAAGATTTGTTTTATTTGCAGTATGATATCAAGCACTTATTTGTCATCAAGCCCACATTTTCTAGGTACATGGAGGCTGATGATAATTTTAGGAAACTCAAAAATATTCAAATTCCTAAAAATGAGGATTGGCAAGCACTGACTGATTTGCTATGAAGAAAGAAAGACAAACAAATGAAGAAAAAATATGTTTGTTGATTTCACTATCAAAACAAATTTTACAGCAATAAAGCAATTTGACTGAATATTAAAGAGTATCCAAAGTGAAAGAGTATCAGTGAGAAAGATTATTAGTGAAGGCAAGTTAGATTCTAAAAAATATCTAAAAAAGCCAGCAAATAGGACACATAAGCAGCCAGCTGCTTCTTATCATAAAACAATTTCGATTTCTTTTGAATAAAATAGGACAACTTGCTAATTTGTTGAGCAATTGTCACTATTATTGTTGTAAGATATTTTATTTTCCTAAGTTAATTCCTAGAAGTCATCTAGGATATTTTGAAAAACATTATGTATAAATACTTCACTCTTTTTGAAGTATTTTTTGTGTGGAATAAAATTACTGGAGATTACTATAGATATTTTGTTGACTTGAAGGCTTTGGATTTCGATTTTGATTAGCAAACTAGATAAACTATTTGGCATCATACTTCAGGATCCCTGTGATAAGATATCTGGAGTGAAGTACTCTCTAAAACTTTTCATTGTTATTCTTCTTTGTTACATGCATACATCTTTGTTTTAATTCTAAATCTGAATGTATAACTAGGAGTATTACTACAATACATGTTAATAACACCCTATTTTTAACTAGTTATCATTTCTTTGTTTTCTTCTGATTTCTGGTGTAGAGAACCCTTAATTTATCCCTCTCCTATTTGAACTCTATATTCTACTTCCCTTTTCCGGATTTAAGGATTCTTAAGTGCTCTTTATCCCAATCATACCATCTCAAAAACCAATTTTCCAAGATCTCCAAGGGTTATCTCTCTTGCCCTATAGACATTTGACCTTTTAGGCCTTGATCCCAGTTCTGTTAGCTTGACTTAGACTCCATAGCCCAATGGACAAGAATTTTTCCCTCTATCTACCCTCCAAGTGAAATTTTCCCACCAAATTCAACAAAACCAAACCAAATCTACACTTTCATAGCTAGCCTAATATTCACAAATTAAAACAAAGTTAAACTTTAAAGAGAGAGCCCTCTTTGAACCCTAGGAAGGCTAGATCCTAGAGTTTGAAGTAGGTTTGTGGTTACCTCTAGTATTCTTTGAATAAAAACTAAAATCTCACAACTTAAGAATTTACTGGAGTGATAATAGGCCTAACACCAGATAGTGGAAAATGTAGCACAGGATGCTCCTCCTAGATCCATTAAACAAGTTATCCAAGAAGAAATGGGGAATTCCTGCATGAGAAAACCCTTGCACTAAACAGTGCAGAAAACTTAGCTAAACATCCAAAGAATGCAAGTCTAAATAGACCACATACAAAATATAATCTTCAATCATGCCCCTTATGGCTGCCATTCCCTCCATTATATATTTGATGAGCTTCCTCACCAAGGGTCCCACCCAATTATGAGGTTGCTTCCATGCAAATGCTCCTCCATAAAAATTATGTTGTCTCCATTAGTCCCACTCATCTATTTACATCGTTGTTTGATTTAGTCAACCATGACTTAGTCTCCATGCATTGTCTCCATTCACACCCAAGGTGTCTTTATTTTGACTAGCTAGATTGTTCTTCATTCACACTGAGCTGTCTTTATTTATGATCCACTCCTCATATAATAATATTGTTGAATTGGTCAAACTTGACTTTGTCCACACATTTTAGACCCTGTTCACACATGTAATATCCCAAAATGGGAATGTAGCAATACATGAACACAAAATTGAAATTAGCAGTGTAAATGAACTCATAATCATTAGAGACCAATATGGAGACATAACATCATGTATCATATCAGAAAATCAATACATAATAGTGGGGCCTGAATCATATACAAACGAAGGAACAAGCCTCCCATAAGAAATCACTCCACAAATGAGCTACTGTCACCATACAAGAATGCCAAAGACTACTACAGTGCAGTTAAAAACACACTGCCACAGCAAAATGAGGTACATAATATGTAGGGTTGTTATAAGCCTCAAAATATATGTCGAATACAAATCTATGCTCGATACCAACTCCTACAAGAACCCGAAAAGGGTTTTCAGAAATACACTCTATACAAGATGGGATCTAAAGCCCAATAGCTAAAGATTCACTGAAAACTGAAGAACATGAGTGTAGAAGGCTGAAATATATCAGATCTAATGTAGATCCCCTCAAAGGTCTCCTCCCATGAAAGGTTGAACCCCTCAATCACAAGGAAACCCTACAAAGAAACCACAAGATCTTCCACTGAAGCTACCCTCCAAAATAATGCAATTCCCAGCTGGAACAACACTGGAAATGATGGGAAATATATGGCCTAATGCCAAAGATCTGAAATATGCACAAGAAATCTCCAAACAGATCTCCCAAGAGAGGGAAACCTTCCTCCTATGAGAAAATAACTCAGAAAGTGGGATTCTAATCCCTCCACTGCTGCACCCTACAACACAACCCAATAACTTGCAGAAACTGCACTGATGAAGAAATTTGTAGCTTGGCCTGAAAAATTGAATGTGGAAATGAATACCATACTCTTCCAAGAGGCCTCTCAAGGAAATAGGTGGGATTCCCACTCGGGAACACCCTATGCTAAACATCATTGCAACCCTGCTAAACAGCAAGAGGAAGCAATAGTCTAAGCAGACCAATATCAAAATAATAATCCAAAGCATGAAACATATGGCTGCCATCCTCTTCCTTAAATAGAATGTGAGCTTGATTTCCCTTGGCCCCACTCAATTAGGTCATTTCCTTCATGAGATCCATCTCCCTCCAAAACTGTGTTATTCCTTAATCAATCTCCACTCCTCCATAACAACATTGTTGACTTGGTCAAAGTTGACTGAATCAACATGACCCAATCCCTGTTCACACTTGGAGGTGCTTTATTTAGCTGCTAAGAGGGTCTCCTTTCACACTTTAAGTGTTTTTATTACTACTAAAGAGACTTATGGGCCTCCCCACCCACTTATTCACCTACCTAGTCATAAAACAACTATAATATTCCATTTACCTTGAAGGCTAAATTTTTGGAATATTACAGTCCTCCCTTCCAAAAAATTTCTTGTCCTCAAGAAACTATATAAGGAGATAAAAAATCCTCCCCTCCTCTTTTGGCCTCCTCATCAATAGTCCCCACCACTTCTCAATAAATCTGCCCTCCAATGTTTCCTCCCAAGTATGAAAAACCACATGGTTCACATCATAAAAAGATGGAAGGTGTAAGTGGAACCCTTCTTACTGTCCCATGGCCTCCACAAGGTAGAAGTTATGACAAGCATAGGGGATCTCATTCCCAATGATAAACTCCCAATCCCATGCTATCATCCAAATGAAATGATCAATTCTAGGTAGCTCATCAAAGAGATCCTCAACCCCTGGTTCATACAATGTGTTTTGGCTGCATGGAGAGATTGGATCCTCCCACTCAAGTGGTTTCTCTTTCCATTTATGGAGAGCATGGGGTTGTTGCTGACCTTGGGCTGAAATTTCATGGCCTCCAAGAATGGCCCAAGATACCCCCCCAAACAAATAAGCCATGAAGTGCCTCCTCCAAAAACTCAACCTCTCCATATGGATCTTCCCACATGGAGAAAAAAGATGCAGTTTGGCAGTCATGGGCTTCCCATTAATTCTCCTAAAACATGCATCATGTAAATTAGGGAGAATAATACTCCCAATGGGCATCTTTAGCCTCTGTGACACTCTCCCAACAAATCTTCCCATAAACATAAGAACATCTCCAAAATATGGAAGCAAAATCCAATGAAAACAAGCCGCCTCATGACAACCGGGAGGTGGGTCATAGTTCCTCACATGGAACCAGCGCAGTGCATCCCTTGCTTGCATCAAAAAAATTAATAACAAGTGCTCTCCCAGCCACTTGTTTTCTGCCACAATCATTCTATAAGATAGAATCATGAAGGGACAATGTGGTGTCAATGGTGCACACCAAGAATCATGTGGCTTCCCCCACAAACCACCAATAAAATAGCCAATCCCAATGCTACAAGTGGCTTTAAGTACATCATCATATAATATGAAGGAAGGGATAATCCTCCTTGGTACAACATGCTACTCATATAAAGTAAAGAAGTACAAAACATAATGTGAAATTGTACCTTCTCCATCATGTACTTGGGACATTGAGCTGAAATGGCTCAACCGGAAATTCTCCCTCACCTCCAAAGAGTAGGGAAGTGGTTGTGACATCCTCTCCATCACCATTTGGGCTATGCATCTCTCCATATGCTGATATATATCCTGTTGGATTCCCTCCCAAGTGAACTCCTCCATCAAAGTATGAAATGCATCTAAGTGCATGGAAAGAAAATCCACATGTGCTACATGGAGTAGCTTCCTCTTGAGCTCAGAAACTCTAGTCAATAATATTCTACCATAAGAATAGATGACCTCACCAATCACCATGTATATATCATCTCCCTCCGGGTCATCAAGTATCTTGCAAGCACCAATATCCTTGGAGTACTCTACTAAGAGTTGAGACCTCCAATATGGATCAATCCTCCTAAGAGATAGCGTTGATGTTCTGAAATGTGAAACTCCCCAGATGCTGCTATCCTTTCCTTTGACATCCCTCATGCCAAATTCATCCTCCAAAGTGTTTCCATGCCCATCATGAAGTTTCTCATGCTCAAATAGTAGTGGTGAACTTTTGAAGTGGGCCTCCCATGAGAAGCTACTATCCAAAAAGAACCTCCTGTTCTTGGCCAATGTGAGCATGAGTGGCCTCCATCTACTCCAAAGTATGGAGGATTCCTTCCTCAAAGGAAGTACCCTCTATTTCTCCAAATCCATGGAGCAACTCTCTTTCACCATGAAGGTGCCATCCTCCATCACTTCAGCAACTTCTGTCAGCACAGTATATGTAGTGAGAGTGGGTAATGCTGAAAATGGGAGGATGTCTCCCTCCTCCTTGAGTCTATCCCAAACTCTTTGCGTTGTACTAGACTCCTCCAAAGTATTCACCTCTCAGGAATCTAAGAGTGGTGAACCAAATGGTAAGATGTCCCTTACCAACTCCAGATCTGGTGGCCTCTCGGGTGGAATTCCTCCATGTAATGAGACATCAATGTCAAGAGTACACTGTACATATGGATGGGCAACTTTTCCCTTGCCCTCATAGCACAAATCAGTCTGCCTCTTCTTTGCATTAGCTCTCTGAAATAGATAGGGGTGTGTGCTCCTCATCAAGTGATGTTGACCTTCCTCCCTACCTTCTCCTTCTATCTGTAATGTCTCACAATCATGCTGCTCACTGATTGTGCTTTTTCCTCCATATGTGAGATCCTGAGGAATTTCTTGCAATGGTACAAGAATTCCTCCTGTTGGAGCATGTGCTCCTCCTTCCTCTACATGAGGGACTATATATGCTCTAGATGTGACAGCTTTTTTGCCCCCATCCTTTTCTTCCTCTTCAATATGAATGGGAGTCACCTGCTAAATAAGAGGATCCTCTTTTGAAAAATGAACCTTCATGCCCTCTTGTCCAAAGATATGAGACAGAGATCTTGCCTCTAGCAAGGTGTTATGCAAGATGTGAGCTTTTCCAATAGTTTTCTGAAGTGGATTTGAGTTTATAGGTTTTTCCAATACATGCCAAGGGTTTGTTGGTTTTGGTTTGTTTAGTTCCACCAATGATGTTTCAGAATGTTTTCCATCAAACCTTTCCACCAATATCTTAGTGAACCTTGCATAAGAAGAAATATTTTCATTTATTAATTAAAATGACTCAAATATCCACCAAGCATAGGCCTTATCTTCAAAATTAAGCGCTGCAACCTTGATGGCTTCATCTTCATAAACTTGGTGCTGCTGCAAATAGGTGTGTAGTTCCTCCACCCAAGCTTTGGTTGAACATGTTGGTGATCCATAAAAAATAGATAGAGAAAATATATCCATGTCATGCTACTTGCTCCTCTCCACCTTGATCTTGAAAAAATCTTTGAAAGTGATATGATCTCTAAACTTCTCAGCTTGAGATTCATACTCTTGCAGAATATTACTAAGAGTTTCCCTCCTTGGCATTTCCTCTTATTTCAAATCTCTCATGGTAGATCTGGGCATTTGACTGCGTTGTGCATAATATGGTGTAGTTGCATGCTCACACCTACCATGTGCAAATCTAGATTTGGCTCTAGATTCAAACTCCTCTGGAGATTCCATCTCCCTTCTTATTTTCTTGAAATCTCCTTTAATGCTCTGTATAGATTTAAAAAGGAGCTTTGAGATATTCTCTTCCCTTCTTCCTCCAAATAATGGAGTCTTATATTTGTCCTTTCTGTGCATCTATTCTTCTCATTCTTCTCTTGATAGCATAATGGCTGAGATTCCACAAGCTGAGCCTACCACTGTAATATCCCCAAATGGGAATGCAGCAATACATGAACACAAAATTGAAATTAGCAGTGTAAATAAACTCATAATAATTTGAGACCAATATGGATACATAACATCATGTATTATATCAGCAAAGCAATACATAATAGTGAGGCCTGAATCATATAAAAATGAAGGAAAAAGCCTCCCATAAGAAATCACTCCACAAATGAGTTGTTGCCACCATACGAGAATGTCGGAGACTACTACAACATAGTTAGAAACATACTGCTACAGAAAAATGAGGTAAAAATATGTAGGGTTGTTATAAGCCTCAAAATATATGCCCAATACAGATCTATGCTCAATACCAACTCCTACAAGAACCCGAAAAAGGGTTTTCAGAAATACACTCTATACAAGATGGGATCTAAATCCCAATGGCTGAAGATTCATTAAAAACTGAAGAAAATGAGTGTATAAGGCTTAAATATATTATATCTGATGTAAATCCCCTCAAAGGTCTCCTCTCATGAAAGGTTGAACCCCTCAATCACAAGGAAACCCTACAAAGAAACCATAAGATCTTCCAAGGAAGCTGCCCTCCAAAATAATGAAATTCCCAACTGGAACAGCACTGGAAATGATGGGAAATATATGGCCTAATGCCAAAGATCTGAAATATGCACAAGAACTCTCCAAATAGATCTCCCAAGAGAGGGAAACCTTCCTCCTATGAGAAACTATCTCATAAAGTAGGATTCTAATCCCTCCACTGTTGCACCCTGCAGCATAGCCCATAACTTCCAAAAACTGTGTTGAGGAAGAAATTTGTAGCTTGGCCTAAAAACCTGAATGTGGAAATTAATACCATACTCTTCCAAGAGGCCTCTCAAGGAAAGAGGTGGGATTCTCGCTCAGGAACACCCGGTGCTAAACAACACTGCAACCTTGCTAAACAACAAGAGGAAGTAATAGTCTAAGAAGACCAATATCAAAATAATAATCTAAAACATGAAACATATGGCTTCCATCCTCTTCCTTAAATAGAATGTGAGCTTGCTTGCCCTTGGCCCCACTCAATTAGTTCATTTCCTTCATGAGATCCTTCTCCCTCCAAAATTGTGGTATTCCTTAATCAATCTCCACTCCTCCATAACAGCGTTGTTGACTTGGTCAAAGTTGACTGAATCAACATGACCCAATCCCTGTTCACACTTGGAGGTGCTTTATTTAGTTGATAAGAGGGTCTCCTTTCACACTTTAAGTGTTTTTATTGCTGCTAAAGAGACTTATGGACCTCCCCACCCACTTATTCACCTACCTAGTGATAAAACAACTATAATATTCCATTTAGCTTGAAGGCTTTTGGAATATTGCAACACATGAGGATGTTTGATATAGTTATTAACATGATCCCTTTTCACATTATGAGGGATTTTATGCCTAATTAAGAAACTTATGAGCCTCCTTACACATTTATTCATCTAACTAGATATTAAAAGAAAAATTAATATTCCTATTAGCTACATGCTAATTTAGGAATATTACAAAGAATGCACTCAATGCAATTTTTAGCTTTCAATCATTAAACAATGTAATCTAAGTTCAATTATGGATCTCAAAAAATACTTTTCAATGCAATGTGATCTAACACATTTTAACGAAAAGAAAACTCTGAGACAAAAAATAAATGAACACAAATTTCCCTAATGGAAGGATGAATGCAAAAGGAATGAAAACAAACACTAAGAATGCAATCATTGTTGTGAACACTTTGTATCGAAATTCCTCAAAATGCTACAAGACATATGAGTTCAAGAAAATGAGGACTTCCAAAGTGTGGGCTCAAAACAAGGCATTCATTCCCCTTTACATGAAGCAATAATAGGTAGAAGACTTTTCAGCTGAGCAACGAGCAATGTAATCTATGCTCAAAAGTGAACAAGCGGACCAAATGAACTCGAACAGACACTTGAAACTTGAACACTCAATCAACCAAAAATCAAAAGGAAATCAAATAGAGATGGCTCACCAAGAAAGGAGACTGACTCATTCAGAAGTGTGATGTCCCGCAAAGCATGCAACCAGCAATTGATGCAAAATCCTAGAAAAAACTAGGATGTAAGGATGCACGTTCGAACAAGAAAAACAACCAAAAAACAAAACCAACCAGCCAATCAAACCCACTTGCGTGAAGGGGAGAACATGTAAATCATACAGAGAAAAGGACCGGAAGGGCAAGACACACTAGTGAAGTACTTAGGGAAAAACCTTAATTTTTCACACATGTTGGAATTGGCACGACTTATGTGGCTAAAACTAGTGCCAATTGGCGCGAATTTAGGGGTTGAAACTGTTGGCAATATGATGCAGAGTGTTGTCCTTGATGACAACCCACTTGATGAAGATGAAGACATGAGATTATTGGCATGTGTTGTCCTTGATGGCAATCCACCTGATGAAGTTATTCTTGACTTGATGGACTTGGTAAATGATGTAAATCTGATGTGATATGTGTTGCCCTTGATGAAAAACCCACTTGATAGAGTGTTGTCCTTGAATGGCAACCCACTTGATGAAGATGATGGAAACCTACTTGATGAACTTGTTAAATGATATAAATCTGATGTATCTACAGAGAGTACAGAAGGTAATGAATGAAGGAATTCAATATGTACTAGATCTATGATGAAAAGAGTATGTCTCAAGGAATACGCGGTTCTGTCTAGAAGAAGTCGCGTATGCACACGGGTAATAACGTGCCAAGTCACGTATGGGAAAAAGCGCTCATAAAGTGAAAAACCAGGGGCAACCACCATGGTATTGACCCATTGTATTGGGTAATGATTCGTCTAAATGACCCCGTCCAGGAATACCATCGGAAGTAATGTGGTTTTGGCTCATGGTATTGAAAAAGGGTAAACCTATATAAAGAGAAGAAATTCATTGTGCAAACAAGGAGTGTGGTGCAAGACATCTGAGCTTGAATGAATACTTCTCTCTGATGTATATCTGAATGGAAAGGGTGACAGTTGAATGATAGATCTGAATGCATGAAGCACTTATGAAGAAAACGATGAAGAAGGGAAACTAGATCTGAAATGTATTTGTATTTGCTACATCTGTTTATGGAATGATTAGATCTAAGATGAGGCGAACATCTGTCTGACGTAAAGGGTAAAATCTGTGAGATATGTCTGTTCTGAAGAATTGCAATGACCTAAATTTCTGAAGAACCATACGCTATTTTGCCGCAGAAGAAGCGCGTATATACGCAGCTTCGCTGAAGAGAAAGCGCGTATGCGCAGTGAAATTAGCTCTGTAATATGTACAGAAGGATATGCGGTTTTGTATGGTAGAAGGCACGTATATACGCGGGATCAGTGAAAGGAAAGCGCGTATGAAAAGCTAGGGTTTGCTGAAGTCTGAAGTATAAAATGTCTAATATGTTCTGCTGTGTTACTGCTATCTGTCTGGGTTATCTGAATTGACAAGTATCTGTTGGTGATGTATGTTTGAGCGTAAAAGTATGGAGTGGGTCCAGTCTGAAAATATGATGAAATGAGGCCTACAAGTTGTACTCTATTTGAGTTGATGGATCCAGTGTGAAAATTGATGAAACGTGGTCCATAGAGGTGCTGAGGGTCGTAGCCTTCAGTCAGGGGGTTGTAGCTCCCTTCCAGGTGAGGCTGGTAAATGAGATCAGGGGGTCATAGCTCCTTTCCAGGAGAGGCTGGTAAACGAGTCAGGGGGTTGAGCTCCCTTCCAAGAGAGGCTGGTAAACGAGCGCAGGTGGGTGCCTGCGTGCTGGTAGGAGTCTGCGCCAGCACATATGTTGTAAGACGTTTTCTCTATAATAAAATATTGAAGGCTGAGCAACTACAGCGGTGGTTTTCTCCCGACTTGGGTTTCCACCTAAAATCCTGGTGTTCATGTGTGATGATTATGTGTGATGGTTTATTCTGTTCTTACTGCACATGTTTACTGTTTATTGAACATCTAATAAATGAATGATGGAATGATATAAGTGAAGAAGTAAAGGCATAATTAGATCTCTGTGTATACGCGAGTTTTATGAAGGATATCCGCGTGTATACGCTAGTTTGGTTCAGCAAAGTAGCGTATGGGTTTTAGAGAGTGAAAAAGTAAAATATTTGATAAAGTCCTAAATACTGATTCACCCCCCCCCCCCCTCTCAGTATTTTTCCCAACAGAAACTAGCGCTAACGGCCCATTGGTGTGACCTGCTAACTGACAACTAATGCCAATCAACGCGACTATCAGACAAATAAAAGTGCCAATGCCTGAAAAGGAAAAAAAAATAATTTCTCCAAACTAAGTCCAGACTCACCACTTCAAGAAAAAACTACAATATTGTAATTGATGAAAAACATCGGAACAAACAAGGAAATGGTCATTCGACTAAACTTGTTGAATGACGAAGACTTCAAAGATTGACAAACTCAAAGGAAACTCCCCAGCGGAGTTGCCAATCTGTTTTCCAGGTAAATCCCCCTTATTGAAAGAGGCGATCCCTCTAGCCCTAGGGTGGGTCTAGAAACTACGGGAACATACTAACATCTACCTTCCTAGATTGTGAATGAAATTCAGAGCAAGGAAGATCACCTACCTTGTTTTGATGTTGTGTTTTCGTCTTTTTTCGAAGCTTCTTGATGCGTCGCTCTCCTCAAGCTCGATACATGCTGCTACCAATGTTCGATTACCTATACAGACAGTCAAGACACCATGACAAGTGTAAAATCACGACAAACATAAAACAATTACAACCTATCTTATTGATCAAGGAATGCTAGAAATCTCATTATAGATGTAAACAAGAGTGGAAGATAAACATCAGATGCATTTTATTTTGATAAAGACAAGGTGAGTTTACAACCAAGCTTTGATTTTGAGGCTCTCCTTCGGTGAGTATTTATCCAAGCATGTTTGCAACACCCTCATACACAAAGGTCTAAGATCTCACTATTTTCCTAACACACAAAAACAATCACACTCTGCAGTATTCTCTCGAAGCTATGATTTATTCTCCTTTCTATCATCACTAAGGCTATAGAGCCGAAGGAGGTCTCCTTATATAACAATGGAGGAGGAGGTTATGTGCCCTCAAATAATGTGAAAAGAGCTTATCCTTTGGATTATTTCCTATTTCTTGGGAACAAGAAGCCCAAAAGGGAATTCCTCGACCATATCCTCAAAAAAAACTTCCAGCTCGCTGCCTCGCAAAGATTCTAGTCATGGAAGCTTCACTTCTATTTAAAAAAAATTCCAAAAGAGGATCGGATTGGGTCCGACATTAAGACAGAGCGTCGATCGACGTGGGCCTCAGTGTAAATCTCTACTATCGGCACAGGTCAGACACTAAGAGAAAGCGCCGACCTTGAAAACCATGTTTTTATAGGGATATTTCAAAAAATTTATAAAGGGAGATGAATTGGCAGACAAAATGTGGTTCAGGGGTATGTATTCCATTCTTGGAAAGTACACAAGGGTCATTGTATGGGTCCTCCAGGATCAAGGAACAGGGAGTACAAGGACAGTGACAAATTTTTGTGTAACAAGTGTTGTTTAGCACAGGTGTTCCTGAGAAGGAATCCCATCTCTTTCCTTGATAGGCCTCTTGGAAGAGCATTGCACTAAATTTCCACACTCAGGCTCAAGGCTAAGCTATAGCTTTCTTCATCGGTGCAATTTCTGCAGAATATTGTGTTGTGTTGCAGGGTGCAGCAGTGGAGAATTATATTGGGTGTCTTCAGAGCTATTTTTGTAGTGGATGAAATTTTCCATCCATTGGAAGGCCTGTAAATAATCCCCTTGGGCTTTATTGACATATTTTCCATCAAGCCAAGGTGCATTTATCTCCTAAAGCACAGTTTCAATCCATATCTGCGTTATTTTAGGGAGGAGTTGCAGGGGTGGTTGCAGTGGTTGTTTTGGGAGGATATTTCTTCAGTGGGGGAGCCATTATTTCATCTGGAGGATCTATTGGATAATATCTGTAGTTTTCTACATTAGCTTCAGCCATATATTCTCATTTCTATTATTGCAGCATACCTGCATCCCTACGGCTGCAACTTACATTGGCACATTGTCTGCATTTTCCAGAAACCCTCTTGGGTTGTCTTGGAAAGATGATCTAGTGCCCAGATTTGTATGTTTAGACTCTATTGGGGCCTATATCAATACTTTTATATCATTGTATCATCTCCAACTGTAGTTATTCTTAATATGACTGCGTTGTAGTTTCTCTCCGGCATTTTGTATTGTAACAACAACTCATATTTGGGAGTGATTGCTTAGGGGAGGCTTGTTTCCTCATTGTATATGATTTATGCCTCACTATTTTGTATTGATTTTTTGGTCTAATACATAATGTTATGACTCCATATTGGTCTCATGGTTTCATGTGTTAAATATTGTTTCCTGCTTTCATTTTATGCAGTATATTCCTGCTTTTCCCATTTTGGAATATTACAATGCTATCAGAGCATAATCTTGGCTCAGCCTGTGCATTTAGCCAATATGTCACCATAAGGGGAAGCTTCTCACAAGAAGAGGAGATGTACAGAAGAAAAAAATACAAGGCTCCATTATTTGGAGGAAGGAAGGAGGAGGAGCTCTCAAAACTTCTTTTTCAAACTATGCAGAGCATCCATGAAGATATCAAGAATATGAGAAGGGAGATGTGTAGAGAATCACCAAAGGGATTTGAGTATGAAGCAAGCCCTGGATTTTAACATGATAGGTGGGAGCATTCAACCACATAATCTGATCCACAGCGCAATATTATGCCCATATTTACAGCAAGAAAGATGGAGGAAGAAGATGCACCAAAGGAGGAAGCGTTGAGTGACTATCTTCAGGAGTATGAATCTCAATCTTGGAGATTCGAGGAGCACTTGAGTTTCCAAGGGTTTTGCCAAATCAAGGAGAATAGAAGGCCTAGAAATTACAACAGAAATGGAAGAGGTAGATTCTTTCTACCAAATTTTGATGGGTCATCTAAAGGCACAGCCAAATATTGGATAGAGCAGCTAGACTCATATTTGCATCTACTTCAAGTTTCAGAAGAGGAAGCCCTTAGGATAGCAGTGCTGCATCTTGACGGTAAGGCTCATACTTGGTGGTTTTATGAATCATATTAATTTAATCATGAAAATATAGCTACTTATGCAGGATTCACTAAGATATTAGTGAAGAGATTTGATGTAAAACAATCTGAAACATCTTTGATTGAGCTAGCAAAACATAATTATTCAAAACCTTTGCATGAGTTGGAAAGATCCAATGCACCAACTCCACTTCAGATTTCTATTGAGGGGGATAAAAACTTGTATGATACCTTTCCAAGGGCAAGATCCCCATTATAGGAAGAGATATCTTCTTAGAAGGAATACATGGAGATTCCTCCTTCAAGGGAAGACCAAGATATAGGGTCTCCCATTGTTGATGAGGTATTCTCAAATATTAATGAGGAGGAAGAGCAGAGAGGAAGTAACAACGATGTCACTTCATGAGGAGAACCATCACCACATGGAGATGGCCATGAGGCTATTGCTCCAAGTGAAGGAGCTTTTGCATCTTTGCAAAAGGTTCCCAAGGAGCATCATATGATAGTAGTGATGGGCAGTAACACCTTGATCAAAGGGGAAGAAGAAAAGGTGATCAGCATCAAAGGATGAGGAGCATGCACCCTTGTTTATTTCAAGGGATTTATATACAAAATAAGGAGATTGTTTTGCGTATTGAGAGAAGGGAAAAATCATTCCACTCACCTATACAGTCTACTTCAGACTTTGATGTCTCATTACATGGAGGCATTCCACTTGGGAGGCCACCAAATCAGAAGATGAGAGATATCTCACATCAGGTTACACCACTCATTGATCCAGGAGGGGTGAGATTCTTGGGAGGATTTGGCACAGCACAGAGTCTTGGGTAGGCTCAAGGAGGAGGGATACATTCCCCCAATATCATTATTACCCACTTTCATTAGCTATTATGTGCTAAGAAAATATGTTTCTGGGATGGAGGATGGAACCATCATGGTGCAAGGAGACCACTCCATGGCTTTGGAGGACCGGGGGATACTTCCACATAGGAAAGAATCTTACCCATTTGGTAGAGGATGGTGGCCACTCATGCATGTATTGGCTAGACTTAGGATATTTTGGAGAGTTGAAAGCTTCCTATGGAATACTAGCCTCCAAATGCTTCAACCTTCACTTGAGCATGAGCAGCTACAGGAGGGGCAACAACAACATGTCTGCAGCATACCAGTGCTTGACTTTGGCATGGGATATTTCAAGGAAGAGGGAAGAAACATGGCAAGGGCTACACAGTATAGATTAGCAGTGCTATCATTAGAGATTTTGTATCCTTATTGGAGATCCCAACTATTGGTGGAATAATCCAAGGATCTCTTACATGCAGGATACTTGATGACGAGTTTCTAGATGGACGATATATAGTGAGAGATGGGGTCATATTTTATCAAGGTAAGATCTTCTTGGCTAGAGCCTCATAGCTCAAGGACAAACTATTGCATGCATCCCATGAGATCTTTCTTTCCAATACCATTGGTTTCATTAGAGCATGTCATACTATTTTGGAGGGATTCATGTGGGAAGACTTCAAAGAGGAGATGCACTATCACATGAGGAAGTGCACGGATTGTTTGGAGGGTGAGGAGAAACTTAACTCTTGGGAAGAGTTATCATCGCCACCTCCTTACTCATTGGGTGTGAAATGGATCTCATCCATGAGCTACCTCATTAGTTTGAACCAAGTGTATGGTAAGGATTGTATTTCTGAGCATCATGATGTATTTACTATATACTTGCATTTTCTTACCACTCATTTGCAAGGCATTGCTCCAAGAGGGGGCACTCTTTCTTATTGGCTTCATGATTTATTTGGGATCATGAGTAGTGATGATGTTTATCACTCCCTAGAATATTTTGGGGAGATGATGTATTCTTCATGGTGTGCTTCATTGACACCAAACATCATACACCTTCTCCAAGCATGCAAGAAGGATAGGGCAGCAAACAAGTGGTGGGGGAAACACTTGTTATATCATATTCTATGGAAGTTAGGAGAAAAAATGAATTGGTTGCACTTGAGGGACCATTTCCCTTCCCCAATACTACACATGGCATCTAGCATAACTTAGATTGTGATCCCATATATTGATGATGTTCATATCTTTGTTGAGAACATGATTGGAGGGAAGGCACATTGGTTGGATGTGTCCATTGGGAAAGACCTTTCCTGCACTTTTTATGCTTCATTATTCAAGGGGAGTATGGAAGATGATATAGAAACTACATTAAATCACTTTTTTCTTTATGAGGTGAGCCATAATATTGTTTGGAGCACTTGGGAGATGCCTCTCATGAACACTTGGGAGGAACTTTTCTATGAATTATCATGCTGTAAGGTGATTCATTTCATTTGGATGATAGCATGGAGGTGGGAGTCTCTCATTGGGAATGAGATATCCTATGTTTTCATCACTCCTACCTTGAAGAGGCCATTGGACAACAAGAAGGCTTCCATATAAACCTTCCATTTTCTCATGATGAGAGCCATTTGGTTTATCCACCAAAGGCCAACTTGCACATTTGGGAGGAACCATTGGGAGACAAAATTGTTGTAGAATAGCTGAAGCAATGGTGGAAACTATTTGATAAGGAGGCCACAAGAGGAGGAGGGGAGGATTTTTCTCAACCCTTAGATTTTCTTGAGGACAAGAAACATTTTGGAGGGGGGGACTATAATATTCCTAAAATTTAGCTTTCAGCTAAGTGGAATATTTTGGATTATTTTGTCACTAGGTAGGTGCATAAGTGGGTAGGGAGGCCCATAAATCTCCTTAGCAACAATTAAAACACTTCAAGTGTGAAAGGAGACACTCTAAAAAGCTAAATAAATCACCTTTAAGTGTGAACAGGGGTTGGAACATGTTGAATAGGTCAACTATGACCAAATCAACAACGTTGTTATGTAGGAGTGGAAATTTAATGAGGAATAACGCAGTTTTGGAGGGAGATTGATGTCATGGAGGTAGTAACCTAATTGAGTGGGGCCAAGGGTAAGGAATCTCATAACTTATATAAGTAAGAGGATGGTAGCCATATTGGTTATGTTTTGGCTTATTATTTTTTATATGGTCCGTTTAGAATTTTGGCATTCTTCAGTTGTTTAGTTGAGTTTGCAATGTTATTTAGCACAGGGTGTTCCTGAGCTGGAATCCCATCTCTTTCCTTGAGAGGCCTCTTAGAGGAGCATTTCACTACATTTCCACACTCAGGCTCAAGACCAAGCTATGGCTTTCTTCATCAGCGCAGTTTCTTCATAATATTGTGTTGTGTTGCAGGGTGCAATAGTGGAGAATTATATTGGGTGTCTTTAGAGCTAGTTTTGCAGTGGAGGAAGGTTTACATCCATTGGAAGGCCTATAAAGAAGCCCCTTGGGCTTTATTGACATATTTGGCATCAAGACAAGGTGCATTTATCCCATACAGTGTAGTTTCAGTCCAGATCTGCGTTATTTTAGGGAGGAGTTGTAGGGATGGTTGCAGTGGTTGTTTTGGGAGGATATTTCTTCAGTGGGGGAGCCATTCTTTCATCTGGAGGATATATTGGAGAAGATATGTAGTTTTCTACATCAGATTCAGCCATATATTCTCATTTTTTTTGTTGCAGCATACCTTCAGCCCTAGGGCTGCAGCTTACATTGGAAAATTGTGTGCATTTTCTGGAAACCCTCTTGGGTTGTCTTGGAAAGATGATATAGTGCCCAGATCTGTATGTTTAGACTCTATTGGGGCATATATCAGTAATTTTATATCATTTTATCATCTCCGCCTATATTTATGCTTAATATGACTACGTTGTAGTTTCTCTCCGGCATTTTTTATTGTAACAGCAGCTCATATTTGGGAGTGATTGCTTATGGGAGGCTTGTTTCCTCATTGTATATGATTTATGCCTCACTATTTTGTATTGATTTACTGCTCCAATACATAATTTTATAAATCCATATTGGTCTCATGGTTTCATGTGTTAAATATTTGTTGATGCTTTCATTTTATGCACTATATTCTTTATTTTCCCATTTGGGAATATTACAGCACCTTTTCAGCAATGGGGCTTAGATTTCATAGAACAAATTAATCCACCTTTAAGTGGACAACATCATTGGATTCTTGTTGCAACTGATTACTTCACCAAATGGATTGAAGAAATACCTACCATGAATGCTACTCATAAAGTCATCATTAATTTTCTGGAGTTAATCATAACCAGATTTGGATGTCCATCAAGGTTAGTAGCAGATGATGCAGCTGCTTTTAAAGATACTTCATTGGTAACTTTCTGTGAATATTATGGTATTCAACTCACTCACTCTACAGCTTATTATCCCCAAGGGAATGGTTTAGATGAATCATGAAACAAAATTTTGGTATGAATGATCACCAAATTATTGGAGCAAACCAATAAAGAATGGGATTCAAAACTGAAGTTTTTTTTATGGGCTGACAGGGTGATCATCAAAAAGTCTATCAATACATCACCTTTTCAAATTCTTTATGGAACTGATGATGTTTTTCCAATTCTATTGGCCATTCCTGTAGCTAAATTTCTACAAGATCATGAAGTTGAGCCAGATGACATGACTAGGAGAATTTATCAGATCATAAAAGTGCAAAAAAAGTGAGAACGAAAATATGATTTGGTGAGAAAATATCAGCAAGTTGTAAAGAAATTTTTTGATAGAGGAACTAAAACATAAGATTTTCATATTGGAGATCTAGTATTTAAATGGGATGCATAGCATCAAGATCCAGGTAATCATTCCAAATTTGATTCTTTATGGCTTGGTCCTTTCAGAATGTCAAATATTCTGCAAAACAATACCTTTGAGTTGCAACATCTTGATGGGACATAACTATTTGGAGGCCCATTCAATGGGTGCTTTCTCAAAAAACTCTTTTACTAAGGTTTTCGATGGTCTAAGTTCACTGTAAATACCAGTGTGTTTCATAATAAGACTCCATAGCCTAATGACAAGGCACTGAAACTACAAAAGATTCTTAGAGCCTTGTAGGGAGAGCTCTATCCCCTGTGGAGCCAATGTTAGCACGGTTCTTTGCTAAGTCATGAGTCCATTTTAATTTTAATTTTTTTTAGGATTAAAATTTGAAAATTTCAAACAAAATTTGGTCGCTACCGAAATTTTCGATAGTGCCTGTTTTAGCCTTTTCAGATAGTCTGTTATATTCTTGATTCTGTCTATTTTTCTTTTATTTGATGCTACCGAAAATTCTGGTAACATCCTCTATTTTTTTTTAAATAAACAAAAAAGTGCATCTGCTTTTGTCAAGCCACGTGTTATGATGTAAATATGTTTCAAATATTTTTTTTAACGATTTATATCATGTGATAGGAGTCATATGCAGACATTTTTGTTTAATTCAAGTCATGGTATACGTGTAGTGCTTAGGTGTTAACCCACAATAATACACCCAACCGTTAATCCCTTCATTTTTGTCATCCAAGTCATTTAATCTCATGTCAAGGTATGTGTTTTTTGAATGGAGAAGATCATGTATCATCACACTTAATGTGATGACTGTTTGGTCAGTCGCACAGCAGCGTTTCCAGAAATTTAGGCCAATAATCAACAAGACAACATAGGTGACTACCAGTCATAGATCTGCTTGCCTCAATCCATTTGTATCGTTCCATACAAAGTTACGCAACCAAATGAAGATGATGATGGCCATCACATGGTGCACACTATGGTCAAGAATATTTTCCTTAATGAAAATCGATTTGCATGGGGTGATGAACCATGGTTGTTGTTTTAAACCACCAAAAAAGTAGGAGCATTATCAGTTGAGAGTCTAGCTATTGGAGATTGAATTTCATAGAGTTTCAATTTGAGGACGAGTCTAGATTTCAGACAGGATTTCAGAGCAAAGCACAAGCAACACTTGTAAGGTGAAGCTCTTATAGCTTTTCCACCTATCAGTTTCAAGAGATAGAGTTGTTAATTTCTGAATATGACTGAAAGAGGAGGAAAAATAAAACGAATTGAGCCACATAGTGCTAAACTAGCGGATGCAAATTCGAAGGTGAGAAGCTTGTTTATCCAGGTAGGGTGGTATTCTTTGTGCACCAGACTAGGAAGCTCTCACTTGGGAGTAGCTCAAGAGTTTGAAAAATATTTTAATGGAAAATAAGCCACCTTCTATGGTATTACATTGCAAGTGTCAGAAGACTCAATTGTTGAGGCATTTAACATTCCACGGGAAGGAGAGAGGTGGTTTAAAGGTCATGTTATCATTGGAGGATACCTCAACAGTTTCCTCAAGGATGCACACAGAGATCCAAATTGGGCCAATGGAATTCCAAGAATCTATCTCAAAAATGACTGGGCAGAAGCTGTTAAGCTTAGCAATATATATCTCACTTTTTAAAGGAGGTATACAGTTGTATTTCTATATCATATGAGATTTATTTTTCATGTTGCAGGTATGAAGACCTTAAATCTTCCATACTTCTTTCTTAAAATTCTGACAAAGATGTTAGCAAGGATCCAAACTCACACTGTTGTTTCAGAGTATAGCTTGTATCATCAAGCTCTCATCAAGGTTCTAGTTGAAGAAGAGTTAAGGAAAAAAAATAAAACCTGGGACCATTTCTTGTTTTATAGGGCAGGCCAACCTGCACCTACACCTCCATCCTCACAACAACACCCTCAGCCTGCAAAAATAACCAAGAGGAAGGCCAAGAAGGAAAACATCCATAAGGCCAAGAGAAGGAAAGAAAAGGTTTCTGCAACCAAGGCTGAGAGAAAGTTGGATAAAGGAGAGAGTTCCTCAAAAAATAACCCCAATTATATGAAAATGGTGCCCCCCATTCCTCCTTTTCCTAATTTCTACACCAGAGCTCAAAGAGGAAGGTCTGCAACTACAAAGAAATATAAAGTGTAGATGCTATCGTAAATTCTGAAAGCATATATTTAGTAGAAGATGCAGAAAGAGTATCAGCCTACAAAATCTGATGAAGAACTCCTAAAATATGTTGGATATAAGATTAGTCATAAGAAGAAGAAATAGGAAGCTCAACATGTTGTTGGTACCAGAAAAAGGCATACCAGAGAAAGAAACAAGTTCAGGCTTAAGTCCAAGGCTCTGAAAAATCCAATCTTAATGACAGAGGTCATTTATATAGAAGGTAAATCTGAAGGGTTAAAGATATAGAAATCCAATAAGAAATATAATAATAAAAAAGCCCTTCATAGCAGCACTCAGAACCCTCAAAAAGAAGAAAGATCTAAGAGGGTTCTAAGGAGGAGAAGTCCATTTTCAAGGAAGCAGCCACAAGAACAACCAGATAAAAATTAGTTTTTGATAGCAAGACATACTTGGATAAGCTTGTTGAAGCTACAGCCCACATGGAAGGAAGTTAAAAAAGTTTTTTGATACAAATACCTTTTTGCTTATCAATCCCAATTTTGAACAGTAGCTTAGATGTCAAAGAATATAAGTCTGCATAGGTTTTTTATCATTTTCTCTGCATTTTTGAAAAAGAAATAGATCTCTACTGAAAATTATGGTAGCATTCTAGTTTTTGCGTAGTTACAAGTTTTTACCAGAATTTTCGTTAGAGTCTGTTTTAACTGAATTTTGACAATTGTCAGCAAATTTTCTAAACCAGTTAAGGAAGGATAATAACCCATAACCAAATGGATATAAAAAGTGATGGTGAAAGGTGGTTATGAGGTTGTTGAAGGTCAAATTAAATGAAGATACATGGTTATTTAAATACCAAAGACACAAGGAGACAAATCAGCAGAAAAAGGGACAGCATGACAGCACACTCAGTATTTCAGCCCAGATTTCTTCTCTTCTTTCTTCTATATCTGTCCTTTCATTAGATTTTGATGGGATGTGGTTGTAATGTTTTATTAAACCTATGTAATGTTAGGAGTAATGTTTCCTTATTTTTAGAAGAGATGGAGTTGGTGCCTCTCTTTCTATATATACCATTTGTAAATACCAGTTCTGTGTTGGATGTTGGTCTACCTAAAGACTAAATATAATAAAATGCATTTTAACTTCATGCTCGAGGATTTTGAGACTCAAGGAGCATCTAATGTACTGTGTGTCTTCTTTCTTTTTTAAATTCTTCTAAATTATGAGTTGCAACAACTAGTAAGGTGTGAGTGATAAGCTATTAAAGGATTTAATAGTAAATTATCTTCTTTCAGTTTTTTGAAAATCATATATGTGTTGTAGAACATTTGAGTGAAGATTTCATAAAGGATTTGTGGAATCTAAATCTTGTATATGAGTCCCAGCCTCGCGTTGTTATTGTTACGTTGGGCAATAAGTCGTATAGGATACCAGAGGTACCACCACCTGCCGCTATCTCTTTGGTTATAGAAAAACAATGTAGTAAGCTCATTTCCAAAACTGGAAAATTTGTTTTCCTGATGATCCACCCTTAGGGAAAGAATAATACTATGGCCACGACCTCTAGATAGGGCTCCTCCACATGACAAAAATACATGGACAAGGTCATGGAGGAGTACGGGGAAATATTCACCTTACCCATAGGGGTGCCTCTACATTATCAGTTCAAGCACCCCATCGATTTGACCCCAGGGGCGCCGCTGCCCAATGGACCGATCTATCGGCACTTTGTTCTAGAGAACAATGAAATCAAGAGGCAGATTCAAGAGCTGCTGCAGAAATGTCACATATGGCCGATTTCATCACCCTGTGGGAGGTTGATTGTGTTGGTGTAGAAGAAGGATGGGACTTGGATACTTTGTATTGACTATCGGGCAATGAACAAGATCATTGTTCGGTACAGGTACCCGATCCCATGGATTGATGACGTTCTAGACATACTCAAAGGGGAAAAATATTTCAGCAAGATCAAATTGAAGTCCAGGCATCACTAGGTGCCAATTGAACCCTCTGATGTGTGGAAGACTGCCTTCAAATCCCAGGAGGACCTTCTTTAATGGTTGGTCATGCCTTTCGTGTTTACCAATGCTCCCGCAAAATTCATGAGGCTGATGGATGACATCTTGCTGCCATTCACCAACTCATTTTTAGTTGTGTACTTGGATTACATCCTGATCTTCAGCCAAACTTAGGAATAGAACGTCCACCACATCTGGCAGGTCCTCCAAACACTGCAGCAACACAAGTTGTATGCCAATTTGGAGAAGTACACTTTTGGCATGACCCAATTTTAGTATCTGGGATACATTATTGATGAACGGGGGGTGCATGCGGATCCAAACAAGATCCAAGTCATTCAGGATTGGACAACCCCAACCACTCTAACAGATCTTCGCATCTTTCTAGGTCTTGCTAATTTCTAGCGCAGGTTCATGTTGGGATTCTCTCATATCACTTGGCCCTTGAGTCAAGTCATCAAGGGAGGAGCGAAAGAAAATTTCATTTGGTCAGAATCTCAACAGAAGGCATTCGTACAATTGAAACATCGCCTCTTCTCTACCCCAATGCTCACATTACCAGACTTCCAACAACCATTTGAGATCGAGACAGATGCCTCTGACTATGATATTGGGGCAATTCTTACTCAACAGGGGCATCCAATGGCATATCATAGTGAGAAATTGTTTGACACAGTCTGCAGGTATCCCACTTCTGACAAAGAAATGTATTTCATTGTGCAGGCTTGCAAACAATGGAATAATTAATATTTGGGGAAGGAAATGGTCATCCACACAGACCACCAACCCCTACATTTCATACAAACACAAGGGAAGTTGCAGAACGATCGCCATTAGAAGTGGTCCACATATCTACAACAATTTCATTTGAAAATCAAGTACAAGAAGGGAAGCACCAATAATGTTACAGACTACCTCAGTCGATCACTGATCATAGCACTAACCATCATTCTAAACTATTGTGGGCATGAAACTTCTAATTCGCCACTTCTTTACAAGAGTGATTCGAAATTCGTCCACGCATACAAGACACTCTTGGAGGGTATGCAAGTTCCAAATTTTCAGCTCCAGGATGCACTGTTGTGTCACCTGGGACACCTTTGTGTTCCTTCAAGCGAGCGTGCCAAGATGATTTGGTAAGATGATTTGGCGTGCAGTCAATTTGCTGGGCAATTTGGGGTCGAGAAAATAGTGGTAGTACTACAAAAGTATTTCTATTGGCTGAACCTTCGACAGGATGTCAGGAAGTACTTCAGATTGTAGAAATTATAAAACATGCATGTATATCTTGGATTCACCTGATATAAAAATGTACTAAAGTTAAATAATGAATCGCTTCTACAAATATTTTGTGGAATTAAAAACACAATCGCTAATCATATGAAGTAAAGAAGAATCAAATCAAACACAACACAGATAATTTCCCATGGAAATATTGTTGCTCAAAACCCCACTATCTTCTATTGTATATTCAACATGGATCATGAAACAATTACATACAAAACTCTTCTCACAAGAGCCCTCGAATACTCAGCTAATTGTCTCACACTATCATACAAAATCTGACCAATACTTAGCCAATTTACTTCCTCCAAACAACCTGCCTTTCTTGCACAATCCTTGATGAATGCAATCCCTAAAAGATAGGAATTATGGCCTTCCTTGATTTTGCAAGTATTATGGGCACTCCAATGGGTGTTTGGTTGCATGGGTACAACCCAATACTCCTACAATTGATAGTAAACTTCCCATTCACCTAGATCTCAACTGGGTCTCCACTGGATCTGACATGCATGCTACTAATAATAGTAAATCCTCAGTTGCATGTGAGATCACTGATTGTGAAATAATTAATATTAAATTTACTTGACCTATCACTAGTGTATATTCAGTTACAACTAGCACAACTGAGTTTAATTCACTTAACTGAGTTAAACTGATTACAACTTGCATTAATTAATGCACCACTGCACTTCAAACTCTGTTACAACTAGAATTACTCTGCATGCCTCACCAACTACTTCTAACTCGAAATCCACTAGCTAACTGAGTTTATCACTCTCAGTTAACTATTTCAAGTTGTCATTCAGAATAGATTACAGTTTATTGTCCATCTGAATTAAGGGATAACTAAAATAAACATGCACCCAAAAATAGCAATGTGGGCCCCAACCTAGTGTAGGTGCTTAATGCATTAGGCGTGGGTGCTGAAATTTTCTTGTTGAATCTCAACACTCCCTCTAAACAAGAAATGGATTATCCTTCACCCCAATATTATGTCTATAGGATTCAAATTTTCTCTTGGTGAGCGCATTTGTCATAATATATGCATCCTGATCTTCCATGGGAATGTACTGAAGCAACATTATTCTTCTCTACACATGATCTCTAAGATTATGGTATCAGATATCTATATGCTTGGACCTATCACGAAACACGGGATTAATCTAGAGTTTAATGAAACTTTGATTATCACCATGAATCATTTTCAAATCCATCTGAGAACCAAACAAACCAACCAAGATCTTTCTCATCCAGATATCCTCACATGCAGCTTGACTTGCTGCCATGTATTCTACTTCTGCTGAAGTGAGTGCCATGGATCGTTATTTCCTGTTGTACCAGGAAACTGTTGTTGATCCTATGCTGAAGATCCCTCCTAATGTGCTCTCTCTGTATGATGGACTGCCCACCCAATTTGCATCTATGAAGCCTTGAAGCTTCACTCCCTCTGTATGTCTGTACCATAGACCATACTCTGATGCAGGGAAAATTTTAAGCATGGAAATTTATTTTAAAGTTTAGAAACCTTGGCGAGTCTCACTAATACATCATATGCAATTTGTAAAATGTTTGGGAATTTTTTTGTAAAAGTATTCAAATTTATAGTAATTTTATATAGTCTGTATATAAAATTTTGGCGATTTTTTAGGTAAAATAATTTTATACTATAAATTTTATAAAAAATGGAAATTTACAAATCTGTTTTTTGGAAAATTAGCCCACTTGCGAATATTAGCCCCTAAAATTTTCCCTGCTCTAATGTGGCCCTCAGGTATCTCAAGACATGCTTCCCCTCCTTCCAAAAGAGCTTGGTACGTTTAACCATAGCTTGACTCAGCTAGTAAATGCATAGAAAATGTCTGGTCTGGTGTTCACTAGATATATCAGTGAACCAACTAACTGCCTATAGATAGTAGCATCCACTACCTTTCCAGAAGTAGCATCCTCTTTCCTCTAATTTCCTGGAAGAGGAGTATCCATGGGTTTGCAGCTCTCCATGTGAAACTTACCTAGTATCTCCTTTGCATACTTGCCTTGAGACACAAAAATTTCACCATCCCGTTACCATATTTCCAATAAAAGGAAATAATGGAGTCCCATGTCCTTCATTTCAAACTCCCTTGCAATATCCTCCTTGCATGAGTGTATCAGTTGCTCATCACAAGTCAAAATTAGATCATCAACATAAATAAAAATAATCAAAATCTTACCCTCAACCACAATCTGGTATAGGTTTGCATCTGCTTCACTTTTGGTGAAGCCGAGTCCAGTGAAATAGTTGTTTGTCTGAGTGTACCAAGCATGGGGTGCTTGTTTCATCCCATACAATGCTCTCTTGAGTCGGCACACATGTGAATCACTGTTGAAGATTTCAAAACCTTTAGTTTGCTCTATGTACACCTCTTCCTCAATGATCCCATTGAGAAACATAGTTTTCACATAGATTTGATGAATGCACTAGCCCATCTGCATTGAGAGTGCAAGGATGGATCTTATGGGAGAGTACCTTACAGCCAGTGCAAAAGTCTCATCATGATCTATCCCCTTGATCTGTGAGAATCCTCGGGCCACAAATTTGGCCTTGTATTTATCCACACTCCCATCAGTAGCTTGCTTTACCTTGTAGATCCATCTCGATCCAACCAATTATTTGTCAACCGGTCTAGGGAATATCTCCCATGCACTGTTCTTGACAATGGAGTCATACTCCTCCACCAATGCATCAACCCAAGTTGGTTGCAGCACTACTTCCTGAAAGGAAGATGGTTCAGTCACAATACATTTTCTCATAAGAGCCATGTATCCAATAAATCGGTTAGGAGACTTTCTCTGTCTGCACTGTGAAGTAGGGGCTCCTACATTCTTTGCAACATCAAGTCTCAATCTATTAGCTTCTATGGTGTGCCTTCTACCATTTCTAATGGATTTCTTTTCATGAGTGTTTTCCTCTACTCCATGATCCTCTGCATGTGGCTGATCCACATCTTGAGGTTCATCCTTGGGAACCAATATTTCATCCTCTACATGCAAGTCCATATCCCTCTCAAGGGACAACCGCATGGCTCTCTCCTCATCAAATTTTATATCCCGTCGCAGAACAGTCATTTTGATGTTTGGAAAATACACACAATAATTATGGTATGTTTTAGTGTACCCCACAAAAATCTCGATCTTAGTTGTTGGTTCCAGCTTCTTCTTGGCATCCTTGGTCACCTGCACATAAACAGATGAGCCAAAAATATTAAAGTGTGAAACATCATGTTTCTTACCAGTGAAATCCTCTTCAGGTGTACTCATGCCAAGTATCCTATGAGGACAACGGTTTTGCACAAATATCGCAGTGTTGCATGCTTCCACCCACAGATGCATCGGTAGGCCTTGATCATGCAACATCGCTCTTGTTACACCCACAATGGTTATGTTATTTCTTTTAGCGATCCCATTATGTTGTGGCTTATGAGGCACTATCAGTTCTCTTAGAATTCCTTCTTTGTTGCAGAAGTTCTTGAATTTGTTAGAGATGTATTCACCACCATTATCACTCCTAAGAGCCTTCACTTGCTTCCCCGAATCTTTCTCCACCAGTGCCTTAAACTCCAAGAACTTAGAGAATGTCTAATATTTCTTCTGCATGAAGAAGATCCAACACTTACGAGAAAATTCATCAACAAATATTACATAGTACTTATGTTTTGTTGTTGAAGCAACAGAGAATGGTCCACACAGGTCTGTGTGAACTATCTCAAGGATCCCCGAAGCTTGGTTCTCCTTCTCATGAAAGGTGGCCTTTACATATTTTCCCATAGTACATCCCTTTCATGTGTATAATTGCACAAGTGTACCCCTGAGAAGACCAGTAGAAATCTGTTGCATGACTTTCAAGGCTCCATGGTGAAGATGGCCCGATCTCCTATGCCATAATTTTCCCTCATCCCGTCTCACCACTTGATCTGACTTTCCCATCATTGTTGCACAGCCATATACCTCCAACTTGTAGAGATTCTTAACTCAAATCCCTATCCTCTCGGCTTGTCCTGTTGTTTTATGTCGCAGGAAAGTTTTTCCTTCACTAAAAACAACATCATAGCCTCTATCCTCCAACATTGCGACTGAGACTAAATTTTTCTTCAAACCTGGTACATGCATTGCATATTTTAATTGAAAGGTTTTACCTGACTGCCTCTGGAAGGTAATGGTACCAATTCTGGTAGCACTGTACTGCTCATCATCACCCATTTCAATATGCATCTGGAGATCCTTCTCCTCCAAGTCATTGAAAAGTTCCTTGTCTCCTATCATGTGAAAAGAAGTGCCACTATCCAAATACCACACAGATCCCAATGCACTTGAAACCATGCATGCTATAAATTAGAATTCAAGCTCAAATTGTGAGGCAAGGGCCTCATCGGCTGCAAATCCTATAGCCTTCTTGTTCTTCTTCTTTTGTGGACAGTTAGTAGCAAAATTCCCATGCTCGTGACAGTGAAAACACTTCACCTTGGACATGTCCTGCTTCTTTCCATTCTTGGACTCAGATTTGGAATTGAATTTCTTCCCCTTCCCCTTCTTCACATCAATAGCCAAAGCACAATCCTCTTCATCTTCATTCTTATATGAAGATACATCTCTGGTGTTCCATATGAACTCCTCCTGCACCAAATCCAACCACAGTCGCTCCCAATCTGGAAATTTTTCCCTTCCATTGAAAAAGTCTTGATAAATATGCCAAATATTGCGAAGGCCTAGGAGATCCAAACTCACCAAATCATCATCACCGACTATTATACCAATGCTCCCCAATTCATCCTGACATTGGACAAACTTTTTTAGATATTTTTGTATGGAGACACCCTTCTCCATCTTGATCTTCTTGAGTTTATCTTTGAGTGCCAATTTCCTATGGTCGTTGTTGCTCTGGAATAGATCTGTCAAAACCTTCCACATTGCATATGGCATGGATTTCCCATGGAGGCTAGAGACAATTTGGTCTCATACTCCCTCCAACAGGATCCTCCTTGCCTTTGCCACTTTATTTTTCCATGCATCAATATTTGCAGCATCTGTCATAGTGGGTTTAGGAACATCATTGTCAATGAATTCCTTAAATCCATTGTCTTCAAGTACTGCCTCCATATTTCCCTTTTAAGAAATATAGTTTGAGCTGCCCTTGAGTGCATACTCCAACCTCAAGCCATTGAAAGCCATTTCAATCTTGAATCAGTTGTAGCACCAATAAATGCTTTCTGTAAATTCGAATTCTATCTAGTCATAAACTCATCTCCTACTTCACTTCTGAAATTTCCTGTGCTCTAATACCATGTAGAAATTGTACAACATGCATGTATATCTTGGATTCACCTGATCTAACAATGTACTAAAGTTAAATATTGAATCGCTTCTACAAATATTTTTCGGAATTAAAAACACAATCGCTAATCATATGAAGTAAAGAAGAATCAAATCAAACACAACACAAATAATTTCCCAGGGAAATATTGCTGCTCAAAACCCCACTATCTTCTATTGTATATTCAACATGGATCATGAAACAATTACATACAAAACTCTTCTCACAAGAGCCCTCCAGTACTTAGCTAATTAACTCACACTGTCATACAAAAACTGACCAATACTTAGCCAATTTACTGCCTCCAGATAGCCTACCTTGCTTGCGCAATCCCTGATGAATGCAATCCCTAAAAGATAGGAATTATGGCCTTGACTATGCAAGTATCATGGGCACTCCAATGGGTGTTTGGTTGCATGGGTGCAACCTAATAATCCTACAACTAATAGTCAACTTCACTTTCACCTAGATCTCAAGTGGTTCTCCACTAGATCTGACATGCATGCAGCTAATAATAGTAAATCCTCAGTTTCATGTGAGATCACTGATTGTGAATTAATTAATATTTAATTTACTTGATCTCTCACTAGTGTATCTTCAGTTACAACTAGCACTACTGATTTTAATTCACTTAATTGAGTTAAAATGATTACAACTTGTGTTAACTAATGCACCACTACACTTTGAACTCTGTTACAACTAGAATTACTCTGCATGCCTCACCAACTACCTCTAACTCGAAATCTACTAGCTAACTGAGTTTATCACTCTCAATTAACTATTTCAATTTATCATTTAGAATATATTACAGTTTATTTTCCATCTTAATTAAGGGATAACTAAAATACACATGCACCCAAAAATAGCACTGTGGGCCCCACCCTAGTGTAGGTGCTTAATGCACTAGGCATGGGTGCTGAAATTTTCTTGTTGAATCTCAACATAGATCCTACACTACTTGCGCCATTTTCAAATCGACCATCAAGAAGTTGTTAGCCACCTATAAAAATTTGTCATGTCAAATGGTGGCTAAATATTTTTTAGCCTTCAAGAAAAAATTCATGTCCAAATTGTGAGTTCTTGAAGTCTTATGATGATAATTACCCTTTGATTTAATCTTCATTGTTGTTTCACTATTAATCCTAAAGTACCTGCTGATTTACCAAGAGAAATACTGCTTGAAGAAGCTCCATTCTTTCATCATTTCACTCCTCCTTTTTCTCATAAACAGTCCCATTTTTAATCCTTATTTCCTTCATAAAATTCCTCCATTAACCTTCATTTAACCTCTAAATCACCTTAAACCTCTTCTAAACCTTCTATATCCCTCTCATTTGGTTTAAAAGTCCCTTATTTCATTTACCAAAACCCCCATTTTTCCTTAAAAATCACTATTTTTAGGCCTAAAAGCACTCTTCCGAATTATAAAATAACTAAGCCCCCAAGGGCTTATATCTTTAAACCCTCCATCTCATATGACCTAAAGCCCCGCAGTAAGGTGCTAAAGGCCTTAAACCCTCTTCCAAACCCCTTTTTTCCTTCTATTTCTCTTTCCAGAGATATAAATTTTTAAACAAATTTAGACCGTTGATCTACTCAGATCAACGGCCATCAGCCCCCATCTCTCCGCCCATTCACCTGCCCGTCCCTTTTCTCCTTTCAAAACTCTCTGCTTTTTCCTTAAGATCCTGACCGTCCGTCAGAAAAATCCGACAATCGGCACTAAACCCGATAGCCTATTAACTCGTCCACTCCGCGACAGAAATGCTACGCCATCGTAGACCCCACCTGGTGTTTCGCCCATGCATCTTGCCCTCTGTTGTGCTCAAACCGTGCCGTTGGATCTAAAGCCTCTAATCCAATGGACGACAACCAATCTCGCGTAATTTTGTCAACCCACTTCGCAGTGCGCTACTTCTGCGTGAAATAGGCGGTTTCTAAAAAGACACGCGTCGCCTATTCTATGGAATCATTTTTTTTTTGCCAACATCGCCTCCCCCCAGAGACCGCGCAAAAACCATTAATGGTTTTCCGAAACCACTTATCTTAAAATTCACCTAGTTAGCTATTTCTGCTGGGTTTTCATCCTCCACCACTGCATTTCCTCTTCCTCAAGCATTTTTGACCACTTCCATGAACCTCTGAAATGCAGTTTAAACCATTTTCGCAGGATTTTTTAATGAGTTTTTTGTGTTTTGCAGGGTTAAGTAGTGCTTAATCTGTATACTTCCACAGTCACATTTTGGTGACATCTTCAACTCAGAATGACGATTTTGTAGTCATAAGCAACAAATAACAGGATCTATAGGATTTGAAATCCAAGTTAAAATAAATTGGATCATGGTCCAAGGTTTAACAGAAACCCTCCAATAACAGAAAGCCACCTGTATAAACAAAACAAACAAAGTGTATCAAAATGAAGAATCAATGTTAAAAGGGTGATTAAAGCCAAAATCTTGAAGATTAGAGTTTTAATCCACCACATAAAGAGATAAAGTCAGCGTTAAATATTGAAGATCCAAAGGTGAAGATCAAGGTCTAATTAAGCCTAAACACAGGCCAAAAGAAAATTAAAAGTGTTTTAGGGAAAAACAAAGAGATATATCGGTCCAAAAGGCCTCCACTGCCACATCAGAGGCTATTTATCCTCTTCAGCTACCAAAGTGCCACCTACATCTTTTATAAATTTAAAGACAGCCAGAGTTATTTCCATCCTGCCTAAAGAGTTTTAAAGTCAACAAAATCTGCCAAGTAGCTTAATACTTAATGACAATTAATTAATATAAAGAAATATCAGAAAACTTCTCTATTGAACCCCTCAAAGACAGAGGGGCATTAACTTGTATTAATTGAACCTAGAGACCTTTTCTTTCATCCCACCTCCTCTTTCTTCTATAAATACTTCTGAAGAAGATGAGATGTTGTTGGTTGTTGGATTTTTTATGTAATACTTGTTGCTCGAAACTTTCTGCATGTAAATAGTTTTTAGAAGTTGTTGAAGCTCTGTTTGTAATCAAAGAAGTTAGGTTGAGAAGAGAAGTTGTTGTTGTACTGAAACATTGGACTTGAAGTATGTAACTGGATTGACATCAATCTACAAGCTGATTCATGGGATCCTATTCTATACCATTGGTGATTTACCTCTCATTGTACTTTTTTTCCTTCTTATGTTTTCCATAAAATTGTTCATTTTTCTCTGATGAAGAAAAACAAATATAGAGCTAGGATTTACTGTTAAAATTACCCTACTCTCACTGATAAGCTTTATCTTTATGTTTTCCTCCAATTGTGTATTTAAGAATGATTTAATACAGTCCAAACAGTCAAGGAATGTTGGTGAGCCCATGTTTTACTGTCTAAACTTTAAACATTGTTCTTGAGTGATTTTTTCATTACATGCTAAGTAGAGTTGGACTAGGAAAGTTTATGGTTTTCCATGTCTTCTATTTCTTTCTCCAAAGCTTGTTTGAAAGTTTCCCTAAGCGTATGTTGAAAGCAAGCCTATATTTTAATGATATCTTACTTGATCTTAAGCTACACTTTGTTTTCTTATATGTTTTCATCCTTTCTGAAAGTAGTCATGTGGATTACTGGATTTTTTGTCTGATAAGCTGGATTTAGTACAAGTTTGTCCAAAGAAGTCTATGGCTAGCCCTGTCCTTTGGTTTACTGCAAAACAGTTACTTAAAGGCTTTTTCTTGTTCAGCAGAGTTAATTAATTCTTGATTGAATTGTTAGCTTTACTTTGTTCTCAACACTTTAATGTTCCATCCCATCATTTAATCTGAAGAATCCTTTGTTATAGATGACTTTCCCCATGGACCACTCTTGAAAACTGTTGTGAAATTAAAACCTTTTGTGACTCCATAGCCCAATGTATTAAGTGTTGTTTCATACCTATCCTATCAGCCGAACCTTGTTTTGATTACTCACACCTTCACCCCTCTGAAACTCTTTCATTTTCAGGACTTTCTACTCAATTAAAGATCACACCTGACCAACCAAACAAACAAAAAACCCTTGTTCTTAATAACTAGCCTAATATCATACTAAAACCTTAAAATATAAATCAATCTTTGCACTTATAGAGAGATCCCTCTCTGGATTCAGGAGGGCTAGATCCTAGAATCCCAAAGTGGTTTTTGATGTAGTCTCTGCAGCATTTAGTCTTGCCACTCTGCTAAATTACAGAGACCTAACATTTCCTAGCGACCATTCTAGGGAACTTCTGAAGTAATAGATAACTTCACAACTCAGATAATCCCGTTTTTAAATGAATCAAGTGTCTGCCTAGAGTGGTTTTGATTGTTGATGGTGAACAACTTTCAAGCCCTGAAATCAAGTAAAAATCCTTCACCTGGTGACTCCACTGAACATCAGTAGGCCTGCTAATTTTACTTAGTTTTCCAAAGACTCCACCGGGAAACCTTTTATCATAACATTATTTAAACTCGGTAAAGAAACTTTGAGAATTAAGTTTTCTTTGTCAGTAGATTAGTTAGCCTATTAAATATTGTCATATTTGGCTAAAATTTTCTAAATAGTGAGTCTAAAAACACAACATTTTGGCTTCAAAAAGAATTCATACTAGGAGCCATCCTAACCCAAATCCTCCTGAGATAGTTGATAATCCTGAAAGTATACTTAGGAAGTCTCCTAAGGCTCAATCTTCAACTATTTTCAGACCACTCCATAGAGCTAATTCTGTTCCTGAAAACCTTACAGCTCTACAATATTCACAAGTTGACTTAAGAAACCCATTTAGAACTAGGTCACTTGATGATATAGATCAGATAGATTTTGAGTCTCCATCTTCATCCCAAGATAGAGGTGAACATCCTAGTATCAGAGAAACTACCCCTCCTGATTTCCATTTCATCCATAATTTTGGTTTCTCTCATCCTAGATCTGCTCAAATATCTCTTGTTGATCCATCCACTTCTGTCATCCATACACCCATTGTTCAAACCACACCATTCCATCAACCCCCTCCCATTTTACATCCTCCACTTGTAAACCCCCCATTTTTTCCACAACCTCCTATCATGGCAACATGGTATGCCCCTCTAGTCCTTCCTTTACCTCTAGTAAATCTACCATAGGACTTTCAATCCAAGATACCATTATATGATGTCAATGGTGCTACTTCTGCTTCACAACATGTAGACAAGATGAATGACTATTTTGATAGAAATGAGATTGATGATGAAACTGTCAAACTTAGGTTATTTTCTCAAAGTCTAGGGGGAGAAGCAAGAAAATGGTTCAAAGGCTTAACCCCTCAAAGTATAAATGACCTCCAAGCCCTCCATCAGTTATTCTTAAAAAAATGGGAAGTTAGAAAAAACCCTCTCCAAATACTTTCAGACTACAACAATCTCAAGAGAAACATTGGGGAAAGTGTTCAAAATTATTGCACTAGGTTCAATAGTGTTTATAATGCACTACCCCCAAAATTGAAACCTCCACAAGGATCAACTTTGGCCAAATTTCCTGAACGATTTGATCCTGAAATGACCTATCAGCTAGGAGAGAGAGATCCTTTGACTTTAGAAGACATGCAGAAAGGAGCTTTAGCTGTGGAAGTGAATCTGATTGAGAAAAGAGCGAGGAAGAGGAATGAGAAGAAAGTATCATTTAGGGAAGAATCTGCACCCTTTACATCTAGCTCAAAAATGCAAAGAATGATGGAAGAGATGATGAAGAAGATGAGCATACTTGAGAGAGCACAAGCTAGAGAAAACCAATCAGCTCCCCAAAACAGAAATCAATCTCAAAATCAAAATCATAACTTCAAGAGAAATCAACCTCAAAGCAGACAAAGAAAGGATGATCAACAAATCAGACCTCCTTTTCAAGAAAACTATTTAAGTGAGGTTGAAGAAACAATTGAACAAACAGAGGAAGATGACATAAACATTTTGGGAGTAGGTAGTGACCACTTTGATGTTACTATCAATAGAAAACAAGGTCTATACACACCCTATGATGATAATACAACAGAGGATGAACATTATTATCAAGAGCTAGAAATTGTCATCATAGAGACCCCAAAAGAATATGACCTTAGAAGTAGAAAAATTCAGGAAACTCCCAACAACAAATCCTCCGACAATTATACAAAAAATAGCCCTGTGAACAAACCCAAAAACATTAAACAAAAAGACAAAACAGTGGCTGTAAATTCTGATAAAACCAAAGAGAAAGGCACTCAAATTAATGAAAAACAGAGTGCAGATTTTAGCAGCATTAGCACCTCAGCTAGTGCTCCTATCAAAACAATTTTGACCAATGTAAATAGAGTAAATCAGCAAGATGATCTTGCTGATAAAGTGGTGATTAACAAGGCTGAAACAAACATTGTAAAAAGTCAGTTGCCTTTCAGTTTGGAACAAGAAATTGCCAAGATCAAGATCTCTGTTCCCCTTACTGAATTAGTCACCCAAGGTGTATATAGATCACAAATTTTGAAAGCTTTCAACATAGCAAAAAATAATGACACTGTAAACCTCAATGATGACCAACCAGAGCTCTTATTTGGTCCTAATATTGAAGGAAGATACCAAGAAGGGCCAGTTCCTCCATTTTATGTTAGTTTGAAAACTCATGACAAAATTTTACACAATGCTATGCATGACTCAGGGGCCTCTCATAACTTAATGCCCAAAGCAGTAATGGAGAGTCTAGACCTTGAAATTACCAGACCATACAAAGATCTATATTCCTTTGACTCCAGTAGAGTGAAATGTTTAGGTTTGATAAAATACCTCTGTGTAAACTTAGCTCAAATTCCAGCCAAGTGTTTAGTGATGGATATTGTAGTAGCTGATGTACCCCCCAAATATGGTATGTTGTTATCAAGATCATGGGGAGCTAAGTTACAAGGAACAATGCAGATGGATATGACATATGCTACCATCCCTTTTTTTAATCAAACTAGAAGACTTTATAGGGAATCTCACATGCAATACATGGTCAGTAGCCAAGAGAGACCAGAAAACTCTCCACTTTACTCTGTACATACAGCCCTTGACTCATTTATTCTCTTCAATCATGAAAAATTTGATGAGAAAGAAACCTTAACTAACTTAGTGGCCACCCCACATAGTGACATAGTGGTAGATACAGAAAAGGAGGAATATAAGACAAAATTATCAAAATAGTTTTCCAAAACAGAAAATCACAGCAAACTAATCACAGGTCTAGGGCTACAAAGCAGTCATCCATTAGTAGTAAAATTTGAGATTCAAGAGGACATTCCTCAACATAATGAAGAACATGAGGAACTAAACCAAATTCAACATAATACTGGCTTACAAGAACAATCTAAAAGCATAATACATAAAGAGGATAGTAGCCAAACTAGTAAATATGAAACTAGTCCTCTTTGGAGTATGAATTTTGATGGGTCTTGCACTAAGAATGATGCCGGAGCAGACATATGGATTCACAACACTGAAAACAATAATGTTGAAGGAAATTCCTACAAGTTAAGTTTTCAATGTACAAATAACATAGCTGAGTACGAAGCCCTCCTTTTAGGCCTACACTTATTGAAGAAATTAGGAGCCAAAAGGATAAAAGTTCATGGGGATTTAGAGTTGATTATTAGGCAAGTGAATGGGGAGTATAGTGCCAAACACCCCAGACTTAGAGCTTATAGAAATGATTTCATGGACTTATTAAAAACATTTGATGAATTCCAACCTATCTTTGTATCAAGAAACCAAAATTTCCTTTCCAACGGTTTAGCCTTTGCTGCTAGAACTTGTCTAACACCTTATGAAACCAAGAAATGTACCACCCAAGTCAAATTTAGACCAGCTATCCCAAACAATGAAAAATATTGGCAAGTTTTTGAGGGGGATAAACAAATAGAAGACTTCTTATAGTCCAGAAATGAATTTGAGCCACCAATTTCAGAATCAGAGTATGACCAAGACTGTCCTATTGAAGAAAACCCACTTGATGAAGAAGCAAAGTCTCCAGAGATTGCTGATATAAATTTGTTATCTAATAAACTTGAACATACAACAGAAATTAGTGCATATTTAGAAAAAGAAGACTTAGAAATGTTGCAATCTAACACTCAGAGTTTTCAAAAAGGTCTGGTCCCATTAGAAGAATTGTTTGATTTCAATGATGTTTCCAAAAAACCAAAACTGGAACCTGTTGAAATTGAAGTAGAAGAATGTAACATAGGCAGTGAACAAAAACCAAAAATGATCAAACTGTCTAAAACCAAAATATATTGAGCTATTTATATAATTTTCTGATGTATTTACATGGAGTTATGAGGATCTAAAATCATATGACACAGAGATAATTTAGCATAAGATACCCCTCAAAGAAAACCAGAAGTCTTATAGACAAAAATTGCACAGAATAAACCCTGTTCAATTACCCCTGGTTGAGAAATAAATTAGGAAAATGTATGATGTTGGAATTATAGTCCCTGTTAGGTATTCGAATTGGGTATCTAATATTGTGTCAGTTAGGAAGAAAACAGGAGAAATAAGGCTTTGTATTGATTTTAGGAACTTAAACAAAGCCTCATTAAAGGACAACTACCCTTTACCCAAGATGGATCACATTTTACAAAAGGTAGTTGGTTATAAAAGGATTTATTTGTTAGATGGCTTCTCAAGTTACAATCAAATATTAGTACATCCTGATTATCAAATCAAAATAGCCTTTACTACACCTTGGGTACTTTCATATATGTGAAAATTCCCTTTGGTTTAATGAATGTTGGTGCTACATTTCAGAGAGCCATGGATATTGCATTCTCAGAAGAATTAGGCCTCTTCATCATTATTTACCTCGATGATATCACTGTTTTTTCCAAAATATATGAAGAACACCTATAACACTTGAGAAAAGTCCTTAAGAAATGCGGAAAATATGGGTTATCTTTAAATCCAAAGAAAACAATGTTTGGTCTCCAAGAAGGCAAACTACTTGGACACATCATATCATAAGAAGGGATAAAGATAGACCCAAGGAGGATTGATGGTATATTGCAAATCAACCATCCTAGAAACATCAAGGAACTTCAATCTTTCATTGGGAAGATTAATTTCTTTAAAAGGTTCATACCCAATCTGGCTGAACTCCTTAGAAACATAACAAACATGCTCAAAAATCAAGAAGGAGTTAAATGGACCTTGTAAGCAAAGAAATCATTTGAACTAGTAAAACAAGCATTGACAGAAACACCAGTTCTCATTAGTCCTGATTTTACAAAGGATTTCTTCTTTTTTTCATTTGCGTCAAAACACACTATAGCTTTTGTCCCACTACAGAAAAACTTGAAGGGACAAGAGCAGCCAATTTCATTCTTTAGTAAGGCATTAAGAGATGCACCTCTGAAGTACAACGTCATGGAAAAGCAAGCCTTTGCCCTAGTCAAATCCTTAAAAGACTTCAGAGTTTACATTTTACATTCCCACATAATTGCATTTGTGCCAAATTCAGTTGTAAAAGACATTTTAACACAGGATCCAGATGGCAAAAGAGGAAAGTGGATTTTTGTGATACTTGAATATGATTTAGAACTCAAGCCCACGAATATCATAAAAGGCCAAGGACTAGCAAGATTAATGGCCGAGTCTAATTTTGAAGCTCTTGATATGAACATGTTAGAGGCATTAGATGAACAGGAGGAATTGTCAACTCCCATTATTGAAGATCATTTTTTATTTTCATCTTGGTATGCTGATATTTCATATGTTTTGCTCAACTTAAATACACCTCCTAGTTTGTCTAAAACGAAGGAAAGATTTTTAAAGTTGAAAGCTGTTAATTACTGCATTTTGGATAAATGTCTATATTGGAAAAATGCTAGTGGATTATTGCTTAAATGTTTGCCTGGGAATGATGCAGATAAGATAAAGCATGAATTACATGAAGGAGAATGTGGAGGACACCTATATTGGAAGAAAACTGCCAATAAAATCCTTAGAGCTAGTTACTATTGGCCCACCCTCTTTCAAGATGTCCACAAAATGATTATTTCCTATCATAAATTCCAACTCTTTGAAGGCAAAAGAAAATTGCTTCCCTTACCCTTGCATCCAATCACTATTGAAGCTCCTTTTCAGAAGTGGGATCTAGAATTCACTGGGGAAATCCATCCTCCCTCATCTTCCCAACATAGATGGATCCTCACTGCAATAGAATACTTTACCAAATGGATAGAAGCCATCCCTTCTAGGCAAGCCACTGACTCTGTCATCATAAAATTCCTTGAAAATCATATCCTATCTAGATTTGGTTGTCCTAGGAAGATTATCACCGACAATATTGCTACATTTGGATCCAAAAATATGGTTGAATTCTTTCACAAATATCAGATTACATTGGGCCATTCTACTGCTTATTACCCTCAAGGTAATGGGTTGGCAGAATCCTCAAACAAAATTTTGGTGAATATAATAAAAAATTTGCTGGAAGACAATAATAAATCATGGCACACAAAGCTAGTACATGCACTATGGGCTGACATATTAACACTTAAGAAATCAATTGGAATGTCTCCCTACCAGCTAGTTTATGGAGTAGATGCAATTTTTCCAACCAGTCTAGGGGTGCTAGTCATGAAGCTGATCCAAGAAGTGCAGTCTGAGGATAATGATATGACAAGAAGAATCAATCAGACTATACATCTTCAAAAGACCAGAGAGGAAGTCTACAACAGAGCACTACAAAAGCAAGAAAACATCAAGAAGTTGTTTGATAAAATGACAAAGGCCAGTGATTTCAGCATTGGTGAAATTTTTTTAAAGTGGGATTCCATGAGAGAAGATAAGGGAAAACATGGAAAATTTGATAACTTATGACTAGGCCCTTATCTCATTCATTCTACTGCTAGTAACAATACTTATTTCTTGCATGAAGTGAATGGAACTAAATTTTTTGGAGATCATGTCAATGGCAGGATGCTCAAACATTATTTTTCTTGACTATACCAGTTTGAAGCTTTTTCATTTTTTCTCATTGTAAATATGATATCTATCACTACTTTCAAAGTTATAAAAACAAAAATACAAAAACAATAGAAAATAGAAAAGATGGCAGAATGAAATTAAGAAAGGTACAGCCCCATACCAACAAGAGAGACAAAGTCTGAAAGTGTGCAAGCTCAAATGCCACTCCTAAAAAACACACTTCTAGTTAGTCATACAGCCTAATCATGACTAATTAGCTTTTCAATTTACTTTTGATAGGTTAGTGAATTAGATTTGCCAAACAACTTAATCTTGGCTTATCATTAAGGTAGATTAGGATAGAAAAACAAAGATTCAAACAAGCTCAAATCTTGAACCTATGAGATTGATGAAGAACTGGTTCTAAAAAGCTCAAAACTTGGACCAGAAAGAGGAAAAAGACAGCTCAAACAAATTCAAAACAGAGCTGAAGAAATAATGAAGGATGTTTTTTCAGATCTTAAGCCTTCACAATTTTGTTTTACATTTTTGCAAATAAAATCTATGTGCAGCTTGTTTTTATGCCATAGATCAACATCAAGTCAGACTGCTTAATCCTGGTTTGTCTATTTTTAAATTTATGTTCTAGAAAATAGAGAATAAAGGTATGTCAGAAAGTCTAATCTTGACAGAAAGTAGTTAGGTAGAGAAATTTATGAACTCAACTGTTTAAACTGAGTTCATTGAGAAATAAGAGTAGAAATAGATTATTTTCCTATTTTCAAAAGAATAAAATGTTGATGGAAAGAGTTTGCTAGGCCAAATGCACTCTAAAAGAAGAAAAAATGTTAGGATCATTAGGAATGGGTAGGTAGGGTTGTTGTTTTGATAGAATTCCATTGTTTCAGTTTGCTGCAAAGATTGTCAGATGAAAAGAAGACCATCAAAAAAAAAAAAGTTGCTACCCAATGGATAAGGCACTGATCAGCTTCCAGAGGAAATTATCTGAAGTTCTTGACACCTTCAAGAAGATGCCATCCCCATGTGGAACCACTATTAGCCACCTATAAAAATTTGTCATATCAAATGGTGGCTAAATATTTTTTAGCCTTCAAGAAACACTTCATGTCCAAATTGTGAGTTCTTGAAGTCTTATGATGATAATTACCCTTTGAGTTAATCTTCACTGCTGTTTCACTATTAATCCTAAAGTACCTGTTGATTTACCAAGAGAAAGACTGCTTGAAGAAGCTCCATTCTTTCATCATTTCACTCCTCCTTTTTCTCATAAACAGTCCCATTTTTATCCTTATTTCCTTCATAAAATTCTTCCATTAACCTTCATTTAACCTCTAAATCACCTTAAACCTCTTATAAACCTTCTATCTCCCTCTCATTTGGTTTAAAAGTCCCTTATTTCATTTACCGAAACCCCCATTTTGCTTAAAAATCACTATTTTTGGGCCTAAAAGCACTCTTTCAAATTATAAAGTTACTAAGCCCCCGAGGGCTTATATCTTTAAACCCTCCATCTCATACAACCTAAATCCCCGTAGTCGGGCGCTAAAGGCCTTAAACCCTCTTCCAAACCCCTTTTTTCCTTCTATTTCACATTCCTGACATATAAATTTTTAAACAAATTTAGACCGTTGATCTACTCAGATCAATGGCCATCAGCCCCCATCTCTCCGCCCATTCACCTGCTCGTCCCTTTTCTCCTTTCAAAACTCTCCGCTTTTTCCTTAAGATCTTGATCGTCCGTCAGAAAAATCCAATGATCGAGACTAAACCTGATAGCCTATTAACCCATCTACTCTGCGACAGAAATGCTACGTCATTGTAGACCCCACCCGGTGTTCCGCCCATTCATCTTGCACTCTGTCGCACTCAACCCACGCTGTTGGATCTGAAGCCTCTAATATGATGGACGACGACCAATCTCGCGTAATTTTTCACCCCGCTTCGCCGTGCGCTACTTCTGCTCGAAATAAGCGGTTTCTAAAAAGACACGCGTCGCCTATTCTATGGAATCGTGTTTTTTTTCCAACACCGCCGCCCCCCCAAAGCCCGTGCGAAAACCATTAATGGTTTTCCGAAACCACTTATCTTCAAATTCACACCATATTTAAAAATTCACCTGGTTAGTTGTTTCTACCGGGTTTTCGTCCTCCACCGTTGCATTTCCTCTTCCTCAAGCATTTCTGACCGCTTCCATGAACCTCTAAAACGCATTTTAAACCATTTTCGCAGGATTTTTTAATGAGTTTTTTGTGTTTTGCAGGGTTAAGTATTGCTTAATCTGTATACTTCCACAGTCATAGTTTGGTGACATCTTCAACTCAGAATGACTCAGAAGAAACAAAGAACGGGATCTACAGGGTTTTAAATCCAAGTTAAAATAAACTGGATCATGGTCCAGGGTTTAACAGAAACCCTCCAATAACAGAAAGCCACCTGTATAAACAAAAAAAAAAAGTGTATCAGAATGAAGAATCAATGTTAAAATGGTGATTAAAGCCAAAATCTTTAAGATTAGAGTTTTAATCCACCGCATAAAGAGATAAAGTCAGCGTTAAAGATTGAAGATCCGAAGGCAAAGATCAAGGTCTCATTAAGCCTAAACATAGGCCAAAAATAACTTAAAAGTGTTTTAGGGAAAAACAAAGAGATATATCGATCCGAAAGGCCTCCACTGCCACATCAAAGGATATTTATCTTCTTCAGCTACCAAAGTGCCACCTACAGCTTTCATAAATTTAAAGACAACCAGAGTTATTTCCAGACAGCCTAAAGAGTTTTAAAGTCAACAAAATCTGCCAAGTAGCTTAATACTTAATGAAAACCAATTAATACAAAGAAATTTCAGAAAAATTCTCTATTGAACCCCTCAAATATAAAGAGGCATTAACTTGTATTAATTGAGCCTAGAGAAATTTTCTTTCATCCCACCTCCTAGGAGTAAAGCATATAAATAAAATACTTCAGAAGATTGTTGAATGTGTTGATGTGGTTATTGATGAGCCTCCTTCGGCTCCAAAAGAAGAAAAACAAACAACAGATGGCATATTTCTATCACAAGAAAAATATCTTAAGAAAATACTAAAAACGTATGGCATGGAGGAGTGCAAATGATATATGGTTTCCCATAATGAGATTATGGATAAGCCCTGATTGTTTCTTTGCTGAAGAGTATCTTTTGTTTTCACACATGGATGAGATGGAAGTCTTATGATTCGGAGATAAGGACAGATCATGCAGAATTTGATGTTGATGATTTTTGTCATGGTTGAGACCTTTTATACATAATTCCTACACATGATACATCATGATTATGAAATAAATATAAATCATGAAGATCTTGGTGATAACAGATCACATGGATGATTACTTGACACATATTGTCTATTGAAGAAGTTGTTCTGGTATGATAATTCCTCTTGGGAAGAATATGTTGATGCGGCAAAGAGCCTGAAGGCTTGGTTACTGACGTGCTTATGCTACAATTATTGGATAACATTTGAATACACAGTTGTGGTGCTGATTGGTATCTCTGGTGATGTTTCAGCTCTCATATTTCTATATGTTTTTGATGAATATGCCTTGATGATTTGATGGTGAAAGTGTTCAGGATGAACAAGCTAAGGGGGAGCTTTGGTCTTATGAAAATGATGCATTGTTGGCATTCTAATTATTTTTTGTGGTCTGATCTCATGCTTGAAATTCTTTGGTCTTGATTGTATAAGTTATAATGTGATGAAAAGGTCATGTTGAGACCTATGATGTAAAATTGTAATATTCAGTCATGTAAAGACTTGATCAAATTTGTAAACCCACTTGGTTGGGTACTTGTGTCACATATGTAAATCCACTTGATTGGATCATTGATGTAAGTTTGAGTCCTTGGTGATAGGAAAGGTCATAGAGTCATGTACTTCATTTAATATTATGATTGAAGATTCAGCATGAACTCAGGGGGAGCATGGTAACTTCTGTACACATCAGATCTACAGAGCTCTTCTTTCTACAAGAGAAGAAAAACCTTGTTTTGGTTTTGATCCACCCTTTTCCCTTGATGTCAAAGGGGGAGAGTATCATGGTGTTTGAATAATGGTTACAATCAATGTATCTATTTGTTGTGGTGATCAAACACCATCATGGTTGCCATCAAGTCCAAAGGGGGAGTTTGTTGGAAATATGATGCAGAGTGTTCTCCAGTGGTAGAACCAGAAGAAATTGAATATGTTGGAATTAATATCACAATGACTCGACCTTGGAGTGAGCAAGAAAGGTCCGCGTGAGGACTGTTAAATCATGTGTGAAAGTATATTCCCGGAACCCTTGAGCCTGCATTTCCCGCAGACAGATTGACACGCATTCATTTTGTAAGAAGGTGAAGTCGGTGGTTGGAGAATCGTGGTGGAGTCATAGAGACACTTTAACTCTGTCGAAATATTGGGATATGGTGCATATTAATGGAATAGATGAGCGGATCCTTGAAGGCAGCAAAGAGGTAGCAGAGGCAGGAAAAGAGAAGTCAGTTTTTGAAGAAAGCGCATGAAGAACTTGTATGGTTAAATCCGTGTTAAGGACTTGATAGATGAATGTGTGTGAACCTACGCTCTTTATTTTTTTGAAGGTGTTTAGTCTATATGATAATCTGAGGAAGGTCGATTTATAGTTGTAATACAGGGAAGGATTGTTATATGCACCTGTGTCGAATTAAATTAATTGTGCTCATAGTCTCTATTGAAAGCATCTGATACACTATGAACAAAATGAGTCGTTGGTAATTGCAGTATGGAACCAAGCAATATTTGTTAATTTATTTTACATGAAGGGTGGAGTTCATATATATACGCAGAAAGAACCTGGAGTATGGAGCGGGAATTTGATTGGACGGTTGATCACTGTTTAAAAACCGCGAGTGGATTTGCGGAAGTGGATTTCCCATATCTCACCGCTTTTAAGGGATAAGCGGTATTTGAGGAATTGGGAGCGATTCCATAGAATGGACGACACGCATCCCTGTACGATTTCACAAAACTGCTTACCACTGCGCGTCATCGCGCGTTATCGTTCGACCCAGGATGCCCAGCGATATTGATATATATCGTTGATCTGGGAATATGCCATCAGACGGTGGCTGTGTTTGGAAGGTGCGCGAAGGATAACACAAGTACGGCGCGCCATCACGCGTTATTGTTCGACCCAGGATGCCCAGCGATATTGTTGTGCACCGTTGATATGGAGGGAAGCCATTGGACGGTGGTCGTATGAGGAAGATGCACGAAGATTAACCAAAGTATGGCGGGCCATCGCATGTTAACGTTCGGCATCGGAGGTCGAGCGATATGCATATATGCTGTTGATCTGGAAGCTTGCTATCTAACGGTGATCGGATGTTGGACTTGCGCGAAGTTTACTTATGGTACCATGCGCGTATTTTATTGGCTATTAACTATATATGTGGGCCTGGGGTCAAAGGTTTATCATAAGGTTAATTGTTTGAAAGCGTTGATATTTCTTTAAAGTGCGAAGGGTTGTAACTTTAATCCTAAAGTTTAGTTCAAAGTTGTAAATATATTTATTTGTCAATTTCTTCAAATTGATAAATAAATTAAAAAGAAATAAAAGAGGCACGTGGGGTAAACTAAAGGAAATACTGTCAAAGGAATACCATTAGCTGTTGAATGGTTTTTACTCATGGTTTTACTAAAGGCAAAAACTATATAAGGATAAGACGATTATTGTACAAAGTGTGCATGCGTAAGGGTGGTGAATGAATAAATTTCTCTAAGGAATATCTGCATGGACGAACTCTGTTCTTAATTGAAAAATATGAATCTACAATGCACCCATGGATATAATGATCTGACGAGGATGAATCTCTGGTTCGATTGACTGATGAAATCATGAAGAACTGGTGCCAGTCTACTGAAGAAAATGAATAAATTTGGTGGCCTGCAAGGTATGTTGTGTGGAAGCTATTGGATCCAGTATGAAAATTGATGAAACGTGGTCTGCAGTAGATCTGAGGGTAAAATCCTTCAGTGAGGGGGTTGTAGCTACCTTCCAGTGGTAGTTGGTAAACGAGATCAGGGGGTAGTAGCTCCCTTCCAAGAGAGGCTAGTAAACGAGAGCAGGGGGTTGTAGCTCCCTTCCAGGAGAGGCTGGTAAACGAGAGAAGGTTGTAGCCTTCTGCAGGTGGGTACCTACGTGCTGGTATGAGTCTGCACCAGCATAAAATTGTAAGAATTTTTCTTTATAATAAATATTGAAGACTGAGATAACAGCAGCGGTGGTTTTCTCCCGAATTGGGTTTCCACCTTAAATCCTGGTGTTCATATGTGTTGCTTATGTTTGATGGTTTGTTCTGTTATTTCTGTTCATGCTTACTGCTTATCTGATGAATGAATGATGCAATGATCTAAGTAAAGACATAATAAGATCTCTAGACATACAAGTTGGATGCAGTAATGTAACATATGGTTTTAAGAGAAAGGAAAACTAAAAAATTGTTAGTCAGCTCAAAATACTGATTCACCCCCCCTCTCAGTATTTTTCCAACAATTGGTATCAGAGAAAGTCCTTCTACAGAAGCTTGATCGCTTGAAGGAGATCTGTCACAATGGGAAGGAAGCAAAAGAAGAAGGCTACTCAAAGAAAGGAGATACCTCAGAAAACATGTGCAACAGAAAATGAAGGAGATGAAACAGGTATTGATTGTTGTTCTTGTAATTCACTTCCTTGTGCATGCAATGATGAATATAGAGAAAAAGAAAGTGAAAGTAATGATTGGGATCAATTTAAAAGGAAGGAATCTATCTACAAATATGTGATCTCTAGAATGAATGGACAGATAGAAATGTATCAAATACTGCAGGATAAAGTAACCAATCGAATTGAAAGACTTGAAGCAGAAATCATCTCTTTGAAAGAAGATCTGGAAAAATCAAATAAGAAAAATGAAGAACTGTTACAAACTTTTGAAGAATAATAAAATGGGTTGAAAGAAGAGATTTTAAAATTGAATGATCAAGTAGAAGAAGGAATAAGGGTCGAAGAAAGTATGAAGAAGCAAGGCCAAAGATTGGAGGTTGAGGTAAACATTTTAAAAGGTAAATTAGAAGAAAAGGATAAACTCTTGAGGTTTCAAGATAGTACTAAGATTCTGGACAATATTCTTAGTAGTCAAAGGTCTCCTTCTGTTAAATTTGGTCTTGGTTTTCATGAAACTGTTAAAGGAGAATCTAGTTCACAAGGAAGCGCTAAAGATTTAAAAGATATAAATGCAAAATCTGAAGTGTTGAAAGAAACAAAAGGTCAACCAATAATCATGAACTCTCAAAAGAAATCATTCCCTCCTTTGATCAATAATGTTGAATGCTTTAAATGTCATAATTATGGGCATGTTGCAGCCAATTGCAGAAGAAGATTGTTTCAGTCACAAACAAACAGATTCTACACAGAAAGGTACTCAGGATTCTTCAAGGGATATTGTTTTTCATGCAGCAAGTTTGGTCATAAAGTAGCTGCTTGTAATAGAAGAAAGAATAGAAAAACACATTATGATCCCTATGCTTACTTCTCTGGTCACACAAAATGTTATGCTTGTAACAAGTATGGACATGTAGAAAAATAATGCAGGATGAATAGATCTAAGAAATTGGATAAATTTCAGCACACAATAAGAAACTTCAAGCAAAGCTGGAAAAAGAAGGAGGACCGGTCAGAAACGTAGGGAATATTGACCCTACTGCAGTCATTTGTTTCTAAAAAGTTTACTTATCATAATGACTGCATGAGTGATGTGAGATACACTATAGGAATCAGTAATGTATCATCACAGGGGGAGCAATGTATGATGATTTCCATGGTTGGTTTGATAATTCTAGTTGTATTTATTTCTAACAATGCATCTGATGTGAAGAAGACAGGTACAGGTGGCATAAGTTCAGGGGGAGCATTAGCCTTGCTGAGAATAATGCATTGTTGGCATTATGATGGTTCTGAAATATGACCTCTCTCTTGAGGTATTTTTGGTATGGTAATCCTCCCACTGTGAAGCATTTTAGAGTTTTTGGAGCAAATGCTTTATCAAAAATAATAATGAAAAACTTATCAAGTTTGAACCCAGAGCAGATGAAGGAATACTTTTTAGTCACTCCTCTAGGAGTAAAGCATATAAATAAAATACTTTGGAAGATTTTTGAATGTGTTGATGTGGTTATTGATGAGTCTCCTACAGCTCCAAAAGAAGAAAAACAAACAACATATGGCATATTTCTATCACAAGCAAAATATATTAAGAAAATACTAAAAACGTATGGCATGGAGGAGTGCAAATGATATATGGTTTCCCATAATGAGATTATGGATAAGCCCTGATTGTTTCTTTGCTGAAGAGTATCTTTTGTTTTCACACATGGATGAGATGGAAGTCTTATTATTCAGAGATAAGGACAGATCATGCAAAATTTGATGTTGATGATTTTTGTCATGGTTGAGACCTTTTATACATAATTCCTACACATGATACATCATGATTATGAAATAAATATAAATCATGAAGATATTGGTGATAACAGATCACTTGGATGATTACTTGACACATATTGTCTATTGAAGAAGTTGTTCGGGTATGATAATTCCTCTTGGGAAGAATATGTTGATGCGGCAAAGAGCTTGAAGGCTTGGTTACTGACGTGCTTATGCTACAATTATTGGATGACATTTGAAAACACAGCTGCGGTGCTGTTTGGTATCTCTGGTGGTGTTCTTGTTCTCATAATTCTGTTTCATTCTTTGATGATTTTGATGAAGATGTGCCTTGAGTTGTTGATGGTGAAAAAGTGTTCGTGATGAACAAGCTTGGCAAGCTTTGGTCTTATGAAAAGCGATGCATCATAATTTAAGTATTTTTCAGGGTCTCCGATCTATGCTTGAAATTCTTTGGTCTTGATTGTGGATAAGTTATACTGTGATGAAAAGGTCATGTTGAGACCTATGATGTAAAATTGTAATATCTTTACCATGTATGACTTTGATCAAATTTGTAAACCCACTTGGTTGGGTACTTGTGTCACATATGTAAATCCACTTGATCGGATTTCATTGATGTAAGTTTGAGTCCTTGGTGATAGGAAAGGTCATAGAGTCATGTACTTCATTGAATATTATGATTGAATATTTAGCATGAACTCAGGGGGAGTATGTGCACAGACACGTATCTAAGGTAGCTCTTCTTTCTACAAGAGAAGAAAAACCTTGGTTTTGGTTTTGATCCGCCCTTGCCCTTGATGTCAAAGGGGGAGAGTATCATGGTGTTTGAATAATGGTTATAATCAATGTATCTATCTATTGTAGTGATCAAACACCATCATGGTTGCCATCAAGTCCAAAGGGGGAGATTGTTGGCAATATGATGCAGAGTGTTGTCCTTGATGGAAACCTACTTGGCAATATGATGCAGAGTGTTGTCCAGTGGTTGAACTAGAAGAAATTGAATATGTTGGAATTAATATCACAATGACTCGACCTTGGAGTGAGTAAGAAAGGTCCGAGTGAGGATTGTTAAATCCTGTGTGAAAGTGTATTCCCGGAACCCTTGAGCCTGCATTTCCCGCAGACAGATTGACACACATTTATTTTGTAAGAAGGTGAAGTCGGTGGTTGGAGAATCGTGGTGGAGTCACAGAGACACTTTAACTCTGTCAAAATATTGGGAGATGGCGCAAATTAATGGAATAGATGAGCAGATCCTTGAAGGCAGCAAAGACGTAGCAGAGGCAGGAAAAGAGAAGTCAGTTTTTGAAGTAAGTGCATGAAGAACTTGTATGGTTAAATCTGTGTTAAGGACTTGATAGATGAATGTGTGTGAACCTACGCTCTTTACGTATAATTTGAAGGTGTTTATTCTGTATGAGAATTTGAGGAAGGTCGATTTATAGTTGTAATACAGGGAAGGATTGTTATATGCGCCTGTGTCGAATTAAATTAATTGCGTTCATAGTCTCTATTGAAAGCATCTGATACACTATGAAAAAATGAGTCGTTGGTAATTTCAGTATGGAACCAAGCAATATTTGTTAATTTATTTCACATGAAGGGCATAGTTCATATATATACGCAGACGGAACCTGGAGTACGAAGTGGGAATTTGATTGGACGGTTTATCACTGTTTAAAAACCGCGAGTGGATTTGCGGAAGTGGATTACCCATATCGCACTGCTTTTGTGGGATAAGTGGTATTTGAGGAGTTGGGAGAGATTCCATAGATCATTCGACACATGGCGAGGTGGACCCATGGAAAACCGCTTGTCACTGCGCGCCATCGCGCGTTATTTTTCGACCCAGGATGCCCAGTGATATTGATACATACCATTGATCTGGAGGGAAGCCATCGGACGGTGGTCGTATGAGGAAGATGCATGAATATTAACCAAAGTATGGCGGGCCATCGCACGTTAACGTTCGGCATCGGAGGTCGAGCGATATGCATATATGCCATTGATCTGGAAGCTTGCTATCTAACGGTGATCGGACGTTGGACTTGCGCGAAGTTTACTTATGGTACCATGCACGTATTTGATTGGCTATTGACTATATATGTGGGCCTGGGGTCAAAGGTTTATCATAAGGTTAATTGTTTGAAAGCGTTGGATATTTCTTTAAAGTGCGAAGGGTTGTAACTTTAATCCTAAAGTTCAGTTCAAAGTTGTAAATGTATTTATTTGTCAATTTCTTCAAATTGATAAATAAATTAAAATGAAATCAAAGAGGCACGTGGGGTAAACAAAAGGAAATACTGTCAAAGGAATACCATTAGCGGTTGAATGGTTTTTACTCATGGTTTTACTAAAGGAAAAAACTATATAAGGAGAAGACGATTATTGTACAAAGTGTGCATGCGTAAGGGTGGTGGATGGATAAATTTCTCTAAGGAATATCTACATGGAAGAACTTTGTTCTTAATTGATAAATCTGAATCTATGATGCACCTGTGGATATAATGATATGACGATGATGAATCTCTGGTTTGATTGACTAATGAAATCATGAAGAACTGGTGCCAGTATACTGAAGAAAATGAATAAATCTGGTGGCCTGCAAGGTATATTGTGTGGAAGCTATTGGATCCAGTATGAAAATTGATGAAACGTGGTCCACAGTAGATCTGAGGGTCAAAGCCTTCAGTGAGGGGGTTGTAGCTCCCTTCCAGTGGTAGTTGGTAAACGAGAGCAGGGGGTAGTAGCTCCCTTCCAAGAGAGGCTGGTAAACGAGAGCAGGGGGTTGTAGCTCGCTTCCAGGAGAGGCTGGTAAACGAGAGAAGGTTGTAGCCTTCTGCAGGTGGGTGTCTGCATGCTGGTATGAGTCTGCACCAGCATAAAATTGTAACAATTTTTCTTTATAATAAATATTGAAGACTGAGACAACAGCAGCGGTGGTTTTCTCCCGAATTGGGTTTCCACCTTAAGTACTGGTGTTCATATGTATTTCTTATGATTGATGGTTTTTTTTGTTATTTCTGTTCATGCTTACTGCATAACATCTAATGAATGAATGATGCAATGATCTAAGTAAAGACATAATAAGATCTCTCGGACATACAAGTTGGATGCAATAATGTAACATATGGTTTTAAGAGAAAGGGAAACTAAAAATTGTCGGGTCAATTTTCAAAATACCGATTCACCTCTCCCCCCTTTCTCTTTTCCAACATGTTACCCTTGGGATACCAGAAGCCATATTCTGTTGTTCCATTTAGATATCAAAGAATTTTTTTGATGGCAATAATATGTGATTCTTTTGGTGCTGCTTGGAATCTTGCGAATTTTCCAACTTCTTGCATAACATCTGGCTAGGAGGTTGTTACATATAGAATACTACCAATCATAGATCTATACAACCTTTGATCCACATCTTTAGATGAGTCGTCTATGCTCAATTTGCAACCTGTTACCATCAGAGTTAGGATGGGTTTGCAATATTCCATTTTGAATTTCTTGAGCATTTACTTGATGTAATTAGCTTGAAATATAAATATTCCTTTCTATTGTTGAGATATTTGAAGCCTTAAGAAGTATGTCAACTCACCAAGTAAAGACATCTCGAAATCACTTTTCATCTTTGTAGCAAACTTCTTACTTAGTCAATCATCATTGCTACCAAATATTATATCATCTTAGCTAGTAGACATGCTTTAGTTGCTTCATCCAGAACATATATGTCGTTTGGAGCTTGACTTACTATAGCCACAATTTTACCATACCTGCCTTTCTTGATTTAAATTTTTGTGGAGTTGAATAGCATTGTGTGTCCTTGATCACACATTTGTCCAACACCGAGAAGATTGTGATTCATGTTTTTAACCAATAGAAAATTCTTGGCTATAACATCTTTGCTTCCAAGAGTGACGGTACATGATCCTATAACATTTGAAGATCCATCATTTCCAAAGGATACAGTTCCATCCTTATTCTCTTTTAGAGATACAAATTTCATTCTATCTCTAGTCATATGCATTGAGCAACCGCTGTCAACATACCACACATCTTTGTTTTTTTGAGCCTTCAGAGCGAGAGCACAATTATCAGTCTTCTTCTTCCATGTTTGCTCATTCTATGGCTTCGAAGATTCTTCTGGAGGATTTTCAGGTATGCAGTCTCTGGCTATGTGTCCAAAGTTCTGACATTTGTAACATTCCATATTATTTATTAAATGTTAAAATCTATTGATTTTTTGTTGAGCCTTGGGAGGTTCATATTTGAAGGATCTCCTGTAATTATATTGGTTCCTAGGGTACGTGCAACATTCTACAGTTTTATGACCAAATTTTCCACATGAATAGCAATAGCCATGAAAAATATGTTGGTACCTAGATGGAAATATTCATCGAGGAATCGTCTTCCAAGGATGTGCTTGCAAATCTTGTCCAATGAAGTCTACATGCATGTCAGATCTCATAGGTTCATTGTATTTTGTTGTAGAAGGTCCTGCTTCTTCTTCTTTGTAACCGATGCCAGTTCTGTCATTGTAAGATCTTTGATGGTTGATGTGTTCTTCCAATGCCCTTGAGTTGTTGGCATAGTTTTGGATAGTTTTTCCTTTCTTCACTTCCTTATGCAGCGAGACTACTTCAGCTTCTAATTCTTCCTTTTCTTGGTTGCTTTCTTCCAAATTCTTTTGAAGTGACTCTTCAATGAATTTCTGTTCTTCAACTTCAATTTTGAGAAATTGAACTTGTTCTTCAAGAGTATTGGAATGAATCTTCTTTGCCTTGAGCTCTTTTATAAGTTTGATTGCTTCCTTAGAAAATTCTTCTATGGTCAATCCTTCTTCTTTGTTGTTTGATACCTCTTGTTTATTGTGCTTTCCATAAACAATACTCTCTCATTGGCTTCTTCTTCATTGTCATTGTCTTCATCGAATGATGAGCTGTCTTCTTTAGAGAGAAAGTTCCTTTTGGATCCTTGCTTGTTAAATTTATAAAAGCCTTTCTTTCCTTTTGGGCTTCCATCACTTATGTTCGAACATTTTGATGTGAAATGTCCAACCTCACCATAGCCAAAACATATCAATGGAAGTTTGCCTTTGAATTTTCCCTTACCAGTTTTTAGTTTTCTCGTAAAGTAAGCATATTCTTCATCTAGAAGACCTTCTTCATCATCTCCCTTTTCTTCACACTTGCAAGTGCATGTCTTTACAATTGAAGGCTGTTTGTCCTTATTGGTTTTCTTAGATGCAACGAACACAAGCTTCTAGATGTGAAGTAATCTCTTCTTCATCAAGTCTCATTTCATATGCTATGAGAACCCATGTAATTCTAAAAGTCGAGTTTGTCCAGATTTGCACTATATTCTAAGACCGATACCTTTGGGTTGAATCTCCCTGGTAACGTTCTAAGAATCTTCCGTATAATTGTCTTCTCGTCAACTGGCTCTCCCAATCCTTCCAGAGTATTGGTTATCTCATCAACGTATTGGAAGTATGCTGCAATGTTGCAATCTTCTTTCATTCTGAGTTGCTCATATTTTGCTCTATATATTTGAAGCTTTGCTTCTTTGACATTTGAGTCACCTGCATATATATTCTCAAGCTTGTCCCATACGTATTTGGCAGTTTTACAACCCAACACCTTATGATAAGCAAATTCAATAAGTCCACTGATAATAATATTCTTTGCTTTTGCATCATTTACCAAATTCTTATTACCTTGTTCATCCGCAATTGATGTAAATCCATTTTTAACAGTGTCCCATACTTCGTAACCTTACACCAAGAGATAGACATCCATTCTTCCTTTCCAGATTGCATAATTATTTTCATTGAATAGAGGTACACCATTCTTGGTATGCTCCATGACCTCCTTCCAGCTGTTAAACTGCTATTGAAGGAACCAAGCTCCGAAACCAATTGTTGGAAATACTAAGAGGGGGTGAATCGATTCCTTTCAATTAGAGCATTAGTTAATCTTCAATTATTATCATTGTTTGTACAATGATAGCAGCAAAAAAGAGGAACACAAATGCACACAGTTTTTAAGGTGGAAACCCACTCCGAGACAAAAACCACCTAATGATTTTCTAATAATTCTTTAATATTCAACTCCAATTGAAAATAAAGCTCCAACTTCCTAGAATCTAGAAAATCATTCTTCTCCAGCTCCCACTTGATGGATGCTCCAACGCCCGAGATTCTTCAGTAGTTAACAGAATGGATGCCCCAACACCCAATGAGCTACAACTCAGCTTAGAACCACCATACCACCCTATAGAAGAATAAAATAAGAATGACTCACGTACCAAGGAAAACGTCCACTTTACAATGATATAGAATGATGTAGAAGAAGAAGGCATAGTAGACCATAAGCCCAACTATGACACAACCACCTAATTATGATCCTAGACCTCCCGACACTACCTCTTCAACTCTTGGTAGATAGACACTAGAACAATTTTTAAAATAATGTATTTACAATGACTTAGTACAATGATACCTTTAGAGTGATTGTATGCAGTGCTGCCCACTTGAAGACTTCTGTTCGTAGTCTCCGCACCTTGAGCAGCCTTGTGGTCATGAAACCCTCCCTGCACCTGTTTTGCTTTGCTGCCCCAGAAATTTTGGTCCTTTCTTTGGCAAATTTCGACAACACATGATCTAGCTTTTTCTTGCCTTCTAGGAGCTCAATATTAAATCTGGCGTATATATGTTATTTCAGATCCCCAATATCCAATTTTTGGTCCTCAGAGTAGTCCTCTAAGCCTTCTCTCCAATGCCATGGGTCTGACCCAATTTGGATTCTTCAAGTGAGATTTATGCCCAATTTATCACAATACCCTAATTATGGATTGTTTCAGTAGATAGAAATTGTACGGAGTGCCACGTGTCAGTATTTCTTCATTCCAATCTGAAATTGATAGAGAAAAAACTATAGTCTATGCACTATCTGCCACTTTTTACAGAATTCCAATCCGATACTCAGAGAGAGAGTTATGACGATTTTCCCAAGGTGACTTCTTTGAGATGAATTTCAGGAGCCTGCAAAAACACTGACGTCCACAGATCATATCTCTGAAAATATTGAGCACCTTGGTCTGAAATTTTCTTAGGAGCTTCCTTAGAATTTTGGCTTTGCCTCATAAAAATTTCAGCTTCTGAACCATAGTAGAAAAAAAATTTAGAGTGAACATTCCACGATGACCTGTTTACTATGGCGAATTCCCTTGCATAAGGAGGAAATGAGGATCACAATTTATATAAATGCTTAGGTTGAGAGGGGCTTCAACAAGTGAACGTGGGAGGGATTTTAGGAGCTTAAAAAATATTAATAATGACTTTTCAATGACCCATGCCCCAACCCCATGGGGTTTTAGCCCAGTAACTGGGGGTACAAACTTCAAACATGAATATCTTCAAACCGTGAAGAATTACATGGTGTGCCATATATCAACTAAACATCTTGACAAGTAGAAACCATAAAAGCATTCTTGACCCGTAATATATTAATTTGGTAGGTCAAAATTCCCATGCAATATTGGGGTATCCCCCCGGGTGTCGCTTTGGGTAGACATCAATGACAACTGTGTTGATATTCAACACCGTCGCATGAGCTTAGTGAAAAGAGTTTCCTTCCCTAAGTGGGCCCGCAGGCTATTTTTGGCACAAGTCTATTTTTAGACTATGTTTATTTTTAGACATGTCGATCATATTCTATGAGTTGCGTGATGCTATTTTTGGATGGTTGATCAAGTTGGAAAAATAGATGGACTTCTATTTTTAGACATATTGGGCAGAATCTATGTTTATATTGCGAGTCTAAATATAGATATGTCAAATATTATTAGCTCTTAATAATATTTGGACTCTAAACATTAACTTATTCTTTTGGAGCACTTCAGTTAAGTGCACAGATGTGGCACACGCTAAATGTAAGGAATTCATAATCGTTCAAGTGGCCATCGGAGCTAATGCATGGAGGACTCGCCAGGAACTCAAGCGGGCGAGTTACATAGTTGGAAGAAGTAGTTATGGAGTTTATCTGGCTTAACTGGCTTAGACTCGCTGAGTTTATTTGTATCTAGTCTAATCGATTGATACACTAGTGAGAGTGGAGTGAATTAATTAGGTTAATTAATTCATAAATAATAACTCATTAATCAACTCAAACAATACAAAAGAAGTAACTGGCGTTGGCATGCATGTCAGTGGAGACCAGTGGAGAGATAGGTGAAAGGGCAAGATAGACTATCTGTTGTGACTATAGTGATGCATTGATTGCATCACACACTCAGGGGAGATGCCAATGAGGATTGTGAAGTCAAGGATGGAGTAATTTGAATTCATTCAAAGCTATTCTTCAGTAGAGATTACGCAGTGGAGGCAGGCTAGCAGGTGGCAAAGATCGGTGCATGGATTTGCAAGATTGGTCCTGATTAGTGTATGAAGATTGTACTGTACTGAGGGCTTGTGATAAGCTTTGTATGCTTGTATGAGATTTTCATATGATCTCCATGTTACATAATATATAGTTGGGGTTTTCAGCTTCAGGCTTTCCTGGTTAAAAACTGTGTTATGTGCGATTGAATATTTTTGTTTATGCTTCACATGTGTGTGCAATTAATTTTTCCGCAAAATATTAACAAGTGGAATAGATTCAGTATCTTGCATAAAGCTAAATAGTTGGAGATCAGGTGGATCTTGGACATATGCATGCTTAGTGCATATAATTTCTACATGGTATCGGAGCATTGGTGATTGAGGATTGCAATTGTGAAGTGAGTTTGTGCTGGTGGACAATTCGAATTTGCTACAGAAGATTCTTGGTGCATAAATCGAGTATACATTGAAATTTATTTAAATGGGTTGAGATTGGAGTATGCCCTTGATGGGAGCTTGAATTACATAGCCTGGAAGGACAGGATGGAGGTGGTGCTAGAGGATAATGGTTTGAAGGAGTTCATCGATAACGATGTTCCTAAGTCGGGATCTAACGATGTTGCATTACTTGATGCATGGAAAAATAAGACTACAAAGACGAGGAGGATTCTGTTGGAAGGTGTGAAGGACCATATTGTGTCCAGCCTTCATAGGAAAGCCACTCCATTCTTAATGTGGAATGCTTTGACAGAATTGTTCCAAAGCATAATTGACCAGAAAAAGTTGGCACTTAAAGACAAGCTCAGAAAAATAAAAATGGAGAAAGGCGACAGTATTCCAAAATACGTCACGAAGTTTGTTCACTATAAGGATGAACTTGGAAGTGTGGGGTTTACTGTTGATGAAGAATACTTGGTGAGCTTGGCTCTCCTTGGGCTTCTGAAGAGTTGGCATAGCTACAAAGACTATGTCAATGGACAGGAGAAACTGTCAGGATGGGAGCGACTTTGGTCAGATCTTGTGCAGGAGGAGATAAGGCGGGGTACCAAGGATGGATCTTCATCAAAGAATGAAGATGAAGAGAACTGTGCTTTGGCTTCCAAAGCAAGGAAAGGGAAGGGGAAGAAATCTTCTTCAAAATCCAGTGCTAAAGGCAAGAAGCAATATTTGTCCAAAGTGAAGTGTTTTCACTATCACGAACATGGACATTTCGCCACTAACTATCCACGGAAGAAGAAGAATAAGTAGGTTGTTGGATCTACAGCTGGAAAGGCCTTAGCCTCACAATTTGAGCTGGATTTTTCCTTGATCGCATGCTTGGTTTCAAGCTGCATGGGATCGGTTTGGTATCTTGATAGTGGTGCGTCTTTCCATATGACGGGAGACAAAGAGTTGTTTAGTGACTTGGAGGACAAGGACCTCCAGATGCATATAGAGATGGGAAATGATGGTCGGTACAGTGTGACTAGAATTGGGACCATTACCTTTGAGAGGGAGTCCGGTAATCCATTCTTGTTGAAGAATGTCATGCATGTTCCAGGTTTGAAGAAGAACTTGGTCTCAGTCGCAATGCTAGAAGACAGAGGTTATGATATTGTTTTTAGTGAGGTAAAAGCCTTCCTTCAACATAAAACAGCGGGTCAAACCAAGAAGATAAGGGTTCTAATTAAGAATCTCTACAAGCTGGAGGTAAATGGCTGCGCTGCAATGGTGGGAAAAGCAGAAGAAGTGGTGAGCTGGGATGAGGGCGAATTATGGTGCAAGAGATTGGGCCATCTTCACCATGGCGCTTTGAAGATTTTGCAGCAAATTTCTACTGGACTTCCCAAGGGTACTCTTGCGCAGTCATATCAGTGCAAAGGATGTACAATGGGTAAGTTTGTGAAGACCACCTTTCATGAGAAGGAGAACCCTGCTTCGGTGATCCTGGAGAGAATTCACACAGACGTGTGTGGACCATTCTCAGTTGCTTCAACAGCAAAACATAGGTATTATGTGATATTTTTTTATTATTATTCTCGTAGATGCTGGATCTTCTTCATGCAGAAGAAGAGTGAAACATTCTCAAAGTTCTGTGAGTTCAAGGCATTGGTGGAGAAGGAGTCGGGAAAGCAGGTGAAACCTCTATAGAGCGATAATTATGGTGAATACATCTCGGGTGAATTCAAAGACTTCTGTAGAAAAGAAGGAATTTGAAGAGAACTCATATCGCCTCATAACCCATAGTAGAATGGGGTCGCGGAGAGAAAGAACAGAATGATCGTGAGTGTTGCACGAGTGATGCTGCATGACCAGGGCCTACCGATGCACTTGTGGGCGGAAGCATGCAACACTGCGGTTTATGTGCAAAACTGTTGTCCTCATAAAGTACTTGGCATGAGTACACTCGAAGAAGCTTTTACTGGTAAGAAGCCTGATATTTCTCATTTGAAGATTTTTGGCTCACATGTTTACATTCATGTGACGAAGGATGCCAGGAAGAAGCTACAGTCGACTGCAGAAGTTGGGATATTTGTGGGGTACACAGATACACCCCATAACTATCGTGTGTATTTTCTAGACAGTTGGTTGACTGTTGTACGACAGGATATAATATTCAATGAGGTGAAAGTCATGAATTTGTCGCTTGAGAGGGAGCTACACTTGCATGCGGAAGAGGAACTTGTTGTTCCCAAATATGAGCCTCTAGATGTGGATCAGCCATAGGAGGAGATTCATGGAGTGGAGGAGTCCACTCATGCAGAACCAAACATCAGACAAGTCAGAAAGCATACCACAGAATCTGAGAGACTGAAGCTTGATGCGGCATAGAATGTAGGAGTCCCTACATCACAGCGCAGATAGAGACAGTCACCTGACCGATATACTGGATACATGGCTCTTATGAGCAAGTGTATTGTGACAGAGACATCTTATTTTGAAGAAGCAATGCAGGAGCCCACATGGGTAGATGCCATGGTGGAGGAGTATGACTCCATTGTCAGAAACAGTGCTTGGGAGATTGTTCCAAGGCCTGTGGGAAAATCAGTTGTAGGATCAAGATGGATCTACAAGGTAAAGCAAGTTGTTGATGGGAGTGTCCAGAAGTATAAGGCAATATTTGTTTCCTAGGGCTTCTCACAAATTGAGGGGATTGACTATGAAGAAACCTTTGCACCTATCGCACGGTATTCTTCCATACAGACCATCCTTTCTCTCTCAGTGCAGATGGGTTGGTACATTCATCAAATGGATGTGAAGACTATGTTCCTTAATGGGATCATTGAGGAAGAGGTGTACATTGAGCAGCCTGAAGGATTTGAGATCTTCAGTAGTGAGTCGCATGTGTGCAGGCTCAAAAGAGTATTGTATGGGCTGAAACAAGCACCCTGTGCTTGGTACACTCAGATCGACAGCTATTTCACTGGACTTGGCTTCACCAAGAGTGAGGCAGATGCAAACCTGTACCAGATGAGGGTAAGCTTTTAATCATTGTACTTTATGTTGATGATTTAATACTAACAGGTGATGAGCATTTTATACACTCATGCAAGGCAAATCTTGCAAAGGAGTTTGATATGAATGATTTAGGACTCCTTCATTACTTCCTTATATTGGAAATATGGCAGCGGGAAGGTGAACTATTTGTTTCTCAAGGCAAGTATGCCCAGGAGATACTAGAGAAGTTTCACATGCAAGGCTGCAAGCCTATCGACACTCCTCTTCTAGGAAATTGGAAGAAAGAGGATGCTACATCGACAGAGGTAGTGGATGCCACTGTTTATCGACAGTTGGTGAGTTCGCTCATGTATTTAGTCAATACAAGACCGGACATATGCTATGTGGTGAACCAGCTTTCACAAGCGATGGTTAAGCCTACCAAGCTCTTTTGGAAGGAAGGCAAGCATGTCCTGAGATATCTCAGGGGCACATCTGAGTATGGTTAATGGTACAGACAAACTGATGAGATGAAGTTGCATGGCTTAACAGATGCAGATTGGGCAGGAAGCCCAACAGACAGAAAGATCACATCAGGAGGGATTTTCAGTATCAGATCTATGGAAATTTCTTGGTACAGCAGGAAACAAAGATCTGTGGCACTCAGTTCAGCGGAAGCAGAATACATGGCAGCAAGTTTAGTTGCATGTGAGGCTATCTGGATGAGGAAGATTCTGGTTGGTTTGTTCAGTTCACATTTAGATCCCACAGTGATTCATTGTGATAATTAGAGTTGCATTAAACTCTCAGTTAATGTTGTGTTTCATGATAGATCTAAACATATTGATATCTGGTATCGTCATATCAAATATTGTGTGTAGCGGAAGATCATGTTGCTTCAGTACATTCCTACGGAGGATCAGGATGCAAATATTCTGATGAAGGCGCTCACGAGGAGCAAATTCGAATACCATAGAGGCAGGATCGGGGTGAAGGATAATCCCTATATTTTTGAGAGGCAGTGTTGAGATTCAACAAGATGATGAGCTTAGTGAAAAGAGTCGCCTTCACTAAGTGGGACCGTGGGCTATTTTTGGCACAAGTCTATTTTTAGACTATGTCTATTTTTAGACATGATGATCATATTTCAGAAGTTGCAGGATGCTATTTGTGGATGGTTGATCAAGTTGGAAAAATAGATGAAATTATATTTTTAGAATATTGGGTGAAGTCTATTTATATATTTTCAATCTAAAAATAGATGCATGTCGATTATTATTAGCTCTTAATAATAATCAGACTCTAAACAGCAACTTATTCTCTTGGAGCACTTCAGTTTAGTGCATAGATGTGGCACATCATCTGACAGAAGGAATTACGCTATTCCTAAGAGTTTACTGGAGATAATGCATGGAGGACTCAGTTATAACTCAAGTGGAAGAGTTATGACACAGTTGGAAGAAGTAGTTAGGGATTTGTATTCAGTTCAACTCAGTTAGACTCACTTGAGCTAGTTGTATCTAGTCTAACTAATTGATACACTAGTGAGAGTGGAGTGAAATAATTAGTTAATTAATTCATAAATGATAACTCATTAATCAACTGAAAAATATAGCAGTTAACTACAATGCATGGCAGTTTCAGTGGAGACCAGTGGAGAGATAGGTGAAATGGCAAGATAGACTATCTATTGTGACTATAGTGATGCATTGATTGCATCACACACTTAGTGGAGATGCCAATGAGTATTGTATAGTCAAGGATGGAGTAATTCAAATTCATTCAGAGCTATTCTTCAGCAGAGATTGCGCAGTGGAGGCAGGCTAGTAGGTGGAAAATATCAGTGCATGGATTTGCAAGATTGGTCCTGATTAGTGTATGACAATTGTACTTTACTGAGGGCTTGTGATAAGATTTGTATGCTTGTATGAGATTGTCATATGATATCCATTTTACATAATATATAGTTTTGGTTTTCAGCTTCAGGCTTTCCTGGTTCAAAATTGTGTTATGTGCAATTGAATATTTTTGTTTATGCTTCACATGTGTGTGCAATTAATTTTTCCACAAAAGATTAACAAGTGGAATAGATTCAGTATCTTGCATAAAGTTAAATAGTGTGATATTAGGTGGATCTTGGACATATGCATGCTTAGTGCATATAATTTCTACAAACTTTTGATCAACACTCCATTCCTTGGTTTGCACCTAGTGTTCAATGTGGACCACTTGCGGCCCTACTTCCCACCTCTATTGGAAACCTATGACATTGCAGAACAACTCACACCAATAGAGTTAAGTGAAAACTACATGGAATAGGCCACCACGGATTGTATCATGAACATGCAAATCAAGAACACTCACCAATAGAAGATCCAACTGTATCGGGTTGTCAAAGTTGGCCAACTCCTGCACCAAGGAAAATGGTTCACTAAGGACCAAGTTCAGCAGAAGTTTCCTCGTCTCGTTGAGGAACTCAACGCAATGGGGACCATTTATTTCTAAGGGGGAGGAACGATCCAGGTGGATATTGGTGGCCACCCACCTATTCCACTTGGGGCCCCACCATTGCTTCTTTCATTTTTTCAATTTCCTTAATTGTAGCACAATTTACTATTTTTATCATTTTTTCGGGTCCTGAGCTTCCGGAGCCATTTTGAGGCCCTAAACGACGTTTTTTGGAAAAAAAATGGAAGCAACAAGGAATTTCCTTCGATGTTGCTCAATTCAAAAGTTTTATTCCTCCAATAGATATTTCTAACGAGGTGTTTCGCAAGTCAAACGAAGATCGTATACCAAAGTTACGTCCCTAGGAAGATTGATGTACCAATTTACCTAAACGAGGCCCATAGTTTTGGCACTTCATCTCCTAGGGTTATTTTTTTGGATGTTTAAGGTTTTCCATTGCTTCTAAATCATAAATAGGCCCTTGAGCCTCATTGTAACATAGTTCATAGGCATGTAGCTACCACATATCTTCTCAAAGATAAGCTACCAGCGCCCTAGCTAGTTTATTTCCATTATGTCTGTAAACAAATTTCAGTTCTTTGATATTAAAGAAATGAAGTGTTATTTCTACTGCATCTTTGTATTTATTGTTATATGTGTATTATGTTTTGTTCCTGCATAAATCTGGATCAGTGGTATCAGAGTGGTCTGCTCTTTCTCGATCCTTCTTTCAATGTCCTCAATGAGGTCAGGGTATAAGGAGTTAGGGCTCAATCTGGTTGAACCTTTGCAATATCAACCTCGAAAACCCCGACGGTCGCCCATGGGGGACGAAAAAAAACATGAGGGAGGAGGAGATCCTATCAAAATATTTCTCGAGGAGGCCCTCGAAAAACAAAGGAACGCGATGATGGATAAATTTTCCTAGATCCTATTAGAAATATTGTCATTTATGGCAAAGGAGCATAGAAAGGAGCAACACCAAAATCATCTTTGATGGCAAAAGAGCAGAGAAGCAGCAGTTATAAGGAAAAGGAGAAGATCAGGCATTGTGCAGTAATGTGCAATAGAGAGGCAAAGGAGCAGCAATAGAAGTATAACCTAAAGCAGAGAGAAGCAGCAAAGAGGCAAAGGAGCAGCATGGAGAAGCTTTAGCGTGATTATTTAAGTCAAAGAAGCAGCAAAAGAACAAAGGCAGTTAAGGAAGTTATGGCAGCGAAAGGAAATGAAAGGCACAAAAGGCAGCAGAGATACAGAAAATATAGAGAAGTAGCAAAATCAGAGAGGCAGCGAATGTAGAAAGGAAGTAAATGCAGCTAAGAAGGCACCAAAGGCAGCAAGGCAGCAGAGGTAGAAAAGTAGCAGATACAGCAGAGGCAATGGATGAAGCAGAGAGGCAAGTGAATTGCTTCAGCACACAGATGATTAAGCCAAGAGAAAGAGGCCAGAGCTGAGAGACAGAGAGGGCTTTAATCAGTATGAAAAGGGTAGATGTCGATTGTGATAACTCAAGAAGACATTCAGTAACAAAGACAAGCTCAGGAACAAGCACAAGATGAATAGCGTGGAGAAACCGGAGTTACAGAGCGAGACAGTGTAAACAAATGAAAACTTGACTAAGGCAAAGAATTCTTTGAATAATTCCAAGTGAGGCGAATGGATGGTCAGGATTATATCGCAAATATAAAGGCGAGAGATGGACGATAGATATTGAATCGCGTCAGGAGCGATGTCGCAAATCGCAACATTTAAGACTTAAGTGTTAAGGCATCGCATGGTAAATTAAAGCAGTTGCGATGTGAAGTGGAGAAGGGACACCAGGTGGCACGACATAATATCGCAAATCGCACGAAATAGAGTTAACCACTAAGTTAAATAGTTATAAGTTGTGAACTGTGAAGTATGGAAGATGACGTGGCAGTGACGTAAATATGACATGGCAGTGATGTAAAGATGATGTAGCAGTGGTGTAAGGATGACGTGGCAATGACGTGGCAATGACGTGGCAAGCTGACGTGGGAGATGATGTGGCCCCAACCCCACAGCTCACAAGAATTTATGATGGCATGGCAAGGTGACATGGCAGTGACATGGCAGGGTGATGTGGCATGATGACATGGACCTTTCCCGTATACCACACATTGCAGCACTTAATGGATAGCAAGAATGGGACCACAATTTAAGTTAATGTTTTTGTGATGTGAAATGGAGGGACACGTGTCGACATCGCGCAACATCACATCCCGCAAGAAATAGGGTGTAACTTTAAGATATCGCAAGTAATGTTATTTTGGTTACGATGCTGTAAGGTTCAAGCGACGCAATGCGATGAAGGGAGTCCACATGGCAAAACCATGCACGAGCGCATATCACATATCACACGGTTTATGGTTTAGCGCTATCGGTAGAATGAGAAACCTATGGGCAAGTATTTGCGATGTATTTTGATTGGTTCAAGGTACTGTGGGACCCTATAAGCCATGTTCCGTGTATATACACGTTGTTTTATTATTAAACGTATGTATGTTATACATATGCGTTGTTTGATCGATAAACACATGTATGTTGATAAATCTCAGAATTGTAATACTCCATTGTGTTAAAAGGGAGTTTTATGTGGGCCATACCCCACAGGTCACAAAGGAAAGACATGAACTCATAACAAAGGACCAGGATCTCATGCAGAATAGTGTTGAGACAGTAAGGCAAACGAAAAAGGTTGAACGCGGAAGAAAATACTTGGGTAACAAGAGAAAAGGGTGAACATAGCAAGTAAAGTCTCGAGCAAGAGAAAGGACCCAACCTCATGCAAAATAGTGAAACAGTATGGGTTGAGCCAGGAAAAAGGGGGTAGTTATGCAGCACAGTTGAAATATAACTACAAAAACTGAAAAAACAAAAGGACAGCAAGCATAAGAGGACAAACGCATAGCAAAGCTAAGAAACTGAAAGGGTTGAGTAAAATAATTAATTGTAACTGTAAATGTATTATATAATTTATGTTGTTTGTGATTCAAAGGCAAGTCTCTGTAGGAAAATCAAAACTCCAATTTAATACTGAAATGAGTAACATCCTAAATATGTTGAGCGAGGAAATGAGAGGGTGGAAGACAAAGAGTCATACCTGTTCATTTCATATTCCCATATGGAATGCAAACAGCTATGAAGTGATATCTATAAATGTTGTTATTGTAATATGCATAAAGAGATTAAAGAGTGGAAGAATAAGAAGAAGACATAGCAAATAGAGAAGTTGTGTAGATCCAGAGATGATATAAGGCAGATGTGAAGGCTGGAGGACAATAGTGAAGAAGGAGTAGAGCAGAGCTGATAACCAGGTAAATCAGCATATGTTTTCATTGTAGTGTGAGGAAGTTGGTGCTTCCATATCAAGTTGTAGCTTGATAGATGTCCAGTTGTAGCTAGTTTAGGTAGGAGCCTCATGTGGGTTGTAGCCTGCAGAAAATAGATGGGAGTTGGAGCTTCCTTGAAAGTTGTAGCTTGCGGAATTGAGGTAGCAGCCTCCTTTAGGTTGGAGCCTACAGAAAATCAGTGGTGAGAGGGAGTTGGAGCTTTCCTTTGCATCACAACAATAATAAGATGTGTTTTTCTCCCTTATTGGTTTCCACTTATATATGTTTTCTATGTGCATGATGATTATGTGTTGATATTCTATATTTAATATGATTAATCCATGTTTCTTACTTATTAATATTTTTGTTCCATTATACATTAAGTTGATCATGAAATTAAGGTGTAAATAAGTGTAAAATAAATTTTAAAAGACATGAATGCATTAAACTGATTCACCCCCCCCCCCCTCAGTTTAACTAAGGGTTCAAAAATTGGTATCAGAGCCAGTTCCTTATGTATCAGTTTAACAACTTGAAGGAGATCCTAGGTCCCCAAGATGGCTAGCCTAGAAGGATGCTCAACAAATGAAGCCCCATTTTTTACTGGCACAAACTATGCTTTCTGTAAAATAAGAATGGGGACATACATAATGTCTCTAGGAATAGAAGTTTGGGCTGCTGTGGAAGAAGGATATGCTCCCAAGGATATTGACACAGAAAAATATGCCAAACAAAATTTCATAGCCAATGCAATGAATGCACTTTTGAGCAGTCTGTGTGAGTCTAAATTTATCAAGGTAATGCACATTTTGATTGCCAAAGAAATCTGGGATACATTGGAAAGTATCCATGAGGGAGATAAAAAGGTGAAGGTGGACAAACTGCAAACCTATAGAGCTTAGTTTGAAAATGTAAAATGAATGAAGAAGAATATGTAGCCAGCTTCATCTTAAAGGTTGCAAAAATTATGAATAACATGAAATCTCTAGGAGAAACCATTAAAGAATGTGTAATTGTACAAAATATATTGATATATTTACCATCCAGGTTTAACCCTAAGGCTTCTACTATAAAAGAAACAACTACCTGGGAAACATTGATCATGAACCAATTGCTTGGAAACTAGACGGCCTATGAGATGAGACTTACAAAAGGGAAGTAAAATGTGAGGGAGGCAGCCTTTAAGGAAGATAAGTGCAAAGGAGAAAAGAAAGATACTTGCTCCTGGTTTGATGAAGAAGAGGTCAAATTTGTCAGAAGATTACATAGAGGCACAAGAAAGTATAAAGGTATGTTGGCAATATGATGCAATGTGTTGTCCTTGATGGCAACCTACTTGATGAAGTTGTCCTTGATGGAAACCTACTTGATGAGTTGTCTTTGGATAGCAACCTATTTGTTAATGATGTAAATCTGATGTATCTATAGAGCAGCTCAAAAGTAACAAAGAAATAAATTCCAGTAAGTGCTAGAGTAATGATGAATAAGATATGTCACAAAGCATACGCGGATTTGTAACGTCAAAGTAGCGTATGTACGCGTAAAAGTACGTACCAAGTAGCGTATGCCTATTTGCGCTCTAAATTTATAAAACCAGGGGACATGACCATGGTATTGGCCCACAGTATTGAGCACTGGATTATCTATTTGATCCCATCTAGGAATACCATCAGCGGTTAAGTGGTTTTGACTCATGGTATTGATAAAGGCTAAAACTATATAAGGGGAAGAGGATCATAGTGCAATGAGTGGATGGGTAAGGGTTGTTGATGAATAAATTTCTCTAAGGAATATCTGCATGGATGAACTCTGTTCTTAATTCATATATTTGAATCTATGATGCACCCATGGATATAATGATGGTTCAATATCTCTAGATATGATGATGATGAATCTCTAAAATGACCTATTGAAGGAATGATGAAGAACTGGAACAAGTCTACTAAAGAAAATGGAGAAATATGGAGTTGCGCAACCCTGCAATGTTTGCAGATATATACGCAGGTTCGTCACAGCGAAAGCGCATATATACGCCGGTTAGGTTCAGCAAAATCGCGTATGGAATGTAAGGTCAGCCCTTAAATAGTTGCAGATATATACGCGGGTTTGTCTTGTGAAAGTGCGTATATACGCAGGTTCAGTGAAGTAAAAGTGTGTATGGAATCTAGGGTTTTGCTGAAGTGTGTGGAATGAAATGTCTTATCTGTTTTGTTGTTTTACTGCTATCTGTCAATGATGTATTCATACAGATCTGGGTTGTTTGAATGTTGATTATGTTGCTGATTATGTTGATTAAAGATCAAGTTGTTGGTTGATTGGTTGATGATTCAATGAATGAATTGATGGGGTTATAAGTTTCAGTTTGATGTATGTTGAGCTTAAATGTGTGGAGTGGGTCCAGTCTGAAAATCTGATGAAAAGAGGCCTACAAGTTGTGTTGTGTGGAAGCTGTTGGATCCAGTATAAAAATTTGATGAAACGTGGTCTATGGTGGTGCTGAGGGTCGAAGCCTTCAGTGAGGGGGTTGTAGCTCCCTTCTAGTGGTAGCTAGTAAATGATAGCAGGGCGTAGTAGCTCCCTTCCAGGAGAGGCTGGTAAACGAGAGCAGGGGGTAGCAGCTCCCTTCCAGGAGAGGCTGGTAAACCAGATCAGGGGGTTGGAGCTCCCTTCCAGTAGTGGCTGGAGAATGAGAAAAGGTTGCAACCTTCTGCAGGTGGGTACTTGTGTGCTGGTATGAGTCTGCGCCAATACAAAAATTTTAGAATTTTTCTTTATAATAAATATTGAAGACAGAGACGACAGCATCGGTGGTTTTCTCCCGAATTGGGTTTCCACCTTAAATACGGGTGTTCATGTGTATTGCTTATGTGTGATGGTTTCTTCTGTTATTACTGCACATGCTTACTGCTTACTAAACATCTGATGAATGAATGATGCAATGATCTAAGTAAAGAATTAAATGCATAATAAGATCTCTATACATACGCAAGTTTTCTTAAGGATATCCGTGTGTATATGCGAGTTGGGTTCAGTAAAGTAGCGTATGGTTTTAAGAGAAAGAAAAAGGAAAAAAAATTTAGTCAGCTCTAAATATTGATTCACCCCCCCACCCCCCCTCTCAGTATTTTTCCCAACAATTGGTATCAGAGTAGGTCCTTCTGCAGAAGCTTGATCGCTTGAAGGAGATTCATCACAATGGGAAGGAAGCAAAAGAAGAGGGCTACTCAAGGAAAGAAGATATCTCAAAAATCGTGTACGACAGAAAATGAAGATGATGCAAAAGGTATTAGTCCTTTTTCTTGGGATTCACTTCCTTATGCAAGCAATGGTGAAGATAGTGAAAATGATAGTGAAAGTAACAGTATGAGTCTAGAAGAAAATCTCAAGATCAATGCTGAAGATCAATTTTAAAAGAAGGAATCTATCTACAAAGATATGATCTCTAGAATGAATGGACAGATAGAAATGTATCAAAGACTGCAGGATAAATTAAACAATCGAAGTGAAAGACTTGAAGCAAAAATCATCTCTCTCAAAACAAATCTGGAAAAATCAAATAAGAAGAATGAAGAACTTTTACAAACTTTTGAAGAACAAGAAAATGGGTTGAAAGAAGAGATTTTAAAATTGAATGATCAAGTAGAAGAAGGAAGAAGGGTCGAAGAAAGTATGAAGAAGAAATGCCAAATATTGGAGGTTGAGGTAAACATTTTAAAAGGTAAATTAGAAGAAAAGGATAAACTCTTGAGGTTTCAAGATAGTACTAAGATTCTAGACAATATTCTTAGTAGTCAAAGGTCTCCTTCTGTTAAATTTGGTCTTGGTTTTCATGAAACTATTAAAGGAGAATCTAGTTCACAAGAAAGTGCTAAAGATTCAAAGGATATCAATGCAAAACCTGAAGTGTTGAAAGAAACAAAAGGTCAACCGACAATCATGAAATCTCAAAAGAAATCATTCCCTCCTAACTATAGAAGCATCAATCGATTCTCTCCTTTGATCAATAATGTTGAATGCTTTAAATGTCATAATTATGGGCATGTTGTAGCCAATTGCAGAAACAGATTGTTTCAGTCACAAACAAACAGATTCTACACAGAAAGGTACTCAGGTTTCTTTAAGGGATATTGTTTTTCAGGCAGCAAGTTTGGTCATAAAGCAGCTGATTGCAATAGAAGAAAGAATAGAAAAACACATTATGATCCCTATGCTTACTTTTCTGGTCACACAAGATGTTATGCTTGTAACAAGTATGGAAATGTAGAAAAAGAATTCAGGATGAATAGATCTGAGAAATTGGATAATTTCCAGCACATAATAAGAAATTTCAAGCAAAGCTGGAAAAAGAAGGAGGACCGGTCAAAAACGTAGGGGATAATAATCCTACTGCAGTCTTCCGCTTCTAAAGTTTACTTCTCATAATGACTGCAGGAGTGATGTGAGATACATTATAGGAATCAGTAATGTATCATCACAAGGGGAGCAATATATGGTGATTCCCATGGTTGGTTTGGTAATTTTGGTTGTGTTTATTTCTAATAGTGCATCTAATGTGACAACAGAAGATAGGTACATAATGTATAAATCCAGGAGGAAATGGAGCTGTGAAATTTTCAGTATTTCACTTTTCATACACGGGTTTCATGAACTAAAGTCGCGTATACACGCGAGTTCTGTTGGAGACAGAAGCGTATGTTTTTCTAATAAGAAAAACAGTGAGTCAGCTCAAGGACAGGAGCACAGTTTTAGGGGGGAGCATTAGCCTTGCTAAGAGTAATGCATTGTTGGCATTATGATGGTTCTGAAATATGATCTCTCTCTTGAGGTCTTTTTGGTATTGGTTATAAAAAGTCATATTTGTAATTTGATGAAAAGGTTATGTTGAGACCTATGATGTAAATTGTTATATTCAATCATGTAAGGACTTCTTCAAATTTGTAAACCCACTTGGTTGGGTAGTTGAGTCAAAATGTGTAAACCCACTTGGTTGGGTACTTGAGTCACATATGTAAATCCACTTGGTTGGATCATTGATGTAAGTATGAGTCCTTGGTGATAGGAAAGGTCATAGATTCATGTACTTCATTGAAAAATATGTTTGAATATTCAGCGTGAACTCAGGGGGAGCATGGTAACTTCAGTGCACATCAGATCTACAGAGCTCTTCTTTCTACAAGAGAAGAAAAACCTTGTTTTGGTTTTGATCCACCCTTTTCCCTTGATGTCAAAGGGGGAGAGTATCATGGTGTTTGAATAATGGTTATAATCAATGTATCTATCTGTTGTGGTGATTAAACACCATCATGGTTGCCATCAAGTCCAAAGGGGGAGATTGTTGGAAATATGATGTAATATATTGTCCTTGATGGCAACCTACTTGATGAAGTTTTCCTTGATGGAAACCTACTTGATGAGTTGTCTTTAGATAGCAACCTATTTTTTAATGATGTAAATCTGATGTATCTACAGAGCAGCTCATAAGTAACAAATAAATAAATTCCAGTAAGTGCCAGAGTAATGATGAATAAGATATGTCACAAAGCATACGTGGGTTTGTAATGTCAAGGTAGCGTATGTACGCGTAAAATTACATACCAAGTAGCGTATGCCTGTTTGCGCTCTAAATTTATAAAACCAGGGGACATGACCATGGTATTGGCCCACAATATTGAGCGCTAGATTATCTATTTGATCCCATCCAGGAATACCATCAGCGGTTAAGTGGTTTTAACTCATGGTATTGATAAAGGCTAAAACTATATAAGGAGAAGAGGATCATAGTTCAATGAGTGGATGGGTAAGGGTTGTTGATGAATAAATTTCTCTAAGGAATATCTGCATGGATGAAATCTGTTCTTAATTGATAGATCTGAATCTATGATGCACCCATGGATATAATGATGGTTCAATATCTCTAGATCTGATGATGATGAATCTCTAGAATGACCTACTGAAGGAATGATGAAGAACTGGCGCAAGTCTACTGAAGAAAATGGATAAATATGGAGTTGTGCAACCCTGTAATGTTTGCAGATCTATACGCAGATTCGTCACAGCGAAAGCGCGTATATACGCCGGTTAGGTTCAGAAAAATCGTGTATGGAATGTAAGGTCAACCCTTAAATAGTTGCAGATATATACGCGGGTTTGTTTTGTGAAAGCGTGTATATACGCAGGTTCAATGAAGTAAAAGCGTGTATGGAATCTAGGGTTTTGTTGAAGTGTGTGGAACGAAATGTCTGATCTGTTTTGTTGTTTTACTGCTATCTGTCAATGATGTATTCATACAGATCTGGGTTGTTTGAATGTTGATTATGCTGCTAATTATGTTGATTAAAGATCAAGTTGTTGGTTGATTGGTTGATGATTCAATGAATTAATTGATCGGGTTATAAGTTTCAGTTTGATGTATGTTGAGCTTAAATGTGTGGAGTGGGTCCAGTCTGAAAATCTGATGAAAAGAGGCCTACAAGTTGTGTTGTGTGGAAGTTGTTGGATCCAGTATGAAAATTGATGAAGCGTGGTCCGCAGTGGTGCTGAGGGTCGAAGCCTTCAGTAAGGGGGCTGTAGCTCCCTTCCAGTGGTAGCTGGTAAACGAGAGTAGGGGGTAGTAGCTCCCTTCTAGGAGAGGCTGGTAAATGAGAGCAGGGGGTAGTAGCTCCCTTCCAGGAGAGGCTGGTAAACGAGATCAGGGGGTTGGAGCTCCCTTCCAGTAGTGGCTGGAGAACGAGAGAAGGTTGCAGCCTTCTGCAGGTGGGTGCCTGCGTGCTAGTATGAGTCTGCGCCAGTACAAAATTGTAAGAAGTTTTCTTTATAATAAATATTGAAGACAGAGACGACAGCAGTGGTGGTTTTCTCCTGAATTGGGTTTCCACTTTAAATACTGGTGTTCATGTGTGTTTCTTATGTGTGATGGTTTATTTTGTTATTACTGCACATGCTTACTGCTTACTAAACATCTGATGAATGAATGATGCAATGATCTAAGTAAATAATTAAATGCATAATAAGATCTCTGGACATTCGCAAGTTTTCTTAAGGATATCCGTGTGTATACGCGAGTTGGGTTCATTAAAGTAGCGTATGGTTTTAAGAGAAAGAAAAAGTAAAAAAAATTCAGTCAGCTCTAAATACTGATTCACCACACCCCCCCCCCCTTCTCAGTATTTTTCCCAACAAGGTAAACTTCCATTTAAATGCTTTAACTATGGAAGAGTGGGGCACTATGCATCTAAATTTCCTCATAAGAAAATGGAGAATCAGTCAAGGGGGAAAGAGAAAACCAATTTCAGAAATAGGCCAAAAGGGAACAGATTTAATCGAATATCTTTCTATGTTCAACAAGACAGCAGTGCATCTGAGAGCTCATATGACTCCCCCAATCAAGAGGGAACATCATAATTCATTCTGATGGCCACGGAAGTGCTTAAGGAAGATCTCCTGGAATTTGAAGACGAAGTTGAGGTAGATTTTGAGGGGGAGCTAATTAGTGCCCTAGAGGAAATAGAAAGACATAAACTCCTGAAATATGTAAAAGAAGAACCAAATTCGGAAAACCTCATTTCGTTGAAAGTAGAACTGAATGAGAAAGAGAAATTGGAAGAAGAAGTAGTATGCATGAGAAAGAAATTAGAAAACACCCAAAGGGAATTATCTATGAACACTCCACAAATGAAAAGCTCTGAATAGTTGGATAAAATACTAAATGCTCAAAGATATCCTCTCATATAGGTTGGGATAGTTTATGAAGGAGAAGCCAACAAATCCAAGCTATAAAATAACAAGAGTATCATTTTTGTAAAAGTTATAAGGGATAGTGAAGCAGCAAAGAGGGAATCCACAGAATTAGAAACTAGAAAGGCCATGTTATATAAAGAATCAAATAGAAACAAGTAGCAACCTCAAGTGACAAAGAAAGAAATGAAGATACAATCAACTGCAAAAGACTCATATGCTCCTAAGGATGAATTGAACAAATTCAGAAGATGTCAAAGGAGGTTTCTTCTTCCTATGAGAAGTTTCACTTGCTTCGCCTACCACAGACCTGGACATATCGTGGCATACGGTAAGATAAATCAAATCCATTCCAAAAAACAAAAGATGCAACAACCGAAAATATTACCTCAAACAACTCTCTCCGCTAGAGACAAATACTACTTCGATGGGCATTGTTTATATTGTAAGGGGTTCATTCATAAATCCATGGAGTGCAAAACGTATGGAAAAATATTGGTGTATGAAAACTCAAGGATAATTATGAACAATGGATAATTCACTCATATACATAATCCATTCAGAAATATAATCAAATGCTTTGGCTGCCATAAAATCAGGCACATCACAAATGTCCTCTCAAAGACTGTGGTCCATCTCCTCGGGAAAGTTACCAAAAAAATAGCCGCATGCAGTGGAAAAAGAAGTTAAATAAGTGCGATCTGGTTCTAACAGCTCAAGATCATAAAATCTAATGGTATGTGGACAGTGGATGCTCAAAGCATATGACTAGATATCGAAGCAAGTTTATAACCTTTGATGAAAAGAAATCTTGAAATGTAACATTCGGCAATGATAAATCAGGGAAAATCAAAGGAAAAGGCTCAGTCAGTCTGAATAATGGAATATGAGAGGCTCAAGATGTACTATTTGTGGAAGGGTTGAAATCCAATCTTCTAAGTTTCATTCAAATGTATGATAAAGGCTGTGGGGTCCTTTTCAAAGCCCAAGATTGTGAAGTAAGGTCTATCACTATAGGAAAGACCTTGATCAAAGGTGTTCGAACATAAAGTAATTTCTATAGAGTAGAAGAAGATAATGAAGCATGCCACATAAGCAAACTTGATGAATAATGGTTATGGCATAGAAGATTGGGACATCTAAACTTTGGCCACATCATCAGTCTGAGCAAAAAGAATGTTGTCAGAGATATTCCTGCAATAAAGAAGCCTCCAAATACCATATGTAAATCCTGCCAACTGGGCAAGCAAACCTGCACATCATTCAAGGCCAAAGATCAACTATCTACAAGTAGGCCACTTCAGCTTGTACACATGGACCTGTGCGGAACTTCAAGAACTAATGCACTAGGTGGAGAATCTTATTTCATGCTGATAATAGATGATTTTACCATATTGACATGGGTGTCATTTCTCAAATATAAATCCGAAGTGTTTGAGAAATTCAAGATCTTCAAGGCACTGGCAGAAAATCAAATAGGATGCAAGCTAAAATGCATCATATCAGACAAAGGAGGTGAATTCAAGGACTATGATTTTGCAGACCTATGCAAGTAATATGGGATAAGACAACATTTTAAAATTGCAAGTACACCTCAACATAATGGATTGTCAGAGAGGCAAAACAAGTCAGTACAACAGGTTTCCAGAGCCATGATACAAGAAAGTAACATTCCTCATAACTACTGGGCAGAATCAGTACACACAGTTGTTCACATTCTTAACAAAGCTCATCTAAGACCAAAATGTGACAAGACTCCATACAAATTATGGCATGGGAAACCAGCATCAATCAAGCACTTTAGAGTCTTTGGTAGCAAGTGTTTCATAAAAAATAATGATGAAAAACGAGGGATGTATGATGTAAGATCTTATGAAGGAATATTTTTGGGATATGCATCCAAGAGTAAGGGATACAGGTGCTACAACAAAAGGCTGCACAAAATTGTGGAAAGCATTGATGTGAGATTCGACGAAGATATACCAAACAGAACAAGAAGCACAAGCTGCCCCAATCCTCCAAATGATCATGAAGATGAGAACCAAGATAATGATGAACAGAGTAAGACAATAGAAGATACTTAATTAAACTCAAAAGGTCCCTCAAGACACACTCAGAAGAACCATCCAGAAGATCAAATCATTGGGGACAAAAGTGCAGGAGTCCAGACTAGAAGACAGCTAGTTGAACAGACAGAGGAAGTATACCTAGCCATGCTATCACAAATAGAACCAAAGAAGTTTGAAGAAGCCAGAAAAGATAAAAACTGGGTAAATGTTATGAATGAATAACTAGACCAAATTGAGAAGAACAATACATGGGAGTTAATGCCAAGACCCACTAGGAAAAATGTCATTGGCACAAAATAGATATTCAAGAATAAGATGAATGAACAGGGCAGGTAATCAAAAATAAACCCAGACTTGTATGCAAGGGATATTCTCAAATCTAAGGACTTGATTATGATGAAACCTTTGCCCCTGTAGTAAGAATGGAAGCAATCATAATTTTTTTGGCCTTTGCATGCTATCATGATTTCAGGGTTTATCAAATGGATGTGAAGTCTGCCTTCCTGAATGGAGATTTAGAGGAAGAAGTCTACATGGAACAACCTGAAGGATTCTCCTTAACAGATAAACATGACTATGTGTGCAAATTAAAGAAAGCCTTATATGGTCTTAAACAAGTTCCACATGCATGGTATTCAAGGCTAAAAAATACTTACAAAAACAAGGGTTCAAGGAAGGAGGAGTAGACAACAATTTGTACATAAAGGCTGATGAAAATGAACTCTTAATTGTAGTAGTATATGTAGATGACATCATGTTTGGTAGCAACAAAGATGAGTTAGAAAAAGGATTTGCAGAAGAGATGACATCAAAATTTGAGATGTCTATGATTGGAGAGCTTGCCTTCTATTTAGGACTTCAAATTCAACAAAAGAATACATGAATATTAATTTCACAAGAAAAATACTTAAGAGAAATGTTGAAAAGGTTCCAAATGGAAGACTGCAAACCTGTGTCAACTCCCATGATCACCGGATGAAAAATATGTGCTGATGATGGATCTGTATATGTAGATCAAAGACTTTACAGATCCATGATAGGAAGTCTGCTATACCTAACTGCCTCTAGACCGGACATTATGTTGGCAGTAGGACTTGTGGCAAGATATCAAGCAGCACCAAAACAAACTCACTTGCTATAAATCAAGAGGATATTCAGATATCTGCAAGGAACTGCACATTATGGCCTATGGTATCCAAAAGGAAAAGACTTCACATTAACAGCATACACATATGTAGATTGGGCCAGCTGTGTGGATGATAGGAAAAGCACAAGTGGAGGTGCATTTTATTTGGGAGAAATTTTGGTGGCATGGCTAAGCTAGAAGAAAACTTCTGTCTCCCTATCTATAGCAGAAGCATAATACATAGCAGCAGTAGCTTGTTGCACACAAGTAATGTGGATGAAACAAACTCCCCAAGACATGAAGGTGTAATATTCCCAATTTTTGCAGCTAATGGGAATATTGCATTTTATTTTCAGTTTGCTTAACTCATGAATAAAAGTGTAAAGGAGGAACTCTAAAACTCCAAATCAACAAAATAAATCAATGCCTAATGTGAACATGGACAAATATGGGCCATCTTAATAAAATAAACTTAGGTGTGAAGAGGAATTGAGAGGATTGACTGGGTCAACAGGACCAAATCACAGCAGTGTCCAGATACATTGATCAGCGCAGTTTTAGATGGAGAACCTCCATGTGAAAAGGGTTAACTCATTGGAGGTGGTTTAGAGTTTTCCAAACCCTAATTTTATAAAATAAAGAGGAAGGCTAGAAGGAAAGCGTGGTTGAAGATAATTCGATTTTGAGATTGCTTAAGAACCTCAAACTCTCTTGGATGTTTAGCTAGAGAGAGAGAAATTTCCTGTCTAGGAATTCCTCCTCCTTCACTAAGGAGCTCTTGAAGGAACATGTTTTGAAATGCCTCAAATCCAGGCCTGAGGCCAAGCTTCCTCCTTCAGCTACAACATTTTCTGTTGGGCAGGAATTGCTGTGTTGCAGGGTGTTGCAGTGAGGGGTTTTCAACACCTCTTCCAGATCTAGTTTTGCAGAAAAGGGAGCATTCCTTTCTCTGGAAGATTAGTGAGGAAGCAGTGAGATTAATTTACAGATCTTTGCATCAGACCAAAGGACCTCCCAAAATCATATATGCAGTTCATTCCAGGAACTGTGTCCTTTTTCCAGTGCATTGTTGCAATAGGGTTTTTACCCTAGTTTGGTGCCAATTTCCTTGAGGAAGCGCCATCCCTTCTTCTGGGAAATTTTTTTTTCAGCCCTCTTCTATAATTTTGTATATTTCAGCTCATACACTCATATTTTTAGTGATTCTACATTTTCTAGATCCATATTTTTCAGATCTGATACTTGTATTTGTTCTTTCATGAAATCCCCTTGGCGGGTGATCTATTTGATGTATAAAAGGAGTTGAATCTCCATTTTTCTTCATGTTCTGTTATAAAAAAATTCAGATATGAAGTTTCAGATATATTTTGTATAATTTCTTCAGAAATCACGCAATTTATGCTTCATCCATTTTCTGCATACTCCAAGTCATGGGAAATCAGCATTTTTAAGCTTATCCGAGAATGGAGGAACTGTTTAACATAGCTAGAATGCTTTTTTTGAGCTGAAATTTTTCATGGAAGTTACACATAGCCTAAGATAACATATCCCAGAGCCGTTTCTCTTATTTTTACGCATATTTCTGAATACATCTATTTTAGGGTCGAAATCACTGCTTTTCCCCACTTTTTGGATCCAAAATTCAGATATAAGTAGCTGCTCTACCTTAAATCGGTTTTTGAGTGTCTATCAGCACATTTAATGCATTTTTAGCTCTCTACACTTTCAGCAAAGAATTTTACTTTGATACAGTCCCTCATTGGGCCTTTTCTTGAAGAAAACTAGGTGTGAGAGATCTGTTTAAGCCACATAGTCTTATTTTTTTCAGCTAAAATCTTGGATTTAGTTTTTATATTGTCTAATATAAAGGATACAAGAGTTTTTTTCTTTTTCCAAAGCATATTTTTCTGAAAATTCATTTTTCATTGTATGATTCATGAGTTGTTCCCAATTTGGAACATTACAGTGGTATCAGAGAAGTGAAGAGAAGAAACAGAGATCAGAATTATGGAGAGGATGAGATTACTCTCATCATTTTTCATATATAATAAGGGCCTCTCAAAATAGGTAAATCAGAAGAGAGAAATAAGATGCACCGAGACTCCTAGAGGGTTTCGAGAAGAAGAAAGCTGCAGTAAAACCTGCATGAGGTTTCAAGAAGAAGAATGAAGCCCTAGAACTTCCTATCAGCAAATTATAAGACCAGATAATCCTAGATCTCCTCATATATCTACTATGCCCACTTTCTTTGAAGAAGGTGAGAGGTATAGAAATGAAGAAAAGAGATGCAAACAAACTCCTAAAGGGTTTCAAGATGGAGAGGAAGAACTATACACCTCCTATCATCATAAAGTAGGGAGAATGACTGAAGAACAGATATCATTGCTTCTTTTTCAAACATTGAAGAGTATTGAAGAAAATCTCAAGGAGTTTGATGAGAAGAGCAGAAAGATGAGCTACAAAGAGACATCTCCCAAGGAAACAAAGGAGGATGTCAATCTTGTCACTTTGGGCAAGAGATCTCCATTTTCACCACTTGCTGCTAAGGTACTTGCATCTTTGCAAGGTATTCTTGAGCTCTTAACATATGGAGTCCCATGCATGAATCAGGAGATGCAGGAGGAGGAGAAAGAAGATACCAGCGCTAGTATGCTTGAATAAAGGAGGCCATCATCCTTGCCAGCAGTTGGAGGCATCATTGATCTGGGTGGAGGAACTCTTGTTTTATGTCAAGAGGTTCTCGCATATCAGTTGATCCAAGGTATGCATGAGATTCCAGCACATATTGTTTCAATATTAATGCATAGCCAAGGATTAAATCAAAATGCTGATTTGAAGAAAAGACATGTCACAGCACAGAGGACCCTTGATCTAATCAAGGATGAGACTGGAAACTATCCCTATGCATCATTTTTGAGCTGCATTCAATCTATTGGATTGAAATGTAGGGTCTCAAGAAATGGGATTAGCACTATCCTATGTTCAATGGCTGATTGTGAGATCAGTAATGAAACTTTCTTTGAGACAGTACATGCATCACTTTGCAGATCTACAGCGTTGTCAATTAGTGACTATGAAAAAAAGGCTTCAGCTCTCTTGGAGTGTTCTAGAAGCAGCTTCAACCTTGAAGCAATGGAGAAGAATAAGATGAAGAGTAGACATCTTGAGATGAGAATAATTTTCTCCCCTATAGATGACACTCTCTCAATGAGCATGCTACAGCTCAAAGAGAGACTTCTACTTACTGCAGATTCAAAGCCTCACCGGTTTAGGAAGGCCATATATGGGAGGAAGGTCTCACTAAGAGATCTCAACAGAGATTCATTTCAATATTTCATGAGATGCAAGGTTCTTCATTGGTTCCAAGGAGGTGGTATTCTACAAAGGGAGGATGCCATGATTATGCAACACATCACTCATATTCCATATTGGAGTGAGTGGATGAGGATGATAAGCAAGATTTCACATGATCACTTGCAGACATATATGGGCCAGAAATCTTGGTTACGTTTTTTACCCTTGGGAGACTCCTATCACTTCCAAAGGCACATATTTCTATGATATATTCCTTGAATAATGGTCATGAAATGAATAAGGAGGCATGGCAACGCTCGTTGCTTTGGGGTAAGCATTATCACTACCTAAATATTCTCATTCTCTCATCTCATGCTTTATGCATAATCAATAGGGTATATGAAAAGGAAGCATGGTTTATGTGGTTGTTAAAAGGAGAGTTTGGACATCACATGTTAAATCTCATGTCCATGTACTTACCCATGTTTGAAATATGTCTCATTTATCCACATATATTTGTATTGGAGGTATGTTTCATGCATGAACTTTGGCTTGGGAGGAGGGATGACTCCCACATGATGTGGTATGAGGGAGCTTTCTTGTACTATGTTGATGAGACAATTCACATGTCCATCATTGTGTTGTTGCTCCATGATCCACATGTTGATAAGGTAAGAAGGCTGCAAAAGTCTTTGTTGCTATGGCTGCTCTTGGGTGAGTATGGTTACCACCCAATAGCTCATCATTTTCTGAATCATGCCTTGGATTTCAATGTTTTGTTGCAGCAAGAGAAGGCATGTACAATTTTGATTCACTTGAGAGAGTATGGCCACCACATGACATCTCCTATGTCTATGTGTTTTTCATTGTGTAAAATTTGGCATGTTGATCTTATGATGTGCATTGATGATGATACTTTGTATTGGGTTGATGTGACATATCATATGTCCATTAGTATGGTTTGGTTTTATGATGCACATGAGGAGGAAAGAAGGCAGCAAGACCTCTTTTTTCTTTGGTTGCTTTTAATTGAGTATGGTGACCACCCCATATCTCATAATTTTCTGATTCATGCCTTATGTATGAAAGATAAATTGCAGCAAAGGAAGGCATGTACATCATCTTTTGGAAATCTTGGCTTGTCCATCTTACATGGAGGAGATGGAGGATGGTAGCAAAGGGCCTTGCTCCGGTGGTTATTATTAGGGGAATATGGTTTGACCTTTTTGTCCACCCATGTTTCTCCTTCCCTTCTTCTTTTGCATAACACTAAAATGATGGAGTTTGGATACAACAAGGCCAACAGGGCTAAGAATGAAAGCATAGCAATGTTTAATCTAGTTCATAAAACATGGGATGGAGGAATTTTTTGCAGGATGAAGCTTTTCCTTTATGGAAGGAGCTACTTTATTTTATGTCTCTCATGTGTTTATGATGGTGTTGGACATCATGTAATTGTCATTTTGTACTTCATGATAAGAAGAGGACATCTAACCTTACAGTTGGAAGTCATCTCATGCATTTGTGGAAGACAACTTTGGAACCAAACATACATAACCTATTGCAACAAAAGGAGGAAGCCTTCCTTATGTGGATTCCATTTGGAGGGGAATAGATGGTTTGCACCTACAATAAGAGTTGCTTGAGGGCAAGCAACATTTTGCCGGGGGAGACTGTAATATTCCCAATTTTTGCAGCTAATGGGAATATTGCATTTTATTTTCAGTTTGCTTAACTCATGAATAAAAGTGTAAAGAAGGAACTCTAAAACTCCAAATTAGAAAAATAAATCAATGCCCAATGTGAACATGGACAAATCTGGGCCATCTTAATAAAATACACTTAGGTGTGAAGAGGAATTGAGAGGATTGACTGGGTCAATAGGAACAAATCACAGTAGTGTCCAGATACATTGAACCTCCTCATTGATCAGCGCGGTTTTAGATGGAGACCCTCCATGTGAAAAGGGTTAACTCATTGGAGGTGGTTTAGGGTTTTCAAAACCCTAATGTTATAAAATAAAGAGGAAGGCCACAAGGAAAGCGTGGTTGAAGATAATTCGAGTTTGAGATTGCTTAAGCAACTCAAACTCTCTTGGTTGTTCAGCTAGAGAGAGAGGAATTTCCTGTCTAGGAATTCCTCCTCCTTCATTGAGGAGCTCTTGAAGGAGTACGTGAGCCATTTCTCTTATTTTTACGCAAATTTTTGAATACATCTATCTTAGGGTCGAAATCACTGCTTTTCCCCACTTTTTGGATCCTAAATTTAGATTCAAGTTGTTGTTTTACTTGAAATAAGTTTTTGAGTGTCTATCAGCACATTTTGTGCATTGATATCTCTCTGCACTTTCATCATAGAGTTTTACTTTGCTGCAGTCCCTCATTGGGCCTTTTCTTGAAGATAGCTAGGTGCGGGAGATCTGTTTAACCCACCTAGTCTTATTTGTTTCAGCTAAAATCTTGGATTTAGTTTTTATATTGTATAATATAAAGGATACAAGAGTTATTTTCCTGTTCCAAAGCATATTTTTCTAAAAATTCATTTTTCATTGTATGATTCATGAGTTGTTCCCAATCTGGAACATTACAGTGGTATCAGAGAAGTGAAGAGAAGAAATAGAGATCATAATGATGGAGAGGATGATATTACTCTCATTAGTGTTAAAATATAATAAGAGCCTCTCCAAATAGGTAAATCAGAAGAGAGAAAGAAGATGCACCGAGACTCCTAGAGGGTTTCGAGAAGAAGCAAGCTGCAGTAAAACCTGCATGAGGTTTCAAGAAGAAGAAGGAAGCCCTAGCACTTCCTATCAGCAAAGTAGAAGACTGGTGAATCCTATATCTCCTCATATATCTCCTATGCCCACTTTCTTTGAAGAAGGTGAGAGGTATAGCAATGAAGAAAAGATATGCAAAGAAACTCCTAAAGGGTTTCAAGATGGAGAGGAAGAACTATACACCTCCTATCATCATAAAGCAGGGAGAATGACTGAAGAAGATATCTCATTGCTTCTTTTTCAAACATTGAAGAGTATTGAAGAAAATCTCAAGGAGTTTGATAAGAAGAGGAGAAATATGAGCTACAAAGATACATCTCCCAAGGAAACAAAGGAGGATGTCAATCTTGTCACTTTGGGCAAGAGATCTCCATTTTCACCACTTGCTGCTAAGGTACTTGCATCTAGATAAGAGGCACTTGCATCTTTGCAAGGTAGTCTTGAGCTCTTAACATATGGAGTCACATGCATGAATCAGGAAATTCATGTGGACCAGAACGAAGATACCAGCACTGGTATGCTTGAAGAAAGGAGGCCATCATCCTTGCTAGCAGTTGGAGGCATCATTGATCCAGGTGGAGGAACTCTTGTGTTCTGTCAAGAGGTTCCCACATATCAGTTGATCCAAGGTATGCATGAGATTCCAGCACATGTTGTTTCAAGATTAATGCATAGCCAAGGAATAAATCAAAATGATGATTTGAAGCAAAGACATGTCACAGCTCAGAGGACCCTTGATCTAATCAAGGATGAGACTAGAAACTATCCTTATGCATCATTGTTGAGCTGCATTCAATCTCTTGGGTTGAGATGTAGGGTCTCAAGAAAGGGGATTAGTACTATCCTATGTTCAATGGTTGATTGTGAGATCAGTAATGAAACTTTCTTTGAGACAATACATGCATCACTTTGCAGATCTACAGCGCTGTCACTTAGTGACTATGAAAAAAAGGCTTCAGCTCTCTTGGAGCATTCTAGAATCAATTTCAACCTTGAAGCAGTGGATAAGAAAAAGATGAAGAGTAGACATCTTGATATGAGAAGCATTTTCTCCCCTCTAGATAACACTCTCTCAATGAGCATGCTACAGCTCAAAGAGAGACTTCTACTTACTACAGATTCAAAGCCTCACTAGTTTAGGAAGGCCATAGATGGGAGGAAGGTCTCACTAAGATATCTCAATAGAGATGCATTTCAATATTTTATGAGATGCAAGGTTCTTCATTGGTTCAAAGGAGGTGGTATTCTACAAAGGGAGGATGCCATGATTATGCAACACATCACTCATCTTCCATATTGGAGTGAGTGGATGAGGATGATGAGCAAGAGATCACATGATCACTTTCAAACATATATGGGCCAGCAAGCTTGGTTACAATGTTTACCTTTGGGAGACTCCTATCACTCTCCAAATGCACCTATTTCTCTTATCTATGCCTTGAAGAACGGTCATGAAATGAATAAGGAGGCATGGCAACGCTGGTTGCTTTGGGGTAAGCATGATCACTACCCAAATATTCTCATTCTCTCATCTCATGCTGTATGCATAATTAATATGGTATATGAAAAGGAAGCATGGTTGATGTGCTTGTTAAAAGGAGAGTTTGGACATCACATGTTAAATCTCATGTCCATGTATTTACCCATGTTTGAAATATGTCTCATTTATCCACATATATTTCTGTTGGAGGTATGTTTCATGCATGAACTTTGGCTTGGGAGGAGGGATGACTCCCACATGATGTGGTATGAGGGAGCTTGCTTGTACTATGTTGATGAGACACTTCACATGTCCATCATTGTGTTTTTGCTCCATGATCCACATGTTGATAAGGCAAGAAGGCTGCAAAAGTCTTTGTTGCTATGGTTGCTCTTGGGTGAGTATGGTTACTGCCCAATAGCTCATCATTTTCTGAATCATGCCTTGGATTTAAATGTTTTGTTGCAGAAAGAGAAGGCATGTACAATTTTTATTCACTTGAGAGAGTATGGCCACCACATGACATCTCCTATGTCTATGTGTTTTTCATTGTGTAAAATTTGGCATGTTGATCTTATGATGTGCATTGATGATGATACTTTGTATTGGGTTGATGTGACATATCATATGTCCATTAGTATGGTTTGGTTTCATGATGCACATGAGGAGGAAAGAAGGCAGCGAGACCTCTTATTTATTTGGTTGATTTTAAATGAGTATGGTGACCACCCCATAGCTCGTAATTTTCTGATTCATGCCTTATGTATCAAAGATAAACTATAGAAAAGGAAGGCATGTACATCATCTTTTGGGAAGCTTGGCTTGTCCATCTTACATGGAGGAGATGGAGGATGGAAGCAAAGGGCCTTGCTACAGTGGTTATTATTAGGGGAATATGGTTTGACCTTTTTGTCCACCCATGTTTCTCCTTCCCTTCTTCTTTTGGATAATGCTAAAATGATGGAGTTTGGATCCAACAAGGCCAACAGGGCTAAGAATGAAAGCATCGCAATGTTTAATCTAGTTCATAAAAAATGGGATGGAGGAATGTTTTGCATGATGAAGCTTTTCTTATATGGAAGGAGCTACTTTATTTTATGTCTCTCATGTGTTTATGATGGTGTTGGACATAATGTAATTGTCATTTTTTACTTCATGATAAGAAGAGGACATCTAACCTTATAGTTGGAAGTCATCTCATGCATTTGTGGAAGACAACTTTGGAACCAAACATACATAACCTATTGCAGCAAATGGTGGAAGCCTTCCTTATGTGGATGCCATTTGGAGGGGAATATATGGATTGCACCTACAATAAGAGTTGCTTGAGGGAAAGCAACATTTTTCCGGGGGAGACTGTAATATTCCCAATTTTTGCAGCTAATGGGAATATTCCATTTTATTTTCAGTTTGCTTAACTCATGAATAAAAGTGTAAAGGAGGAAATCTAAAACTCCAAATCAGAAAAATAAATCAATTCCCAATGTGAACATGGAAAATTTTGGTCCATCTTAATAAAATACACTTAGGTGTGAAGAGGAATTGGGAGGATTGACTGGGTCAACAGGACCAAATCACAGCAACGTCCAGATACATTGAACCTCCTCATTGATCAACACAGTTTTAGAAGGATACCCTCCATGTGAAAAGGGTTAACTCATTGGAGGTTTTTTAGGGTTTTCCAAACCCTAATGTTATAAAATAAAGAGGAAGGCCACAAGGAAAGCATGGTTGAAGATAATTCGATTTTGAGATTGCTTAAGCAACTCAAACTCTCTTGGTCGTTTAGCTAGAGAGAGAAGAATTTCCTGTCTAGGAATTCCTCCTCCTTCATTGAGGAGCTCTTGAAGGAGTATTTTCTGAAATGCCTCACATCTAGGCCTGTGGCCAAGCTTTCTCCTCCAGCTACAACATTTTATGTTGGGCAGGAATTGTTGTGTTGCAGGGTGTTGCAGTGAGGGGTTTTCAACACCTCTTCCAGATCTAGTTTTGCAGAAAAGGGAGCATTCCTTTCTCTAGAATATTAGTGAGGAAGTAGTTAGATTCAGTTCCAGATCTTGTCATCAGGCCAAATGACCTCCCAACATCATCTGTGCAGTTCATTCCAGGAACTACGTCATTTTTCCAGTGCATTGCTGCAGCAGGGTTTTTACCCTAGTTTGGTGCCAATTTCCTTGAGGAAGGGCCATCCCTTCTTCCAAGAAATTTGTATTTCAGTCCTCTTATATAATTTTGTATATTTCAGCTCATATACTCATATTTTCAGTGATTCTGCGTTTTCCAGATCCATATTCTGCAGATTTGATACTTGTATTTGTTCTTTCATGAAATCCCCTTGCCGGGTGATCTATTTGATGGATAAAAGGAGCTGAATCTCCATTTTTCCTCATGCTCTGTTATAATAAACTTTAGATCTAATGTTTTAGACATATTTTCTCTAATGTCTTCATAAATCACGCAATGTATGCTTCAGCCATTTTCTGCATACTCCAAGTCATGGGAAATCAGCGTTTTTAAGCTTATCCGGGAATGGAGGAACTGTTTAACATAGCTAGAATGTTTTTTTTGAGATGAAAATTTTCATGGAAGTTCCACATAGCCTAAGATAACATATCCCATAGCCTTTTCCCTTATTTGTATGCATATTTCTGAATACATCTATTTTAGGGTCCTAAATTCATATCTAAGTTGTTGTTGTACTTGAAATTGGTTGTTGAGTGTCTATAAGCACATTTTATGTGTTGATAGCTCTCTGCACTTTCAGCAGAGTGTTTTACTTTGCTGCAGTCCCTCATTGGGCCTTTTCTTAAATATAACTAGGTGCGGGAGATTTGTTTAAACCACCTAGTCTTATTTGATTCAGCTCAAATCTTGGATTTAGTTTGTATATTGTTTGATATAAAGGATCCAAGAGTTATTTTCCTATTCCAAAGAATATTTTTTTGAAAATGAATTTTTCATTGTATGATTCATGAGTTGTTCCCAATCTGGAACATTACAGTGGTATTAGAGAAGTGAAGAGAAGAAACAGAGATCATAATGATGGAGAGGATGATATTACTCTCATCAGTGTTCAGATCTAATAACAACCTCTCCAAATAGGTAAATCAGAAGAGAGAAAGAAGATGCAACAAGACTCCTAGGGGGTTTCGAGAAGAAGCAAGTTGCAGTAAAACCTGAATGAGGTTTCAAGAAGAATAAGGAAGCCCTAGCACTTCCTATCAGCAAAGAAGAAGACCGGATAATCTTAGATCTCCTCATAGATCTACTATGCCCACTTTCTTTGAAGAAGGTGAGAGGTATAGCAATGAAGAAAAGAGATGCAAAGAAACTCCTAAAGAGTTTCAAGATGGAGAGGAAGAACTATACACCTCCTATCATCATAAAGCAGGGAGAATGACTAAAGAAGAGATATCATTGCTTCTTTTTCAAACATTGAAGAGTATTGAAGAAAATCTCAAGGATTTTGATGAGAAGAGGAGAAATATGAGCTACAAAGAGACATCTCCCAATGAAACAAAGGAGGATGTCAATCTTGTCACTTTGTGCAAGAGATCTCCATTTTCACCACTTGCTGCTAAGGTACTTGCATCTAGAGAAGAGGCACTTACATCATTGCAAGGTAGTCTTGAGCTCTTAACATATGGAGTCCCATGCATGAATCAGGAGATGCATGAGGAAGAGAACGAAGATACTAGCGTTGGTATGCTTGAAGAAAGGAGGTCATCATCCTTGCCAGCAGTTGGAGGCATCATTCATCCGGGTCGAGGAACTCTTGTGTTCTGTCAAGAGGTTCCTGCATATCAGTTGATCCAAGGTATGCATGAGATTATAGCACATATTGTTTCAAGATTAATGCATAGCCAAGGATTAAATCAAAATGCTGATTTGAAGAAAAGACATGTCATAGTGCAGAGGACCCTTAATTTAATCAAGGATGAGACTAGAAACTATCCCTATGCATCATTATTGAGTTGCATTCAATCTCTTGGGTTGAGATGTAGGGTCTCAAGAAAGGGGATTAGTACTATCCTATGTTCAATGGCTGATTGTGAGATCAGTAATGAAACTTGCTTTGAGACAGTGCATGCATCACTTTGTAGATCTACAACATTTTCACTTAGTGATTGTGACAAAAGGGCTTCAGCTCTCTTGGAGCATTCTAGAAGCAGCTTCAACCTTGAAGTAGTGGAGAAGAATAATATGAAGAGTAGACATCTTGAGATGAGAAGCATTTTCTCCCCTTTAGATGACACTCTCTCAATGAGCATGCTACAGCTCAAAGAAGGACTTCTACTTACTGCAGATTCAAAGCCTCACTAGTTTAGGAAGGCCATAGATGGGAGGAAGGTCTCACTAAGAGATCTCAACATAGATGCATTTCAATCTTTCATGAGATGCAAGGTTCTTCATTGGTTCAAAGGAGGTGGTATTATACAAAGGGAGGATGCCATGATTATGCAGCACATCACTCATCTTCCATATTGGAGTTAGTGGATGAGGATGATGAGCAAGAGATCACATGATCACTTGCATACATATATGGGCCAGCAAGCTTGGTTACACTATTTACCTTTGGGAGACTCCTATCACTCTCCAAAGGCACCTATTTCTCTGATCTATGCCTTGAAGAATGGTCATGAAATGAATAAGGAGGCATGGCAACGCTGGTTGCTTAGGGGTAAGCATGATCACTACCCAAATATTCTCATTCTCTCATCTTATGCTTTATGCATCATTAATATGGTTTATGAAAAGGAATATTTGTTGATGTGGTTGTTAAAAGGAGAGTTTGGACATCACATGTTAAATCCATGTCCATGTATTTACCCATGTTTGAAATATGTCTCATGTATCCACATATATTTCTGTTGGAGGTATGTTTCATGCATGAAATTTGGCTTGGGAGAAGGGATGACTCCCACATGATGTAGTATGAGGGAGCTTTCTTGTACTATGTTGATGAGACACTTCACATGTCCATCATTGTGTTGTTGCTCCATGATCCACATGTTGATAAGGCAAGAAGGCTGAAAAAGTCTTTGTTGCTATGGCTGCTCTTGGGTGAGTATGGTTACCACCCAATAGCTCATCATTTTCTAAATCATGCCTTGGATTTCAATGTTTTGTTGCAGCAAGAGAAGGCATGTACAATTTTGATTCACTTGAGAGAGTATGGCCACCACATGACATCTCCTATGTATATGCATTTTGCATTGTGTAAAATTTAGCATATTGATCTTATGATGTGCATTGATGATGATACTTTGTATTGGGCTGATGTGACATATCATATGTCCATTAGTATGGTTTGGTTTCATGATGCACATGAGGAGGAAAGAAGGCAGCAAGACCTCTTGTTGCTTTGGTTGCTTTTAAATGAGTATGGTGACCACCCCATATCTCATAATTTTCTGATTCATGCCTTATGTATCAAAGATAAAGTGCAGCAAAGGAATGCATGTACATTATCTTTTGGGAAGCTTGGCTTGTCCATCTTACATGGAGGAGATGGAGGATGGAAGCAAAGGGCCTTGCTCCGGTGGTTATTATTAGGGGAATATGGTTTGACCTTTTTTTCCACCCATGTTTCTCCTTCCCTTCTTCTTTTGAATAACACTAAAATGATGGAGTTTGGATCTAACAAGGCCAACAGGGCTAAGAATGGAAGCATAGCAATGTTTAATCTAGTTCATAAAACATGGGATGGAGGAATTTTTTGCATGATGAAGCTTTTCCTTTATGGAAGGAGCTACTTTATTTTATGTCTCTCATGTGTTTATGATGGTGTTGGACATCATGTAATTGTCATTTTGTACTTCATGATAAGAATCGGACATCTAACCTTACAGTTGGAAGTCATCTCATGCATTTGTGGAAGACAACTTTGGAACCAAACATACATAACCTATTGCAGCAAAAGGAGGAAACCTTCCTTATGTGGATGCCATTTGGAGGGGAATAGATGGTTTTCACCTACAATAATATTTGCTTGAGGGCAAGCAACATTTTACCGGGGGAGACTGTAATATTCCCAATTTTTGCAGCTAATGGGAATATTGAATTTTAATTTCAGTTTGCTTAACTCATGAATAAAAGTGTAAAGGAGGAACTCTAAAACTCCAAATAAGAAAAATAAATCAATGCCCAATGTGAACATCGACAAATCTGGGCCATATTAATAAAATATACTTAGGTGTGAAGAGGAATTGAGAGGATTGAGTGGGTCAACAGGACCAAATCACAGCAGTGTCCAGATACATTGAACCTCCTCATTGATCAGCGTAGTTTTAGATGGATACCCTCCATGTGAAAAGGGTTAACTCATTGGAGGTGGTTTAGAGTTTTCCAAACCCTAATGTTATAAAATAAAGAGGAAGGCCACAAGGATAGCGTGGTTGAAGATAATTCAATTTTGAGATTGCTTAAGCAACTCAAACTCTCTTGGTTGTTTAGTTAGAGAGAGAGGAATTTCTTGTTTAGGAATTCCTCCTCCTTCATTGAGGAGCTCTTGAAGGAGTATGTTCTGAAATTCCTCACATCTAGCCCTGAGGCCAAGCTTCCTCCTACAACGACAATGTTTTTTGTTGGGCAGGAATTGCTGTGTTGCAGGGTGTTGGAGTGAGGTGTTTTCAACACCTCTTCCAGATCTAGTTTTGTAGAAAAGGGAGCATTCCTTTCTCTGGAATATTAGTGAGGAAGTAGTTAGCTTCAGCTCCAGATCTTGGCATCAGGCCAAAGGACCTCCCAACATCATCTACGCATTTCATTCCAGTAACTGCCTCCTTTTTCCAGTGCATTGCTACAGCAGGGTTCTTACGCTAGTTTGGTGCCAATTTCCTTGAGGAAGGGCCACCCCTTCTTCCGGGAAATTTGTATTTCAGCCCTATTCTGTAATTTTGTATATTTCAGCTCATATACTCAGAGTTTCAATGATTTTTCGTTTTCCAGATCCATATTCTGCCAATCTGATACTTGTATTTGTTCTTTCATGAAATCCCCTTGTCGGGTGATGTATTTGATGTATAAAAGGAGTTGAATCTCCATTTTTCTTCATGCTCTGTTATATTAAACTTCAGATATGATTTTTTAGAAATATTTTGTCTAATTTATTTATAAATCATGAAATTTATGCTTCAGCCATTTTCTGCATACTCCAAGTCATGTGAAATCGGCATTTTTAAGCTTATCCGGGAATGGAGGAATTGTTTAACATAGCTAGAATGCTTTGTTTGAGCTGAAATTTTGCATGTAAGTTCAAAATAGCCTAATATAACATATCCTAGAGCCATTTCCCTTATTTTTATGTATATTTTTTAATACATCTATTTTAGGGTCGAAATCATTGCCTTTCCCCACTTTTTGGATCCTAAATTCAGATCTAAGTTGTTGTTGTACTTGAAATCGGTTTCTGAGTGTCTATAAGCACATTTTATGAATTTATAGTTCTCTTTACTTTCATCAGTGCGTTTTAATTTTCTGCAGTCCCTCATTGGGCCTTTTTTTGAAGATAAATAGGTGCGGGAGATCTGTTTAACCCACCTAGTATTATTTTTTTCAGCTCAAATCTTGGATTTAGTTTGTATATTGTCTGATCTAAAGGATCCAAGAGTTATTTTCCTATGCCAAATCATATTTTTCTGAAAATTCATTTTTCATTGTATGATTCATGAATTGTTCCCAATCTGGAACATTACAGAAGGTAAGCATCGATGAACCCATTTCTATAAAATGTGAAAATACTATCTCTATAAGTATATCAAAAAATCATGTACTTCATTTGAAAACAAAGCAGATCCCAATAAAGTACCACTTCCTCAGAGAACAAGTAGGACATAAAATAGTTAAGTTGGAGTATGTACCAACAAAGGAACAAAAAGCAGACATATTCAAAACCTCTTGCTAAATAACCATTCAAATATCTAAGAGACAAACTAGGGGTAGTCTCTGCAGATTTTACTCTTTGATATGATCAGAAATCAATATATATATATATATATATATATATATATATATATATATATACCTCTTGCTAAAGGACCATTCGAATATCTAAGAGACAAACTAGGGGTAGTGTCTGCAGATGTTACTCTATATATATATATATAGTAATATGTCTACTTAATTTATAACCAAACCCCCCAGAGAGAGTTCTAATCTCTTAGATATTCGAATAGTCTTTAGCAGAAGGTATATATATATATATATATATATATACACTCTTGCTAAAGGAACCATTGGAATATCTAAGAGACAAACTAGGGTAGTGTCTTAGATGTTACTCCTCTATATATATATATATATATATATATATATATATATAGAGAGAGAGAGAGAGAGAGAGAGTAACATCTGCAGACACTACCCTTAGTTTGTCTCTTAGATATTCGAATGGTTCTTTAGATATATATATATATATATATATATATATTGATTTCTGATCTTATCAGAAAGTAACATATGCAGACACTACCCCTAGTTTGTCTCTTAGATATTCGAATGGTTCTTTAGCAAGAGGTTTTGGGAATATGTCCGTTCTTTGTTGGAAATACACCAGCAAAGGCTAAATGGGATCAGTGCAGTAGACAAGTGATAGTCATTATCAGACAAGAAATCATCATTCTAGGGGGAGAGAAGTCAATAAAATTTGTCACAGAAGAGCTAGAGAAATGGAGAAGTGCATGGTACAAGTCCTCAAGATCAGAGTATTATGAAAAAATAGAAACCACACTGGGAAATGTGTAACCCTTTTCCATTGATGTCAAAGGGGAAGGAAAATCAAGCAAACAAAGAAAAGACACCTCTCAGAATGAGAAGGGGAGGATGTCTTGGAGGAAGTATTGGAATATTGCCATCAATGCCAAAGGGGGATACTGTTGGAAATATTGTCATTGATGGCAAAGGAATAGATCAGGCTTTGTGCAGCAATGTGCAGCACAGAGGAAAAGGAGCAGCAATAGAAGTATAACCTAAAGTAGAGAGAAGCAGCAAAGAGGCTAAGGAGTAGCATGGAGAAGCTTTAGCATGATTATTTAAGGAAAAGAAGCATCAAAAGAACAAAGGCAGTTAAGTTAGTGAAAGGAAATGAAAGGCACCAAAGGCAGCAGATATACAGCAAAGACAAATAAGCAGCAAAAGCAGAGATGCAGTGAATGTAGAAAGGCAGTGAATGCAGCAGAGGCAACGAATGCATCTAAGAAGGCACCAAAGTTAGCAAGGTAGCAGAGGCAGCAAAGAAGCAGATACAACAGAGGCAGTAGACGAAGTAAAGAGGAAAGCGAATTTCTTTAGCACACAGATGATTAAGCTAAGAGAAATAGGCGATAGCCGAGAGACAGAGAGGGATTTAATCAGTATGAAAAGGGTAGATGTTGAGTGTGATAACTTGGGAAGACATTCAGTAACAAAGAAAATCTCGGGAACAAGCTCATGAGGAAAAGCATGGAGAAAGTGGAGTTACAGAGCGGGATAGTGTAAACAAACGAAAAATCGACTAAGGCATAGAATTCTTTGAAGAAGTCCAAGGGAGGCAAAAGGACTATCAGGATTAGATCGCAAATATAAAGGTGAGAGATGGATGAAAGAGATCGAATCACAACAGGAGCAATGTTGTAAATCTCAACATTTAAGAGTTAAGTCTTAAGGCGTCGCATGGTAAGTTAAAGTAGTTGCGATGCAAAGTGGAGAAGGGACATGTGGTGGCACAGCCCAATATCGCAAATCGCACGAAATAAATTTAACCATTAAGTTAAACAGTTATAAGTTGTGAACTACGAAGTACAGAAGACGATTTGGTAGTGATGTAAAGATGACGTGGCAGTGATGTAAAGATGAAATGCCAGTGACGTAAAAATGACGTAGCAGTAGCGTAAATATCACGTGGTGATGACATGGCAATGACGTGGTAGTGACGTGGCAATATGATGTGGCAGATGACGTGGCCCCGACCCCACAGATCATAGGAATTTATGATGATGTGGTGGTGACATGGCAGGGTGATGTGGCATGATGATGTGGACCTTGCCCGCATACCACACATCGTAGTGCTTAAGGGATAGCAGGAAGGGGACCGCAAGTTAAGTTAAATTTTTTGCGATGTAAAATGGAGGGACACATGTCAACATCACGCAACATCGCATCCCACAAGAAATAGGGTGTAACTTCAAGATATCGCAAGGAATTTTATTAGGGTTGTGATGTGGTAAGATTCAAGTGACTCGATGCAATGAATGGAGTCCACGTGGCAGCACCGTGCACGAGCGCATATCACAGATCGCACGGTTTATGGTTTAGCGCTATAAATAGCCTATGAGAAACCTGCGGGAAATTATTTGTGATGTATTGTGATTGGTTCAAGGTATTGTGGGACCCTATAAGCCCTATTCCATGTATATACACGTTGCTTGATTTTTAAACGTATGTATGTTATACATATGTGTTTTTTTATCGATAAACTTATGTACGTTGATAAAGCTCAGAATTGTAATACTCCGCTGTATTAAAAGGGATTTTTATGTGGGCCATACCCCACAGGTCACAAAGGAAAGACATGAACTCATAACAAAGGACTAGCAGCTCGTGCAAAACAGTGTTGAGACAGTAAGGCAAACAAAAAAGGTTGAACGCGAAAGAAAAGACTCTGGTAACAAACGAAAAGGGTGAACACATCAAGTAAAGTCTCGGGCAAGAAAAAGTACCTAACCTCATGTAGAACAGTGCAACAGTATGGGTTGAGTCGGGCAAAAGGGGGTAGTTATGCAGCACAGTTGAAATATAACTGCAAAAACAGAAAAGGCAAAAGGACAGCAAGCATAAGAGGAGAAACGCATAGCAAAGCTAACAAACTAAAAGGGTTGAGTAAAATAATTGATTGTAACTATAAATGTATTATTTATTTTATGTTGTTTGTGATGCAAATTCAAGTCACCGTAGGCAAAGAAAAACTCCAATTTAATACTAAAATGAGTAACATCTTGAATATGTTGAGCAAGGAAATGAGAGGGTGGAAGACAGAGTCATATCTATTCATTTCATATTCCCATATGGAATGAAAACAGCTATGAAGTGATATCTATAAATGATGTTATTGTAATATGAATAAAGAGGTTAGAGAGTGGAAGAATCATAATAAGACAGAGTAGATAGATAATTTGTGTAGATCCAAAGATGATATAAGGCAGATATGAAGGCTGGAGGACAGCAGTGAAGAAGGAGTAGAACAGAGCTGTATCCAGGTAAATCAGCATATGTTTTCTTTCTAGTTTGAGGAAGTTGGTGCTTCCATATCAAGTTGTATCTTGATAGATGTCCAGTTGTAGCTGGCTGAGGTAGGAGCCTCCTGTGGGTTGTAGCCTACAGAAAATAGATGGGAGTTGGAGCTTACTTGCAAGTTGTAGCTTGCATAATTGAGGTAGCAGCCTCCTATAGGTTGGAGCCTATATAAAATCAGTGGTGAGAGAAATTTCGAGCTTGCATTTGTATCACAACAATAATAAGATGTGGTTTTCTCCCTTATGGTTTTCCACTTATATATTTTGTCTATGTGCATGATGATTATGTGTTGATATTTTGTATTTAATGTGCTTAATACCTACTGCTCACTTATTAAGATTTAGTTTCCATTATACATTAAGTTGATTATGAAAGAAATGTGTAAATAAGTGTAAAATAAAGTTTAAAATACCATGAATGCATTAAACTGATTCCCCCCCCCCCCCCCTCTTAGTTTAACTAAGGGTTCAACAGATCCTTCAACGACTACCCATCAGCGGCACATCTGCATCTAGCAGCCACTCTAGAGGCACAACTCCTTTTAAGGTACAAGTAAACTTTGAAATTCGCATATTTGAGGGCCAAATATATGAAAACGCCATAGATAGATGGTTGAATATATTAGAAGGATATTTCTCGGTTCATGACTTTTCTGACCGAGAGAAGATTATTTTTTCATCCTCAAAGATACCTCCCATGTCAATGACTGGTGGGAAACCTACTATGAGAAAAAGGACGAGGGGTTACCCTCTTTGTTATTGGTCGTACCCAGTTCGAATTATTTTCCAGACGCCATCAAGAAATAATATTATCCCATGGGGAGCTATGAGGACAAGTACATACAATGGACTATGCTGCGGCATCAAAGGGATCATGATGTGCATGAGGTGATGAATCTATTCCATATCCTACGCACAAAGTTGAATATCAAATATTCGGAGAAACATTTGGTGTTGAAGTACCGCAGTTGTCTATACAAATACATTCAGGAGGAAATGGAGTTCCTCGACATCTCCTCGCTTGGTACGGCATACCAGTATGCTACCAAGATTGACCATAAATTCAAACAGAAGAAGCGAGACTTTGGATCTGTGAATCAAAAGCAAGGTAAAGGTGCCCCCAAAATGCATAACAAAGGAAAAAGCCAAGGCATGGTGTCCCATGACAACTTATCAAAGCCACAAGAAAAGAACAACACCGCGAAGCCAAAGAAGGACACGGGAAATTGGTGTGAGTTCCATAAGAGCTGCACTCACAACACAAGTGAGTGTCGGGCCAAGCAGTCACTAGTGGTCAAGATGAGGGCTTCTAAATCATTTGCATGCTCCAACTGTGAATCACAACCCGGCAAGTGTAATGACAAAGGGAATAAAATTATTGATGTGGAGCCCAATGCCACTGTTGCCACCATGAATATCCAGAAGGATGAATAGAAAGATACGTAGGAGGAGGAGTGCCTATTCCACTCCTAGATGTGGGCAAACGGTTGCCCACTATAGTTCATTGTCAACATTTCTAGCCAGGTCATGAAGCGGTTGGGCTTGACGACCATAGCACACCCACAGTCATACACCATCAGGTAGCTCCACCAAGGATGAGATCTCTACATCATCCATCAGTGTCGCCTTCCCTACAGCATCAAGCCCTTCATGGATGAGGTATTATGTGACATTGCTCATCTTGATGTTTGTGATGTATTATTAGGCCAACCACACTTATGTAAGTGACATGTTGTGTATGAGTCTCGGCCTCGCGTTGTTATCATTACTTTGGGAAATAAGTGTAGACAATATCTAACACAGCTATAATACCATGTAGAAATTATATCAATGGATTCAATCTGATCATGCAATGTACTAAAGCAAGATACTTAATCCTTCTACAATATTTGCTGAATATAAAACACGATCGCTCTTTCACATGAAAGTAAGAGAAAGGAAATTATAAATCACACAACACAATATTTCCTTGGGGAAAGAAACTGCTCAAAAACCCTCTGTCATATATTGTACATAGTCAAAGAATCATGAAACAATACAATTCTTTCTTACACTGAGAAAATCTTGCACTATCCTAACTGTCTCACTCTGATCCTGCTCAAAACTATCTAGAAATTCTTAGGAAAAATTGACCAACACTTAGCCAATTCTCATCCCTTCCTTAGCCCAACCTTTCTCACGCAATCCCTAGGAAATTAATCCATATTAAATAGGATAATTATCCTTCCTTGACTGTGCAATCCATATGGAGCCTTCCTCTAACTTTATAACTACACCTGAGCAGTTCGCCAAAAATACAACTGATATCTTAAACCTTTGTCTCAACTGGGTCTCCATCAAAATTGACATGCATGCAGCTATTAATAGTGAATCATCATTTAATTGGTATATTACTAGTTGTGAGTTAAATCTAATTTATTTCACTTGATCTTCCACTACCTCACCAATTAGTTAGAACTAGTTAAATTGATTTTAACTAAAATAATGTGAGCTAACTAATCCCACTCACACCACACTAGTGCTACAACTGCAAATAGACCCTATAAATAATAGAATCACTCTACATGCCTATCCTTTGACCCTCAACTCAAAATTCTTGAGTTAATTAAGTCTATCAAACTTAGTTAACTATTACAAGTTGTTATGAGATAAAATTACAACTAAATTTCCAATTTATTTAAAAATTGGTTGCACACTAATGTGTCGCTAGGATCCCTCACTCATGTGTGACCTGTGATCCCACACCAATGTGTGTGCATTTTCATGTTGTTTCTAGATGCAAATTTCAGCACTCTCTCTCAACAAGAAAGGAATCAATTTTTCTCGATCCGGTACCTTTGGAATGTTGTGCATTCAACACTTCCTAGTGTTGTTTGCACATGCAACTCTATTGAAACTGAATAGCCTCCAAACAACTAAATCAATATAATGCATTTTTCATCAGAGTCTTCTAACTACTACTAGTTACTGCACATGTCTACTGGACTCTCTACAATGTTGTTTACATCTACATCCATGCACTCTACACTACTTCCAACTCTGATATGCGCTCTAGTATCCAACACCTGTCACTCTGATTTTTGTCCCCCTAACATCTGACTACATCAATATAACCGATCCTTCCTGCTAATATTGTACTGTGGTATCCTCGTAGCCAGGTTCGATCCATGAGACACACCATCTCAATGGACCCTACCCAAATTTCTTCTTGGGATCATATCTGCACATTGCCCCACCTCACACCTGGAGGTATAGATGCATGTACTCCCTCTACCCATCTGGCTCAAAATTTCTCCCTCTTGGAGATCTCTCCTTGAGTGGACTCTTCCACTCAGTCTCCTCTCTAATTCTCTAGTTATGTTTGCCCCACAAACTTATGAGACTACTTCTGAGGATGCATGTTGAGAGATAATTTCTCCCTCTCAACCACCAAGTCATTAACCACTGCTTTTCTCCTCAAAGCCTTGCATGCATCCTCAACCTCATGAGCATATAGATTCTTGACTCTTGAACCGATCTGCTTCACATATCCGGTGGCTATGTGTTTAAGGAACACATTTCCTTTTCTAAACATCACCCACAGTCTTTCAATACCACTACAGAGACAAGATTATTCCTTAGGCCTGGAACATAAAAGAACATCTGCTAGTCTAGGAGGGGAGCCATACTCTCTCTAAAAGGTAATTGTACCTATGTTGGTCACGCTATACCTCCCATCGTCTCCAAACTCTAAGTTTTCCTGGAGGTCCTGCTCCTCCAAGTCACTGAAGAGATATTTATTCCCCATCATATGGAATGAGGAACCGTTGTCTAGATACCACATGCATCCCATTACAGTTCTGGCCATGCATGCAATGAGAATAAAATCAATCTCGAAATATGATGCCAATTCTTCACCCGCTGCAACTATAGGCTCCTTCTTGCTTGCCTTCCTCTGTGGACAATTTGAAGCATAGCACCCATGCTCGTTGCAGTGAAAACATCTAATCTTGGACAAGTCTCTCTTGCCCTCTTCGCCTTGGGATTTTTTTCCCTTGGCCTTCTTTTGTTTTCCCACTAATGCACAATATTCTTCTTTTTTGGTGTTGGAGGTCCTGTCTCTGGTGCTCCGCCTTATCTCTTCTATTACTAAATCCGACCATAGTCGCACCCAATCTGGTAAATTCTCCCTCCATTCAAAAATTCTTGGTAACTATGCCAGCTCTTGGGAAGGCCTAGAAGTGCTAGTCTCACCAATTCATCATCGGCTACGGTCACACCAACACTTCCAAGCTCATATCAACATTGAGTGAACTTCGCCAAGTATGTTGGTATTGTCTCACCCTCCTCCTTCTTGATCTTTCTGATCTTGTCCTTCATAGCCAACTTCCTTTGGTCATTGTTGTTATGAAATAGATATGTCAATGCCTCTCACATAGCATATAGAGTTTCCTTTCCATGGATACTCAAGAAAATATGATCTCGAACTCCCTCTAACAACATTGTGCTCGCCTTTGCTACCTTCTTCTGCCATGCATCAAGAAGTTGGGAATTTGCTATTGTGGACTCGAGATTATCATTATCTATGAATTCCTTCAACCCATTGTCCTCCAACACTACCTCCATCATGTCCTTCCATGAAATATAATTCGAACTGTTCTCGAGTTCATATTCGAGTCTCAAGCCATTGAAATACATCTTGATCTGCTTCTAGCTCCAAAGAAAGTATCTGCAAATTTGAATACTACTCAAGAAAAACTCAATTGATTCTCCACTATTGTGATTCCTAGCACTCTAATACCATTTATAAAATATCTAACACATCTATAATACCATGTAGAAATTATATCAATGGATTCAATCCGATCATGCAATGTAATAAATCAAGATAATGAATCCTTCTACAATATTTGCGGAATATAAAACATAATCACTCAATCACATGCAAGTAAGAGAAAGGAAATTATCAATCACACAACACAAGAAGTTCTTAGGGAAATAACCTGCTCAAAACCCCTTTATCATATATTTTACATAGTCAAAGAATCATGAAACAATACAATGCTTTCTCACACTGAGAAAATCTTGCACTATCCTAACTGTCTCACTTTGATCCTGCTCAAAACTGTCTAGCAAGTCTTGGGAAAAATTGACTGACACTTAGTCAATTCTCAACGCTTCCTTAGCCCAGCCTTGCTCACGCAATCCCTATTAAATAGGATAATTATCCTTCCTTGACTGTGCAATCCCTATGGAGCCTTCCTTTGACTTTATAACTGCAACTGGGAAGTTCGCCAAAAATACAACTGATAGTTTACTTGTCTTAAACCTTTGTCTCAACTGGGTTTCCATCAGAATTGACATGCATGCAGCTATTAATAGTGAATCATTAGTTACTTGGTATATCACTACTTGTGAATTAAATCTATTTTAATTCACTTTATCTTCCACTTGCTCATCAATCAGTTAGAACTAGTTGAACTGATTTTAACTCAATTAATGTGAGTTAACTAATCCCACTCACACCACACTAGTGATACAACTACAACTGGACCCTATAAATAATAGAATCACTCTACATGCCTATCATTTGACCCTCAACTCGAAATTCTTGATTTAACTATGTCTATCACACTTAGTTAACTATTACAAGTTGTTATGAGATAATATTACAATTAATTCTCCAATTTATTTAAAAATTGGTTGCACACTAATGTCTTGCTAGGATCTCTCACTCATGTGTGACTTGTGATCCCACACTAGTGTGTGTGCATTTTCATGTTGTTTAAGGATGCCAATTTCATTGTTTCTTGTTGCAAATTTCAACAATTAGTTGTACAAGATACCAGAGGTACCACCATCTGCCACTATCTCTTTGGTTACTACAAAACAATGCAGTAAGCTCATTTCCAAAACCAGGAAATTTGTTTACTTGATGATCCGCCCTCAGGGCAAGAAGAAGATTGTGGCCACGACCTCCAGACAGAGCTCCTCCGCATGACAATAACAAATGGACAAGGTCATGGACGAGTATGAGGACATATTCGCCTCTCCCACAGGAGTTCCTCTGCACTTTCAAGTCAAGCACCCCATCGATCTAACCCTAGGGGCACCGCTGCCCAATGGACCGATTTATCGGCGCTCTATTCTGGAGAATGATAAAATCAAGAGGCATATTCAGAAGTTGCTACAGAAAGGTCACATCTGGCCGAGTTCATCTCCCTGTGGAAGTCTGATCATGTTGGTGTAGAAGAAGAATGGGACTTGGAGACTCTGTATTGACTATTCAGCACTGAACAAGATCATTGTCCGAAATAGGTACTCGATCCCACGGATTGATGACCTTCTGGACCAACTCAAAGGGGAAAAATATTTCAGCAAGATCGACTTGAAGTCTAGGTATCACCAGGTACCAGTCAAACCCTCTGATATGTGGAATAATTTCTTCAAAGCCAAGGAGGGATTTTTTGAATGGCTGGTCATGCCTTTCGGGTTGTAAAATTCTCCTGCAACCTTCATGAGGCTGATGGACGACATCTTGCAGCCATTCACCAACTCATTTGTAGTGGTGTACTTAGATGGCATCCTAATCTTCAGTCAGGCTTGGGAAGAGCAACTCCACCACATCCGACAGGTCCTCAAAACATTGTAGCAACACAAGTTGTGTGCCAATTTGGAGAAGTGCACTTTTGGCATGGCCTAGGTTCAAAATCTGGGATACATTATTAATGAACAGGTGGTGCATGTGGATCCAACCAAGATCCAAGTAATTCAGGATTGGCCACCCCCAACAACTCTAACAAAGCTTGGCAGCGTTCTGGGTCTTGCTAATTTCTACCGCAGGTTCATGTTGGGATTCTCTCATATCACTTGGCCCTTGAGTGAAGTAACCAAGGGGGGAGCGAAAGAAAAATTATTTTGTTCGGAATATCAACAGAAGGTGTTCATATAATTGAAACACGCCTTTGCTCTGCCCCAACTCTCACATTACCATACTTGCAACAACCATTTGAGATCGAGACAGATACCTCTGACTATGCTATTGGGGCATTTATTAATCAACAAGGGCATCCAGTGGCACATCACAGTGAGACATTGTCCGACACAGTCTGCAAGTATCCCACTTATGACAAAGAAATGTATTCCATTGTGCAGGCTTGCCGACAATGGAAGCATTACATTTTGGGGAAGGAAACAGTCATCCACACAGACCACCAACCCCTGCAATTCATACAAACACAAGGGAAGTTGCAGAATGATCGCCATCAGAAGTGGTCCACATATCTGCAATAGTTTCATTTGAACATTGGGTACAATAAGGGAAACACCAATAATGTTGCAGACTACCTCAACCAACCATCGATCGTGGTTTTAACCACCGTTCTCAAATCTTGTGCACACGAGACTTCTGATTTTCCACTTATTTACAAGAGCAATCCAGAATTCGGCCACACATACAAGACACTCTTGGAGTGTACGCAAGTTCCAAATTTTCACCTCAAGGATGCACTTCTATGTCACCTGGGACACCTTTGTGTTCCTTCAAGTGAGCGTGCCAAGATGATTTGGGAAACACACTATAGTCGAGTCGTTGGGCATTTCAGGGTCAAGAAAATAGTGGCAATACTACAGAAGTATTTATATTAGCTGAACCTTCGATAGGATGTCGAGAAGTGCATGAGATCCTACACTGATTATGCCATTACCAAACTGACCATCAATAAGCAAGGCCTCTATACTCCGCTACCTACCCCTGGTCGACCTTGGGAATCCATCTTTATGGATTTCATGTCGGGCCATCCTTCTACTAAGCATGGAAATGACTGTGTTTTCGTGGTCATCGACAAATTCTCGAAGATGGACATTATGGCAGCCTGCAAGAAGAATATCACAGTAGAATCCACTGCTAAAATCTTCTTTGAATGAGTGTGGGTGCACTTTGGGATCCCATAGTTTATCATCTTAGATCGGGACAGCCGGTTCCTCAGCACATTTTGGTCAAGCCTCTGGTCAATGCTCGACACCAATCTCACCAAGTCCACATCTTTCCATCCCCAAACTGATGGCTAGAAAGAGTTCATCAACAAGATGATCATACACATTATACTCATGTAAAAGTCAACACCTCCATGCACATGGGATGAGAGCCTTACCTATGTACAACACAGTTATAATCAAGCTCTCCATATCTCAACCGGTCACAGCCCCTTTCAAGTGGGCTTGGGATTCTAGCCACTATGTCACATTGACGTAGCCATGCCATTTGTGACTACTTAGGCCGATTTATCTCATCTCCAGTCTGAAGCTAACAAGGTGAATAGCTTCATTTAGCACATTCAGCACATCCACCAACAGGTTCAAGACATATTGGACAGAGCGAATTCTAAGTACAAGAAATGACATGATCAACATCGGGTGCCACACAACTTCCAAGTGGGCAATAAAGTGTGGCTACATTTGTAGAAAGAGTGCCTCGTTGGACCCCACCGCAAGCTTCACCCGCTCTGATATGGGTCTTACACCACCACCAAGTTTGTAAGAGCTAATTCCTTTGAGTTCATTATTCCACCATTCCTTGGTCTTCACCCAGTGTTAAATGTGGACTGCCTTCCGCCCTACTTCCCACCTCTACTAGACACCTCCGACATTGCAGAACAACTCACACCAACAGAGTTAAACCCAAACTGCATGGAATATGCCACCACGGATTGTATCATGGACATGAAAATTAAGAAAAAATTTCGGCATAAGATCCAACTGTATCGGGTTGTCAAATTTGGCCAACTCCTGCACTAAGGCAAATGGTTCACCAGGGACCAAGTTAAGCAGAAGTTTCCTCATCTCATGGAGGAACTCAACGCAATTGGGACCATTGATTCCTAATGGGGGAGGAATGATCCAGGAGGATATTGGTGGCCACCCACCTATTCCACTTGGGGCCCCACCATTTCTTATTTCATTTTTTCAGTTTCCTTAACTATAGCACAGTTTACTATTTTTAGCAGTTTTTCGAGTCCTAAACTTCAGGAGCCATTTTTAGGCCCTAAACTATGTGTTTTGGAAACATCAAGAGGAACATGGTACTTCCTTTGATTTTTCTCACATCAAAAGTTGTATTCCCCAGATAGATATTTCTAACGAGGTAGTGTGCGCGTCAAACAGAGATCGTATGCCAAAGTTGCGTCCCCGGGAAGATTGATGTACCAATTTACCCAAACGGGGCCCCTATTTTTGGTGCTTCATCTCCTAGGGTTATGTTTTTGGATTTTTAGGGTTTTCAATTGTTTCTAAGTAATAAATAGGCCCTTGAGCCTCATTGTAACATAGTTCAGAGACCTGTAGCCACCACATCTCTTCTTAGAAGTTACCAACTCCCTAGCTAGTTTATTTCCATTATGTCTATAAACAAATTTCAATTATTTGATATTAATGAAATTATGTGTTATTTCCACTACATATTTGTATTTATGGTTATATGTGTATTCTATTATGTTCCTACATAAATTTGGATCAGTGGTATCAGAGCGGTCTGCTCTTTCTCGATCCTTCTTTTCATGTCCCGAATGAGGTTGGGGTATAACGAGTTAGGGCTCGATCTGGTTGAACCTTTGCAATATCATCCTTGAAAATCCTGACGGTCGGACATGGGGGATGGAAAGAAAGAAGAGGGAGCAAGACATCCTATCAAAATATTGCTCGAGGAGGCCCTTGAAAAACAAAGGAACGTGATGATGGATAACTTAGCCCATATCCTTCAACGACTGCCCACGGGCGGCGCATCTGCCTCTAGCTGCCACTCTGGAAATGCAACTCCTTTTAAGATACAAGTAAACTTTTACATTCCCATATCTGAGAACCAAATAGTTTCAGAATTCAGAGATATATGGTTGAATCTATTAGAAGTATGCTTCTTGCTTCATGACTTTTCCGACCAGGAGAATATTTTTTTTTGACTCCTCAAAGCTACCCCCCATGTCAAGGATTGGTGGGAAACCTACTGTGAAAAAAAGGAGGAGGGGGAAACCTCTCGGTTCTCGGCCATACCACTTGGAATTATTTCTGAGACATCAATAAGGAACAATATTATCCCATGGGGAGATATGAGGACAAGTACATACAATGGACTACGTTGTGGCAGCAAAGGGATCAATATGTGCATGAGATGACGAATCTATTCCATACCATGTGCACAAAACTGGGTATCAAAGATTCAGAAAAACATTTGGTGTTGAAGTACCACAATTTTCTACACAGATACATTAAGGATGAAATGGAGTTCCTCGAAATCTCCTCGCTTGGTACGGCATAATGATATGCTGCCAAGATTGAGCAGAAATTCAAACAGAAGAAGCGAGACTTTCGATCTGTGAATCAAAAGCAAGGTAAAGGTGCCCCCAAACCGCAGAAAAAAGGAAAAATCCAAGGCATGGCAGTCCAATACTACCCGCCAAAGTTGCAAGCAAATAACAACATTGTGAAGCCGAAGAAGGACACGGGAAAGTGGTGTTAGTTACATAAGAGCTCCACTCACAACACAAGTGAGTGTCAGGCCAAGAAGTCACTGGTGGCCAAGATGAGGGCTTCTGAATTAGATGCATGCTCCGACTCTGAATCAAAACCCAACAAACGGAATGAAAAAGGGAAGAAGATTATTGGTGCAGAGGCCAATTCCATCGTTTTCACCACAAATATCCAGAAGGACGAACCAGAAGATCCAGAGGAGGAGCACCTCTTCCACTCTCATATGTGGCTAAAGGGTTCCCCGCTACAGTTCATCGTCGACAATGGGAGCCAAAATAACCTCATTTCAGTAGATTTCATAAAGTGGTTGGGCTTATCGACCACAATACACTCACAACCATACACTATCAGGTGGCTCCACCAAGTACGGGATCTCTGCGTCAGCCAGCAGTGTCGCCTTCCCTACAGCATCAAGCCCTTCACGGATGAGGTATTATGTGAAATTTCTCCTCTTTATGTTTGTGATGTATTATTAGGTCAACCACACTTATGTAAGTGACATGTTGTGTATGAGTCCCAGCCTCGTGTTTTTATTGTTACTTTGGACAATAAGTTGTACAGGATACCAAAGGTACCACCACCTGCCGCTATCTCTTTAGTTATAGTAAAACAATGCAGTAAGCTCATTTCCAAAACCGGTAAATGTTTTTCCTAATGATATGCCCTCAGGGCAAGAAGAATATTGTGGCCACGACCTCTAGACAGGGCTCCTCCACATGACAACAACAAATAGACAAGGTCATGGATGAGTACGGGGGCATCTTCGCCTCACCCACACGAGTAGCTCTGCACTGTCAGGTCAAGCACCCCATCGATTTGACCCCACGGGTGTTACTGCCCAATAAACCGATCTATCAACGCTTTGTTTTGGTGAATGATGAAATCAAGAGGTGGATTCAGGAGCTGCTGCAAAAATTTCACATTCGGCCGATTTCATCGCCTTTTGGGAGCCCGATCATGTTGGTGCAGAATAAGGATGGGACTTGGAGACTCTGTATTGACTATCGAGCACTCAACAAGATCATTGTCCAGAATAGGTACCTAATCCCACGGATTGATGACCTTTGGACCAACTCAAAGGGGCAAAATATTTCATCAAGATTGACTTGAAGTTTAGATATCACCAAGAACCAGCCGAACCCTCTGATGTGTGGAAGATTGCCTTCAAAGCCAAGGAGGGCCTTTTCGAATGGCTGGTCATGCCTTCCGTGTTGACAAATTCTCCCTCAACCTTCATGAGGCTGATGGACGAAATCTTGTGGCCATTAACCAACTCATTTGTAGTAGTGTACTTGGATGAAATCCTAATCTTCAGCCAGAATTGGGAAGATCACCTCCACCACATCCGGCAGGTCCTCTAAACACTGCAGCAACACAAGTTGTGTGCCAATTTGGAGAAGCTCACTTTTTGCATGACCCAGGTTCAATATCTGGGATGCATTATTGATGAATATGGGGTGCATTTGGATACAACCAAGATCCAATTCATTCAGGATTTTCCAGCCCCAACAACTCTAACAGAGCTTCGCAATTTTCTGGGTCTTGCTAATTTCTACCACAGGTTTGTGTTGGGATTCTCTCATATCACTTGGCCCTTCATTCAAGTCACCAAGGGAGTAACGAAAGAAAATTTTATTTGGTCAGAATATCAACAAAAGGCATTCGTATAATTGAAACATCGCCTCTACTCTGCCCGAGTGCTCACATTACCAGACTTACATCAACCATTTTATATCGAGACAGATGCCTCTGAATATGTTATTGGGGCAGTTCTTACTCAACGGGGGCATCCAGTGGCATATCACAATGATACATTATCTGACATAGTTTGTAAGTATCACACTTATGAAAAATAAATGTATTCCATTATGCAGGCTTGTTGAAAATGCAAGCATTACATTTTGGGGAAGGAAACGGTCATCCACACATACCACCGACCCCTGCAGTTCATACAGACACAAGGGAAGTTGCATAACGATCGCCATCAGAAGTGGTCAAAATATCTACAATAGTTTCATTTTCACATCAAGTATAAGAAGGGTAGCACCAATAATGTTTCAGACTACCTCAGATGACCACCAATCGTGGCACTAACCACCATTCTCAACTCTTGTGGGAACGAGACTTCTGATTGGCCACTTCTTTATAAGAGTGATCCGGAATTCGGCCACACATACAAGAAACCCTTGGAGGGTACGCAAGTTACAAAATTTCACCTACAGGATGCACTGCTATGTCACCTGGGACACCTTTGTGTTCCTTCAAGAGAGCATGCCAATATTATTTTGGAAGCGCACTACAATCAAGTTGTTGGGAATTTCGGGGTCTAGAAAATAGTGGCAGTACTGCAAAAGTATTTATATTGGCCGAACCTTCGATGGGATGTTGGGAAGTACATCAGATCCTTCACTACTTACATCATTTCTAAACCAACCATCAAGAAGCAAGGCCTCTATACTCCGCTACCTAACCCTGGTCAACCTTGGGAATCCATCTCTATGGATTACATGTCGGGCCTTCCTTCTACTAAGCATGGAAACGATTACATTTTCGTGGTCGTCGACAAATTCTGTAATATTCAAAAATGGAAAAGATAGGAATATTGAACATAAAAATGGAAAATATAGTAAATATAAATACATCAAAAAATGAGAAAATCATAGATCTATTTCATTATATATAACAGCAGCAAATGAGTACAATATATTGAGGAAAAGGTCACTCAAGTTAGGAAAAACAAGCCTCCAATGATCAAATACACCCAAACATGAAATGTTGTTGCAACTCAAAATGTTGGAGGATCATGAAAATGTAGTCCCAGTGAGTGTCAATGCTACTAGAAAATAGAAATACAAATATATACTGATATAATGCTCAAAACGTTTCAGGATCAGAGATCTAAGCTCCCAAGCACAATTCTAAGACAACTCAGAAGGGGTTTCCGGAAATACACCATATGAAAAATGCATCCCTAGGGTTGAATAACACTCTACCACTGAATCACTACTGGGAGATGGTTGATATGACAAGGAAATGTCTGCAGCTTCTCCCTTGTATATTTTCGAGTGAAGGGCTGCTCCCCTCACTAGAAAACTAGCTCACAAACTTTGGCACTAATCCCTCCATTGCACTGGCCTGCAAAATAACGTAGTTTCTGAAGGATATTGTGTTGTACATGATGGCAAAAGCTTGGCCTGATGCTGGATGGTGGAATAATTCTCAAGTAACCTCCCTGCTATCCTCCCGAATGAAGGGTTGCTCCCATCAATGGAAAAAAAAAAAGCTCATAAACTGGGTCTATCAGCACTCCATTGCTACTACCCTGCAAAAAAACACAATATTGAAGGATACTGCACTGTGAATAATGTTTGAAGCTTGGCCTAATGTTGGATAGTCGAAATGGAGCTCATTGAAACTCTCCTAAGCGGGCACTCAAAGGCCCCCAAGGATGAGGGTGGGATTTCTGCTCGGAAACACGCTTGTGTTGAACAGCACAGCAGACTCCGCTAAACAGCTGAAGCACGTAGAAAGTCATAAAATACCAAGACATAAACAATAATCATAATGTCTTCTATGGCTGCAATCCTCTTCCTTATATGCTTGGTGATCTTCCTCACCCTATTTCCTAGTCATTAAATATTCTACTCTCATGCATACACTCCCCCTCCATGACTGTGATGTCCTCCATTAACTCTCCACTACCTCCTTGAAAGCATTCTTGATTTGGTCAACATTGACCCTATCCATGTGCTTTAGCCCCTATTCACACCTAAAAGTTCTTTATTCGGCTGATACAATGATCCACATTCACATTAGAAGTGGTTTTATTCCTACTAAAGAGATTTATGGGTCTCTCTACCCACTTATTCACCTATATTATTATCAAAAGAAAAAATTAATATTCCAACTAGCTGAAAGCTATTTGGGAATATTACAGTCCTCCCCTCCCAAATGTTGCTTGTCCTCAAGCAACTATAAGGATGGATATTTCAAAATCTCCTCTCCTTCCCCTATAGCATCCTCATCTAATAAACTCCTCCACTAGACCAGATTCTCTCTAATTAATATGTCCCCTAGTTGCTCCTCCCAAGTGTGCAAGTTAAACTTTGGTGATAAAACCAAATGGCTCTCATCATAAAGAAGTGGGAGATCCATGGAGGAAACTACATGTTGTCTAATGGCCTCCTTGAGGCATGAGATATGAAAACAATTTGAGACCTTAACCCCAATGAGAAGCTCCAACCCCCATGCTACTCTCCCAAAAAGATGGATCACCCTGTGTGGCCCATAAAAGAGCTCCCCAATCCCCTACTCCTGCAATGTAGATGGGCTGCATGGCTTAAAACTATGGACCAAATTTCTCACCCCACGCTGTCTTACTCCCCATCTATGATATGTGTAGAACCCCAGTTGATCTTGGGTAGCATTAATGTTGTCCTCAAGAGGCTAGAATGCATCCAAACTCTCTAGGATCCAATCTTTGGTTCTAGGAAGCTTGCTTTCCCGAGCCATCCCACATATAGTGAATAGAACATCTTCACAATATGGAATCCAAAGGAGAAATATACTGAGTGTCATATGAAATTCTGGATGGTGACAATAGTTACCCAAGTGAACCAGCACAGTTTGGCTCCTTGCTGCCCCTGAACATAATGTGGCAAGTAGCTTCCCAACCACTTTCTTTTTGTGCCTCTATGCTCATCTACTTGGAAGTAGTAAATGGCATTGGGTGTCAACTGAGTATACCCAACATAGAACAACACTTTCCCAAAGCCATACAAGAAGTGGCTATCTCCATCAGTGATTTTGGTCTTAAAAAGACCATGAATTCCAAGGAGAGGCTTGCCCTCTTGTGGAGAAATGCATTGTATATAAATGGTAAAGGAATGCAAATACTTTGTTATATGATCAATAAGTACAAAGACACAACCCTTACCATGTACTGTTGGAAAGCTAGTGATGAGGTCCACAGGTGAGCTCTCCCATCTCTCTCTTGGGAAAGTAAGTAGCTGTGACAACCTTGCAGGATGGTTGTTTCCCTCCTCATTCTTTAAGCAAGCTACACATCCCCTGATATGCTGGAGCACATAATCCTTGAGACCCTCCCATGAGAATCTCTCCATAATGGTAATGATATGTCCCAATGAAACTTTGGTTATCAGAAAGGAGTGAATCATGTGTTGCATGTAAAATATTATCCTTGATCTTGGAGTTTCTAGTCAAGAAGGTCCGACCCTGGTAATAGATGGTTCCATCCACCACTCTATACCTCTCATTAGTCACCTGCCCATCAAGAACCTCACATGTGAAGTGATTCTTGGGATACTCCACCAATAGATGGGACTCCCAATATGGATCTACACCCTTAAATGACAGCGCTGCTAACTTCTGTGATAAGGTACCTATCATCTCATAGCTCCCCTCTTTGACATGCTCAATTCCAAAGCCACATGTCGGAGTACTACTATCCCACTTCTGTTGCCTTCCTTGCAGTTGCTTTTTCCCAAGAAAATATTGAATTTTATGGAGGTCAAAGCCATTTCCCATCCAAAACTTCCCAAATTTTTCCAATGCATGCATGAATGCCAACAACCCCTTGTCATATATAGAATACTCCTTCATATGTGAAAGTATATTCTGACTTCCAAAATCCATGGAGTAGCCCCTTTGCACCATGATTTTTCCACCATCTACTCGCGAAGCACCACCTCTCAATGCAAGAGGCTTATTGAGAGATGGCAATAATGATACTTGAAAAATGCTCACTTCCTCCTTGAGCCAATCAAAGGCCCGCTGCGTTGTGCTAGTCTCACCCAAGGCTCCCTCCTCAGCCAGATCTATGAATGGTGCAACTTGTTGTGAGAAATCTTTGATCATCTTCCAATCTAGGGGGCTTCCTAGTGGGATGCCTCCATATAATGAAACATCATGGTCTAGAGTAGATTGTATATCTGAGTGGATTTATTTGTCTTTAATTCCACTATGCAAATTAGCCTCCATGTTATATGCAGAGACTCCTTAAGGTGGATAGGTGGGCATGCCCCTGGTCTTTTGATGATTACCACTCTTCTTGTCTATCCATGCCATCTGCAAGACCTCCCAATCTGTAGTGACCTCCCCTAGTGTAACCAGCCACTGCACACCCAATATCACATTAGTGTCAGTGGTCTTGACCACAAATAATTTATCTATCAAGGTGTATGTCCCATAAGTTATAGTCAATACCGGAACACACTTCCCCCACTAGTTAGTCCCGGGAACCACAACTGAGAATCCTTCAAAATCACTGGTGGATATGTCTCCCCTCTGCACTAGTTGGGAATCAATAGGATTGTGGGTAGTCCCACTATCTGTCAATACCAACACATGTTGTTCCTGTATTTTTCCTTGGTCTCCCAATGTTAGATTCTTTGGAACTCCTTGCAAGGATGCAAGGGCTCCTCTAGTTGGAGCAATTGCTCCATTTCCACCTTCAGGTGGTGGCGGATCTCCTCCTCATGCTACAACACTGGTATCTCCTTCTAGCTCTTCCTCTTCCTCCTCATCATTATTGGATAATACCTCATCATCACTAAGATACCCTTTGTCTTGGTCCTCGCTTGAGGGAGAAATATTCATAGCTTCCTCTCTTGACTGAGAAGAGAATTCTTGCTGAAGGTGTGCTCTTGCCCTTGGAAAAGTATTTTTCAAGTCTCTAACCCTCTCAATAGCATCCTGGAGCGTGGTTGGTCCAGTGGATTCTACCAACTCATGCAAAGGCTCTGCTAGCCCATCAATAAACATACTCACCCTTCTAGTTGTGGATAGATCTAGCACCATGACTGAAAGTTTCAGGAATTTAGAGATATAAGTCTCTAGATCTCCTGACTGCTTGAGCTTAGCTAGCTCAACAGAATGATCTTCTAGATCTCTTCAGTCAAATATTTCCACCAACCTCTGTATAAATTCTGCATAAGCAATTATATTGGCATGCCCCAGTGTAGATAGTCCAGGAAACCACCACTCATGTGCTTCACCTTCAAGGTGCAGCGCTGCTATCTTAATGGCCTCCATCTCTGAAACTTGGTTCAGATAGAAATAGATGTTTAATTTCCCTACCGAAGTCTTGGTTGTGCACTTGGGTGACCCATCAAAAGTATGCATAAATAATCTACCCAAAGTATGTTGCTGACCATAGTTCTGTACGTACCCTCTACCTCTATTGTGATTATTGGGTCTTCTATTATTTTTGATCTGACAGAACCCTTGGAAATTTAGATGCTCTTTGAACCTCTGATATTGAGATTCATATTCTAGGAGATAATCACCAAGAGTCTCCTCCTCTTGTGTTCCTCCTACCTCATCTCCTATTTCTAGGAATGAAGGCATGATGGAGCATTGTGGAACTATTTTTAATGTAGATTGCTCACACCCATAATGTGAGATGCAAAAACTCTCTCCATGTTGAGACCTTCTCGGGGTCTCTTTATGTCTTTCCATCCTCGTCTCCTTGATGTCTCTAGAAATATCCTACATAGTTTGGAGAAGAAGCTTGGGAAACTCCTTTTCATCCTTCTCTCCTAATATAGGAGATTTTCCTTTGTCTCCTTTGGTTTATGTATTATCATATCCCCGGTTTCTATGAAGATACCTCTTTCCCCTTTCTGTGAGAGGCTCTTCTTCTTCTGATGACATAGTTGTTGTACTACATAGGCTGAGCCAATATTATGCTTTGATACCACTGTAATATTCCAAAATGGAAAAGAAAGGAATATTGAACATAAAACTAGAAAATGCAGTAAATACCAATACATCAAAACATGAGCAAATCATAGATCTATTTCATTATATCTAACAGTATAAAATGAGTACAATATCTTGAGGAAAATTTCACTCAAGTTAAGCAAAACAAGCCTCCAATGATCAAATACACCCAAACATGAAATGTTGCTACAACTCAAAATGTCAGAGGATCATGAAAGCACAATTCCAGTGAGTGTCACTGCTGCTAGAAAATATAAATACAAATATATATTGATATAATTCTCAAAAAGTGTTTGTACTAGAGATATAAGCTCCCAAGCACAACACAACCCAGAAGGGGTTTCCGGAAATACACCATATCAAAAATGCAGCCCTTGGGCTGAATAACGCTCTACCACTAAATCACTGTTGGGAGATGGCTGATATGACAAGGAAATGACTGCAACTTTCCCCTCCTAGCTTTCCGGGTGAAGGGCTGCTCCCCTCACTAGAAAACTAGCTCACAAACTTGGGCACTAAGCCCTGCACTGCATTGCCCTACAAAATAACGCATTTTCTGAAGGAGACTGTGATGTAGATCATGGAAGAAGCTTGGCCTGATGCTGGATGGTGGAATAATGCTCAAGGAACCTTCTTTCTAGCCTCCCAGATGAAGGTTTTCTCCCCTCACTAGAAAATAAGCTTAGAAACTGGGCCTATCAACCCTCCACTGCTACTGCCCTACAAAACAACACAATCCTAAAGGAGACTGTGCTATGAATAATGGATGAAGCTTGGCCTAATGTCAAATAGTGGAAATGGACCTCTCCTCAGTGGGCACTCGAAGTCTCCCGAGGATGAGGGTGGGATTTCTGCTCGGAAACACCCTTTTGGTAAACACCAAGCAGACTTCGCTAAACAATTGAAGCATGCAGAAAGTCATAAAATACCAAGACATAAATAATAATTAGAATGATTTCTATGGCTTCTATCCTCTTCCTTATATGCTTGGTGAGCTTCCTCACCCTGGGTCCTACTCATTAAAGATGCTACTCTCATGCATACACTCCTCCTCCATGACTTCGTTGTCCTCCATTAATTCTCCACTACCCTCATGACAGTCTTGTCGATTTGGTCAACCTTGACCCTATCCACATGCTTTAGCCCCTGTTCACGCGTAAAAGTGCTTTATTCAATTGAAACAATGATTCACATTCACATTAGAAATGGTTTTATTCATATTAAAGATATTTATGGGTCTCTCTACCCACTTATTCACCTATCTTATTATCAAAATAAAAAATGAATATTCCAATTAGTTGAAATCTAATTGGGAATATTACAGATTCTCTAAGATGGCCATTATGGCGGCCTACAAGAAGAATATCACAGAAAAAGCCATTGTTAAACTCTTCTTTGAACAAGTGTGGGTGCACTTTCGGATCCCACAGTCTATAATCTTAGATCGGGACACTAGGTTCCTCAGCACATTTTGGTCTAGCCTCTAGTCAATGGTGGACACCAAGCTCACCAAGTCCACAGCTTTCCATCCCCAAACTTATGGCCAGACAAAGAACGTCAATAGGATGATCATAAACATTTTGCGCATGTACAATTCAAAGCATCCACGCACATGGGATGAAATCCTTCCCTATGTACAACACATTTATAACTGTTCTCTCCACAGCTCAATCGGGCACAACCCCTTTCATGTGGGCTTGAGATTCCAGCCATTATGTCCCATTGACGTAGCCATGCCATTTGCGACTACTGAGGCCGATTCGGCTCATGTCCAGTATGAATCTGACAAGTCGAATAGCTTCATTGAGCGCATTCATCACATCTGCCAACAGGTTCATGACATATTGGACAGAGTGAATGCTAAGTACAAGCAACGACATGATCAACATCGGGTGCCACACAACTTCCAAGTGGGCGATAATGTGTTGCTACATTTGCAGAAGGAGCGCCTTGCTGGACCCCACCGCAATATTTTCTTGCTCTGATATGGGCCGTACATCATCACCAAGGTTGTAGGGGCTAATGCCTTCAAGCTCAGTATTCCACCATTCCTTGGTCTGCACCCAGTGCTCAATGTGGACCGCCTTCGGCCCTACTTCCCACCTCAAATGGACACCTCCGACATTGCAGAACAAATCACACCAACAGAATTAAACCCAGACTACATTGAACAAGCCACCACAGATTGTATCATGGACATGCAAATCAAGAACACTCGCCAGAAGAAGATCCAAATGTATCGGGTTGTCAAAGTTGGCCAACTCCTGCAACAAGTGTTAGGGTCCCATGATTTAGCAGATTGGTAGACCAAATGCACAGGGTAACATGAAACCAGTCTTTGGAGTCCTAGGACCTAGCCTTCCTGGACTCAGAGAGGACTCTCTCTGTTTGCAAAGGATATGAACTTGTTTGCTTTAGATGGTTTATTTTAGGCTAGTTGTTAGGTGTAGGGTTTGTTGTTTGTTTTGGTTGGGTAAGATGAAATAGGTAGAATATCCGGAGTGAGAGATCATCAAATCATTGGGCTATGGAGTCTATGAAAGTCATGGATATCTCATTAATGAGTCAGAGTGCATCACAGGGAAAATCTAGTGTGGTCAATGGATCATTAGGGTTATGTGTGAAGTGAAATGAACATTAATTTGGGGAATCAAGGTAGGGCAAAGGACAGTTAAGAATCCTTTGTCAAATACCCATAAACAATAAGGTCTCAAATATTGATAAGCAAAAGATACTAATCATGAGATAGGGAAAACCATTTACTCAATGACAATACTTAAACAAATAGAAATTTAAAAAAAAACATTCCAATGAAATATAGAAGGCGAGAAACTCATTTAACTTCTATTAATTTCACCTTCAAGCTTTAGAAAACATTTAAGATAACAAAATAAATTTAATCAACCAAAGAGGGAACTCCTAAACATTGTTGATCAAGCTACAAATAACTTTGAGGAAAACTAATAGGCATGGACAAAGGGCAAGATCAGAACAAGACCTCCTTAGCTTAACCTAACAAGTAATACTTCAAAGAGAGATTTCAAAAACAGATTTTAGATAGCATCAAATAAGCAGGGCTTGCCATAAAACATATTTGGAAACTAGCATATTAATCCATTGATGAAATAAACAAGCATAAGAAGGCCCAAGGAGCAGCTAATAATTCCTTAAACACACCCAGCAGAGGAAAACATCAAGACAATAGAAGGCAGGAAGGACTAAGGTGCTTCAAACAACATTTCTTAGCCTATACTTTTCTGTTCTACTGCATATAGAAGGATGAAACATAATGATTAATAAGAAAACATGAACAAATTAGAGACACATCACCACTAACCAAGCTCAAGGATCCTGCAAGAAAGCTTCATCATCATCAATCAAAGCAAACCATCCACAAGCTCCACAACACCAAATTTCTCTTCAATCTCAAAAAACCATGTATTTCTCTCAAAGCTCATCAAATTCCAACATTTACAATGAATCCCTCATGCTCTATTTAACTCAGAAAAGGAGGGGAAAAAAACCCTAGATAGGGTTGGAAAATCTCAAAATCACTCATAAATGTCATAAATGGCCAAGAGATCATGCAAGGCCCAAGGCACAAAATATCCCATGAAATAAATTTCCAAAATAACTTCTAGCGCCTAATTCTAGAGTGATTTGCCTTAAAAAAACACTAAAATATGATTTTACAATAAATGAGTGTGTTTTGTTAACTTTTTGCCAAAAACACACTAAACACTCCATTTGTGCAGCGCCACCTCAGGCAGAAAATAGGCACTTTTGCAACCAAGTTTTGGACCCCTTCCCGATGTCGAATTTGGCTCCGTGATGGCTCGTTGGAAAGCCTGATGAGTATACTTTCCATAAATTCTTTTAATTTCCTAATAAAAATCCTGTAGCCTGTTAAAAATTCCCAAATCCCAACATTTCCATTAGGGTAGCGCCAGGTATGAAGTAGGGGCACAAAGGTGAAAAATGAGGGGTTTTTTGACCTTTTGAGGGGTCAAAACTACTCCAATTCCTCTGAAATTTTGTGAGAAAAATGTACTAGCCATGAGAAGTCAAAAAATGTTGAGTTTTCCCTCTGAGGATGATACATATTTATGCAGGAACGCAACAGAATACAGAAATAACCATAAACATAGACCTACAGCGAGAATAAGGCTTCCTTTCATTACTATCAAATCACAGAAATATGCTTACAAACATGATGGAAATAAAATAGCTAGGGTGCTAGTAGCGAATCTCTGAGAAGAGATGTGGTGACTACAAACCTCTGAACTGTATTACAATGAGGCTTGAGGGCCTATTTATTATGGAGAAATAATGGAGAATTCTAAACGTCCAAAAACCTAACCCTAGGAGATGAAGCGCCAAAACTATGGGCCCCGTTTGGGTAAATTGGTGTTTCAACTTCCCAGGGACGTAACTTCGGCATAATATTTCCATTTGGGGCTTCAAAATGGCTCCAGAAGTTCAGGACCCAAAAAATTGCTAAAAATAGTAAGTTGTGAAAAAAAACTGAAAGAGACAATGGTGGGGCCCCAAGTGGAATAGGCAGGTGGCCACCACTATCCACCTAGATCATTCCTCCCCCCTTAGGAAGCAATGGTTCCCATTGCCTTGAGTTCCTCCATGAGATGAGGAAACTTCTGTTGAACTTGGTCCCTAGTGAACCACATGCCTTGGTGTAGGAGTTGGCCAGCTTTGACAACCCGATATAGTTGGATCTTCTGTTGGTGAGTTTTCTTGATTTTCATGTCCATGATACAGCCTGTGGTGGCCTACTCCATGCAGTCTAGGTTTAAATCTTTTGGTGTGAGTTCTTCTGCAATGTCAGAGGTGTCCAATAGAGGTGGGAAGTAGGGACGAAGGCGGTCTACATTGAATATTGGGTGCAGACCAAGGAATGGTGGAATACTGAGCTCGAAGTTATTGTCCCCTACAGCCTTGGTGATGGTGTACGGCCATATCGGAGTGGGTGAATCTTGTAGTGGGGTCCAGTGAGGCGCTCCTTCTGAAAATTTAGCCACACTTTTTCGCCCACCTGGAAGTTGTGTGGCACCCGATGTTGATCATGTTGTTGCTTGTACATAGCATTGGCTCTGTCCAAGATGTCATGAACCTATTGGTGGATGTGCTGAATGCGCTCGATGAAGTTGTTTGCTTTTTCAGCTTCAAACTGGACATGAGTTGAATCGGCCTTAGTAGTTTCAAATGGCATGGCTACGTCAATGGGACATAGTGGCTGGAATCCCAAGCCCACCTGAAAGGGGTTGTGGCCAGTTGAGTTGTGGAGAGCCCGGTTATAACTGTGTGGTACATAGGGAAGGCTCTCATCCCATGTGCATGGATGCTTTGAATTTTACATGCGTAGAAGGTGTACAATCATCCTGTTGACAACCTCTGTCTGGCCATTAGTTTGGGGATGGAAAGCTGTGGACTTGGTGAGCTTGGTGTCCAACATTGACTAGAGGCTGGACCAAAATGTGCTGAGGAACCTACTGTCATGATCTGATATGATAGACTGTGGGATCCCAAAGTGCACCCACACTCGTTCAAAGAAGAGTTTAGCAGCTGCTTCTACTGTGATATTCTTCTTGCAGGCCGCCATAATGGCCATCTTTGAGAATCTGTCGACGACCGTGAAAACACAGTCGTTTCCATGCTTAGTAGAAGGAAGGCCTGACATGTAATCCATGGAGATGGATTCCCAAGGTCGACTAGGGGTAGGTAGCAGAGTATAGAGCCCTTGCTTCTTGATGGTCGGTTTGGCAATGGCGCACGCAGTGCAGGATCTGATGTACTTCCCAAAATCTTGTCGAAGGTTCTGCCAATAGAAATACTTCTGCAGTACTGCCATTTTTTTCTCGACCCCAAAATTCCCAGCAACTTAACTATAGTGCGCTTCCCATATCATCTTGGCACGCTCGCTTGAAGGAATACAAAGGTGTCCCAGGTGACATAATAGTGCATCTTGGAGGTGAAAAATTGGAACTTGCATACCCCCCAAGAGTGCCTTGTATGTGTGGCTAAATTCTGGATCGCTCTTGTAGAGAAGCGGCCAATTAGAAATCTCATGCCCACAAGAGTTGAGAACGATGGTTATGGCCACGATCGGTGGTCGGATGAGGCAATATGCAACATTATTGGTGCTACCCTTCTTGTACTTGATGTTCAAATGAAATTGTTGCATATATGTGGACAAATTATGATGGCGATCGTTCTGCAACTTCCCTTGTGTTTGTATGAACTGCAAGGGTCAGTGGTCTGTGTGGATGATTTTCTCCTTCCCCAAAATGTAATGCTTCCATTGTCGACAAGCCTGCACAATGGAATACATTTCTTTGTCATAAGTGGGATACTTTTGAACTGTTTTGTACAATGTCTCACTGTGATATGCCACTAGATGCCCCTGTTGAGTAAGAACTATCCCAATAGCATAATCAGAGGCATCTGTCTTGATCTCAAATGGTTGTTGCAATTCTAGTAATGTGAGCACTGGGGTAGAACAAAGGCGATGTTTCAATTCTACGAGTGCCTTCTGTTGAGATTCCGACCAACAGAATTTTTCTTTCGCTCCTCCCTTTCCGACTTGACTCAAGGGCCAAGTGATATGAGAGAATCCCAACACGAACCTGTGGTAGAAATTAGCAAGACCCAGAAAGTTTCGAAGCTCTGTTAGGGTGGTTGGGGCTGGCCAATCCCGAATGAATTGGATCTTGGCTAGATCCACATGCACACCCCTTTCATCAATAATGTATCCCAGATATTGAACTTGGGTCATGACAAAAGTTCACTTCTCCAAATTGGCACACAACTTGTGTTGTCGCAGTGTTTGGAGGACTTCTCGGATGTGATGGAGGTGCTCTTCCCAAGTCTGGATGAAGATAAGAATGGCATCCAAGTATACCACTATAAATTTTTTGGTGAATGGATGCAAGATTCCGTCCATCAACCTCATGAAGGTTGCAGGAGCATTTTTCAATCCGAAAGGCATGACGAGCCATTCGAAAAGGCCCTCCTTGGCTTTAAAGGCAGTCTTCCACACATTAGAGGGTTCGATTGGTACCTGGTGATACCCAGACTTCAAGTCGATCTTGCTAAAATATTTTTCCCCTTTGAGTTGGTCCAGAAGGTCATCAATCCATGGGATCGAGTACCTATTCCAGACAGTGATCTTGTTCAGCACCCGATAATCAATACAGAGTCTCCAAGTCCCATCCTTCTTCTATACCAACATGATCAGGCTCCCACAGGGCGATGAACTTGGGCAGATATGACCTTTCTGTAGTAGCTCCTGAATCTGCCTCTTGATTTCGTCATTCTCCAGAACAGAGCACCTATAGATCAGTCCATTGGGTAGCGGCACACCTGGGGTCAGGTCAATGTGGTGCTTGACCTGACAGTGTAGAGGCACCCCTGTGGGTGAGGTGAAGATGTCCCCGTACTCCTCCAAAACCTTTTCCATTTGTTGTTGTCGTGCAGAGGAGCCATGTCTAGAGGTCATGGCCACAGTCTTCATCTTTCCTTGGGGGCGAATCATCAGGAAAACAAATTTCCTAGTTTGGGAAATGAGCTTACTGCATTTTTTGTAGTAACCAAAGAGATAGTGGGAGGCAATGGTACCTCTGGTATCCTGTACAATTTATTTCCCAAAGTAACAATAACAGCGCGAGGTCGGGACTCATACACAGCATGTCGCTTCCACAAGTATGGTTGGCCTAATAATACATCAGAAACATCAATAGGAGAAATGTCACACAATACCTCATCTGTGAAGGGCTTGATGCTATAGGGAGGGCGGCACTGCTGGCTGACGCGAAGATCCCATCCTTGGTGAAGCCACCCGATGGTGTATGGTTGTGGGTGTGCTGTGGTCGGAAAGCCCAACCGCTTCATGACATATGCTGAAATGAGGTTCTTTTGGCTCCCATTGTCTACAATGAACCATAGCGAGTAACCCTTTACCCACATCTGGGAGTGGAAAAGATGCTTTGCCTCCTCTGGATCTTCTGGTTCCTCCTTCTGGATCTTCGTAGTGGCAACAGTGGCATTGGGCTCTGCATCAATAATCTACTTCCCTTTGTCATTCACCTTGTCAGGTTCTGATTCAAAGTCAGAGCATGCATCTGATTCAGAAACCCTCATCTCGGCCACTAGCGACTGCTTGCCAGACACTCACTTGTTTTGTGAGTGGAGCTCTTATGGAACTCACACCACTTTCCTATGTCCTTCTTTGGCTTCGCAGTGTTGTTCTTTGCTTATTTCTTTGGCAAGTTGTCTTGGGTTGCCATGCCTTGGCTTTGTCCTTTGTTCTGCGGTTTGGGGGCACCTTTCCCTTGCTTTTGATTCACAGATCCAAAGTCTCGCTTCTTCTGTTTGAATTTCTGCTCAATCTTGGCAGCATATCGGTATGTCGTACCAAGCGATGAGATGTCGAGGAACTCCATTTCCTCCTAAATGTATCTGTGCAGACAACCGTGATACTTTAGCACCAAATGTTTCTCTGAATCTTTGATACCTAACTTTGTGCGCAGGGTATGGAACAGATTCATTAGCTCATGCACATCTTGATCCCTTTTTTGCCGTAGCATGGTCCATTGTATGTACTTGTCCTCATAGCTCCCCATGGGATAATATTGTTCCTTGATGGCATCTCAGAAATAATTCCAAGTGGGTATGGCTGATAACAGAGAGGGTTTTGTCTCATCTATTTTCTCACAGTAAGTTTCCCACCAGTCCTTGACATGGGGGGTAGCTTTGTGGAGTGCAAAAATAATCTTCTCCCAGTTAGAAAAATCATGAACTGAGAAATATCCTTCTAATAGATTCAACCATCTATCTACAGCATCTGCATCTATTTGACCCTCGAATATGGGAATGTCAAATTTTACTTGTACCTTAAAGGAAGTCATGCCTCCAGAGTGGCTATTGGATGCAGATGCGCCGCTGGTGGGAAATCGTTGAAGTATCTGGGCAAAGCTATCCATCATCGCATTCCTTTGTTTTTCCAGGGCCTCCTCGAGCAATATTTTGATAGGATCTCCTGCTCTCTCATCTTTCTTTTTTTCCCCCATGGACGTCTGTCGGGGTTTGCGAGGCTGATCTTGCAAAGGTTCCACCAGATCGAGCCCTAACTCCTTATACCCCGACCTCGTTGGGGACATGCAAAGAAGGATCGAGAAAAAGCAGACCGCTCTGATACCACTGATTCGGATTTATGCAGGAATGCAACAAAATACAGAAATAACCATAAACATAGACCTACAGCGAGAATAAGGCTTCATTTCATTAATATCAAATCACAAAAATATGCTTACAAACATGATGGAAATAAAATAGCTAGGGTGCTGGTAGCGAATCTCTAAGAAGAGATGTGGCGACTACAGACCTCTGAACTGTATTACAATGAGGCTCGAGGGCCTATTTATTATGGAGAAATAATGGAGAATTCTAAACGTCCAAAAACCTAACCCTAGGAGATGAAGCGCCAAAACTATGGGCCCCGTTTGGGTAAATTGGTGTTTCAACTTCCCAGGGACATAACTTCGGCATACTATCTCCATTTAGGGCTTCAAAATGGCTCTGAAAGTTCAAGACTTGAAAAACTACTAAAAATAGTAAGTTGTGAAAAAAAACTGAAAGAGACAATGGTGGGGCCCCAAATGGAATAGGCAGGTGGCCACCAATATCCACCTAGATCAGAGGATGCTCCAGGGATTAGCGTAGCACCAGTGGCGCTGCACTAATGGTCCTTCAAAATCACAAAAAACAAAAATTTGACCAAATTTCCTCAAAATTAGTGGAGGTCTCCCTCATGGAGTTTGGGAGACCTGTAGAGAAGCTTGGGCCAAAAATCCAAGGCTTTCATGACCCTTTGCCTCTTTTAGGGTTTGGACTTCAAGGAGGGATTTCTTTAGTTTGGAACAAGCAAGTTTTTTTTCATTGCATAGTACTTGGTCATATTTTTCTAGAGAGCAAGGCCCCTCTTTATCTTCTTAAAGTACTTGTGTTCATTCTTGTAATACTGGATTATGCCTTGTGCCATCTCAAAATACCTCTCCCACTCCTTGATTTTTGCATCTTTGCTTTGGAGCAGTATTCTAGTGGCCACCTCCTCATCTTCATTATCATTATCTAGGTCAATATGAACTGGGGCTTTTGAGTAGTTTTCTTTCTCCCCTTACCTTTCTTACCCTTGTCGATATTTTATTTTCCCTTTTCAAGCCTTTGATATGATGTAGGTGGAAATTTCCCTTGCCTTTTGGAGTCAGCAAACACTTTCCCTGACCCTCTTTGGTATGTGCATGCAAGAGGTGTGATGGTGATTTTGTTAGTCTCTTTTCCATGGTTGTGATCATCACTTAGACCATGAGCCTCTTCCCCTATTTTACTGTCATCATGAATATGGTTACCCTCATCTTCATCTTCTGCACTGTTATCAATGTCATAATCACTGAAGGGTTGATTGTTGCCATGACTGTCATGACTATTTTCCCCCTTGCTGTCTTCAATTTCTCCATCTTTGTGACTGTGTTTTGTCTCATGGGTATCAGAGCTACGTTTTTCTTCTGCACTATCCAGCTCTTCATGTTTCTCATTGTCCTCTTCTTGATCCTCTATTTCTGCCCCTTCTTCACTTTCATCATTAACTTCATCTTCTTTTATGTCTTCATTACCTGTCATGGCTTCATCATCATTTGTTGTCTCTACCTCCTCACTTTCCTCTTTGCTTTATACCTCTGTATTCTCTGTTTTATTTCTTATTTCCTCTCCTTCAATGCTCATTTCATTTTCATTTTCAAACTACTCATTTCCTCCAACATCCTCTTCCACAGTGGCACTGTTTTGTTCATTATTTTCACTGTCATGCTCACTGTCCCTTTGACTGTCAGCCTCCTCATCTTCATCAACATTCTCTTGGTCAGTAATTTGTTCATCATCATCATCTTTTTCCTTAGTTTGGGCTGATTCACTTGCACCATTACCCTCACTGCCATTACTTTGTTCATCATTGCCACTATCATCCTCTCCATTTGATGCATCAAGAGAAGGGGAAGAAGGGAGGTTTCCTTGAGGTGGGGGTACTTGTGCAGATGAGGAGGGAAATTTTGGTTGATGATGTGGTTGAGGGTTTGAACTTGAAAGATGGATTATTTGGAACATGAAGTGTAACTACCCTAATTCACTCTCCCTCAAAGTTTGAACTTGAAAGAGGGCTTATCTGGAACATGAAGTATAACTACCCTAATTCTCTCTCCCTCAAATGATAATCAATTTGTTTGAGGAGGAAAAAAATAGATGTTTATTATACATTGAAGACCTAGGTCTTGAAAAAATATACTAAAAACACTTGAGAGGAGGAGAAAATAGGGCACCTACCAATTTCACTTGTTTACAGGTCTTTGGAGGCAAATTTGAGGGTGTCCTTGAGATTTTGGGAAAATTTGTTGCAAGTCTGGAGGAAATTCTGCATTAGCATAGTAATAGGCCATTAGCATAGTTCCACCCTCTATTTTTGCAGCGTAGTGCAAAAATTCATAGTGGAAAACCCTATTTGCGCAGCGCCAGGGTCTATTAGCGGAGTGCCAGTCTATTAGTGTAGCACCACTTCATCAGAAAATGGGTCCACTTGCAGCCAATTGTTGATGACCTTACCTATGTCGGATTTGGGCCCGTGATAGCTCGTTGGAAATATTAAGTTGTATACTTTCCAAATACACAATTTTTTCCATGATTGGAGTTTATTTACTCTATTAAAAGTTGAGTTTCCCAAGACTGGTCAAAACGTGTTGAGTGATGGTGCAGAAATGAAAAGTGATGGTGCAGACCACTTTTGGAGGTCTTCCTTAACTCCAAATTGAGCTCATGATAGCTCATTAGAAAGATATTTAAGTCTAGTTTTCATTTGAATCATTAATAAAGTAATTTGGACACTCTAGCTATGATAAAAATGGATGTTCCAAAGGTCACTGCAGAACTGCAGAAATTCTCCTGGGACACCTGTATTTTTTACATTTATCCCAAACCATGATACCTGTGTAAATACTGAAGGAGGTTTTTATTCTTGGAACGATGATGGAAAACAATCTCTCTCACTTTTGTCAAATTCATCTCTTTTTGGTCAGAAACATAGTTTGAAACAAATTAGTCGTAGGAGTGACAAATGGCTTGACTCTTCGAATGAATTCTCGGAAAATGATGGAGGCCTGATGTTTATGAGTTGGTATGGATTTATGTTTGCTGATATGATCTATCATATGGATTATTTTCTCCTATGCCTTCTTACTTTGCAACACTATTTTTCCAATCAGTCCTCAAAACCCTAATTCTTTTTGAACATAGGCATGCTGCCTCTCTTTTGTTGTGACTATCCTTAGTGATTATTTAACCTCTTACATTACCTCTTTTTATACCAATGGACATCGCATTCATTCCTACAGAAATATCTAAGATGGGAAGCTATCTTTTGCAGAAGTTGTGCTTTGACCAAGGAGGCCTTCCTTGAAGGATTTTCTGATCCATTTGGACAATCATGTGTTGTCCTTTTTCCTCTTTGATTGCAGCCTCTTGGCATAGGAAAAACAAAGATTTAGAACACCAAAAAAATCCTATGACCTATGAAACCCTAGGTGACCTAGTGGGAGACTCTTTGGACTTGGTCTTTGACTGAAAACTTGGCTTGAGGTTTTTAGGTGTAAAACAGAGCTTTTGACAAACCTTATGCATTACAGACCTAAAAACTCATGATTTTGATTTATCTAAAGAGCCTAGAAAGGTAGCTTGAGACCACCCATGCTTGAGGCACTTGGTGAATAGGGGAAAAGGTTAGGCTACTTGGCAATCCAAGGTGGAAGTAGAGGGGTTAGACAAGTCAAAACATAGTGGTAAGGTCAGAGGTGGCCAAACATAGTGAAATTTAGTGGCATGATCCCATGACGGGTCTTTTAGGAGTAGTGAGCTGACCTTGACAAGATGGGATAATGAAATAGTGAAAATTTTATCCTAAGGATAGTGAAGGCAGTGAGATTTCTAAAACTCACAATATTCAGGAATCTTATTTGTAGAAATCTAGAACCAATCTATAGTCATCTACAGAAAAAATTATGGATTACTAATAGTGGCTCCACTTGGGGAGGGAAGCTCCTTTTCAGGAGGTGTCGAGAACCTTAGAGTTCAGATCTCTGAGCTTTGAAGACCAGTGCCTTACTTGCACTTTGCAAATCTTTCTTTCTTCATTTTCTGATGTTATTTTGAAGTTATGATCTCACAATCTGAAAAGACATGTTTGCTTCAACCTCTTTCCTACCTACCCATCTTACTTGGCCTAACATTTTTTCTTCAATTGGGTGCACTTGGACTGGCAAACCCTTGACATCATTTTATTTTGAAAGCATAAAAGATTATCTATTTCTACCCTTATTACTTCCAAGAGTTTAGATTAGGCTAATGAACTCTCTTATTCTCTACCTAGTGTAATTATTTTTCAAGATTAAGTTGTTTGACAAACTTTATTCTCTATTCTACTGACACGAAATTCAAAACATGATCAAACCAGGATTAGGAAATCTGATTTTCCATGGACTGTGACATTTGGACAAGCTGCACAGACGCATTAGTTTTGTATAATGAAAAACTAGAAAACATGAGGGCTATGATTCAAAATTTTTTAGGCATCCCTATCTTTTCTCTTTGGTTCAGATTTGAGCATGGAGAACCAGTATCTTTTCTTCCTAATCTTTTCCTACTGACAAGTCAAGTTTAGATGCTTTTAAAAGTTCTCTTTCACTAACCTATCAACAATAAATTGAAAACATGTTCAGCCATGATTAGGGTAGATGACTGAATAAGAATTTTTTGGAACAAGTAGTGGCATTTGGGCTTGCACACTTTCAGTAGTACTCTTTTTTGGGCATGGGGCTATACATATTTTTCAAATATTCCCTCTCTTTTCATATTTTCTCTATTTTTGTATTTTCAGAACAATCTATAACTAAAAGATGCTCAAAGGCTGAGCTTATTTGCATGCCTATCTATCCTAATCTAATTTATACATGATATATACATTATTTGGTGAACTCTTTTTTCCAGTATAGCCAATCAAGTAAGTGACTAGATGATTTCTTTTTGTTCCACCTCTTAGGTATGCTGGAAGCCCACTCCCACGTTGTCTTCTTCTGAACAGTAGTGCCCCAATTTTTCTTTAAGATCTACCACAATTTTTTCCTAGCATGTTTTACTCCCTCTTTATGATTATCTAATTTGGCAGCTTCATAATGAAATGTTATGTTTCCTTCAAGAAATCCTAGTATGCCCTGAATGAGTGAGTTGATTTCTGTTTGTGAGCCATTATCCTGATGAGTAGGAGCATTCTTGGCACCAGGTCTTCTTGAGAAGGTAGTCTAGAATCAGCATCAATATGTTCTATAGTTTTTGTATGAGAAAATGCATCAGTAGATAGGTCAGCAGTAGAACACATAGACATATCTTCTTTACATAAAAATTTGGATGATGGCTGCATGCTTAGGATCTGATTTCTTTTTTCTTTAGTTAAAAGGGGAGGTGTCTTTCTCTTTATTTGGATATAACTATGATGTTTCTATTCCTTTTGTGACTTCTCATAAGGATGAATGTCTTCTAGAGGGGTTATTACAGCCTCAAAAACAATCTGTTCATTTATTTCTTTATGAGAAATTTCTTTAGTAGGTAAGGCAGTAGTGGAACAAACAGGAATATTTTCTTTATATAAAGGTTAAAAGGTTGGTTGTACTCTTAACATCTGATCTATATCTTCTTCAATTAAAGGAGGAGGAATTTTTTGTTTTCTTTGGATTGGGCAACAATTTTTTTCTTTATTTTTTGGAGGTTGATCTTGTGCTTGAATGTCCTCTTGCACTTTACACAAAAGGGTATATGAATTGTCATTTGTTTCAGCTTCTTCAGAGAGATCTTGTGGATCTTCTCTTACTTCTTGATGGATTTCATCCTCAATAAACTCTTCTTGGTTGTCATGATAGTTATCTTGAGTATGAAAGGCATGAATTTCCTCTAATAGATCTTCAAGATGCCAATTTCCTAAATCTTCATCAATGTTCACAAGGTATTGTATGAGGTCTTCAGATTGATCACAGCGATTTTCAGCTAATGATAAAGATGCATACTTTTCTTTATAATGCTCATAGAACACCTTTTGGATATCCTCTAAGGAAAACAAACTACTTGGTTTCAGACCTTCATACCATTCCCTTGCCTTACCCTCTAATGTCCCCATGAACATCTTCATGAGGCAGTCTTCATTCCATTAAACTTTTAACCTCCATACATGTACATGAAATTTGATGAGATGTAACAAACGATCATCAACTTTTTCATCTTGAAACATAGGTAGGCTTTTTATCCAATTTATCTGAGGCATTTTGTGTGGGAATCCAAGGATATGATCTCTACTCGTTGGGGCATAGCTTTGTTGTATTCTTAGATCCATGTTTGTAAATCAGAAAGGGGTCACTATATATTTTCAACCAGTCTAGAGTTCTCTACCAGTGGAGTCTTTAGGTCTTTTGAGAGTTGTGGAGTTTCCAGCTGGAAGATTTCAACTTTGTTGTCCACCATCAGAATGATTGGGATTACTTAATGCATTCCCAGGGGATTTTATAAGAACTAGTGGGGTCAATAGGGCTACTGAATACCAGTGGAGTCACCAGGTGGATGATGTTTATTGTTTTAAGGATGTTCTTTTTGTCCACCATCAACAACTAAATACCAATCTAAGGAATTTTGTGGTTTTCTGAGGTCTTAAGGATGTCTAAGATATAATTTACTTAGAGGTTCCCACCGTGATCGCCAGAAATGTTAGTGTGGAGATGAGGTGGCAATGAATCAATGGGTACAGAATGTTTCAGCCCTTGTCTTACTCAGAAGGTCCCACCGTGATCGTGAGAATGTTAGGGTCCCATGATTTAGCAGATTGGTAGACCAAATGCATAGGGTAACATGAAACCAGTCTTTGGAGTCCTAGGACGTAGCCTTCCTGGACTCAGAGAGGGCTCTCTCTGTTTGCAAAGGATATGAACTTGTTTTCTTTAGATGGTTGATTTTAGGCTAGTTGTTAGGTGTAGGGTTTGTTGTTTGTTTTGGTTGGGTAAGATGAAATAGGTAGAATAGGTGGAGTGAGAGATCATCAAATCATTGGGCTATGGAGTCTATGAAAGTCATGGATATCTCAAAAATGATTCAGAGTGCATCACAGGGAAAATATAGTGTGGTCAATGGATCCTTAGGGCTATGTGTGAAGTGAAATGAACATTAAGTTGGGGAATCAAGGTAGGGAAAAGGGAAGTTAAGAATCCTTTGTCAAAGACCCATAAACAAGAAGGTCTCAAATATTGATAAGAAAAAGATACTAATCATGAAATAGGGCAAACCATTTACTCAATGAAATACTTAAACAAATAGACATTTAAAAAAAAAATTCCAATGAAATATAGAAGGCGATAAACTCATTTACCTTCTAGTGATTTCACCTTCAAGCTTTAGAAAACATTTAAGATAACAAAATAAATTTAATCAACCAAAGAGGGAACTCCAAAACATTTTTTCTCATGCTACAAAGAACTTTGAGGCAAACTGATAGGCATGGACAAAGGGCAAGATCAGAACAAGACCTCCTTGGCTTAACCTAACAAGTAATACTTCAAAGAGAGATTTCAAAAACAGAGTTTAGATAGCATCAAATAAGCATGGCTTTCCATAAAACATATTTGGAAACTATCATATTAATCCATTGATGAAATAAACAAGCATATGGAGGCCTAAGGAGCAGCTATGAATTCCTTAAACACACCTAGCAGAGGAAAACATCAAGGCAATAGAAGGCAAGAAGGACTAAGGTGCTTCAAACAACATTTCTTAGCCTATACTTTTCTGTTCTACTGCATATAGAAGGATGAAACATAATGATTAACAAGAAAACGTGAACAAATTAGAGACACATCGCCATTAACCAAGCTCAGGTATCTTGCAAGCAAGCTTCATCATCATTAATCAAAGCAAACCATCCACAAGCTCCACAACACCAAATTTCTCTTCAACCTCAAAAAACCATGTATTTCTCTCAAAGCTCATCAAATTCCAAAATTTATAATGAATCCCTCAGGCTCTATTTAACTCAGAAAAGGAGGGAAAAAAACCCTAGATAGGGTTGGAAAATGTCAAAATCACTCATAAATGTCATAAATTCCCAAGAGACCATGCAAGGCCCAAGGCACAAAATATCCCATGAAATAAATTTCCAAAATAACTTCTAGTGCATAATTCTAGAGTGATTTGCCTTAAAAAAACACTAAAATATGATTTTACAATAAATGAGTATGTTTTGTTGACTTTTGGCCAAAAACACACTAAACAGTCCATTTGTGCAGCGCCACCTTAGGCAGAAAATAGGCACTTTTGCAACCAAGTTTTGGACCCCTTCCCGATGTCAGATTTGGCTCCGTGATGGCTCGTTGGAAAGGTTGATGAGTCTACTTTCCAGAAACTCTTGTAGTTTCTTGATCCAGCTTTTGTAGCCTGTTAAAAATTCCAAAATCCAAACACTTCCATTAGCACAGCGCCAGGTCTGAAATAGGGGCATAAAGGTGAAAAATGAGGGGTTTTTTTTACCTTTTGAGGGGTCAAAACTGATCCAATTCCTCTAAAATTTTGTGAGAAAAGTGTACAGCCATGAGAATTCCAAAAAATTCTGATTTTTACCTCTGAGGATGCTCCAGGGATTAGCATAGCGCTAGTGGCACTGCACTAATGGGCCTTCAAAATCACAAAAAACAAAAAATTCCCCAAATTTCCTCAAAATTGGTGGAAATCTCCCTCATGGAGTTTGGGAGACCTATAGAGAAGCTTGGGCCAAAAATCCAAGGCTTTCATGACCCTTTTCCTCTTTTATGGTTTGGACTTCAAGGAGGGTATTTCTTCAGTTTGGCACAAGAAAGTTTGTTTTTCATTGCATATTACTTAGTCATCCTTTTTTGGAGAGCAAGGCCCCTCTTTATCTTCTTAAAGTACTTGTGTTCATTCTTGTAATACTGAATGATGCCTTGTGCCATATCAAAATACCTCTCCCACTCCCTGATTTGTGCATCTTTGCTTTGGAGCAGTAGTCTAGTGGCCACCTCCTCACCTTCATTATCACTATCTAGGTCAATGAACTGGGGATTTTGAGTAGTTTTATCGCTCCCCTTACCTTTCTTACCCTTGTCCATATTTTCTTTACCCTTGTCAAGCCTTTTATCTGATGTAGGTGGCAAGGTCGCTTTTGGAGTTAGCAAACACTTTCCATGGCCCTCTTTGGTATGTGCATGCAAGAGGTGTGATGGTGATTTTGTTAGTCTCTTTGCCATGGTTGTGATCATCACTTAGACCATGAGCCTCTTCCCCTATTTTACTGTCATCATGACTATGGTTATCCTCATATTCATCTTCTGCACTATTATCAATGTCATAATCACTTAAGGGTTGATTATTGTCATGACTGTCATGACTATTTTCCTCCTTGTTGTCTTCAATTTCTCCATCTTTGTCACTGTGTTTTGTCGCATGGGTATCATAGCTTCCTTTTGCTTCTACATTGTCCAGCTCTTCATCTTTCTCATTGTCCTCTTCTTGATCCTCTGTTTCTGCCCCTTCTTCATGTTCATCATTAGCTTCATCTTCTTTTATGTCTTCATTACCTGTCATGGCTTCATCGTCATTTGTTTTCTCTGCCTCCTCACTTTCCTCTTTGCTTCCTGCCTCTGTATTCTCTATTTTATTGCTGATTTCCTCTCCTTTAATTCTCATTTCATTTTCATTTTCAAACTCCTCATTTCCTCCAGCATCCTCTTCCACAGTGGCACTATTTTTTTCATTGTTTTCACTGTCATGCTCATTGTCCCTTTGACTTTCAACCTCCTCATCTTCATCAACATTCTCTTGGTCAATAATTTTTTCATCAGCATCATATTTTTCCTCACTTTGGGTTGACTCACTTGCACCATTACCCTCACTGCCATTACTTTGTTCATAATTTCCACTATCATCCTCTCCATTTGATGCATCAAGAGAAGGGGAAGAAGGGAGGTTTCCTTGAGGCGGGGGTACTTGTGCAGATGAGGAGGGAAAATTTGGTTGATGATGTGGCTGAGGGTTTGAACTTGAAAGAGGTCTTATTTGGAACATGAAGTATAACTACCCTAACTCACTCTCCCTCAAATGATAATTAATTTGTTTGAGGCCAAAAACAGAGTTTTATCATACATTGAAGACCTAAGCCTTGAAAAAATAGGGTTTAGTCATTCCATAGCCACAAAATGACTAAAAACACTTGAGAGGAGGAGAAAATGTGGCACCTACCAGTTCACTTGTTTGCAGGTCTTTGGAGGAAAATTTGAGGGTGTCCTTGAGCTTTTGGGAAAATTTGTTGCAAGTCTGGAGGAAATTTTGTATTAGCGCAGCAACAGTCCATTAGCGCAACACCACCCTCTATTTACACAGCACAATGCAAAAATGCACTGTGGAAAACCCTGTTTGCCCAACTCCAAGGTCTGTTAGCACAACACTAGTCTATTAGCGCAGTGCCACCTCAGCAGAAAATAGGTCCACGTGCAGCCAAGTGTTGATGACCTTCCCAATATCAGATTTGGGCTTGTGATATCTCGTTTGAAATATTAACCTGTCTAATTTCCAAATACACCATTTTTTCCATGATTGGAGTTGATTTACCCTGTCAAAAGTTAAGTTTCCCAAGACTGGTCAAAAAGTGCTGAGTGATGGTGCAGAAATGCAGAGTGCTGGTGCAGACCAGTTTTGGAGGTCTTTCTTAACTCCAAATTGAGCACATGGTAGCTCATTGGAAATATATTTAAGTCTAGTTGTCATTTCACTCATTAAGAAAGTCATTTGGACACTTCAACTATGAGAAAAATGGATTTTCCCAAGGTCATTGCAAAAGTGCGGAAATTCACCTAGGACACCTATATTTTTTACATTTCTCCCAAACCCTGATACCTGTATAAAAACTGAAGGACATTTTTCTTCTTGGACCTGTGATGGAAAAAAACCTCTCTCAATTTTGTCAAATTCATCTTTGTTTGGTCAGAAACATAGTTTGAAGAAAACTAGTCCTAGGAGTGACAAATGGCTTGACTCTTCGAATGAATTCTCAGAAAATGATGGAGGCCTGATGTTTATGAGTTGGTATGGATTTATGTTTGCTGATATGATCTATCATATGGATTCTTTGCTTCTATTCCTCCTTACTTGGAAACATTGTTTTTCCAATCATTCCTCAAAACCCTAATTCTCTTTGAACATAGGCCTGCTACCTCTCCCTTGATGTGACTGTCCTTAGTGATTATTTAGCCTCTTACCTTACCTCTTTTTCTACTAATGGACATCTCATTCATTCCTGAAGAAATGTCTAAGATGGGCAGTTGTCTTTTGCATAAGTTGTGCTGTGACCAAGGAGGCCTTCCTCGAAGGATTTTCTGATTCATTTGGACAATCATGTGTTGTCCTTTTTCCTCTTTGATTGCAGCCTCTTGGCATAGGAAAAACAAAGATTTAGAACACCAAAACAATCCTATGACCTATGAAACACTAGGTGACCTAGTGGGAGACTCTTTGGACTTGGCCTTTGACTGAAAACTTGGCTTGGGGATATTAGGTGTAAAACAGAGCTTTTGACAAACCTTATGCATTACAAACCTAAAAACTCATGATTTTGATTTATCTAAAGAGCCTAGAAAGGTAGCTTGAGGCACTTGGTGAATAGGAGAAAATGTTAGGCTACTTGGAAATACAAGGTGGAAGTAGAGGGGTTAGACAAGTGAAAATAGAGCGGTAAGGTCAGAGGTGGCCAAACATAGTGAAATTTAGTGGCATGAGCCCATGATGGGTCTTTTGGGAGTAGTGAGCTGACCTTGATAGGATGGGATAATGAAATAGTGAAAAAATTATCCTAAGGATAATGAAGGCAGTGAGATTTCTAAAACTCACAATATTCAGGAATCCTTTTTTTAGAAATCTAGAACCAATCTATATTCATCTACAGATAATAATAATTATGGATGACTAACACCAAGGAAAATGGTTCACCAGGGACCAAGTTAAGCAAAATTTTCCTCATCTCATGGAGGAACTCAACGCAATGGGGACCATTTCTTCCTAAGGGGGGAGGAATGATCTAGGTGGATATTGGTGGCCACCCACCTATTCCACTTGGGGCCCCGCCATTGCTTCTTTCATTTTTTCAGTTTCCTTAATTGTAGCACAGTTTACTATTTTTAGTAGTTTTTTAGGTCCTCAATTTCCAGAGCCGTTTCGAGGCCCTAAACGACTTTTTTGGAAAAACCATGGGAAACATGGTTGTTCTATTGATGTTTCTCACACAAAAAGTTGTATTCCTTTCATAGATATTTCTAACGAGGTATTATGTGCGTCAAACAGTGATCGTATGCCAAAGTTACGTCCCCGAGAAGATTGATGTACCAATTTACCCAAACGGGGACCATACTTTTGGATGTTTAGGGTTTCTCATTATTTCCTAATAATAAATAGTCCCTAAAGCCTCATTGTAACACATTTCATAGGCTGGTATCCACCACATCTCTTCTCAGAGATAAGCTACCAGTGCCCTAGCTATTTTATTTCCTTTCTGTCTATAAACAAATTTTTGTTCTTTGATATTAATGAAATGAAGTTTTATTTCCACTACATATTTGTATTTATGGTTATATGTGTATTCTATTTCATTCTTTCATAAATCTGGACTAGTATTATCAGAGCAGTCTGCTCTTTCTCGATCCTTCTTTTCATGTCCCCAACGAGGTCGGGGTATAAGGAGTTAGGGCTTGATCTACTTGAACCTTTGCAATATCAACTTCGCAAACCCCGATGGTCACCCATGGGGGACGAAAATAAAGATGAGGGAGCAGTAGATCCTATCAAAATATTACTCGAGGAGGCCCTTGAAAAACAAAGGAACTCAACAATGGATAACTTTGCCTAGATCCTTCAACGACTGCCTACTAGCGGCGCATCTGCATCCAGTAGCCACTCTAGAGACGCAACACCTTTTAAGGTACAAGTAAACTTTGACATTCCCATATTTGAGGGCCCAATAGATGCAGACATCATAGATAGATGGGTGAATCTATTAGAATGATATTTCTCGGTTCATGACTTTTCCAACCGGGAGAAGATTGCTTTTTCACTCCTCAAAGCTACCCCCATGTCAAGGAATAGTGGGGAACCTACTATGAGAAGAAGGACGAGGGGGATCCCTCTCTATTCTCAGTCGTACCTACTTGGAATTCTTTATGATACGCCATCAAGGAACAATAGTATCGTGTGTGGAGCTATGAGGACAAGTACATACAATGGAATACGCTTCGATAGCAAAGGGATCAAGATGTGCATGAGCTGAAGAATATGTTCCATACCCTGCGCATGAAGTTGGGTATCAAATATTTAGAGAAACATTTGGTGCTGAAGTACTGCATTTGTCTACACAGATACATTCAGGATTAAATGGAGTTCCTTGACATCTCCTCGCTTGGTACATCATACCGGTATGCTTCCAAGATTGAGCAAAAATTCAAACAGAAGAAGCGAGACATTAGATCTGCAAATTAAAAGTAAGGGAAAGGTGCCCCAAAACTATAGAAAAAAGGACAAAGATAGGGCATGGCAACCCAAGACAATCTCCTAAAGCTGCAAGCAAAGAACAACACCGCAAAGCCGAAGAAGGACTAGGGAAAGTGTTGTGAGTTCCATAAGATCTCCACTCACAACACAAGTGAGTGTCGGTCCAAGAAGTCACTGGTGGCTGATATGAGGGCTTTTGAATCAGATGCATACTCCGACTCTGAATTGGAACCTGACAATGGGAATGAAAAAGGGAAGCAGATTATTGATGCAGATCCCAATGCCATTGTTTCCACCCCAAAGATCCAGAATGAGGAACCTAACTATCTAGAGGAGGAGGAGCGCCTCTTCCACTCCTATATGTGGGTAAAGGGTTCCCCGCTACAGTTCATTATCGACAGTGGGAGCCAGAAGAACCTCATTTCAGCAGAGTTCGTGAAGCAGTTTGGCTTGTTGACCACAACACACCCACAACCGTACACCATCGGGTGGCTCCACCAAGAATTTGAGTGCAGTAGATGGTTGCAACAATGTAATCAACTTCAGTTATAAATAATTATATTTAGTCTTGTTTTTTTCTAACCCAAGACACAAGAAAATCTCCCAAAATAATGTTGACCCAAAGGTGCTTTTTCTATCATCAATGTTGTTGGCATAATCAACACCAATATAAGATTTTAATTTAAATTATTTACCTCTAACATACCCTAAAAAAAACTCTTGTATGCCCTGAAAATACCTTGAAAATATATTTAAATTAATTTTACAGCATTGACATGGCTTTCTCTAGGATTGGTTTGAAATTTGGCCACCATGCCCACTGTTACACCATTTTTTGGTCATCTAACCTATTATCATTAGATGGACCCAAGTACACCATGTGAGACCAATTTTACCCTAAGTAAAATTGCTTTCACTATGTAAAATAACTTAATAAACCACATTTATTAAGTTGTTTATGGTCTAAACAGGAAACCCCAAAAGGAAATATTAAACAAACCCATATTTGTTTGATTTTTCTCATGGAATAATTAATTAAACCATAATTTAATTATTATTCCTAATCATGTTTAACCCAAAACAAAGAAATTAATTAGATAAACATTTATTTATCTTATTATTTTCTAGGAATAATTATTTAAATCTTATTTAGATAATATTCCTTGTTAAAAATGACCAAATCATCCACAAATAATTAAATAAATCATTATTTATTTGATTATCCTTCAACCACTTCCTTAAAAAGATAAATAAATCATTTATTTATTTATTATTAACAAATAAAGGGATTTGACCCAAGTCAAATACTTTTTCCCTCCAACAAATAGAATAAAATATTCCATAAAAGGTGGATCTAGATTTGGTTAACATTATTTTAATCATGCACCAAGATCTAGAATGACCCAATATTTTGTTATAAATACGAGGGTTTTTCCTACCATTCTTCACCTTTTGTTGTCTATTAGATCACTCTGGATCTATAAACTTGGTCACCTTTTTCTACATTATTTGCTGTATGAGCTCCCTTTGAGTTCTATCCTTGTCTGGGTTTTCTACACCAACAAGAGAGAGAGATTCTAGATCTGAAGTGCTGAGGACTTCCAAGAACCCATCCCATTGAGGATAATTGGATACGCCTTCTTGTTTTCCTCCCAGGTGCCCTTAATACAAAAATTCTTTCAAAAATTTTTCTTGTCTTGTCTATTGGATATATGGAGCAAACCCTTCTTTTTACTGCTTAATGTCTTTCTATGTATAGATCTGGTTTTTTGCAGCTTTGTCTTGATCAACTAACTACAGATCTGAAGATATTGGCAGCCACTTTTGATGTTAGGGCTATTAGTTATGCGTAGCTAAAGTGGTCTTTTTTCGTACACTTCGACAAAGGATTCATACTAACAATTGGCGACTCCACACGGGTTTTCAATTACGACCATTGTCGTTTTTCATATTCTTGCATATCCAGCTACTTCAGACCCCAAGGTTTCTTTTCAGTTTTTTTTTTTCCTATTTTCATGGTGTTTTTCCCCTATAACACCCTAAAACATTAAAATTTCTAACTTCCGCATAAGCTGCCCTGTCATGCCAAGTCTCACACGCCGCAACCGAGAAAAAGAATCCTTTCCGAAATCGTCACGAGACACCTTCGAGGCTTCAGGCGCCCACTTTTCGCCACCCCATAACCTCGCGACTCGGACCTCCAGTGCCGCACTTTTCGCCCAATTTTTCGGCGACCAAGACCGAAACAAAGCCGAACCTCGCGACCGCCAATTTTTCGGTTGTTTTTTCACATTTTTTTCCGGGTTTTTTCCAAGCTTCGTCGTGTTTTCTGCCTCTCCCCGTCCCCGCCCCCCCCCGCCCGACCTCGTTTTTTTTCCGTTTTCCGCCCGTACATAGCCCCCTAGGGCAATATTATAGCATAATTTCTCACCTTCATATGATTCATGATTGCTTTGATGGTTTTGGGCACCCATTCCTACAGACTTGGACAAATTCACTTAAAAACAGTGTAAAAATCCCCATACGCGACTATGCTCGTACTTTTCCGCGTGTATACGCGAGTCCAGCTGCACTTTTCCGCGTATGCCATTAAAATGATTAAAATATATAGTGGTATTCTCATTTTCGCCGGGTGAGCGGTTATCAGTAGTTCACCACCCCAAAGACGCGGGGGCTCCCAATCAAGCCTAACCGTTGGAACTACTGGAGGGGAGTATAAAAACCCCCTGCGGTATGGCCTAAGGGAGAGAGAGAATTATTGATATTATACTCCGTTATATTCCCTATCCAAGTCTGATTCCCCGTGCCTCCTGCACTTTCCCAGTTCATTGTAGGAAACCCTTGTTTCCTTGAGATGTTCATCTCCCTATATGTCATCTCGTATGCACCAGTTTGGAAGGAGTCTTAGCGAGGCAAGGGCAGGACGGATCCGGACGATGGTCTGCTCGAATATTGTGGAAGGATTCAGGTGATCTCTCCACTTGTTACTTTTGTACATGTTATTTATAATACAGAAGTACCATCTTGTTCCCGAAATAAACGTGTTAGTGTCTGCTTACATATATGAGGAAATTGTTATTTAAGCATTCATTATGATCTATTTAATTTTTTATATGGATTTCATTAACATTTAGAGTAGATATATACTGTACAACCAGTTCTTCATGCTTGTTTCTTCTTGTCTTTTAGGTTAAGAAGGAAGGACGGTTGCTGGGGGTCTGAACCCTGCGGGATATTCTTCAACCGTAGGACCTACGGGTAACTTCCTCATTCTACTCTATTTAGTTTTTCTAAACATGCATGGTTGTGTGAGTCCTTCTTAAGTAGCATGCCCCTGCTCTGTGGAGGTTGTAACCCAACGAACCTCTAGGGTGATATTCCCCGAAACAGAACTGGCAACTCCGCTGGGGAACACATTCTTGTGACTCCCCTGTTGGGTGGTTTCAGCTGTTTGGTAGGTTGCCGACAGTTTTAACTTTCATTTGCAGTCCAGTTTACTTTGTTTCAGTCAGTCTGAAGTCCTAGTTTCTTTTCTAGGCTTGTCCTTTTTGTTTTTTTCATTATTTACCTTTGTATACGTGCTTTTTTCTGCACACAGTCGCATATACACGCAAGTTTTTCTAAAGGGACCCACGTATACGCGAGTTTCCCTTAGCACAGACGTGTATGCATGCTGGTTGCATAACTGTGAAGTAGCGTATACCTAGGCAGATTTTGAATTTTTGGGTTTCTTGACATTTTGGTCCTTTTTGGCTGTGGAGACCTGTTCCTACAGGGTCTCTGTACTCTCTGGATTGTGAAGGAAGTGGTTTCTGGTCTTTTCTCTCTTTCGTTTGATTGAAAACTAGTCTTTTTGGAAAAGTGTTGTTTCTGGTGCTAGCACTCCTGGTTTGAGTACCAAGATAGCTTTCTGAGCATTCTTGGCTATTCTTCTTTATCAGAACAGTGAGCTCCTGCTCATTTACTCTTTCCTGTCTTTGTGTTTTGCTTAGCACTAAGATTTTTGCTCGTTTCTTGATTGGTTTTCTTGAGTTTCAGTAGGCTAGGTCTTGTTGCAACTTTTGAAGAGTTTTTGTTGCTTCTTCGAAGTCTTTGTTTGCGACAAGTTTATACTATTATTCTAGGCTGAGTGGCTGACTTTTCTTGTCCTCTTTTGCTCTCATTGATCTTGCTACGAGTTAGCCTTATAAGGTTTGGGAGCATTGTTGAAGTTGGTGTTTGAAATTCAATCTTGTTTGGTTTGCATTTTGATAGTTTTGCTTGGTCTTTTTGAGCTCTTTCTCTATAAAACTAAAAAGCTCAAAAAACATTTGTGTTGCTTTTTGTTTTTGCATTTCAAAGGCTTAAAAAACATTTTCTCTTGTTATTTTCTTTTGTTGTTGCATTTTTATTTTCGTTTTGCCATATCTTTTGAAGCTTTTGTGAGGTTTCTTGCTTTCAGTTTTTGGCTTGATAATTGGAAGGGAGTTGTTATTCATTTCTTCTTCTTGTTTTTAAACATCTTTGGTGTCTTCATATTAAGAGTTCTTGATTTCGGGAACTAACTTTCTGGACTACCAAGAAGAGTTAAAACTGAAGGAATTTTTGGGAAATGTCACTCTGCTTTAGGAGATTTGCATCTTAGGATTTGCATGCTTGTAGTGATTTGCATTAGGTGCATTTAATCATTTAGTCAATTTCATAGTTTTTGTGAGTGTGAGTTTTCTATTTGAAAAGAAAAAAAAATACAATTTTTAATCTCGTAGAACCCGTGTAGAGATTACTTTTCATCGAAAGACAATAACTGCATCTGCATGTAGTTAAGTTTTTATTAATTTCTTTTGCGTCAAAAAACATCATAAGTTTCATCTCCATATCCTTGTGACTTAACATAACAGCCCATTAAAATAAGCGATTTAATTTAAAATCAACTAGCAAGTTTTCTAAGTGTCATACACCAACTAGCTAGGTTCTAGGGCCTTGGAATAGGTGAGTGGAGAGTTAACTCTCCAAGGCCGCTCAAACAAACATAGAAGTTGATTAATTGAGCGAAATCCAACTCCGTTAGGTGCACCGGGAAAGCTCTCCTCCAGAGAGTCAAGCACGAGGGGAAGTGAAGGCTGAGAAGAGGGATACCCCCTCTCTAATTAGCTGAATCTGACCTTAAGACCGTTCCGCCCGGCTTTTGACACGGATTGGTGCCCATAGTTGCCACTCCTAGGTTCCACACAGGTGACTGCGGGGGGGAATACCCGTGGTACCTGAGGCAGACGTCGCATCACTTTCAACAGTACTTCTGGGGGGTGCCCTTGCAAATCTTGGGTGCTTGAGCCGGCAAAGGCTGTCGTTAGGAGGTCGGCGTAACTGTTTCTGATACCTTCGCTAGTTGTTCTGGGCCCTAATCATCCCAGACTGCTTTCGGGAGGTCCTATATTTCGCTTTCCTGTATTTTGGTGTCCGGTCCTCATCACCCGAAGCGGAAATACTTGGAGGCTGTTTGCTTGACTGTATCTCAGGGATTTTTATTTTAGTGAGTGCTCTTTTCTCCTAGCTTGCCTAGCTTTTCAATTTTTTGAGTCTAATTTAAAATCTATAAAAGTGGCTGATCAAGCGCCTCGTCGATCGAGGAGAATCCGGGGGTTATCTCCCGAGAGTCCAGAGCCTTCTTCGAGAAGGCATAGGAGCGATTTAGCAGGTGGTTACCACCCTCTGGCATCTGATGCAGTGGAGAGAGATCCTCCACAAAGGTCTGAAGGTTTCATAGCTGATTCTGGTGTCGGTTCCGAGAGGAGCGTTCCGCTCACCTCGAGAGTTTTGTTTCCTCAGGAAGAAGATTTTCAGATTGAAGACGTACCTGAGCCTCCGGCGACAGGTCCATCTCCTCTTCCTCCTGACTATCCGTTCGTTTTTCAGTACATCAGACCTGAGTCTCAGAGACCGGAAGATCTTCCATATCTTTCCTATCTTTCGATGGCCACAACTTGGAACGTGGCCTCTGCCGTGAGTGCTGCAGGCATTCAGACCCCTACTTCTGTTGAAGGAGGGGGCACTATTGCTTTATCTTCGATTGCTTCTAGTGCTGCTGTGTTTGGCTCTGGTTTCACCCAAGCACATGCTTCTCATTCTGGTCCCTTCTGTTCAGGGATGCCCTCTAGTGGGAATCCCTCTTTTTCCTTTTCCGCTGCTGCAGCTGGATCTACGCCCATGTCTAACATGGCTAGTGGATCAGCTTCGTTTCAGGGTTTCCCCTTTGGGACTGGACACATTCCTAGTTCCAATCCTTCTTTAGGGTCGTTTCCGTTTATGTCCCAGACCCAAAGTTTCAACCCTTGGTCTGGGGGGCAAAGTTCGACTACTTTTACAGGGTGGAATCCTGTGTTTACTACAGCGAGGGCAGGGAATCAGTTTTACGCAGGTCATCAAGGGAATGCTTCTTTCCCTTCGTCGAGTGTGTACCAGACCTTTTCTCCTCTTTCTAATGCCTGGAACCCCTATCAGGGGCTCTCCTCTTCATTCAATACTTCAGCAGGGGGAACTGGTCTGGGCTTTGGTAACTCTGCGTTGGGAGGAGGTTCTTCTCCTTTTTCTACGAGTCCTTTCTGGCAACCTGGTGCCTTATCAAATCCAGGCTATTCTTTTCAGAATGTTGGGAATTCATCCCATCAAGGATGGAATCCTCAGGCTCCGCCTCGCTTACCTTTTCTGGCAACGTTGAACTTGCCAGATCTGTCGAAGTTGACTAATGATCTGATTCGTTATAGTCCGGGGTGGCCTCCGGTCCCGACCAAACTTCCTTCAGATATTCCAAAATTTGAAGGTAACAATGGGGAGGATCCGGCTGACCACATCACCACTTTCCACTTATGGTGTTCTTCGAACTCCCTGATCGATGATTCGATTAGGTTGAGATTATTTCAATGCACCCTAACTGGAAATGCTACCAAATGGTATATCGAGCTCACTGGGGGCAGTTTTTCCACATTTGGAGAACTGGCTGTCACATTTCTAAACCATTTTCAGTTGCCTGTCAGATATGAGGTTGGGACCGAACTCCTGGCTAATTTTAAGCAGGATGAGGCAACTCACATTTCTGATCACATTCAGGAATGGAGGAGAAGGAAGAGGCTTATCAAAGCTCATATTCCTGGAGAATTCCTTCTCGAATGGTTTCTCAAATCCCTGCAGTCAGATATTTCAAAGGATGTATCCCTATCTGGGGTATTTTCTGAGGAGCAGGCCATTTTTAGGGTCCAGCAGCTGGAACTGATCTATTCTCAGTCTGGGGTCCTTTATAAATATTTGCCCAATGCTCCTTGCTCCAAATTGGATTTATCGAAAACTAAGCCCGGTCCGCATGGTGATGGGCTTGTCGGATCGATCAATAGTGGTACAGCCAGCCTGCTTTCTCAATTGCAGCAGTTGTCTTTACAATCTGCTCCTTCTAGTCAGGCTGTGCCTGCCGAGTCATCTCCTTCCCAGTCTTTGTCCATAAATGTTGTCCAAGCTTCTGATCCCAAAGGAAATCAACAGTTCGATGGGAAGAAGAAGGGACGAAATAACAAGAAGAAGGGCAAGAACGAGAAGGGTAATGCAAATAAAACCAACAAGCGTGTTGGTGAGGGTCAAAAGGAGAAGAAGAAAGTGAAGTTTCCATGCAAGCTCTGTGCTGGAGACCATCTCACACACCTTTGCCCTAAAATTCAGGATGCTCAGCGCTTGTTAGCTCAGCCGGGTTCTTCTAGTTCCCAAGCTGTGTTAAAAAACCCTTTTCCCCAAGGGCAGCAATTAGTTGCTGGCGCGAACCAAAATCCTGGGGCTTCCTCTGGGGGCACCCAGGAAGGGGAAATTCCATCGAACATTTTTATGATGAGTGCTCACGCGGATATCGCTACGAGATCCCGTGATTATGGCGGAGAAGAGTCTTCGAAAGCTAAGGATACTCCTAATTCTACTGAGCCGCTTCACATTACGAAGCCTACTATTGAGTCTATGCCTCGGATGCCCAAAGCATCTTCTAAGCGATCAACGATTAATCCGAATGCTAGGGCTGCCCAGAACTACTCGATTGTGGAAGATCTGGCGCAGAGTCCTTGCGCTATGTCAGCTTTAGAGGTACTCCAGTCTTGTCCGGCTCAGCGGAGTGCTTTGCTCACTGCCATTGGGGCTATTGATCCGAAAAATTCTCTTCTGATTACTTTTGATATGACTAATTTTAAGAAGAGACTTCCTCATCACATGGCTTTTCATATTAAATCGTCGTATCGGAAGTGCAATATCTTTCGAACGGTCGTTGATGAGGGTGCTTCCACATGCGTGATGTCTCTCGCATGCTGGAAGACACTTGGATCTCCAAAAGATGTTCCATCTAGCACCGTTCTTATTGCGTTCGATGGTCATTCTCACAAACCCCATGGTATTGTCCCGGCTTTGCCCATCTGTGTTGGGGGAAAAACCGTCAATATAGAGGTTGAGGTAGTAGATGCAGCCTTGGACTACAACCTTCTGTTGGGGAGGAACTGGATTTATGAGATGGATGCCATCGCATCCTCATTATTTCGTATTGTATGTTTCCCCCACGAAGGGAGGATCGTTACAGTGGATCAACTGGACTGTCCTCCTGTAGACCTGAATGCGTCTTCTGACTCATCTGTTCCAAAGTTGGATAATACTAAGGCGCCTGTTGAGAATCTAGGAGTTGGAATGTATTCTTCCTTGATGGGTACTTTCGATCTTCCTCCTCCTACAGTTCATATTAATGCTATTTCATCCTCCAAGGCTCCCCTTCGAAGAGAGTTCTTTCGAACTCATTATTTTTCGGACCCTTGGACCTTACCTTCCCCTACCGCCACATTAGCGGAAGGTCAAGTGGGTGGAATGGCATTTCCGATTTCTGCAGCTGAGATTGCATATCAGTCTATTGTTGACACTGCAGAATCTATCCCAGCTCCTCTTTCACCGGAAGAGTTGGATGGTGATGTGGCTCCAGCTTGGACGCTTAGTTCTTCTTCAGCCCAGGATTGCCTTGATACCACTCTTCCATCTGAAGAGGCCATCCTGGAAGCCATGACAGGTATAGATAGACCGTGGGATGATTTGCATCATCGGTCTTACTTCCTACCTGATTTGAACGAAGTTGAAACAATTTTTCCGAGTCCTCCGTCTCCTGGTCCTGTTCACCCAGTCTTGAACCCTTTGGCACCAACACAGGTTTATGCTGAAGGGAACATGGCTATGATTTCTCCTACTATCCCGGTGAAAATTTCCAGGGATCCCAATATTATCGAGAATGTCTTCATTGGAGCTGAATGTTCCCGTGAAGAGGTTCAAATTTATACCGAGCTCTTCAAAGAGTATAGGGATGTATTTGCTTGGTCTTATGAGGAAATGCCTGGCATAGACCCATCTATCGTCCAACATGAGATCAAGACATATGAAAACGCTAAGCCGGTCAGGCAAAAACTTCGTCCGGTCAATCCTAGGAAGGCAGCAGCTATCAAAGCTGAAGTTGAAAAGCTGCTTAAGGCGGGATTCATTTTCCCAGTTCCTCTGACTGAATGGGTTTCAAACCCCGTTCCCGTAGATAAAAAGCAAGGAACAATTCGAGTGTGCATCGATTTCAGAGACCTGAATAAGGCGTGTCCTAAAGATAATTACCCCACACCTTTCATCGATCAGATTATTGACGAGTGTGCCGGTAACGAGATTTTCTCCTTCATGGACGGTTTCTCTGGTTATAATCAAATTACTATCCGTCCAGAAGATCAACATAAGATCGCATTTATTTGTCCCTGGGGTACGTTTGCATATAAGAAAATGCCTTTTGGTCTTAAAAATGCTGGAGCTACCTTTCAGCGGGCCATGTCTTACGCCTTCCACGACATCAAGAAAATTATCGAGGCATACTTAGATGATCTAGCTGCTCATTCTCGAAAGAGGATGGATCATCCAGGTCACCTCCGGAAAATATTTGAAAGATGTCGTTTTTATAAAATTCGATTGAATCCGAACAAGTGCGTTTTCGCGGTTACATCCGGTCGGCTATTGGGATTCATTGTGTCTAGGGAAGGGATAAGGGTAGATCCCTTCAAGGTTGAGGCAATACTTCGGTTGCCTCCCCCGTCTTCAATTCGTCAGCTTCAAAGTCTTCAAGGGAAGTCTAATTTTCTTCGGAGATTTATCGCCAATTATGCTGAGATTACAAAGGGATATATGAGATTGTTGAAGAAAGGAGTTCCTTTTCTTTGGGACGACTACGCTCAACGCTCATTCGATGCTTTGAAAAAGGCATTAACCTCTGCTCCTCTACTGAGTCCACCCGATTATAGCAGAGATTTTCTTTTGTATCTGGCAACAGCAGAATCTACCATCGGTATGGTTCTGGTTCAGGAAGATGATGCTCTTGCAGAGCATGTTATTTACTACCTCAGTCGAGGGCTGGTAGGACCTAAACTTCGATACACTCCGATAGAAAAATTAGCCTTAGCAGCAGTTCATGCTGTGCAGCGACTCCGGCATTACATTATTCTTCGCAAAACTTATGTCTTGGCAGCTGCCAATCCATTTCAATTTGTCCTCAGCAGGCGAGTGATTGGGGGCAAATATAATCGATGGATTGTGATTTTACAGGAATTTGATCTTGAGTTCATGTCTGCCAAATCTAAGAAGTCATTAGTTTTTGCGGAATTGATCTCCGAGTTGCCCTGTGGAGAGGAGATGATCTATGATGATTCCTTTCCGGACGAACACTTGTTTCTGATCTCTCCATAGGATCCTTGGTATGGGGATATCATTGTGTATCTCCAGACTGCGAAGTTTCCCTCTACTTTTTCGAAAGATGAGCGTCGTAAACTGCGTCACTTGGCCAAGAATTATTTGATTATTGGTGATACTTTGTACCGTCGAGGGGTTGATTCAATCCTAAGACGTTGCTTAACTTTCGAAGAAGCTGAGGCTGTGCTCAATGATTCTCACAGTGGAGCTTGTGGGGGTCATTTATCTGGGCTTGCTACAGCCCAAAATATTTTGCGTGCAGGATACTTTTGGCCCTCGATTTTCAAGGATTGTATTGAATCGGTCAAAAGGTGTCATCCTTGTCAGGTTTATACTCGAAAAATGCGCGCTCATCCAGCTCCGCTTTTTCCAGTCGTTACTGTCGGACCCTTTACAAAGTGGGGTATTGATTATACTACTTGTAACCCGCCTTCGGAAAAAGGTCACAAGTACATTATCGTAGTAGTAGACTACTTTACGAAGTGGGTCGAGGCTATGCCTACTTTTGGGAATGATGATGAGACTACAGCTCTTTTCCTATTCAACCAGGTTATCGCTTGTTTTGGTATTCCTAGAGAGATTGTCACTGACCATGGCAGTCACTTTCAGAATAGTATGATGGCTGAGTTGGCTCTCAAATTTGGTTTCTGGCAGGAGCATTCATCTCCATATTATCCTCAAGCCAATGGGCAAGTGGAAGCTGTGAATAAATCCTTGAAGACAATTCTTCAAAGGACAATTGATAAAGCTAGATCCAAATGGCATATTATGCTATATCCTGCACTTTGGGCATACAGAACGTCAGTGAAAACTGCAACTGGCTTTACTCCGTTTCAGTTAGTGCACGGGGTGGAATCCGTATTTCCTATTGAATGCAAGATTCCTTCTCTTAAATTAGCTGTTGAACTTCTTCCTGACACTTCTAGTCTGGTAGAACGACTTCTTCATCTGGAACATCTCGATGAGCAGCGTCGGGATGCCGCCACGATGAATGAAGCACATAAAAACCGAGTAAAAGTTCAGTACGATAAGGCGGTCAAGCCTCGGGTCTTTTCAGAAGGTGACCTTGTTTTGGTCTATGCCCAAGAAAAGGATGCCTTGGGGGCAGGAAAGTTTAAGTCTATGTGGTATGGCCCCTATATCGTTAAAAAAGTCCTTAAGAAAGGAGCGTATAACTTGGTTGATTTCGAAGGGAACGAGTTGCTGGAGCCCCGAAATGGGCTCTACTTGAAGAAGTATTATGCCTAGGCTTCAGCCTGGCATGTTGCTTTTGTATATAGTAGTTTTTTGCTTTGTACATATCTGATTGATTTTCGATCTTTGATGAGTTGGTGATGTTTTCTGATCTGCTTTGGCAGGTTGTGTTGGATGTCATGAGTCATTTTGGTTTCGCCGATGGTGCTAGTAGACACACCCGGAACTTAGCTTCCGCGGCTTGGGTGCTTCATTATCCTTTCGGTCAGCTGTTGGTATCAAGAGGGGTCTGCATTGGTCCTGCTTCCAATAATATAGCAGAATACACTGCAGTCATTCATCTACTCTCGGAGGAAATATCTTTGGGTGTTGATTTGTTGGTAGTTTTCTTGGACTCCCAGCTGGTGGTGTCGCAGTTGAACAACACTTATCGGGTACGAGATCCATTTTTATTACGATTGTTCTTGAGGGTACGTTTGTTACAAAGGTCATTTCAATTTTTAAATTTCATTCATATTCCTCGAGCTGACAATTGGTTTGTTGACTCATTAGCTAATCAAGCATTAGATTGGCATATTAATAATTCCATACAATAAATTTTTAATCATCAAAAACATCATACATTTGATACATTTATCACATCACATCAAATATCGTTGTATATATATCATCGGAGTGTCAAAAAACTTTACAAAATTTGGATCCATAATGTCGTACAAAAACTTGGGCTTATGCCCCATCATGTTCAATCTCAAAAAAGAATATACAGTCATCTAATACATAATATCTGTCTACTCCTGAGGTCCCTGCCCAGAAGTCGTGTTCCTATAGAACGTGACCGCAGTAGCAACTCGGCGGAATAGTCTAACCCAGTCTCGGGGCACTCCTACCACCCGTCTCTGGATGGCTTCCGGTAGATCCTCCACAGCAGCCATAGGTATTTGGCGGGTTAGTCCTTCCAAATTCCTCTGCACGGCCTAGAGAGTCCTATCTGAATCCACAGTATCCACTTCGCCCCTGCGGCGCTTATGGCTCAGTAGGCCCTCAGGACGAACTGGTCCAACATCTGAAACATGATCATTTTAATTGTCAGTCATTATGAATCCAATCAAAAACATGTTTGTTTTTCTTTTTTTCATACATATTTGAAAAAATCCAAAAAAATTATATAAGTCAAAAAAAAATTTGCAAACTTACCAACTGTACCCCATGCTGTGCCTGGTGGAAGAACTAGATCTGGATCTCCACGGAAGTCCATCCCGGCATAGGGATAGTCGTCCACTGCGATGATTTGTTCTCCCCACCAGCGGAAGAACTCATCGTCCCATGTGGTCCGGGGTACCTCACTACCCCCCAATCTCTTCATCATGTCCGCCCAACGGGCAATTCTTGGGTCCCGCGGGCTACTGATGGTAGAGATAACTCTGGGTCTCAATGCTGGAATCTTCTCAAAGAAGAATGTTGTCAAAATTGTACCGTAGCCAAAGTGTTTGGTCTTTGCTTGGTGGATTGAGGTCAACTGTTGTTTCATGTTCAGTAAAAGGGTTGTGCACCAATCATACACATGAGTCAAACATTCTACTGCTATGCTCATTTGCATCCTGGACGCCTGATGTAGAGAGGCAGATCCTGCCACTCTGCCGATGGTGAAAAGTAGGATTTTCATGTGCAAATCCCGTAAATCTTTAATTGCAATCTGAGTTCCAACTTTTTTGGAACCGTCTACGCAATACACGTGGACATAGTCTTCCACGGTTAACCCTCCCAGGGGTTTCCCGTGAAAGTCTACTGGCTCTCCCCTCCGGGAAAGTCCAGTAATAAATTATATGTCTTCCACTTTAATGCGTAGTGGCATCTGATCTATCACGAAACAGTCTTGATCCAGTTCCCAGTAATTGACGAGCATTTCTAGCAACCGAGGATTGCTTTTCATATTTGGCATTTTAAAGAATTTGAACAATCCACAATTCCGAAGGATATTTTGAGCTGCTCGATCTTGCATGACCTCTTGGTCAATTGCGCTATGCTCACGTTCCCTCCAGGAGATTGTCATCCTGTCAAATTTCATCAAATCATGCATTAGCCACGCTTTTTAAGTTTCGGACCTGCGCATACGTGACTTTTTCTTTGCACAGTCGCGTGTATACGCGAGTTGCCTTTACTGAACCCGCGTATGCGCAAGTCCGCATTTTTTAGCAAGGGTTTTAAAGCTAAAATTCACTTAATTTTAATTTCCAAACGGACAAAATGATTTTCAAGGATGATTTAGAAGCCTACCTGAAATTTCGGCGCGATTCGACGGTCGGTTGTTCCTGATTTGACGAAAGAAGTTTTTTGCTCCAGAGCACTTTTTTCCAAATCAGCAATGCAATAATGAACCAAATATGAGGTAATTGGTCTATTTATGCCTAAAAGTTGAAAATTTTCGCAAAAAATCATTATGCTCATTTTTTCGATCTATCTTAAGCTGCATAACTCGAATGCTTGGAAGTGCCCAGTTTGGTATGTTTTCAGGTACATTTTGACGATTTTGAGATTTTTCCCGGTTTTTGATCGATGATTTTCGACTCGTCACGGTAGGTATATGATCTTCACTGGCATATAGGTTAGGGAAATCACTCTCGGTTGCATATTGCATACTAGCCTCCATAATGATCACTTGCCTTAGGGTCGATCCCATCAGGTCATGAGTATTACACCCATTTCACTCGCCGATTATTTAATCATGACTTGATGGTAGAGCCTTCCTTTACATGGGCTTCCTAGTTAGTTCCTCGCTATCACTTGTTGCCCATGCTACGTTTTATTTTGGCTCGGGAGTCCTCTTTAGTCCCGCCATGTCTTATGTGTTGAAGCTTCATTCTTCTTCTTCATCACTATCATTTTTCTGGCTTTTACCCTAGAGGCTCCCTGGTGTCGTTAAGTTGTATTACTGCATTGCATATTGGCTACTTGTTTATCCCGGCCTTTAGCCGGCTTCATTTGGACTCGATGTTTAAGCCAACTTTTGACCTTGACTTTCTGTACAAGTTAACCATTGCATGCACTTAGCTATCACGACTTGACACCTTTACCCATGGATGGAACGTTCCTCTGAGTATCACTTACCAGTTTTCGCCACCTTGCATTGAGCATAGGATTGTTCCAATCCCAGGAACTAGTGCATCTGATTTTTTGATACTCGTTCTATCCATTGTACCATAGCATTCTTTTATTCTTTTTCAGGCTTATTATATGAAAAAGACAAAAAAATCAAATATAACAAAAAGAGCAGGAACGGGATGTATCTTCGTTGTTTTGATGGCAGTACAGAGTCAGTTTGTCGCCCTTGAACAAAGCACATTTACTTATATATATCTCCTTCATTTGGGATGGTTTTAGTTTTGACCTAGGTTCAGCCTTTACCATGTTTCACTTGTCAGTTCTCCCCCGGTTGGTTATGTCTTCCAATCATATGGAGAGTTTGTTCTGCCTCCTGCATAACAGACTTATACAGTGTCACTTTTTACTGCCATGGTCATCACGAGTCGTGCTTTTGTTCAAGGGAAGTTTAACCTGAGTCGGCCATTCTGCGGTGTCTCTTGACTCATTATTTAGTCGGCCTTCCCGGTCTTGTCAGTATCATGTTCTATCACATCAGATGTTTTGGTCTTCTGCTCGTGCTGGTTTGAGAAGGTCCTCATTGACTTCTTGTCGGCGGGTTTGTCTCTTATCGACTACGACACATTGCTCTGAGAGAAAACCTAGAGCTGCACCCTGGGCCTATTTCCATCATTGATAGGTGACCTTGTGCTCAGCATTTGATCATCATCATGGGTCTTTGACTGAGTGGTTTCCCCCGTGTTCGACGTCAGCACACATTATCACACTTGGGATTCGTGCAGTACCTGGATTTCCATTTGACCCTATCGGTGGATTTCTCGCCTCTGTGTCAGCTTTCATTATTGGTTGGTTCAGAGGGTTTCTTCCGTGTGCTAGCTTCATCTTGTGCACGTCGGAAACGTACTTTGGTTTTTGGTTCCATCACTCTACTTCGTCCGATTCCTTCCAAATTTTGGCCTGCGGGTTACACTCGCGCTGGACTGATGTGGGATGCCTTAATGCCTTCCTTCCAGCAGATCTTTTCCCATCGACTCCGACTCATCGCTCTGGGAATAAGGTCTAGAGTCTTTTTGTCAGTACCTTAGGGTTTGCAGTCATCAGTGGCAGACTCTTCGCTATCGACAGTGGGGAAACATCATTGCCTCCTGATTGGTAGATTCTTCCAAGTGTTCGACTTCAACTCATTTATTCGCACTTGTTAGATTGTACTGGGGCACCTTGACACTCATTTTCATTATTGGTGGGTTGTCTCGCGTTGGTTAATGGTTTACATCATTGACCGGTAATCCAACGATTTCTCACATGGTCGACTTCAGCTCATTTATTCCCATTGTGTAGAATTGTGCCATAGTGATCGGTGAAGACCTCGGGTTGCATCAGCATTCTTCGGTTCACTTTTGACAGTCCATTCAGTTTCTGCCAGTGATGCCATCCACCCTTATATGTTGCAGTTCAGTACAGCAGCATCTTATATGTTGGCTCCCGAGTTGCGTGATTGTACCGTTTGTTCCACCTCTTATGATTCGGTACTTGGAGATTCAGTTACTTATATGATCAGACATCCAGTTGCACCATCTTTGATCATCTTTCTATATGTGATACTTGGACATTGATTCAGACTTCCACTTCCGGGCCATGCTCAAATGATTCATTGTGTACTTTCAGTTCAGCTATACTTTTATACATGTTGGATCTATTCACTACTTTCTATATGATGTATTTTTGGACTGAGCATGGGTATGCCCGCCTCAGCATGAGTTGACTCTCTGTTTTCTTTCATTGGTTTTTGGTAGGCTGAAATATGGTGAAGTCCTCTCTTGTCCTTGCGAAGTTCTTTCTATGTGCATAATACATTTCGGCCATCATGTACCCCTTCTGACCTCATATATTAGGGGGCATCTATTATAGCATCATTTCTCACCTTCATATGATTCATGATTGCTTTTATGGCTTTGGGCACCCATTCCTACAGACTTGGACAAATTCACTTAAAAACAGTGTAAAAATCCCCATACACGACTATGCCCGTACTTTTCCGCGTGTATACGCGAGTCCAGCTGCACTTTTCCGCGTATGCCATTAAAATTATGAAAAAATATATAAAAATTCCCTATTTTCGGGCTGGGTTGATGGTTACTCAGGTAGTTCAACCACCCCAGCACGTGGCCAACTGTTTCCAACTGTTGAAACTACTTGGAGGGAGTATATAAACCCCTCATGTGTATGGCCTAAGGGAGAGAGAGAATTATTGATATTATACTCTGTTGGTATTCCCTATCCAAGTCTGATTCCCCGTGCCTCCTGCACTTTCCCAGTTCATTGTAGGAAACCCTTGTTTCCTTGAGATGTTCATCTCCCTATATGTCATCTCGTATGCACCAGTTTGGAAGGAGTCTTAGCGAGGCAAGGGCGGGATGGATCCGGACGACGGTCTGCTCGAAGATCGTGGAAGGATTCAGGTGATCTCTCCACTTGCTACTTTTGTACATGCTATTTATAATATAGAAGTACCATCTTGTTCCCGAAATAAATGTGTTAGTGTCTGCTTACATATATGAGGAAATTGTTATTTAAGCATTCATTATGATCTATTTAATGTTTTATATGGATTTCACTAACATTTAGAGTAGATATATACTGTACAACCAGTTCTTCGTGCTTGTTTCTTCTTGTCTTTCAGGTTAAGAAGGAAGGACGGTTGCTGGGGGTTTGAACCCTGCGGGATCTTCTTCAACCATAAGACCTACGGGTAACTTCCTCATTCTACTCTATTTATTTTTTCTGAACATGCATGGTTGTGTGAGTCCTTCTTAAGTAGCATGCCCCTGCTCTGTGGAGGTTGTAACCCAACGAACCTCTAGGGTGATATTCCCCGAAACAAGCTTCAGTACCCTCCACTTTTGGTGGAAGAGTTTTTATATGTTTCAGGTCTGTTTTTTCAGAGTTTCAGCCCCCCTTTTTCCAGATCTGATACCTTCGTTTCAGACCTCTTCTAATCAGCTCTTCTCCCTTTCAAATCACCTCCTGAAGATTTGTTTGGATCTACTTTTAGGGCCTCCTCCTTGCCCCTTCTTCTTTTTGCTGATTTCCTCCTTTTTTCCAGCCACCTTGCCTCTACCTCTTGGCTGTGATTTGCACCTCTTTTCCGCAGCTTTTCCCTTTAGATCCCTGTCCCTTTTGACCCTAGATCTATTGGCCTTCTTTTAGTGCGTTTTGACTAGATTTTTTCCTCTTTTAGATTAGTTTTGAGAGACCCGCCTTTTTGGGTTGAGTCAATGCAATAGTAGCTGTTAATTTTTTGTTATTTCAGCATTATATACTGTTCTCTGTAGATTTATTTTCAGTTACACAGCACACTTTTTCTCTTGCTCTCAAAACGAAAAAGGTTTAAAAATTAAAATTAACCCACGCCACACACTCACCCTAAGCGAAGAAGAGCCTGGTTTACACCGCCAGGCAAAGACTTTAAAATCAATTGACATTGCACCTATCTGCCCTTGTTTCGACATTGTAATTACTTGATTCTGCACCTCCGTGCCCTTGTGGTCGTTCTTCTTCCCCTTGTGCCGTGTTTGTGTTGTCATCATTGTGCCCCCAAGGCGCACTTCCCGGAGACTTCTTGGCCTTCACCCTCAGTTTCCGGTCGATCGACCTGCTCCGTCCCGCCGTCATCGAGCCAGTCCTCCTCTGAGTCCACACTCCGACTCCTCTTCTGATTCTTTGGGTTCTCCCTTTCCTTCTGGTTCTCCCCCTGTCACCTTCACTATGTCTGGTCTAGGGCCTAACGCTAGTGCTGCTCCCGGCCCTAATGCCGGAACTACTACTAGCGGAACCACCACAGGAACTACCTCGGCCGCACTATTGCTCCCGTACATCGCAGGCCTCAGCCTCCCCGATTTCAATCAGTTGATCAATGACCCTATCCGCCACGATGTTGGTTGGCCTGCCATGCCAACCAAGCTCCCCTCCGACATCCCTAATTTTGAAGGCCTTGCTAGAGAAGATCCAACCAACCATGTCTGATCTTTCCACATGTGGTGCTCCTCCAATTCCATCACCGATGACTCCATCCGTCTTCGATTGTTCCAACACACGCTTACCGGCGAAGCTTCTAAATGGTATGTCAACCAAGCCACCTCTTCCCATACCACCTTTGCGACCATTGCCCAAGCCTTTTTATCTTAATTCCAGCTCCCTCTCCGATACGATACTGGTACAGAGCTTTTGACCTCTTTCAAGAAAACCTCTTCGACCCGCCTTTCCACTCATGTCCAGAAATGGCAACGAAGAAGAAGCTTATGTCGAGCTCCCCCTTTCGAAGATCGGGTCTATATGGACTGGTTCCTTCGCTCTCTCTTAGCTCCCATTGGCAAAGATGTCGCCTCCCATTTCCCTCAAACCGAAGAAGCCGCCCTCCAAATAGCCTTGAAATATGACCTGATCTATGCTCAGTCTGGTTATGTTTATATCGTCCTTCCTGACCTCCCCAGGCCCAGAGGCGCTAACGCCCCGGGGGCATCTCATTCCGCCGACGGTATCGTTGGAGCCCTTTCCCATCCATATGCTCAACCTCCTATGGGCTATGGTCTTCCTCAGGGAGGGGCCAGCACCTCTAGCACTTTTCCCCCTCCAAGTAGCATGTATCCAGGATACGGCACGCCTCATCATTTTTCCCAACCTCCTACTTACCTCAATGTTGCCCAACCTAACCATTACCCTTATCCGCAGCCTGGTGCGCCAGCTCCTCCAGCATATGCGCTTCCACCTCCCTTGCCTCCTCAACCCCAGCAACAGCATCTACAGCCCCCTCCAGGGCAAGTATTTGCATAGCAGGGCACGACTAACCCCCTTCTCAAAGAAGGTAGAGAGGCAATCCAAACCAATCTGCCCCTGGTACTCGGGGACCGAGTCCTCAAGTTGTTGACCCTAACACTGCTAACCAGCAACAGGGCACTCAGCCCAAGCTGTACAGGCCGCTTCACACAAATAAGCCTTGTTCGTGTTGCGGTGTTTATGGTCATTACACCCACGATTGTCCCCTCTTACCATAGATGCGGCAGATGTGGGAGTCTCCAGCCACATTGCGCGGACAACATGCCTCCCCTAATGCTCCTCCTAATGTGGCCACTACTCAACTAGCTGTGTTTACTGATCCTTTCCCTCAGCAAGGATTCGTGGCTACCCAACCACCTGACAGACAGGTCGCCACTCCACCTTCCATTTCTGGTTCCTCCGATTACCAGATCCTCATGATGAACTCTAATCCTTCCCCTCCCGTCGACCTTCACCTTCAAACTCGATCTCGCCAGTACCCCAAGCCTCCCGCTCATTCTGCCCCCGAGTCCCCTTCTTCAGGTTCTCCAGAGCCTCTTTCGACATCCAATGGCCCCTTACATATCCCTCAACCCAAAGTTGAGGTTCACACTAAGATTCCTAAGGGACCATTACGTCGAAATGCTGCTTCTGGTCGAGTTTCTCATTCGTATAGCATAGTAGATGATTTGGCGCAATCTCCTGCTGCCATTTCCACATTGGAACTCCTCCAATCGTGCCCTTCCCAAAATAAGGCTCTGCTATCTGCCGTGGGCGCTGTAGATCCTGCTGATGACCAAATGATTGTTTTCGACGCTCATCAATCAGAACATCCTCCCCTTCCTACTTCCATCGCCTTCCAAATCCCAGTCAAAATCCGGAATGCCAACGTTTCTCGATGTATAATTGATGAGGGGGCATCCACCTGTGTGATGTCTGCTTCAGTTTGGAAGCAACTCGGATCTCCTGACTTGGCCCCTTCCACGATCACCCTTCGAGCGTGGGATGGCCATGCCTCTCAGCCCATTGGCCTTTTTCGTAATTGTCCTATCACCCTTGCCGGTAAGACTGTTTGCGTTGACGTCGAAGTCATCGACGCCCCTCTAGATTACAACATTCTATTGGGGTGAAGCTACACCTATGCCATGTCTGCTGTCCCCTCTGCGGTTTTTCGCAAGATGTCTTTTCCTCACAACGAAAAGATAGTCACCATCGACCAGTTGACTTATCATGAGCCAAAGTCTCAGACCTCCCCTGAGACGACCATCTCTTCTGTAGCCAATAAGCAAACCGTCGATTCTTTGACCAGTGTCTCCCCCGGCGTCTACAAAGATTCCTCCCTGCTTGGAACTTTTCCTGGTCTCCCCCCTCCTCCTGTCTCTGATCCCAGCTTATCGAATGTTTGCATGATGAAATCGTCTCGGGCTGCCCTTAAGCGACCCACTTCGGCTAGTCAGCAACCTCAGACTCAACCTCGCCCACCGCAACCCGCTCCTAGCCCTTCATCTCCGCCAGCCGGACCTCCTCCTTCTGGCCCTTCTCCTACAGCTGGTATCCCTGAACCCCTTTATCCCCCTGGATCGGTTCCCCCAAGCCTTAACCATCTCGGAGCCGTTCCTCCTGGTCATTATCCCGCTGGTCAGATACCGTTCCTGGCTCCCCCTCCTGGAGTCTATTCGGTCCCCTTCATGGCCACTCTCTCTCTCTCCCTAACCTGACCCTCGGTATACCCATCTGGTACCTTGACCCTCCAGCCGCTACCCCTCCTGGTCACCCCAAACCCTATCTTGCTTTGACACCGGTTCAACCGGTCCCCCTCGCTTCCTCCATCGCTACCGTGCCCCCTGCACCTCCTCAGGACCCTACCCCTGTGGTGACAGCTTCAGGAAAGAAAGGCAAAGCTCGCAAGGGGGCATCTAAAGACAAGGCCACTCCGACTGACCCTGCTCCTCCTCCGCCCGCCAAGCCTTATGCCTTGTGTGATTTCGTCGGTCACGCCACCCATACTTGTCCTGAGTTGCCCCGCATTCAACCCATGGTTAAAGTCGCGTTCCCTGAGTCTACGGTCTCCGACCCTTCTCTTCCGTTCTCGTCCGTAACCAAGAACCCAAAAACTATTCGCACTAGCAAACCCTGCGCTTTGTGCGGTATCCATGGCCATTACTCCCACCATTTTCCTCACCTGATGCATTACCGCGCCTCTTTAGAAGTAGTCCGAGAGTATGAGGTTGAACAAAATCAATCCGCCTCTCCCATACTCGCGCAGTATGCTTCGGGTCAGCTTGAGGATCCTCCCGCTCCCATCGACATTCCCCCCCCTAACGTTCAGATGACGGAGTCTACTACGACCATTCTTTACCTATCCTCTTCTGTGAGACCTTTGGAGCCCAGTCCCCTTGCATCCTCCCCTGTTGTCTCGCCTGACCCCTCTTCAGCGACCACCCTTAACCCCCTCTTTTCTACCCATACACGAGATCACTCCACCCGTATCTCTGTTGACCTCCGCAGCCTGAGCCCTCACCATACCTCCTATAGCCCTCATATACCACCCTCTAGTTTATATATGATTCATAGCCATCCTGCTCATTGCACTCCCTCCCGCAGTTGCCGCTCGATGTCTTCTGCACACTCACGCTACTGTCATTGTATCTCCTCTCCCCATTTGTTGTCTTGTAACACCATTCCGCAGGACCTCCCATCCCCCCCCTTTATCGGTTACGCCAATGGTGCAAGTCGTTACTCCCGGAATCTAGCCTCGGTAGGTTGGGCCATTTTCACCCCCTTGCATGCCCTTGTTCTCTCAAACGGGGTCTGCATTGGTACTGCCACCAACAATCAGGCCGAATATGATGCAGTGCGTGGTCTCTTAGCCGATGCCCTCTTTCATTGCATCCTCCATCTGCATGTTCGTTTGGATTCCATACTTCTTTTCATGCAACTAAATGGTGTTTATCATGTGCATAACCCTGTGCTGTTTAGACGATATTTACGAGTGAAACTCTTGATACGTGAATTTGAAACCATAACTTTCAACCATTTACCTCGAGAACAGAATCACTATGTAGATAGTATTGCAAACCATGTTCTATATTGGGATTTATCACACGCATTTCATACAAGACAATAACATTCATAATCATTAAAAATGATGCATATCCATAATATGTGTCGCAAAACATGTGTTTAGAGTCCATCTACTCTGATACATATGACATGCCCATCGCATGTTTCCAAAACTCAAAACTGGGGGCACCACCTTCCCCTACATACACACTAGGGGGCACCACATGCCCCACACCTACTCACTATCTGGTGGATCCCGAGCCAATGGCTCTTCTCCTGCAGCTCGGAGATCACGTATGCCTTGACCGGCCATCGCCATGCACCGCATGACACCTCGCCATTCCGAGGGTAGACCAATGCATGCCTCCACGTACTGGTCGTCTAAGTCTTGCCACCCGCGCTCTGAAACTCCGGTCAGCAACCTCTCGCATCTACGGCGGATGTCCTCCATAAGGGCGGCCGCATCATCATTGCGCGTTTCTCTCAACCCACTCAGCCCTGCAGCTCCAGAGGCTACCGGGCGCCCCATATATCCGGTCGGTTTTACCGGAGCTATATCTGCATACCAAAAGTACATGAATCAGTACCATATCTACTATTCAATAACTTTAACATGCTCATACAAGAATAGTAATCTGTCACTTACCATCGGGCCCCCATACTCGACCAGGCGGAAGTGGCAGGTCCGAATCTCCACAATAACTCATCCCACTACAGGGATAGTCGTCAATGTATAACGGCATCTGATCCCAATGGGCAAAGAACTCAGGTCGAAACACTCGCCCAACTGCCCCTCCTCCTCTGCACAGTAGTCGGCCCCACCGGTGCATCCTGGGCTCTCTCGGGCCCCCATCTAGGAGCTGTATATGAGGTCGTAAGGTCGGGATCTTCTCAAAGAAGAAGGCGCACAATAAAGTCCCATACGAACAATCGTGGTTCACTTGCCGCTTGCAAAGAGAAAACTATCGTTTTAGCAACACCAGCATCATTTGGGCCCACCCATAGTAGGTCCCACTCAACACACTCTCAACAATCATCATATGCCCCCCAGTGATGTGATGGAGTGCCTGGTTGCCCAGGATACGCAGCACCGCTGTGGCCACTGCACGGGTCTCTAATCTCTCTAGATCCCCGATTGGTATCCGAGTCCCCTTGACTTGGAGACCCGGTCGACAATGTCGCTCCACAAACTCCATGATATGCCGCCCCCGCGGTAATACTGGCTGCGTGTTTCCCACCATCCCCAGTGGCGGGAGACCCGTCAGGAAATACACATCCTGGACTGTCAGTTCGATCCTGTGCCCCTGCACTACAAAGACCTCATGATCTAGATCCCAGTAACTGATAATCCGGGCCAACAAAGGCTCTCCCGCTCTCATCAAAGGGTTCTCCAAAAACTTTAGAACCCCAAACCTGGCCAACACACGACGGACACCCTGATCTGCCTGGATCTCTGCCCGTAATGTACCCAAGTATCTCTCTCTCCAATTAACCTGTATATCTACCATATCTGCACAAAAACATCATCTTTGTCAGCATACAGATAGGGAATACCATAACCAAACACAAAAACCCAACTCTTAGCCATAAAACAGCACTAAAACCCCCTCATCTTCCAGGTCGCACTTTTCTGCCCAATTATGGGACAGGTCACAGTTTTTGTCCTGAAACCTACTTCCCAGGTCGCACTTTTTGGCCCAAAAAGTGCGACCCGGCCGTAGAGATGAAGGAGGGTCTGTTACTGAGATTTTGGGCCCTAAACTGAACTTTCAATCCATCAAAATGAAAGAGTAAGGTTAGGCCTCTTACCTGCAACTGACGGATCTCGATTCCAACGGTCGGTTTGTCCGCTACGCTCGCCGCAAGATTTAGGGCCTTCTCTCCTCTCTACATTCACCACAAAAACACTAGCAAATGAGTGAATTTGGAGGGAAAACTGCCTTATTAAAAGAGAACCCTTGTTTCTTCTTTCGCCTGCTGCGACCATACCGTAGCCCCATTTGACAAACCGTCTGCACCGTTGGAAAGCTCTCACTGAGCCCTCCAATGGGTATCTGTTAGTTTTTTGTGATTTGATACTTCACCAAGACACATTTTGTCCAAGCAGGGTCACTTCACCTCTCCTTAAAATCGCATTTCTTCACTTACGACACTTGTACTGGGGGCAACATTTTGCCTCCTTACTTGTCTTTGTTCGTGTCTATTTTCGTCATGAGTTACCATCTTGTACTCATGTTCTCATGGTCCCCCATTGGGCCTTCACTGTGTGGCAGCACCATCGAGTCACCCTTGTTTAGAGCATCCAAGTTGAGTCATCATTGCATTCATGGAGCCTATCCCGAGTCCCTTTGAACCCCGCTATAGCCCTCCATCCTTCATTGCTTGGTCTCTCTCTTGTGTCGCATGTTATGGCCTTCAATCCCATTGTCCCCTATCCCTTATGATATTGTGTCATTCGCTGCCATGTCATTCATGCCCTTTATGCTCTAACAAGGGAATTCGTCCACTCGCTACTCAGTCCCCTCCATTCCATCATCATCATTGGTGTCAGTCTGTCTGTCGCTCTACTATTTTCTCTTGTGCCTTAGTTGAGGATCTCTCATTGCCTCACCTATGGCAGACCTCCTTCTGTCGACATCAGCTTCTTCATTCCAGAAGACAGGTCTAGAGGGCGGTGTACCTTGGTTCCAACTTCCACTTTTGTTCGGTGCCTCGGATCAGGCAAAGGGATCTCTCATTTCCCTTTGACTTGATTGTTTCTCCACTCCAGCTCCTTTCAGCATGATCGAGATCTGTATACTTGATGTTTCAGTGATGCAGCAGTAGCTCTTAGTGATTCCCAAGTGTGTGTGAGATGTCTCAGCCCTCATGAGGGGGTGGCCCTGCAGGTAGCCCCCCACATGCCCGGATGACCTCTTCATTGCAGCCCTTGATGTAGCTCCATATATTTGATGATGTCGGCCTTAGCCGCTTGCAGCACCTCTTTGATTTGCATGTATCAGTCAGATTTTGCGAGCCCTTCCCCATTTACAGGGGGCATATGGGTTGTATTTGTATCTCATGTACTCAGATATTATTGTATAAGTCCTGGCTGTTATCCCAGGCACAGCATGTATGTGGGATTCTTCATTGTATTTTTATCTGGCTCATGATTATGCCGGATGTACTTTATGGTTCGGTCCCTTGTTTACTGGACACACTATTCTTTTGTACTTTGTCTCGACGGGCATAGGTATGCCTCCCCCACCGCCTTTAGCACAGGTACCCTCTCATAAAAAGACACTTGTTGCATCTATAAGTCTCGTCTCCTCAGGGTCTAGTTCTTCAGCACATTAGTCTACCTTACATTTCTCTCTCTGACTTCCCTTTTGATGTCTGGTGATTGAGTTCTTACAACGTACTTCGGTCATACGATTTTCTCCTAACACTCGCACGCTGGGGGGCAATCTGTTACACTATTTTTTGGTCATCTAACCTACTATCATTAGATGGACCCAAGTACACCATGTAAGACCAATTTTACCCTAAGTAAAATTGCTTTCACTATGTCAAATAATTTAATAAACCACATTTATTAGGTTGTTTATGGTCTAAACAGGAAACCCCAAAAGGAAATATTAAACAAATCTATATTTGTTTGATTTTCCTCATGGAATAATTAATTAAACCATAATTTAATTATTATTCCTAATCATGTTTAACCCAAAACAAAGAAATTAATTAGATAAACCTTTATTTATCTTATTATTTTCTAGGAATAATTATTTAAATCTTATTTAGATATTATTCCTTGTTAAATATGACCAAATCACCCACAAATAATTAAATAAATCATTATTTATTTGATTATCCTTCAACCACTTTCTTAAAATGATAAATAAATCATTTATTTATTTATTATTTACAAATAAAGGGATTTGACCCAAGTCAAATACCTTTTCCCTCCAACAAACATAATAAAATATTCCATAAAAGGTGGATCTAGATTTGGTTAACATTATTTTAATCATGCACCAAGATCTAGAATGACCCAATATTTTGTTATAAATACGAGGGTTTTTCCTACCATTCTTCACCTTTTGTTGCCTATTAGATCACTCTGGATCTATACACTTGGTCACATTTTTCTACATTATTTGCTGTGTGAGCTCCCTTTGAGTTCTATCTTTGTCTGGGTTTCTACACCAACAAGAGAGAGAGATTCTAGATCTGAAGTGCTGAGGACTTCCAAGAACCCATCCCATTGAGGAGAATTGGATACACCTTCTTGTTTTCCTCCCAGGTGCCCTTAATACAAAAATTCTTTCAAAAATTGTTCTTGTCTTGTCTCTTGGATATATGGAGCAAACCCTTCTTTTTACTGCTTAATGTCTTTCTATGTATAGATCTGGTTTTTTGCAGCTCTTGTCTTGATCAACTAACTACAGATCTGAAGATATTGGCAGCCACTTTTGATGTTAGGGCTATTAGTTATGCGTAGCTAAAGTGGTCTTTTTTCGTACACTTCGACAAAGGATTCATACTAACACCCACTACTTCATTATGTCTAGTCTTGAGGCAGTTCAGTACAACAAGATTCCAATCATTGATCTGTAGGTTGTCTGATTCACAAGAGGGTTTCATGTTATTTACATAGCTTACAACCAGTAACCATGGGGGCACTGACTGGCTTGCACTCTTCCATCCAAAATTTCTCAAGTGTTTCTCTTAAATGCTTGGATTGAGAGATGAAGATACCCTTTTTGGACCGAGTAATTTGTAGCCCGAACAAGAAGGAAAATTCTCCTATCATTCACATTTCAAATTCTTTCTACAGTGACTCATCAAACTGGTGTCCCATCTATTCCAAATCACTGCCAAATATAATATCATCTACATAAACCACAAAAACGAGCAGATGATCATCTTCATATTTTATATACAAATTACTATCACCAATTCCTCTTTTAAAACCTCACTAATGAAGATATTTGTTTAATATAGGATAGCATGCTCTAGGGGCTTGTTTTAGCCCATACTGGTCCTTTTTAAGTCTACAAACATAATTTTCATTTTCAGGGAGCACAAATCCATCTAGTTATTCTTTATATACTTTTATTTCTATAATATTCCTAATTAGCCCAAGATAATAGGAATATTCCATTCTACCTTACTTTTCTGTTTATTGAATAAATATGTAAGGGAGGATCACAAAAACTCCTAAAGAAATGAATAAATCAATGCCACATGTGAACAAAGAAAAATATGGGCTATTTACCTAAAAATACCCTTATGTGTGAAGGGGGTTGAACTATTTGACTGGGTCAACATGACCAAATCACAGTGTTGTCTAGATTCATTGAACCTCCTAGATTCATAGCGCAGATCAAGTTGGAGGCTATCCATGTGAATGGGGCTAATTCATTGAGATGGTTTAGGGTTGTGCAAGGAATCAATCTTATAAAAGTAAGAGAAGGACAACAAGAGAAGGTTGTTGATGACCATATGATTTCGAAAGAATTTGTCTGTTTAGACATTTCTTATTCTCTTGGCTGTTTAGCAGAGAATAGTGTTGTTTAGCACTAGGTGTTCCCGGGTGGGAATCCTACCTCTTCCATTGAGTAGCTCTTGGAGGAATTGCATTTCTTGTCCACTATCAAGCATTTGGCCAAGCTCTTCTTCCAACTACAACGTAGATCCTGTTGAGGGTTTGTTTTTCTTTGTAAGCAACAGCAAGTGGAGGCTAGATCTATTCAGATCTAGGCCATAGTATGCCTCTTTCCAGTGAGAGAGTCTTTTATCCTCCTGGTAAGAGTGTATTAGTTGATTGGAGCTTCAAATCTACATCTTGGCATCAAGAAAAACGATACAGAAATTCTACAGCGCAGTTTATGTCCCTGGACTGCATTATTTGCAAGTGATAAGTTGCAGGGTCTTTTGGCAACTATTTGGAGGAGAGATCTCTGGTGTAAAGGAGCATTCCTTGCACTGTGGTGATCCATGGATTGGCCAAACAATCCATGTATGTTTCAGATCTGATTTATTCATTGATGTATCTGCTTCATAATTTCTGAATCATTCTGCAGATTTGTTGTAGTAGATCTCAGATCTACTCTTGTGCTTTCATGTTTTGCTAAAAACCCCAAGGGGTATGTAAACTAGAGACATTATAGTGTATGGATCTGTTATAGATCTGAATTTTCATGCATTATATTGTCCTATATATAATTTTTAATCACCAACTTCTGTTTTCTCCATAATAAAACATTGTCAAGCTTGTTCAGTCATCTTCTATGGTTGCAGCCCCTCATAGTTGAGGATTTCTTCCTGTATTCTCTTCTACTTCCTGTATAATGATGTAATGAACTCGAGATCTATTATTCATACCATATTACATCTTATACCCTCATAAAATCACGTTTTGTAAGCTTCAGAAATTTTTGCATAAGTTAAGTCATGGGAATTCAGTCTTTTTAAGCCATATCGAGACTGGGATATATGTTTAACTTAGCTGGAATCATTTGTTTTTGCTGAAATTTAGTATTTGAGTCCCACATGAACTAAGCTAAAGGATTCCATGGTTATTTTCCTCTATATTTACGCAAATATCTGAAAATGACGTTTTTAGGGCTTAAATGGTTGCTTTTCCTCATCTTTCGAATCATAAATCGGAATATAAGTTGCTGATGTAGTTCCAAATGATGTATTTTTGCCTATTGCACCTATTTTAAAGCTTATTCATCATTTCAAGACTGTTATATAGCTCATGTCTTGCTGAATCCCTATTTTTGGATATTACAGTGGTATCAAAGCATGATCTTTAGCTCATCATTGCAAGACCGTTATACAGCTCATGTCTTGTTGAATCCCTATTTTTGGATATTACAGTGGTATCAAAGCATGATATTTGGCTCAGCATTTTTCCTTCAAGCCAAGATGATATAAGATGCAGAAAGAGAGAAAAATGATGGAAGGAATGAGTTTCATCTCATCTCTTTTAAGATCTAAGAAGGATCTCCCCAAGGAGGTCAAGCAAAGAAGAGTAGAGAAGAAATTTGATTACACAGAAGACCAAGAAAACAAGGGTGAAATCCCTTCATCTGGAAGAAAGAAAGGGAAAGAGTTCTCAAAAATTCTATTCCACACTATGCATAATTTGAAGAGTGAAACCACATTAGGGTTTCAAGATGAGGAAGGTCCATGTACTTCCTATCAGCAAAAAGAGGATCTAGTATTGCACAAAACTCCAAAGAAGCATGCTATGTCCTTTTTATTTCAATATAAGAGGCATAGAGATGGAGGAAACTTAGATCGTGAGATTCTAAGTGAATATCTTGCAGAATATAAGTCTCAACCTAGATCTATCAAGAAGAATCTAACTCTTCCAGAGTTTATTGAGCTCAAATAAGAAAGAATATCAAGCAGCAATAGAAGAATGAAGGGCAATAGGTTTCTATTGTCTACCTTTGATGGATCATCCTCATGCACATCAAAGGCTTGGGGGAGGAAATGGGATGCATTTTTCCTGCTATATCCAGTAGTAGAGAAAGAGGTTGTTTAGATTGTTGCGCTGCACCTTCAAGGTGAACCACAAATGTGGTGGTTCAACCATTTGAGTCATGCTAAATTGACTGCATATGTATACTTTACTCAAAGATTGATCAAGAAGTTTGACAAGAAGAAATCAAAAGGGAAGAAGCCTTCACCACCATCTACTACAGGAGCACTTGTTTCAGGAGGAAGACCACTTGCACCTTTGCAAGATGATCTTGATCTCTTGATCTCTAGAGTCCCATGCATCATTCTGGAGATGCATGAAGGAGCAGAGACTTGTACCAATGCTGATGAAGCCATAGAAGAACATCTATCATCATTAGAAGTTGGGGACGCTATCACACCGGAAGGAGGAATCCTTGTAGAAATAAAATATGTTCCCAAGTTGTACCAAGGTATGCACATGTTTTCATTTCCTACTATTTCAATGCAACATGAAGAGGATGATGGGAATGTACCATTGCATTACCTAGGGTCAACACATATTGCTGATTTGGAGCAACAAACTTTCACTACGCTGAGCAGCCTTGATTTAATCAAGGAAGAGACAAATATTCATCCTGATGCATCATTAATGAGCTGCACACAACGCCTGAGGTTGGATTGTAGTTTCTTGGATTGAAAAACTATGTGTTCAGCTTTGGATCTGATTTGGAGGCAGCAGTTGCACCATTATGGAGTTCAGCAGTGCTGTCATGTAGCAGCAATGATGAGTTGGGGGCCCAACCATTGTTGGAAAATTCCAATGACCTTCTCATATGCATAACAAAGGAGGAGCAGATAGATGATGGAGGACATCTTAGGATGGATAACATCTCTCATGTTTGTGTTGGATACTTCTTGATAAGCCCTACACATCATGATGGGAGAATTTTGGCTACCACCTATTTGGATCCTTATGGGATCAACTTGGTCATTGATGAGTGGTCTTCATTTGGAGATCTTTAGAAGATTGCATTTCAACATCCCATGAAGTGAAAAGACAGAAATATGATTTGGAGGATGGTATTCTCCATTGGAGGAGTGCCACTTTTGGGCATGATGATAGACACTCACCATGGGTTGGATGGGTGAAGCTGATGAGCAAGAGTTTGGGAAACCACTTGCAGATCTATGATACTGGACAACAGGATGCAAGACTGCATTGGTTACTCTTGAAGGAGTTTGGTCATTATTCTCTTTCTAAGGGTATGTGGCAGGACACTTACATCATATGGCAGCAAGGAGTTTGGGTATATTGGAGTGATGTGATCTCTTTCATATCTACTATTATGTTGTTGCTCCATGATCTATATGATGATGGTGTGAGGAGGCAACTAGAGCTGTTATTGCTTTGGTTTTTATTGAAAGAGTGTAGGCTGATCTTATTACATACTTTGCATGATGTTGCAAGAGTAGGAGATGGCACTATCATGGTGCAAGGGGGCTACCCTTTGACTTTGAAGGATGAGGAGGCACTTCCACTTTGGGAAGGATCTCTCACATATAGCAGCATTAGGTCTAATGATGACTTTGGCATATGGGATGTCAAAGGGAGGAGCTATGAGACGACAGAAGCCTTATTTCAAAGACCAACAACGTTGTCACTTGTGAGCTTGGACTGTTTGATGGAGTGTTCCCAAGATCACTTCACATATGATGCACTATGGAGGCATGTAGGAGAGGATTATGATGGAGTAGTGGATGGAAACACCTATTACATTGCTATGATATTCTTTGCTATGATTTTCCTAACTTGGATTTTCAAGCATAAGAAGAGAGATCCACATGCAGCATTGGTGAGATTTCTTCCCATGCATTCTAATGCATACCATTCCTTACTGGAGGAATTCACTTGGGAAGGTATCCAAATGGATGTATATCAGCATATGGAGAGATTCATAGCCCGAAAGATGATGAAGAGGTTGGCACAACCACTTCCCTACTCATTTGAAGTGAGGGAGAATTTGCAAGTGAGCCATTTAAGCTCAATGACTAAAGTACAGGATGGAGGATGTGTAATTTTGCTTCATGATTTGTACTCCTTTATCTTTTTGAGCAGCATATTGTACCAAGGAGGGTCTTTCATTCTTTTACCTTGTATTATGATGTACTTGAGGCCATTTGCAACATTGACGTTGTCCATTTTATTTGTGGTTTGTGGGGGAAGGCCACATAATTTTTGTTGTGCACCATTGGCACCAAGATGTACTTTCATGATCTCATATTGTAGGATGAATGTGGCAGCAAACAAGTGGTTGAAAGTACACTTGTTGCACTATGATATGAGGTAGGCAAGGGATGCACTGCACTGGTTGCATATCTGGAACTATATTCCACCTCCTGGTTGTCACATGGAAACTTGATTTCATTTGTTTATGCTTCCATATTTTGATGATGTTCTTATGATTATGGGAAGCTCTATTGGAGGAGCGGCACAAGAGTTGAGAGTTCCCTTTGGGAGTATGATTCTCCATACTTCATATGTTTCATGTTTTAGGAGAAACAATGGGAAAGCCATGATTTCCACACTACACCTCTTGTATTCATGTGGGAGGAACCATCTGGAGAGCTTGAGTTCTTTGAGGAGGCACCTCATGGATGTTTTGGAGGGTGGAGTGACTTGGGTCATTCATGGGGACCGTTATATTTAAGCCCAAGGTCATCAGCAGCCCCACACATATCATAAGTGGAGGGAGAAGCAGAGTGGGATAGTCATTTTGATCCCTTAAAGTTAGCTATGCAACCGACCTTCTTTGCAGGAGCTTAAGGTGGAGGAGATGTTTCATGAGTTACTAAGTTGGAGGGTGACTCATTTTTTGTGGATGATAGCTTGGGGATGGAGACTCCACATGGGGATGATGATTCCCAATATGTTTTTGATTCCATGCCTCAAGAAGGACTCTAGATCACATATTGTTGTTTCCATGTATATCCTACTTTTTCATGATGAAAGCCATTTGGCAATTTTACCAAAGGCATGCTTATACACATGGGAGGAACAACTTGAGGGCATATTGTTAAGAAGGCATCTTGTTCTTTGGAGGAACATATCACTTGGAGATGCTACAAGAAGAGGAGGGGAGGCTCTTCAGTTCTATCCTTACAATTGCTTGAGGAGAAGCAACATTTGGGAGGGGAGGACTGTAATATTCCTAATTAGCCCAAGCTAATAGGAATATTCAATTCTACTTTACTTTTCTGTTTATTGAATAAATTTGTAAGGGAGGATCATAAAAACTCCTAAAGCAATGAATAAATCAATTCCACATGTGAAGAAAGACAAATCTGGGCAATTTACCTAAAAACACCCTTATGTGTGAAGGGGATTGAACTATTTGACTAGGTCAACATGACCAAATCACAGCGTTGTCTAGATTCATTGAACCTCCTAGATGCACAGCATGGATCAAGTTGGAGGTTGTCCATGTGAATGGGGCTAATTCATTGAGATGGTTTAGGGTTGTGCAAGTACTCAATATTATAAAAGGAAGAGAAGGACAACAAGAGAAGGTTGTTGATGACCATATGATTTCTAAAGTATTTTTTTGTTTAGACATTTCTTATTCTCATGGTTGTTTAGCATAGAATAGTGATGTTTAGCATTGGGTGTTCCTATGAGGGAATTGTTTGGTCAATTTAGTGTGTCCTAAATTGCTACATTAATTTTTCAATCCGGGATTCGTAAGCTGACGAAGTGTGGCGCACTATATGTGCAAGATAACCTATCTCTTACTTTTTGTCGTTTTTGGTTTTTTTCCTTTTTATCTTGGTTGGTTTCCTAATGTGAGATGGAAATTCTAAAAGACAAGTATGGTTATGATTGTTCAAGGCAATGATGTCCTTTATAATGATTTACCAAACTTCAAACTTTAAAAGGATTTTGAAACATACAATGACAAAATTAGTTTCTAAAAGGAAATGAAAATGTGCCACTATTCTAGTTAAACAAACAATGAACTATTGATCATGAAAACCATTACCCTTGTTGTTGTCTAAACACAAAAGAAACTGTACTCAAAGAAAAGATTGCAAGTAAAATAAAACTAAAATCAAATTACATCAACTCATATTCTGACCCCTCACCATTAGTCTCGCTATGGCTTTAGGAGGCAATCATAAACAACTTGAGCAATCTGATATCTAATTTGCAGAAAAATAAACTAATATCAAATTACACACTCATACTTCAATCCCTCACCATTAGTCTCGCTATGGATTTTGGAGGTAACTGATAATGACATGAGAAATTTAATATCTATCTTGCATAAAAGTAAACTAATATCAAACTATACACTCATACTTCAATCCCTCACCATTAGTCTCGCTATGGATTTCGGAGGTAACTGAAAATGACATGAACAATTTAATATCTAACTTGCAGAAAAGTAAACTAATGTCAAACTATACACTCATACTTCAATCCCTCACCATTAGTCTCGCTATGGCTTTCGGAGGTAACTGAAAATGAAATGAACAATTTAATATCTAACTTGCAGAAAAGTAAACTAATATCAAACTACACACTCATACTTCAATCCCTCACCATTAGTCCCGCTATGGCTTTCGGAGGTAACTGAAAATGACATGAGAAATTTAATATCTAATCTAACTACTAAAGCAAATGTGCAAGACTGAAATAAACAAAACAGTGCTGGAGTTAAAAACTAAGAAAAAGAAATCAGCAGAAGGACAATATTTATTCCATGTCATTAGTCATTATAAAATGATGTGAAAATGCCCGGGCTGCCTATTGTAATCTGAAACAAGAACACTGATCAGTTAACAACAACATAAAACATAAAAGATTGTGGACAGAAGTAAAATGTAAAGCATGAAAGATTATGGACAGAGATGAAACGTAAATACCATGAAAGATGTAATATATATACATGTGAATGACTATGGCATAATGAACGTAAATAAATGAAGCATGAAACTATACAGTAATACACAAAACCTCAGCGTGTGCAGGGGCCCTCTGCACAAACCTCGGACAACAGCTATCAACCACGAATTACGATGATAAACAGAGTCTTCTCATATATTTAAAATGTAGTCATAACAATGGAAAAAGTGTTACGGCACAGTGGCTTTCTTTACAGCAGAATTACATTACAAGAACTAACTATTATGCGTATGAGAACGCATTATTTATAACAGAGGGTGATATAACTAATTCCCTAAAGTCTGCGCTGATGGAAGACACGTGAACCACCACATCCAGAGATCTAGCATTATGGCCTCCGTGAGGATTAAATCTATGGAGAGTGGCTGTTGGATTTGGCTTATGGAGTCGTTTACAGGTGTTGATGTGTCTCCCGTGATTTAGAAACGGCCACGCAAATCTCCACATGATGAGAAACAGAGTTATGTCACCGTGGGACTCTTCGGTTGACCACCACTTGGCCACCTTTGACCACAGCCTTCTTAGGTGAATTCGACCGAGCCAATAGGACACGATCCATTTCCATGTCATTTCTAACTTGCCCATGTGGCTCGATTTGCCTGAAGACACCTGCAATATAGACTTTAACAAAATGGCTGCGGAAAGTTGCAACAGCTTCGGAAAGTGACAAGATTCCGCAGCTTAATGAACAAAAATCTAATTCAAACAGCAGACACAAAACATAGTTAAAAACCATTTTAAATGCTCTTTTACAATTAATATGCAATGATATTGATGACTTAGAAGTTCCAAGTGAATGAAAAAGGTCTAGAAAGGTGTATAGGAAAGATGCAGATTTGAGACTCAACATACCCCCACTGTGAAGGTGTTGCATGTCCTCATGCAACCAAAATTTTGATAATCTTTCTTCAATTCATATGCCTTGACACTTCATCCAGTACATCCAGTCCTCTCCTCCTCTTCCTTGGTGTTGCTAACATCCTGGGCTTCTTCATCAAGCATCTGAATTTGATATTAACCAGTGCTCTACTTAACTTCTGGCATTTCTTCTTCAATTTCCTGTTCTTTTTCTACCACAGTCCCAGATGTAGCATGGTATTGTCATGAATGATCTTGTCCAATTTGCTTTGTTCCTTCAATGTCTCATTTTCATTTTTAATGTGTCTATTTAAAACCTCCAACTCAAAGACTTCTTGTTTCAATGATTGGACTAGATCTTCTTGTGCTGTGTGAGGCTGAGTGGATGAAGTACTGGGAACCGTGGCTGCTCTTTCTAAAGATTCTATATAATCATACACTTCTTGCTGTTTTGGGTCTATCTCAGGTGTCGTTTTCATTAGGCTGTCCCCAAAATTCCGTGGAGGAGAATTGTCTTCAAAATCTGGCTGAAAAGGGCTCATGTCAACATCTGGCTGAGAATGAGATGGACTATGTTCAATGTCTAACTGAGAATGAGATGGACTATGTTCAATGTCTGACTGAGAATGAGATGGAATATGTCCAGCTGGAGTTTGTTCAGATGTTTCTTCTCCCAAATCAATAAAATGGGGTCCTTTCGTTTGTGTTTTCCTCAACTTCCCTTTAAGCCTGGAACTTCTTCTTACACGCTGTGGACTACTGTCTTTTTTATTTTGTTTTCCTTTGCCTCTCTTTTTGGCCATAGATGACTGTTCCTGAAGGTGAACTATTCTCTCAGATAACACTTGATGATCTTCTTCTGAGGAAGGGATTTGATGCATAGTCTCAATGCTTTTTCTCTCTTTTGATTTTATTGGCTTTTTACCCTTGGTTTCTTCCTTCATCCTTTTTGACAGTCTCTCTTCTCTACTAGTTCTTTCAACTGTAGTAGTAGGAGTGCTTTGAGTTTCATCATTTGTTCTCTTTCTCCTACTCCTTCTTGATGTACTTCCTTCAGGAACTTCTTGGGGTTCTTCAAAGAAATTTCTAATCAAAAATTGTTCCCATGTGTCCTTTTTCTCTTTTAACTGTTTTTCAATCAAAATTTTCACAAGACCATGGTGATACAAATGTGATTCTACGTCCCCTAGATGCTTCTGGACGGTTACAGACATCTTCTTCAAACTGTTTAATAAAAAGTATGGCAGATTGAGGGCCTGGTTGTCTAGGAAATTCATCAACAGTCGGGTATGATACATGTACATTGACCCAAAACGGCCCTCACAGGTGATAAATTTTTGAATAAATAACAATAAACTGGCCCACTCTTCTTTCAAAGCATGAACAGGAATTCCCCTTTTAAAAATAGTTACATCCATACCTGAATTACGTAGGATCACTCTCCAGGCTTCATCACTAATGCTCTTGTTCTTGAACCAGCGTTCACCTTCTTGAGGGAGTTCTGTAGCAGATGCTATGGATGCCTCATTCACTGTAAATTTGAGGTCCCCAATTTCTGCTTCCAGACCATTGAAAGACCTTGCAAAAGCTTTTGTCACCTCTTTATGGTAGCCTCTAAACTTTTGGATAAACCGAAGCCACTTTGCCTTTTTCAATATATCTCTGACTTGCGGGTATCCTTCCATGAATTTAGGTCCTTCTGGTTCTGTTCTCAACAACTGACCCATCCTTATTTCTGTGCTTGAAAACTTGTCTGTGTGAGGAGGGTTTAACGGAGGTAAGACGGTTGAATGAGCGGAAATGAGCACGATTTATGGAGGAGACCAGTGACTGTATGCGGATATCAGAGAATGGGTTTACGGAATGTAGCGTAACAGAGAACAAAATGGGGTGAAGCGGAACAGAGAAGGGTTACGTGAGCACGGTGGAAATGCGGCTGTGAGATCAATAGAACAGTAGGAGGAGTATAATGCATCCGGCAGTTATTTAAAATTGGGTGGTTGCAGAGTAAATGTAAGCACGTTTATGAAACGGCTACGGATTTTATGCGGCTGAAAGAATCCGTAGTCAAATCAACCACGTTTCATCATCACAGGTGGAGTATCGGAGTATGAGTGAAGATCGGAGGCTTGATTATGGGACCGTTTGAAAATGAATGCAAGGATTGTGGGAGGATCATATAGAGATCGTGGAATGGTTACGGAGTTTTTCAACACAATCATTGCATATAATGGAGCTATGGTTTATAACTATGTAAAAATGTGCTTGAATGCCATTTGAAATAAATTTTTACTCATACCTTGGAATTCTTGCCATTTTTCATTGGTCTTCAATTAGTTGCTCCTCAATGATATCTTGAATGCCCCATGTCTTCATAATATGTCTTCATACCTGCATTTGATTTCATGATTATTGAACTAACATCTGGCTGTACATTTTTTTGAAAAACAGAGTGGTAGCTGCAGAATCTGCTTCCGGCTGCGGAAACTGGTGTCAGCTGCGGAAACAGGTGTCAGCTGTGGAAACTGACACAGCTATTATTTGGGTGAATGGAAATAGACGGATGATAACTGATTGAATGAAAATGGTCATGAAAGAAAATTTTATTGGTGAAATGAAATGAAATAGATGAAATGAAGTGAAATGGAATGAAGTGGAGTGAAATGAAGTGGAATGAAGTGGAATGGAATGGAGTGGGTGGTCACAAAACTTGTGAAATGAAAGAGAGAGATTTTTTTTTTGGAAAATATAGGGTGTCAGGTGTTCCTGATTTCCACCCTACATTTTCTGTATAAGACTGCCAATCAATGATTGGTTTTTAGGCTTATACAATTTTTTTTTTTAAATAACTGAAAAGAACAAAGGCTAGGCTGGTGGAGAAGAAGAATTCTTCTGTACCAGCCTGATTGCAGAATTTTCTTGAAACATTTTGACAAATTCCTCTTTTGAGAGTGGCTTATGATATACTTTTAATCTGTGGCCATTCACAATAAGAGGAGTTTGAAATTCATCAATGGTCTTGATTCTTACCGCTACATTGCTAAAGATCTTGTCAATCTCATATGGCCCAAGCTAATGAGTCTGAAATTTTCCTTTAAAATATTTAAACTTGGAATCAAATAACAATGCCCAATCTCCTTCTTGAAACTTCTTCTCTTTGATGTATTTGTCATGCCATTTAGCTCTTTGATATTGAACTAGATCAGTTCTTAGAATTGCCTCTTGTCTAATCTCATCTAGCTCATTCAATTGCTCCATTCTGTGCTTTTGAGCTTCTGATAAATCCATCCCCAACTGAACTGCTATCTTGAAGGTTTTGACTTGGAACTCAATGGGGAGCAGGACTTCTTTCCCATAAACAAGTTCATAGGGAGAATGTCCTATTGTATTTCTCCATGTAGTTATGTAGGCCCACAAGGCTTCAGAAATCCTTTCTGCCCAATCTCTTCTATGTAGATGAACAGTTTTGGTGATGATACTTTCGATAAATTTGTTTGTAGACTCCACTTGACCATTTTCTTGCGGATGGTAAGGAGTAGATCTTCTGTGCTTGATTTTGTATTCTTCCATCAGCTTCTCCACCAAGTTGGATGTGAATTGGCTTCCCTGATCTGTCACAATTTCTCTTGGAACACCAAAGCGAGTAAAAATATCCTCATAAATAAAATTAACAATTGAATTTTCAGTAGCAAACACTAATGCTTTAGCTTCTACCCATTTAGTAACATAATCAGTACAAACCAATATATACTTCTTTTGCTTAGATGGTGGATTAATAGGTCCTATGAAATCTAAAGCCCATTTCTCAAAGGGTTCGATGAGTACCTGTGGTTGCAATGGCATTTCATTTGAAAGGGTAGGTTTCCCTACTCTTTGGCAGCTGTCACACCTTTTGACATATTGTTTTGCATCTTTGAAGAGGAAAGGCCAATAATATCCTAAAGAGAGGATTTTATAGGCCGTCCTTTTGTCTGCAAAGTGTCCGCCGCATGGTTCATCATGACATTCCTTAAGAATATCAGGCATTTCATCTTCCCTGACACATCTTCTGATCACAAGATCTGGCCCTGTTTTAAACAATTCGTTAGAAATCCATGAATATTTTGAACTCTCCCGAATAATTTTTCGTTTTTCATTTGGAAATAAATGTGAAGGAAGTTTCCTTGTAACCAAATAGTTAGCAATATCTGCATACCAAGGAGTCTTAATAGTTACTGCAAACAAGTATTCATCAAGAAACTTATCCTCTACAGGAGAATCTTCTTTAGTATTCTGAATCCTAGACAAGAAATCAGCTACTGTATTTTGTTTCCCTGGTCTATCCAACACAGTAATATTGAATTCTTGTAAAAGTAAGAGCCATCTTGTCACTTTGCCATTAGTAACAGGTTTGTTCATTAAATATTTAATTGCAGAATGGTCAGTATGAATAAAAGTTTCATAGCCTTTTATATAATGTCTAAACTTATTGATTGCATGAACAACAGCTAAAAACTCTTTTTCAGTCACAGTATAGTTTAACTCTGTGGGAGTCAAATTTTTACTGGTATAATAAATGGCATAAGGAACTAAATATTTTTGACCCAACACAGCTCCCAGAGCTGTATCTGAAGCATCCATAGGAATATCGAAAGGGAGTTTCCAATTTGGTCCTCTCAAGATAGGTGCTTCAGATATTCTTGTTTTCAAAGTTTCAAAGGCCGATTGACAATCAGGATCCCATTTAAATTCACAGTCTTTTGTAAGCAATTTGAAGAGTGGAGATGCTATTTTAGTGAAGTTTTCTATAAATCTTCTATAGTAACCAATAAATCCTAGAAAAATTCTAACATCTCTTTGACAATTTGGAATAGGTAACTTGGAGATGACTTCAACTTTTGATCTATCAACCTTAATCCCATCTCCCGAAATATGATGCCCCAAAACAATCCCTTCAGTAAACATCATAAATCATTTTTCATGGCTTAATGAAAGGTTTGTTTCTTTACATCTTATAAGAACTTTTTCCAAATTTTCTAATGCCTCTTCAAATGAATTACCATAAACTGTAAAATCATCCATATAAACCTCTACATAATCATGGATTAGATCAGAAAAAATTCCTAGTACTACTCTTTGGAATGTTGCGGGTGCATTACATAACCCAAAAGGAAGTACTCGATAGGCAAAATTTCCCCATGAATAGGTGAATGTGGTCTTATCTTGATCTTCAGGTGCTACCTGAATTTGATTATAGCCACTAAAACCATCCAAAAATGAAAAGTACTTTTTACCTGCTAATGTATCTAATACCTGATCGATAAAAGGCAAAGGAAAGTGATCCTTCAAAGTTGCTTTGTTCAATTCCCTGTAATCAATGCATACCCTCCATTTACCATTCTTTTTAGGTACTATAACCAAAGGAGAAACCCATCGGCTATCTGAAATTGGATAAATGAAGTTTACATTGAGTAGGTTTTGGAGCTCTTCTTTCACTATCTCCCTAAGATTTGGATTCATCCTTCTTTGAGGTTGTCTGATTGGTCTACTGTTTTCCTCAATATAGATATGATGAATGCAAGTCTTAGGATCAATACCTTTCATGTCAGTATACTCCCATGCAAATGCAGTAGAATTGTTTTGCAAGATTTTGGTTAGTTCTTCTTGTTGTGACTTTTCCAAATGTTTGTTGATATTCAATGTTTTTCCTGGAAAAATCTCAATGGTAGAACTACCAAACTCTTCCATAGAGTAAAGAGACATTTGTCTTGATGATAAATATTCTATGTCAGATTCCAACTGAAATTTTGTGGGGTCATATTTTGAAGATGTCTCAAAATTTTCTAATGTGTTTAGAATTTTACTATCCTCACTGATTTCCAAAATGGTAAAGACAGGTTGTATAGTGTCCTCATCATCAACCCATTCATTGTCTCCTACTTCTGTGATTGCTTTTGCTGGAGGATACAAATTGAATTTCTTTTTCGAATTACCATTAGAAATGTACATATCCCCAGATCTACAACTAATAAAAGCATCAGCTGTGGCGAGCCAAGGTCTTCCTAAGATAAGTGGGTGCCCTCCTAGATTACTCTTGGGAGTCAAAATCATAAAATCTACTGGATATTCCCAAGAATCTAAGGAGACTGAAATATCTTCTAATACACCATCTGGTTTAATAATTGATCGATCTGCAAGTTGCAGTAAAGTAGGTGTAAAAAGAAGGTTAGGAAGTTTTAGCTGGTCCATAGTCTGTCTACTCATAATGTTGATAGCAGCCCCTAAGTCAATCAATGTGTTTGGAATTTCTATCCCATTTATATGTGTCTTGACAATCGGACTTCCTGGATCTACATACTTCTGCATGGTAATTTTTCCCATCATGATATCTGCAATTTTTCCTACCAGGTGGATTCTTCTTGTATATTTTAGTTTCCTTCCTGGTCTTTTGAAACTCAACTCCTTTATTGTTTTTGCTAGAATAGGAATCTCTCGAATGGCTTGTAGCAAGGGAATATTGATACAAACATTCTTTAATTCATCTAGAACATCATAGTTAGGAAGAAAGATTTATTTTTCCACCCCTTTATCAATTTGTAATCTTTCAGGAAAAGGAGGTGCAGATGAAGATGCAGGTTTCTCAACTATAGGAGTTGTGGGGGTTAATTTTTCTTTCTCTTTTTGAATGTTTGAGTTTTGAAGAGATGCTTCCTCAGAACCCTTATTGGCTTTAAGAGAGTCCTCCTCAAAGGTATCTTGCTCTTGGACATCTATAGAAGGTTTTTCTAAAACTCTACCAGACCTGAGTTGTACATCATTGAGAGGAACAATCATATAGGTAGGAAATTGTTGTCCTTCTATCATGTAAGTATTTTGAGGATTTTTATTGTTAGGATTTGGCAATGGCTGAGCTGGAAGTTGATTTGTCTTTTGTTGGTATGGGAGCATGAGTTGAGGATTTGGATTTTGTCGAGAAGGTTGTTGTTGTGGAAATGGCAATGAAAGTTGTGGATTTGGGTTTGGAAGTTGTGGAGCTTGTTGATTTTGAAAAGATGGAGGATATTGATAAAATTTAGCAAATCTCCCATAAGGATTTTGCATCCCTTGTACCCATGGTTGATATGGATTTTGATGTTGAGGCCAAGGTTGTTGCCAAGGATTCCAATTTGGTGGGGTTTGAAGATTCATAGGGTTTTTAAACCCTTGAGTTTGTTGTCCCTGCCAAGGTCTTCTTGCAACAAAACAGAGCGATTCTACTGAATTTGGGTCTTCTTGAAAGACAGCTTTGAGTCAAGGAATTGAAGGAAAATCCTTGGTCTCATGATTCTCTGAGCAAATCATACATGTTTCTACAAATTTTGCATCCAAGGGACATTCCCTTAAAGTATGTTTCTTCCTACATTTCGGACAAAAGATGGCTAGAGCATCTGTTTCTGCTTTCTGCTTGTTTTGGATCTTAAGGGTGTCTAGTTGTTCACTAAGGCTCCCTAAGATATCAGTTTTGAATTCATCAAGCATATTTCCAATCTATGCCCTACTTACTGATCCAGTTGCAGATTTGTTAGCCCTAATAAGAGAAGGATCCCTAGGCCCTTTTCATGTTTTAGATTTTCCTCTTGAGAGATGGACACATAGTTCTGTTATGTCACGAAGTGGAAGTTGAGAAATGTCTCCTTTCCGCATCATGTTTAAAATATCTATCCATTCATCTCTGATGGCTTTTAATATGAGGGCTTTCAAATTTTCATCATCTAAGTTGCTCATCTTTGCTCTTTTTAAGTTGTATTGAAATCTTTCAAGTAAATCTTCCAAATTTTCATCTTCTTTTTGCATCATTTTGAATACCTCATCCTTGTGATTGGTGGGCATACAATAGTCCAAGTATCTATCCAAAAATGTTTGTTTCATATCATTCCAAGTCCTAATAGATTGTGTGGCTAATCCCATGAACCATTTCAAAGCAGATCCCTTCAATGTTGAAGGAAACAGTTTGAGTTTTTGAGAGTCTTCCATATAGTCATAGGTTCGGCACACGACTTCAAACTCAAATAGAAATGTTTCAGGATCCTCACTTCGCAATCCATAGAAGTTGGGGAGGACAGATGGTGAGATGTTTTTCATCGTTGTATGAGTTTTCTCATCAACTATAAGGAATCCAAAAAATTTGTCCCCTTCCCTATTTCTTCCATTATTACCTTCACCATTGTTGTCTCCATTGTTTCCTCCTCCTCTACCTCTACCTCTACCTCCAAATCCATCTATTATTTACTCTGCCATGATAGTTTCTTTAGAGTCCTCAAATTCCTCTGGTTCTTCTATCAAGGGAGGATGAGAGGGAGTCTCTTCCTTTTCTTCTTCAGGTGATTCTACTTCTTTGATTACAATATACTCTCCTGTAGAAGTAAAGAAAGGGTCTTCTTCTAAATGAGATTTGGTAGATGGTGTAGGAGAATCCTCTAATTCAGCTGCTCCTTGAATTCCAGGAATCTTAAGGCTAAGGGTAGATGGTGGTGAATCTTGTCTATGCCTTGAAGAAGATGGAGTTGTGAAAATCGAACTCTTGGCTCTAGCTATAAACCTTCCCCTAGAATCTCTTGCTCTATGCATGTCATTTTTATTATTTTTTTAAGTTGGGCTAATAATTCTCTTTTTGATCTTCCAGGTCACACTAGGTGCAAGAAGAGAGCATACTTAAGAAATTATCGAACCAATAACTCTCTTTTCTGATCCTCCAGATCACACTAGGTGCAAGAGGAGAGCATACTTCAAGAAGTTATCAAGTTTTCCCTTCTTTTTATTGTTTTTTTTTTTTAAGAAATTGGCTACCTAGTTACACTTCCCCGGCAACGGTGCCAAAATGTTTGGTCAATTTAGTGTGTCCTAAATTTCTACATTAATTTTTCAATCTGGGATTCGTAAGCTGACAAAGTGTGGCGCACTATATGTGCAAGATAACCTATCTCTTACATTTTGTCGTTTTTGGTTTTTTTCTTTTTATCTTGGTTGGTTTCCTAATGTGAGATGGAAATTCTAAAAGACAAGTATGGTTATGATTGTTCAAGGAAATGATGTCCTTTATAATGATTTACCAAACTTCAAACTTCAAAAGGATTTTGAAACATACAATGAGAAAATTAGTTCCTAAAAGGAAATGAAAATGTGCCACTATTCTAGTTAAACAAACAGTGAACTATTGATCATGAAAACCATTACCCTTGCTGTTGTCTAAACACAAAAGAAACTGTACTCAAAGAAAAGATTTCAAGTAAAGTAAAACTAAAATCAAATTACATCAACTCATATTCTGACCCCTCACCATTAGTCTCGCTATGGCTTTCGGAGGTAATCATAAACAACTTGAGCAATCTGATATCTAATTTGCAAAAAAATAAACTAATATCAAATTACACACTCATACTTCAATCCCTCACCATTAGTCTCGCTATGGCTTTCAGAGGTAACTGATAATGACATGAGAAATTTAATATCTATCTTGCAGAAAAGTAAACTAATATCAAACTATACACTCATACTTCAATCCCTCACCATTAGTCTTGCTATGGCTTTCGGAGGTAACTGAAAATGACATGAAAAATTTAATATCTAACTTGCAGAAAAGTAAACTAATATCAAAATACACACTCATACTTCAATCCCTCACCATTAGTCTCGCTATGGCTTTCGGAGGTAACTGAAAATGACATGAACAATTTAATATCTAACTTGCAGAAAAGTAAACTAATATCAAACTACACACTCATACTTCAATCCCTCACCATTAGTCTCGCTATGGCTTTCGGAGGTAACTGAAAATGACATGAGCAATTTAATATCTAATATAACTACTAAAGCAAATGTGCAAGACTGAAATAAACAAAACAGTACTGGAATTAAACAAAAACTAAGAAAAGTAAATTAGCAGAAGGAAAATATTGATTCCATGTCATTAGTCATTATAAAAAGATGTGCAAATGCCCGGGCTGCCTATTGTAATCTGAAACAAGAACACTGATCAGTTAACAACAACATAAAACATAAAAGATTATGGACAAAAGTAAAATGTAAAGCATGAAAGATTATGGACAGAGATGAAATGTAAATACCATGAAAGATGTAATATATATACACGTGAATGACTATGGCATAATGAACTTAAAGAAATGAAGCATGAAACTATACAGTAATACACAAAACCTCAGCGTGTGCTGGGGCCCTCTGCACAAACCTCGAACAACAGCTATCAACCACGAATTACGCTGATAAATAGAGTCTTCTCATATATTTAAAATGCAGTCATAACAATGGAAAAAGTGTTACGGCACAGTGGTTTTCTTTACAACAGAATTACATTACAAGAACTAACTATTATGCGTATGAGAACGCATTATTTATAACAGAGGGTGATATAACTGATTCCCTAAAGTCTGCGCTGATGGAAGAAACGTGAACCACCACGTCCAGAAATCTAGCATTATGACTGCCGTGAGGATTAAATCTATGGAGAGTGGCTGTTGGATTCGGCTTATGGAGCCGTTTACAGGTGTTGATGTGTCTCCCGTGATTTAGAAACGGCCACGCAAATCTCCACGTGATGAGAAACAGATTTCTGTCACCATGGGACTCTTCGGTTGACCACCACTTGGCCACCTTTGACCACAGCCTTCTTAGGTGAATTCGACCGAACCAATAGGACACGATCCATGTCCATGTCATTTCTAACTTTCCCATGTGGCTCGATTTGCCTGAAGACACCTGCAATATAGACTTTAAAAAAATGGCTGCGGAAATTTGCAGCAGCTGCGGAAAGTGACAAGATTCCGCAGCTTAATGAACAAAAATCTAATTCAAACAGCAGACACAAAACATAGTTAAAAACCATTTTAAATGCTCTTTTACAATTAATATGCAATGATATTGATGACTTAAAAGGTCCAGGTGAATGAAAAAGGTCTAGAAAGGTGTATAGGAAAGATGCAGATTTGAGACTCAACAGGAATCCCACCTCTTCCATTGAGTATCTCTTGGAGGAGCCTTGCATTTCTTGTCCACTATCAGGCATTTGGCCAAGTTCTTCTTCCAACTACAACGCAGATCATGTTGAGGGTTTGGTTTTCTTTGTAAGCAGCAACAAGTGGAGGCTAGATCTATTCAGATCTAGGCCATACTAGTGCCTCTTTCTAGTGAGAGAGTCTTTTATCCTCCTGGTAAGAGTGTATTAGCTCATTGGAGCTTCAGATATACATCTTGGCATCAGGCCAAACTCTACAGAAATTCTATAGCGCAGTTTATGTCCCTGGACTGCGTTATTTGCAAGTGATAAGTTGCAGGGTCTTTTGGAAACTATTTGGAGGAGAGATCTCTGGTGTAAAGGAGCCTTCCTTGCACTATGGTGATCCATGGATTGGAAAACAAATCCATGTATGTTTCAGATCTGATTTATTCATTAATTTATCTACTTCAGAATTTCTGAATCATTCTGCAGATCTGCTGCAGTATATCTCAGATCTACTCCTATGCTTTCATGTTTTGCTGAAAACCCCAAGGGGTATGTAAACTAGAGACATTATAGTGTATGGATCTGTTATAGATCTATATTTTCATGCATTATCTTGTCCTAGATCTAATTTTTAATCACCATCTGTTGTTTTCTCCATAATAAAACGTTGTCAAGCTTGTTCAATCATCTTCTATGGTTGCAGCCCCTCATAGTTGAGGATTTCTTCCTGTATTCTCTTCTACTTCCTGTATAATGATGTAATAAAATCTAGATATATTATTCATACCATATTACATCTGAAACCCTCAAAAAATCATGTTGTTTAAGCTTCAGAAATTTCTGCATAAGTTAAGTCATGGAAATTCAGTGTTTTTAAGCCATATCGGGACTGGGAGATTTGTTTAACTTAGCTAGAGTGATTTTCTTTTGCTAAAATTTGGTATGTGAGTCCCACATGACCTAAGATAAAGGATCCCACCATTAGTTTCCCCTGTATTTACGAAAATATCTGAAAATGACATTTTTAGGGCTTAAATGACTGCTTTTCCTCATCTTTCGAATCATAAATCGGAATATAAGTTGCTGATGTAGTTCCAAATGATGTATTTGTGTCTATTGCACCTATTTTAAAGCTTATTCATCATTGCAAGACCGTTATACAACTCATGTCTTGTTTAATCCCTGTTTTGGGATATTAAAATTTCCATATCTTCATTGATAAAGGTCAATTTCATATCCATTTGATATAGCTTGATATTCTTATGGCTGGAAAAAGAAAGAAACATTTTGATGGCTACCAATATTGATACAGGTGTAAAGTTCTCTTCAAATTCTATTCCTTCTATCTGTGCATACACTTTTCAAACTAGTCTTATTGTGTTCCTTATCACTTTTCCTTCCTTTTTTAGCTTAGTATTCTCAAAGACATATTTGTTTCTTGTAAAATTTGTATATTTGGGTCTATGGACAAGCTCCCACGTGTAATTTTTTGTTGATTTTATCCAATTCTTCATTATTTTCCTTCACCCAAAACTTGTCCTCACTTACTTGACTGAGATTTTTGGGCTCAATTTGTGATAGTAGTGTAAGATTTGTGTAGCTTGGACTGCCAAAAAATTTCCTCCTAGTTTGAAAATTGAGCCTATGATCACAAAAAAATTGAATTTATGGGTGTTGCCTCTACAAATACATGGAAGGGTTTTTATGCTTTTGTGTTGCATCTTCTTCTTCATTTTCTTCTTCTGCTTCTACTTCTTCTTGATATATTCACCTAGAGGTTCAATCTTCTTCTACACCTGAGTTCAATATTTGTCTATTTTTACTCTTTACTGAGTATCTAAGAAATATACTCTCATTGGTGCAAGATTCAAATTTTTTAAGATATTTATCATTTATTTTGATATGAAATTTACTCTCAAATAATTTGAAGTGATTCATTGATATTGGTCTCTCCTTTTGCTGTCACTGCAACAAACACCCTCCAAAATTTGGTCTAATTTTACTTTTGGAGCCTGTTGTGGATCTTGTGATCGTTTATTCAATAGTCACTTTATGGTTGATCTATAAGTGTCGAAGTCACTTGCATAAACATGTTCAGTCCATAAAATGTTCATGAGCACATTCTTTTTTGCAAGCTTGAACATGCATAGCGCAATCCATCAAGACAGTTTCTATGCAATTTTCAACCTATGACGAGAGTTAGTGTACACTTTCAATTATCAGTCTCTCACTTTTGGTTGCAATTGTACTTCTATTTCAATGAGTTTTTAAAACTATCACTTTTGCGCGCCTTCGCTTTCAAGAGTGTCACTTTCATGTTTTCTATTGTCACTTTCACTTTCTTTCTCCTTAATTAGTGTCATTTTCATGCTATCTTTTATCTGGCATGTGTCACTTTCACTATCGTTCACATATCACAAGTGTTGCTCGCACTTTTCTCTTCATATAGCAAATGTTGTCTTATGGCATGGAAATTGTAACTTCTAGTATAAAATGTAGTTTTTGTTTTATTCAAGGGGAAAAATTGGTACTAATGAGTCATTCTTACCATGTAGACATGTGTCACACTCATTCCCAAAGTGTAAATAATTTTTGCATAAGTGTCGTCACTTCCACCGCAAAGGGTACCTTTAATATCGCACTTGGAAAAAGTTGCCGCAATGTCGTCGCATTAAGGAAAGTATGTTTTTAATGTGTTCTGAGTGATCAATGTTGTGTCATCAACTTCTCTAAGTGTGTGATCATGTTCAATTTTTGTTATTGTTCACTTTGGTCTCACTAATCCCACACTTAGCCAAATCTGTAAAAGTGCCTTCCCAAGCAACTTGACCTCACTCAACCCTCTTGAACTACACATTGCGCAATCTTAGCCCTCAAGCCCCAACCTTTCCTCTTGGAACTGTGCACTACGCAGACACAGTGCCCATCCTTGACCCCTAATCTCTAGAACTGCGCAATTTATGCCCCAATTAGCCACAACTGCGCACTGTGCAGTGTTAAGCCTCAAGCTTCCAGCATGATACCTTGAGCTGCATAGTTGTGCACTGTGTAGTGTCAAGCCTAAAGCTCCCAGCATGATACCTTGAGCTGCACAACTGCATAATCCATGAGACTATTCTCTGTTACACCATTTTTTTGGTCATTTAACTCATTATCATTAGATGAACCCAAGTACACCATGTAAGACCAATTTTACCCTAAGTAAAATTTCTTTCACCACGTCAAATAACATTGGTCCATATTTCCTGGTCATATTTAACCCAAAACAAGGAAATTAATTAAATAAATCATTATTTATTTAATTATTTCCTAGGAATAAGTTATTTAAATCATTATTTAATAACATTCCTAGTTAAATTTGACTAAATCATTTTTAAATAATTAAATAAATCATTATTTATTTAATTATATTCCCACCATCTCCCTAAAATAATAAATAAATCATTTATTTATTTATTGTTTATAAATAAAGGAATTGACCCATGTCAAAAGACCTTTTCCCTCCAACAAATATAATAAAATATTCCTAAAGGGTGGTTCTAGAATTTGATTAATAATATTTTATTCATGCAACAAGTTCTAGATAACCCTAATATTTTGTTATAAATAGGAGGGTTTTCCCCATTCATTAGTCACCTTCATTGCATTAGATCACACTAGATCTATTCTTGGTCACCATTTTCCATTTTTACCTTGTGAGGTCCCATTGAGTTCTATGTTTGTCTGGGTTTTCTGCCACAATAAGAGAGAGGAATTTTTAAATCTGAAACACTGAGGACTTCCAAGAACCCATCCCACTGAGGAGAACCGGAAAACACCTTTCTTTTTTTCCTCACAGGTGCCCCATTCTTTAATATAATACAAATCATTCTTTTAAACACTTTGTTCTTGTCTTGTCTATTGGATGCATGGAACCATATTATATTTTATCTGCTTAATGTCTTTTGTGCTTAGATCTGAATTTGCACAGCAGACTTAAAGATATTTTGCAGCCATAATCGATGTTAGGGTTATTTTTTATGCGTAGCTAAAGTGATATTTTACGATGAAAGAATCATACTAACAATTGGCGACTCCACACGGGTTTTCTTTTGCGATCGCTGTCGTTTTATATATTCCTGCATATCCAGTTGTTTCAGACCCTAGGGTTTCTCTTCCATTTTTCTATTTTTCCTATTTTTATGGTGCTTTCCACCTCTAAAACCCCCAAACAGTCAAATTTTTAACTTTTGTGTGTTTCTGGCCTTATTGCGCAGGTGACAGACATCAGTCGCAGCTGAGACGACAAAATTTTCTGAAATTTTCCGCCGAGAGAGCCGGATCTGCAGGTCGCACTTATCGACCCAAAAAGTGTGACCTGGACTTGAGGTCGCACTTTTACGCCCTAAATCTACGTCCTGGACAGCAAACAGGTCATAACCTGCGACCTGCCCTTTTTTCTGCAATTTTCCAGAACTTTTTTTGGGTTTGTCTGAAGCTTCTGTCAGGGTTCTGTCTCCACCCGTTTCGACCTGTTTCTGATCTGTTTCACTCAACTAAGTGGGAATATTGCCCCTTAGGACTCTAGTACCCTCCACTTTCTGTGGGAGAGTTTTTGCTATTTCAGAAGTCTGAATTTCCAGAGTTTCAGCCTTATTGCTTTCAGATCTGATACCTTAGTTTCAGATCTCTTTCGATCAGCTCTTCCCCCTTTCAAATCACCTCATATAGTTTTGTTTGGGTTCATGTATAGGGCCGCCTCATTGCCCCTTATATTTTTAGCTGATCTCCCCCTTTTTTAGCAGCAACCTTGCCTCTACCTCTTTGTTGTTCTCTGCACCTCTTTTCAGCAGATTTCTCCTTTAGATCCCTGTCCTTCCTGACCTTAGATCTATTAGCCTCTTTTTGCGTGCCTTGCCTAGTTTTTTCCCTCTTATAGACCAGTTTTGAGAGACTCGCCTTCTTGGGTTAGATTTATGCATTAGTAGCTGTTAATTTTCTGTTCTTTTAGTTTTATTTACTGCAGATTTATTTTCAATTACACAGCACACTTTTTCTTTTACTCTCAAAACGTCTGGGTTTAAACAATTAAAATTAACGCACGCCACACACTGACCCTAAGTGAAGAAGATTCTGGTTAACACCACCTGGAAAAGACTTTAAAATAAATTGTCACTGCACCTCTCCACCCTTGACCTCACTTGATTTTGTCCCTCCCTGCCCTTGTCGGTTTTTCTTCTTCCCGTCATCATTGCGCCCCCAAGGCGCTTCTCCTGGAGACTTCTTGTCCTTCACCCTCAGTTTCTGATCGGTCGACTTCCTCCTTCCCGTCGTCATCGAGTAAGTCCTCCCCTGAGTCCACACTCTGACTCTTCCTCTAATTTTTCGGGTTCTCCCCCTCCTCTTGGTTCCCCCCCTGTTACCTTCACCATGTCTAGTTCCGGACCTAGCCCTAACCCCAGTTCTACTGCTGGGTCTGTGTCCAGTGGAACCCCTACGGGACCTACCTCAACTGCCCCATTACTCCCTTATATAGCTGGCCTCAGTCTCCCCGATTTCAATCAGCTCATTAATGACCCTATTCGCCACGATGTCATTTGGCCTGCTATGCCAACCAAGCTCCCCTCCAACATTCCCAAGTTCGAAGGCCCTGCTAGTGAAGATCCCTCCAACCATATCCGATCTTTCCACATGTGGTGTTCCTCCAATTCCATCACCGATGACTCCATCTGTCTTCGATTGTTCCAACGCACGCTTACCGGCGAAGCTTCTAATTGGTATGTTGACCAAGCCACCTCTTCCCATACCACCTTTGCGACCATTGCCTAAGCCTTTCTATCTTATTTCCAGCTCCCCCTCCGATACGACACTGGTACTGAACTCTTAACTTCTTTCTATCAATCCTCTTCAACCCGCCTTTCTGCTCATGTCCAAGAATGGCGACGAAGACAGAGCTTGTGTCGCGCCCCCCCCCCCCCTTTGAAGATCGAGTTTACATGGATTGGTTCCTTCGCTCTCTCTTACCTCCCATTGGCAAAGATGTCGCATCCCATTTTCCCCAAACTGAAGAAGTCGCCCTCCAAATAGCCTTGAAATATGACCTCATCTACGCCCAATCCGGTTATGTTTATACCGTCCTTCCTGACCTCCCCAAGCCCAGTGGCTATAATGCCTCGGGGGCATCTCACTCTGTCGATGGTATCGTTGGAGCCCTCTCACATACCTCTTCTCAACATCCTGTGGGCTACGGTTTCCCTCCAGGAGGGGCCAGCCCCTCCGGCACATTCCCCCCTCCAGGTAGCATGTACCCAGGATACGGCATGCCTCCTCCTTTTTCCCACACTCTTGCTTACCTCAATGTTGCCCATCCTAACCCTCATCCTTACCCATAGCCTGGTGTCCCAGCTCCTCCAGCATTTGGACCTCTCACCCCCTTGCCTTCTCCACCCCCGCCGCAGCACTTACTACCCCCTCCAGGGCACGTATTTGCGCAGTAGGACGCGACCAATTCTCTTCCTTCTCAAAGAAAGAGGAAAGGCAATCACTCTGCCCCTAGTAATTGTGGACCCAATACTTCAAGTATTGATCCTCACACTGCTAACCAGCCACAGGGTTCTCATCCCAAGCCGAACAGACCACTTTTCACCAATAAGCCTTGTTCGTGTTGCAGTGTTTATGGTCATTACACTCACGATTGTCCCTTATTACCACAAATGCGGAAGATGTGGGATTCTCAAGCCACCGTGTGGGGACAACACTCCTCCCCTACTGTCCCTCCCACCCCAACTACTTCTCAACCCGCTGTGTTTACCGATCCTTTCCTTCAACAAGGATTTGTGGCCACTCAACCCCCTCATGCCCCGGTAACCACTCAACCTTCCCCTTCTGGTTCCTCTGATTACCAGATTCTCATGATGGCCTCTGACCCCCCTCTCACCGTCGACCTCAACCTTCAAACTCGGTCCCATCAGTATTCCACACCTCCCGTTCCATCTGTCTCGTGGTCTCCATCGTCAGGTCCTACAGAGCCTCTATTGACACCCAATGGTCCCTTGCAACTCCCTCCGCCCAAAGCCGAGGTTCATCCCAAGCCTCCTAAGGCACCATTACGCCGAAATTTTGCCTCTGGTCGGGCTGCCCATTCATACAGCATAGTATATTATCTGGCCCAATCTCCTGCTGCCATTTCAACACTGGAACTCCTCCAGTCGTGTCCTTCTCAAAAGAGGGCTCTACTATCTGCCATGGGTGCCGTAGATCCTGCTGATGACCAATTGATTATTTTTTATGCCCATCAGTCATACCATCCCCCTCTTCCTCCTTCAATTACTTTCCAAATCCTAGTCAAAATCCGAAACGCAAATGTTGCTCGGTGTATTATTGATGAGGGGGCATCTACCTGCGTAATGTCCGCTTCGGTTTGGAAACAACTCAGATCCCCTGAACTGGCCCCTTCCACCATCACCCTTCGCGCGTGGGATGTCCATGCCTCCCAGCCCATTGGCCTATTCCATAACTGTCCTATCACCCTTGCCGGCAAGACTGTTTGTGTCAACGTTGAAGTTATCGATGCCCCTCTTGACTACAACATCCTTTTGGGGTGTAGTTACATCTATGCCATGTCATTCGTCCCATCTGCAGTCCACCGCAAGATGTTTTTCCCTCATAATGGAAATATTGTCACCATTGACCAATTGACCTACCATGAACCAAAATCTTAGACCTCCCCTGATTCCACCATCTCTACTGTCACTAATAAACCAACTGTTGATACTTTGACCAGTGTTTCCCCTGGCGTCTACAAAGATTCCTCTTTTCTTGGAACTTTTCCTGGTCCTCCCCCTCCTCCTGTCTCTGACCCCAGCCTATCGAATGTTTGCATGATGCAATCGTCTCAGGCTGGCCTTCCACAGCCCGCTCCGGCTAGTCAGCAACCTCAATCTCGCCCACCGCCTCCTGCTCCTAGCCCTTCGCTTCAGTCCACCGAACCTTTTTCACCTGACCCTTCCCATCACACTCAGGAACCTCCCTACCCTCCTGAGTCAGTTCCCTCAGGTCTCCACCATATGGGATCCGTCCCCCCTGGTCATTACCCCTCCGGTCAAATACCTTTCCTTGCCCCCCCCCCCCCCGGCATCTATTCGGTCCCCGTCATGGCCACCCTTTCCCTCCCTAATTTAACCTTGGGAATTCCAGTATGGTATCTTACTCCTCCAACCGAGACCCCACCAGGCCACCCCAAACCATACATAGCCGTGACACCAGTGCAACCGATTCCCTTCGCTCCTTCCACCACCACTATGCCTCTAGCCCCTCCGCAGCACCCTCCTAATGTTGCGACAGCTACAGGCAAGAAACGAAAAACTCGCAAGGAGGCATCCAATGACAAGGCCACCGCACCTGACCCTACCCCTCCCCCACCCGCCAAGCCTTGTGCCTTGTGTGATGGTATCGGTCATCCCACCCACACTTGTCCTGAGTTGCCCCGTATCCAACCCATGGTTAAAGTCGCGTTCCCTACATCTACAATCCCTGAAACCTCTGTTTCTTCCTCATCCGTAGCCAAGAACCCAAAGACTCTTCACACCAACCAACCCTGTTCTCTGTGTGGTGTCCATGGCCATTATTCTCACTGTTTTCCTCACCTCACACATTACCGAGCCTCTTTAGAGGTCATCCACGAGTACGAAGTTGAACAAAATCAATCTGCCTCTCCCATCCTTGCTCAATATGCGTCCAGTCTACTTGCGGATCCCCTCGCTACCATTGACATTCCTCCCCATGATGTTGAGATGTCGGACCCTACTGTTTCCCTTCTATACCTATCATCATCCGCGCGCTCCCCAGAGTCCATTCTTTCTAAATCCACTCCACCTATTCTGCTTGATTCCCCTCCAGACACGGGTTCTTCATATTTTGACCATATTTTTTCTGTCATTCCCCGTGATGACCTGTATCTGCGCCTCTCTTCCCATATTGATGATTTAGGTACCTTTACAGCATCGTATGGTCTCCTTGACCTTTCCATTCCCTCTCCTAATCACGATCATACCATCCGTATCTTCGATGTCTGTCCTAGCCTGAGTGCTTGCTCTTCATCCCATAGTTCTCATTCATCTCCCTCTCGTTGATCTATGAATCCTAGACTTCCTACCTGGACCGCTCCCTCCCGTAGCCGTCAATGGATGTCTATCCTCTACTCACACTGCCATCCTTTTTCTCATCCCTCCCATTTCTTGTCTTATGACACTATTACGTCGGCCCTCTCGTCCACACCTTATCTGGGCTACGCTAATGGGGCAAGTCGCTATTCCCGCCATCTCGCTTCAGCAGCATGGGCCATATTTACCCCCTTTCATACCCTGGTTCTTGAAAATGGGGTCTGAATTGGTAAGGCCACCAATAATCAGGCTGAATATGATGCAGTTCGTGGTCTCTTAGCCAATGCCCTCTCTCATCACATCCTCCATCTGCATGTTCATTTAGATTCCCTGCTTCTTGTCTTACAACTTAATGGTGTCTATCATGTGCATAACCCTATCCTGTTTAGACAATATTTACGAGTGGAACTTTTGATCCGAGAATTTAGATTCATTACATTTAGCCATATACCTAGAGATCAAAATCACTACGTAGATCAAATCGCAAATCATGTTCTAGACTGGCATTTATCACACACACCACAATAACATTTAACACCATCAATCAAATGCATATACATCATATATATTATATAACATGTGTTTTTAGAGTCCATCTACTCTGAAACATATGACATGCCCATAGCATGTTACAATAACAAAACTACAAAAATGGGGGGCACCACTCGCCCCTACATAGACACTGGGGGGCACCACCTGCCCTACATCTAATCACTCTCTGGAGGATCCCGAGCCAATGGCTCTGCTCCCGTAGCTTGTAGATCACGCACAGCCTGACCGGCCATCGCCATGTGTCGCATGATACCTCGCCACTCCGAGGGTATCCCAATACATAACTCTATGTACCGGTCGTCTAAATCCTGCCAACCATGCTCTGATACATCGGTCAGCAACCCCTCACATCTACGACGAATGTCCTCCACTAGAGCAACCATATCCTCGCTCTGTGCCGTCCTTGATCTACTTGCACTTGTATCTCCTGTCGTTGTAGGTCGTCCCATATATCCAGCGGGTTTTACTGGAGCTATATCTGCATTCCAAAAAACATCACGATTAGCACCATGTATACTAGTCACAAACTCTAAAATAAACATAACAGATTAGTTACTTGTCACTTACCATCGGGTCCCCCACACTCGACCAGGCGGAAGCGACAAGTCTGGATCTCCCCAATAACTCATCCCACTATAGGGATAGTCATCTATGTATAATGGAATTTGATCCCAATGCACGAAGAACTCTGGTTGGAACACCCGTCCAACCGCCTCTCCCCCTCCTCTACACAGTAGTCGTCCCCACCGACGCATCCAGGGCTCTCTCGGACCTCCATTAGGCAATTTTACACGAGGTCGTAAGTTCAGGATCTTCTTAAATAAGAAAGAGCACAACACCATCCCATAGGTGCAATCATGATTCACTTGCCGCTTGCATAGCGACATTTGTCGTTTCACCGATACCAACATCATCTGGGCCCACCCATAGTAGGTCCCACTCAGCACACTCTCCAAAATCATCATCTACCCTCTAGTGATGTGATGGAATGCCTGTCTACCCAAGATCCGCAACACTGTTGTGGCCACTGCCCGGGTCTCCAACCTCTCTAGATCACCAATGGATATCCGAGTCCCTTTGACTCGGACACTTGGTCGACAATGTCACTCAAAAAACTCCATAATGTTACGCCCCCGTGGTAACACTGGCTGTGTATTTCCCACCATCCCTAATGGTGGGAGACTAGTCAAGAAATACAAATCCTGGACCTTCAGCTCGATCCTGTGCCCCTGCACTACAAACGCCTCATGATCTGTATCCCAATAACTGATAATCTGGGCCAACAAGGGCTCTCCAGCGCTCATCAAAGGGTTCTCCAAAAATTTCAGAACCCCATGCCTAGCCAGTGCACGACGGGCACCTTGATCCACCTAGATTTCCGTCAGTAATGTCCCTAAGTCTCTCTCTCTCCACTTGATCCGTATATCTGCCACATCTGCACAAAAACATCATTTTTGTCAGCCTTTAGATCAAAAAAACTGCATTAACATACACCAAAACAGAATCTCAGCCCATAACTACAGTGAAACCCCCCACATCTAACAGGTCACACTTTTTGGGAAAAACCTGGGCCAGGTCGCACTTTTCAGGCCAAAACCTGCGTCCCAAGTCGCAGCTTTTGCCCCAAAAAGTGCGACCCGACCATAATGATGAAGCAAGGGTAGTTATTGAGATTTAAAGCCCTAATCTCCAATTTGAATCCATCAAAAACAAAGCTTAGGATTAGGCCTCTTACCTGCAACTGACGGATCACAATTCCAACGGTCGGTTTGTCTGCTACGATCGCCACAAGATTTAGGGCCTTCTCTCCTCTCCACATTCACCACAGCTACACAAGCAAATGAATGATTTTGGAGGGAAAATGCCTTATTAGAAGAAAACCCCTATTTTTTCTTTCACCCGCTGCGACCAAACCGTAGCCCCGTTTGACATACCGTCCGCACCGTTGGAAAGCTCTCACCGAACACTCAAATGGGTATCTGTCATTTTTTCATTTTTTGATACTTCACCACGACACATTTTGTCCATGAAGGGTCTATTCACCTCTTCTTAAAATCGAATTTCTTCACTTACGACACTTGTACTTGGGGCACCACTTTTCCTCCTTACTCGTCTTCGTTCGTGTTGATTTTCATCATGAGCTACCCTATTGTACTCATGCTTTTCTGGTCCCCCATTGGACCCGTACTATGAGGCAGCACCATCGAGTCGCCCTTGTTTAGAGCATCCGAGTCGAGTCATCATCACATCCATGGAATCTATCCCGAGTCCCTTCATACCCCGCTATAATCCTCCATCCCTTCTTGCTTGATCCCTCTCTCGTGTCGCACATTATGGCCTTCAGTACCCTTGTCCCCTATCCCTCATGATATTGTGTCATTCGCTGCCAAGCCATTCATGCCTTTTATGCTCTAACAAGGGAAGTCGTCGAACCGCTCCTCTGTATCCCTCATTCCATCATCATTATCAGTATCTACTTGTTCGTCACTCTACTATTTTCCCTCATGCCTTAGTTGGGGTTCCCTTATTGCCTCACCTATGGCGGACCGACTTCTGTCGACATCAACTTCCTTACTCCAGAAGCCAGGTCTAGGGGGCAGTGTACCTTGGTTCCAGTTCTTCTCAGCATGATGGTGATCTATACACTTGATGGTCCAGTGATGCAGCAGCAGCTATTGGTGATTCCCGGGCGTGTGTGAGATGTCTCAACCCTCATGAGGGGGTGGCCCTGCAGGTAGCCCCCCACATGCCCAGATGACTTCTTCATTTCCGCCCTTGATGCAGCTCCTCTCATTTGATGATATCGGCCTCAACCAATTGCAACGCCTCTTCAATTTTCATGTACTAGTCTGATGTTGCGAGCCCTTCCCCGTGTGTAGGGGGCATTTGGGTGTATTTGTATCTCATGTACTAAAATCTCCTTATATAAGTCCTGAAGATTATTCCAGGCATCACATGTATGTGGGATTCATCATTTTGTTTATCTGGCTCATGTTTAGGCCAGCATATGCTTCATTATTGCGTTCTGTGGTTTTCCGGGCGCCTTATTCTTTGTACTATTGTCTCGGCGGGCATAGGTATGCCTCCCCCGCCGCCTTTAACACTGGTACCACTTCATCACCTAGAGACTTGTTGCACCTGTAAGTCTCGTCTCCTCCAGGTCTAGTCCTCTAGCACATTAGACTACCTTACATTCCTCTCTCTCACTCCCCTTTTGATACCTAGTGATTGAGTTCTTACAACGTACTTCGGTCATACGATTTGCTCCTAACACTCGTACGTTGGGGGGCAATCTGTTACACCATTTTTTTGGTCATCTAACTCATTATCATTAGATGAACCCAAGTACACCATGTAAGACCAATTTTACCCTAAGTAAAATTGCTTTCACCATGTCAAATAACATTGGTCCATATTTCCTGGTCATATTTAACCCAAAACAAGGAAATTAATAAAATTAATCATTATTTATTTAATTATTTCCTAGGAACAAGTTATTTAAATCATTATTTAATAACATTCCTAGTTAAATTTGACTAAATCATTTTTAAACAATTAAATAAATCATTATTTATTTAATTATATCCCCATCATCTCCCTAAAATAATAAATAAATCATTTATTTATTTATTTTTTATAAATAAAGGAATTGACCCACATCAAAAGACCTTTTCCCTCCAACAAATATAATAAAATATTCCAAAAGGGTGGTTCTAGAATTTGATTAATAATATTTTATTCATGCAACAAGTTCTAGATAACCCTAATATTTTGTTATAAATAGGAGGGTTTTCCCCATTCATTAGTCACCTTCATTGCATTAGATCACACTAGATCTATTCTTGGTCACCATTTTCCATTTTTACCTTGTGAGCTCCCATTGAGTTCTATGTTTGTCTGGGTTTTCTACCACAATAAGAGAGAGGAATTTTTATATTTGAAACACTGAGGACTTCCAAGAACCCATCCCACTAAGGAGAACCGGAAAACACCTTTCTTGTTTTCCTCTCAGGTGCCCCATTCTTTAATATAATACAAATCATTCTTTTAAACACTTTGTTCTTGTCTCGTCTATTGGATGCATGGAGCCATATTATATTTTATCTGCTTAATGTCTTTTGTGCTTAGATCTGAATTTGCGCAGCAGAATTAAAGATATTTTGCAACCATAATCGATGTTAGGGCTATTTTTTATGCGTAGCTAAAGTGATCTTTTACGACGAAAGAATCATACTAACATTCTCCATCCTAAAATGTTCATTAGGAAACTTCAAGCCTCAAGCTTGAGCCCTCGAACCCCTCAACTACACAATCTTCTAGTTTTTTCTCCTGCCAGAACTACACACTAGGAAAGTCCAAGCCTCAAACCTCAACCTTGAGCTCTTGATCCACTCAACTACACAATCACCTAGCCTAGCCTCTCAAAATTGCGCAATAGGCAACTTCAAGGCTCAAGCCTCAAGGTTGACCTTCTGAGTCCCTCAAATGAGTAGTTCCTTAAGTTTTTCCTCCCATAACTGAGAATTGGGAAACATAAAGCCTCAGGGCCCAAGCTTGAGCTCTTGAAACCCTCAATTACACAATCCTTTGACCTTTTCCATCCTAAACTGTGAATTTTTCACTCTCAAACCTCAGTCCTGGACCTTGGCCTGTGGAACCCTGCAATCCCTAATGTCAAGCACTCAATTAGTCACCTGGTTCCAACCCTAATAAGTGATTTCATGAAACATGTTAGATTAGTAGTCTTCAGACCAATGTCGACTTGTCATGAGTGATATTCAGTTGCACATACTCTATCTTATCATGACAGGATGATGATGGATAAAAAGGAGAAGGAGACCATGCTAGAAGACACCTATGGAGCTTCCAAAACTCTTGTAAATCATGAGACACCTATAATTTCAGAGGAGGAACCTACCATTCCTTTTGTTCCTTGTCCTCCTCCTTTTCCAGTTCCGATGTGGGTGTCTCCTTGCGATGATGCCAAATTTGAGAAATCTAAAAATTAGATCTTTGATCCATCTCTTCAACCTTCATATGTTTCTCATGATCTAGACTCGATGGAGGAAACCTTGGAATGGTTCATGGAGCCTACGGTGAAGGCTAATTATTCCACCCCTCAAGATGATACTAGCATTCTTAATTTCAACCCCGAACCTTGTTACAGTGAAAGTATTACTTCTTCAAGGGATATTTTTTATCCCCTATCATCTACATGCCATGACTCTTTGTACCATGATTTGCTTAGCAAATCTTCTCCACCAACTAGTTCTTCACACTCTCCTAATTTTCAAGTTGCCTGTTTAAATTGTGATCAGGTACAAGGAAGTCAAATTAAACAGATAGAGGGGCATGAAAGTGAAGAGATATTTTATCTTTCTTTTCTTTTTCAAATTCCCCATATCAGGATGATGTTCTTCCATTCTTAGATGATTTTTAATCTTCTAATCTCGGTAGTGAATCACATGAAATCGATTATTTTAGATATGTAGTCTTGGGAAACAATCATTATGATAATGATGACTCTGTTGATGTATGTGATGACAAATTCCCAAGTGTACCAGTTGATATTTCGGTTTTTCGATGAGGTTTTGATCTGAAATATTTGGATCCAGAATCTGATTCAGTCAAATAAAATGTTCTAATGGAAAATTCCTCTCTGTCTCACTATCATGTGTGTTCTACCATTTGTGATGCATCAACTTGCAATCAATATACTCCATTCTCTTCAACTTCTTCATCCAATGAGTTAAATTCTCAATTAACACAAGGTAGTGAGGTTATATATCATGAAAAAGAAAAAATCAAATCATTGATTATTCTTTCCATCCCTCGTCATTTCTTATTTTGCATGAAGACAACTCTTCAAATCAGGTCGCTCATAAAATTTCTTTGATTCATACATCTATAGATTTGCGATTGGAAGAATCTTTAGACTTGAGTAAACTAATTTTTGAATTTTTAAAATCTGATAAAATCAGTTACAAAGATGGTGTTCATTCAATTAGCAGTGGCCTCATTGAAATCAATGAAAGCATCTATCCTCACACCATGCATGATCTGATTCATCTTGAGAATGTGATTTTACAATCCTTGAAAGTTTCAGGACTTTTCAGGAAGTTGAGGCACTTCAACTTCCGTTTATGGTTATGTCGAGATCTCATGACTCTGGTAAGATCCCCAAAATAATTCAGATCTGTTTTTTCTCACAAAATTATTTTCTTCGCCTGGTTTCACAGGATGTAAATTCCTTATTGAAGGATGTGTGGTATTTTGGATATAGTCTTTCAAACTTTCAAGATTCAGTTTCTGATCAGATTCAAGATTCAGTTTCAGTTTATTCTTCTCCATGCAAGGATCTTGTACTTAACTCGGGTTTGGAGTTTGTATATCTCATAGAAACATGGAACTGCAAAGTTGACCATTTCAAAAAGTATATTTGGCCGAAGGAATCATGTCTATCATATGCATTTTAGAATAGTCAGCTCCTGGTTTTTCTTGTGAATGTTATACTGCTAATATTTTTCTTCTTTTCACTTGAAATCCTCTTGAGTGTTAATGAATGCATGAGTTATTTTGTGAATCAAATTATTCTTCACTCATTGTATCCTGGTTGGTTTCATGTGTTTTTTATACTAGCATTTATTTTCACTTATTTTGATGATTATGATTCTAGTGTAGTGTGTAACCAGTTACAAGGAAATGGTTTGTTACATTCAACATGTAGGGAAGATGATTCTATCATTAAAATCATTTGAAAAGTTGTTCAAACTAATCTATGTTTGCTACCTTCTAATCAAGAATCTCATGCCACAAATGGTCCATCTGATCATAATTTTAACCATCATTTGCCTTATCATTTTCCCATTAGTATATTTGATGATAGTTGTTTCTCATTGATTAATATCTATGGTTTATCTCACTATACAGATACTTGTCAAGCAATTGAGGAACTTCATACTTCACTGATGGTTATTTTAGGCCCTCACTATCTTGAGAAGCCTTCCGAATATGATCAAACTCATTTTCCCTTGCAATATTCACATCATGATCTCGTGTTTTTAATTTAAAATTCATCTTGTCAAGGATTTCAGGGTTTTCAATAGGATTCTCTCAAATTTCGGATCTAATCATTGAATGGTTGGAGAAATATTACTTGGAAATCTCTATCGCAAATAAAAAGTTTTGATATTTTCTAATGCTTGCTAAGGTGGGAAGTACAGGTGAAGATACATTACTAAGAACCTTCTGAGGATTGTTTAATAATGGTTTTAATAGAAAAGGTAAGAATGTCAGATGGTTAGAAGTAGAGGCTATGACACATCAATCTACTGAAAAGAAAGACCCTCAATTTGTTTTGCAAGTTATTCAAGCTCTTATCTTTTCTATTGCACATTGTTCTATATATGTTTCAATTGTTCGTATCTTTGTGTATGCAGGTCGGGAGCAGCTACAGTGGCTACAATGGAAGTTTAATTATACATGACCCTAACCTTCTAGCTGGTTAGGTTAGGAGTAGGTCTAGATGCATATTAGTTTCCCTTGCACATTCCTCTTTCACTTGTCCTTTGTTGTCTTTCTTGTGTTTTATTATTTTTTTCTCACATCTTGTTTCCGGATTAGCCTCCTTTTGTTTTGTGCTTCTAGTGTTGTTTCAATGTTGTGTCTTGTCTTTTGTGTTTTGTTTAATAAGACTTCGCATGGATGATGTTACCTTTGGCTCGAAAGGAAATGTGGAAAAATAGAAAAGGGTTTTGTGGCACTACAACATTTGGCTAACCTTCAATCCTGCTTCTTCGTCTTGGTTACACATTTTGGTCGATGATGTTCCGACAGAAAATATGATTTTTGCTTAAGTAAATATTTATGTCGAGCCATGATATACATGTCTATTCTAGAAACCTCATGCCTACACTTGGTTCTTTTTGTTTTGGTGTTTTCCTCGCTTATATGATCAAGTAGAGAAGGATAAGGGGAAAATCTAAATGAGAAAACCAATATCCTAGGTTTTATATATGCTTCTCTAAAGGAACAGCCACTTTTTCTCTCAATAAGTTGGGATCCCACTTATGCCCATCAAATGAATAAGTGTAAATGAACAATACCTTATAAAATAAATAAATAAATGGTGAACGAAGAGAAAGGATTCCTCCATTGGGAGGTAAAGCAAGAAATTCCATCGTGCTACTATCCAGGTTCGCTGGAAGCGAAGCAATGTTTGTGTTCCTGAAGTGACTCTGTCATGGTACTGTCCAAGCCTGTTGGAAGTGGAGCAACACTACAAATGAAAAGTTATACTCTGAATATCTTAAGCTCGCGAGTAACATTACCCTTCTCTTGATTCGAAACATTGTAATATAGTTGGCTTTATGATTGTTTTCAACTGAGGAAGGATGAAGGGGACTATGTTTTTGAGTGTGTTTGGTGCACGTATGTAGGAAATCACACTAACTTAAGGGGTGTGGTCTACCCACTTAAGTTATTGGTAACAGGTAGAAAAAGAAGTGGATTCAATCAAGTTAGTGGAACAAGCTAGAATCATAAACATACTGGAAAGAGAAATATCATGCATATATAAACTAAAAATACAACAAATAAACAAAATCTCTGAATAGAGTCAAACATCTACAATAATACGAATGGTGGATCTTCGGCCCCTCTTATTGAGTGTTGGTAGGAAATAAGGATGAAACTTTACCCTCTTGCCAAAGGGCCCCTAGAACATGGGTTCTAAGTCCCGATGCAAGGATGTTTTTACTCCAAGCTTGCCTCGGTGAAGAGTCTCCCTCTCTCTCTACTGTGGTGGACTGAACTTGTTGGATGGCCAACAATTGAGTCCCCTCTATCTTCAACTCCATATCACACACTGTTGGTATTTCCTGGGAAATTCTGGCCAACATAACAATGTGTTCAGAAATTCTTCATCTCATGGTGGCCTTATATAGGAGAATTCAAATCCTCCTTCCCTCTCTTGGTACATTGTGGATGGTGACCCAAGAGAGGGAGATGATTCCTTTGTGTGCTCCAAATATTCCATTGTGTGCTCACTTGATGTTTAAGGAGGCTTTGATGGCTTTCCTTAGTTGGCTTCAAGTGAGGAATCATTGTCCTGGAGTGTTCTTTGTGTGGTCCTAGAAACTGACATTTCGCCACTCCTAGGATTGCGTGCATTTTGGGTCATAAGGCGCGCAAAGGTGCTCTTCACGAAGGATAACGCGTGAAAAATCATTTATGACTTACTCAAATTTGATTTTTCCTCAGACCTTAGAGATTTTTAAATAGTTTCCAAATTCTTTAATGTCTTCTGGCCTTGTAAATCCTTCTTCTTGACACTAAATAATGTCGTCTTCTGCTTGTACGATTTTCCAGTGTTAATAGTTGCTCCCTAATGTGTGAGGTCTAGGAATAACTGTATAGCTAAAATACATTATAGTTTCTTTTTTGTATATCATGCGTAGAGAGAGAGAGACATGCGTGAAGCTTGGAATTGGAAACACCCTACACCAGTTCCAAGAATGACCATGTCCTATGGGACCCATGTAAGAAAATATAATATAATACATATGAAAATTTTCTACGAGGTGGGCATGTCCCATGCTCATAATGTTGTGGCTAGGTAAACAAATATATTTGACAGATACATGTTTTGACTGTGTCACTAATATGGTAGTGATCTAGTGGTTGCAGATGACAACTATTGACACCCTCCGGGGTGTTTTTTCTTTGACAATAGGTGGAATGTGGTACCCATATGCATAAACTTGGTATGGCATATAGTTGCGCATTGTACGCATAGGCGCTGGCTGGGACCTTCCCATGTAAGAATTGTTGAAAGAGACGCTTATGAAGGCACGGGTCTTCGACGAATTCGATCAAAGTGCAATGGTTGTAAGGTATGATACCATCTTGACATGAAAGCTTTTGTCGTAGTCGAATGTCAGGAGGATCGATGACATCTGTGGGAAATGATATCTCCCATAGTGCCACTCGAGGATGCCCCTTTTTGGGAGAGGGTTAATCCAAGGTATCGCCTCCTTTTTGGAAAATAGGTGACGAAGTCGACAAAAAGGAAGCCTCAACCAAACGAAGGATCGCTGACGTGAGGGGTTGGGGACCTAGATGTGATTGGTTTAACATATGCATGTTGGTGAGGGGTGACTAAAAACTAATGATGTGGATTCAGTGGCCCAAGGTCAAATTATACTGAGCAGCTTGGCGGCAGTCATAGTCATTTATGATGGGGAAATCCTTGGAGTCAGTAGGACTTCCAGGGTGGGTATAAACTGGCTATGAATGTCATGGTGGCTTGTGCATGGGGGTGTAATACTCCGACCAAGGGTGTTCAAGGACTGCTGCCATGGGGGAAAAACATGGATGAGAGGGTGGGGGATGTAGTGCACCGTTTGCGGTCTTTGTACACATACCAAAAGAATAAAATAATGGGGTTTGGTTTGTACAAAACACAGAGACGAGTAACCCAAAACATGAAAGTGTTAGCTCACTGATGTTGTGAGGAAGGTGTTTTACTGAGGGTGGGGGTCCCATTGGCTGGTATTATGTGTGGGGTTGATGAAGCGGATGAAAAATTATCGCAGATGGGGTTATGTTGGTGGAGGTATGGTGGGCCAAATGCGAGGTGTGGTAGTGCGCTTTTGATCTGCTTGTACAACCTAGTTTCCGGGAAGGGGGTCTTATTATGTATGGTAAAAATTTACCTTATGCATGGTGAATGGATGGACATGAGGTGCTTCCCGGACTAAATTGATATGGCCATGGCATCACTTTTTCTATGATATATGGTCTACTATGGGTGACGAGCACCATGGAGGGGAGGTTCTACCAACCAACGAGGATATTTATCATGTGCAGGGTGAGGTGATGATAAACACGGTCAGATATGAGGACCCTATGGTTGATTTCTGATGGAGAAATGATGTCAGGATATAAAAATTTTACTGGGCTGGGGGTATAATGATACCTACTCTAGAACTTTCATTAGATGGAATTGTGGATGATTTGTGAAATTTTCCTGCAAAAACAACTACCTCAAGTGAGAGAATCTTATTTATCAAATATTATTGAAAGTCATGAGCTTTTTAAAAAAGAATATGAGAGAGGGCATACCTGTTGGCACTGAAAAAATAATTTTTTGGGAGTGTGATTATGTGGCATCACCTCTGTTCGTTATGGAGTGTTGATCATGATGCATCTTACGGTTCAGAGAACGGACTTTCTGATTTCTCGTTATGGTCCTCCCAAGTTTTTGAAAAGGGCGATATATGGATGAATATGGCCCTAATTCAATTCATTTGTACTTGCTTAGTTCTTGAGAGGTCAGAATCTTCTGCATAGCAGTTCCTGCCATTTCGGTCAGCTTGAGCACCAAGGATTAACGATATCATGCCTAGGTAACATCCATGATGTCCTGCACTTTAAGTTTTTTAGTTTGATATTGTCGGGGTCCCTATAGACTTGGTTTGTATGGATTCAGATGTGTTTTTCCCTAGATTGTGCGAGCAATCAGGGCAAAAGTGCACCTTCTATGCACATTTTTCGGGGATAAGCACGCTTAAAGTGCTATGTTCACCTTCTTTGGTGCGCCTTAAGTGCATCTATGGAAAATACAGGTGCACCCTAAGTGCGCTTGTCTGAGGGACAGGCGCGCAAAAGGCCGAGGCAAGAAAATTTTTAGATTTTGCCTTTTTTCTCTTATGATTTTTCTGTTGCTGATGGGTACCTATTTGGATGACAGGTTGTTGTGCAGGGAGCGGGATTGGCCCGAGCTTCGTACTGCATTGGCCACTGATGCTAGGACATGCCGTTAGCTAGTGCAATGGGGGCTCCTAAATTTTGTAGGGAATGAGCTTCTTCGGTCGCAGGACCAATTGCTATGCTACTTGATCCGACATTGGCGCAGGAGGCACAACATGTTCATGCTACGTGGGATGAACCTAGTCATCTTTCCTGAGATGAATGTGTATTTTTTGACCAAGTTACTACCTCATGGTGAGGCACTTAGGTATCCACTCCCTTCTGGGAGAGTGGACCTAGAGAGGTTTTGGAGACGTCACTATAGTGGGGTGCCTCCTACAGAGGGGTGCATCAGCATTGCATCAGTGACAGATTTTGCAGAGCGATGTGCTCTGGCGGTTATTGTGCGACTTGTCAGTTCATCTGCTCCACATCAGGCATCAGGCCCATGGGTTGGATTATTGCATCGGTTGAGGTCCGGGAATTTTTATGATTTTGCCCATTTTTTCTATGACGGGATGGTGGCGCAACTCAACAAGGTCCACAGTGGATCGAAGTTGTTTGCGTACACCAGCATTCTGTGCAACATTATGTATGAGAGGTTAGTGTTTCTGAGACCAGTGGTGGCGGTGCCTCCTAGGGGACCACAGGAGCCTCGTATGAGGAGGTGGGCTCTGGTGATGCCACGAGGCGGTGGGGACATGGTGGGGTGTTACTAGAATGCCACGACATAGGCCTAGTTCGAGGTGAACGCAGAGATGTTCTTGTCATTCCCATATGTGGGGATGGACTTCTGGGGGGATCTAGATATGGGTCTACCTCCTGGTTATGTTTGGGGGCCAATAGGTACATCTTCTATGTTTTTTGCATTTATTTGAGTATGTATGTGCTTATGTATTTTTCTAGTGACACTGACTTAGTTTTGGTTACTCTTGCAGATGTTGGCGAGGTGGGTCGCCCCATGGCTCAATTGGCTGGCCACGATCCTCTATGGAGACCTAGGGGTGGTCAAGGAGGAGATGCAGCTAGAGGACCTACTAGTGGTTCTAGCCCTTTAGGAGAGGGTAGCAGCTCAGCTGCTGCTAAGGTTGTGGCCGAGCGAGCTTGTGAAGATGCAGCGGTGGCACGCATAGATACGGCGGAGGCTCGTATTTCAAAATTGACTGCTCGGTTGTCAGTTATGGAGGATGCCTAGGGTCGAGTGCACCACTTGACCCAGGGGATGCCTACTCGGGGTTTTACGGATGATCTCGAGGAAGTCTAGCTGGAGACAATGATGGGCCGAGAGAGGGACTATTGGCCTGTTTTACATCGGGTGGCAGTCTTGGTTGTGACGACAGCTCCAGTGGTGGCACCAGGAGCGGTTGTGGGTCCAGGTGCCCCTCGTGAGGGCGAACCGCCCTAGAGTATACTTGTACATGGGGAAAGCGTCTATTATGAGGATGCTTCCCCTATTTTTGAGGACTTTTTGTATCTTTTGGCTGGTCATTGGGTCAGCGACACTATTTTTTGTACTTAGACATATACATTGTGATATATATATATGAGAGATATTGTTTGCGGCTCTACATGTTGTGTCACCTATTTCAGTTTATGGATGATGTTATGCTGATGGATAGCTATATTTTTTGGTTTTTTATGTGTGATGGTTTATTCAAGATGCATTCCAGTTTAGGATATTTTTGGCTATGAAATCAGCTACTTGGTTTTGACTCCTTGGTACATATAGTCAAATTATCTGCTTAATCTTTTTGCACGCAAATATTTTCTAAATAGATGTGTATCTCGTGTCTCAAATTTTTGGTTTAACTATGATACTACTAACTAAGAATCGAGGTAGACATGCATATGGTGTATGTCATGATGGAGAGCGTCGCACATAAGTCTGATGACGATGTCATATTCTGCCTGATTGTTTTTTGTTGAACCGTTGCACACACCGTTTGAGCATAGTGACGATCGGTCAAGGTGGTAGATGACCCAGGTAGCTGCGGCTAAACTTTGAGACCATCTTGATGCTCCATCAGTAAATCCAAAATAAGGTTCAGGTTGGTGATCCATGGCGGCACTTTGAGCGTGTTTAATAAGACTTTTTGTCAAAAATTTCGGTGGTTGGGTTTGTGTACGTTCGCTCTAGAGAAGGGCCATCTTGGCCCTTATGGGTATAATTTATTAAGGTAAAGTCCGTTGACGGTGTTTTTGAGGCATGTCATGTTCGATTCCGTCAAGATGTATGCCCCTTGTCGGAGGCAATGTTTGATGATGTAGGGTCCTTTCCACAACGTTTCAAACTTTCCTAGCCCTAGGGTTTCTTTTGTTACATCATAGCAGAGGACTAGTTCTCCCTCGATGAATAAGCGAGGGTTGATGTGGCGGTTGAATGATGCTTTTACCCTTTTCTTGTGGGCCTCGTTGTGTTGCAGCGACTGTCATCGGCTTTCGTCGATGAGCTCTAGTTGTACTAGGCATTGTTCTAGAGGCTGGGTATCATTAAGGAGTTTGATAGTGGTGTGAAAATTTGATATCTTGTGGAAATAAATGCAAAAGTGCAAAGTACCTTGATCTTTGGCGACAGGAATAAGGTGTAACTCTTAGGATGTGGGGGCGGTGGCAACCCTATTTCCGGTATGTGATGATATGAATCGTATATGGTGAATCGTGTCCTCGATGTTCAGTGGGGGGAGAATCTCTATGATGGGGTTTTGCATGAGCGGAAGGTTGGGTTCCCTGCTAGGATGGTAAATTTCCTGTGGGTGGAAATTGTGCCTGCTGCAGAGGTGCCTAAATGTTTCCATTAGCGGGCATACCTATGGTGTGTGATTTTGGCAAGTGCAAATAGTGCATGGTACCATTATGCCAACAGAGTAGATTGTATGGGAATCAACTCTACTCAATGTCACAGATGTGGACACTTGGAAAGGATATGTTGTAGAAGAGGTGGTCTTCTGCTTCCACTACCATGTTGTTGGCTTAGGTGTGTCTGAATCTTTGGGGGAGTGTATACTCAACGCTGCTCTTGCCACTCTTAGCTTGGGGAGGTGCACACATTTAATCATATGGTGAAAGTGTGAACAAATCCCGCAATAGGTACGTGTGATCTTCTCTTAGTTAGAGATAATTTCTGAGGGAGAGAAGAGACTATGTGAAAACTATTTGTAAGAGGCTTCAGTTCTCCACACTGATTGACTCAGTGGTCATTCAGGTCGCATAGTCTGCATTTTATCCTAGGCTTGGGCTATTTCATGTTGGGTTGGTGTGTTGTCCTAGTTTGTCTATCATGCCTATGCGGGGGTGGGGTCGTTGGCCCGGAGGTGGTGTACCTTTTATCCCACTTACGAAGGCCGTCCTCTCTCTTCTCTGTGGTATGAATCATATCGATGGTAGGAAGAAGTTGCGAGACATAAGTGCAGTGTCACTCATAATGATTGCCTTGACATATTAGGAAAAATATCCTATATATGGGGGTCCCATCATGCTTACTTTATGGCCTAGCGGGGAACCAGCGTCGTAACGCTGCTAAATTAGGGCAAGTGATGACTGCGTGATTGGGTGTCTTACATAATGTACATATTGGTCTTCTCTGTAGAGAATGGTTGGGGGTAACTTGATTGGTCATTTTTTAGCTGACAAGAATAGGATGGATTTGATCATCACATCTTCTTAGGTTGTGGTGTTGTCTGTGGATTCCACGTCCATGTCATCTTCTTGGGAGAGGCAAACTATAGCTGGGTGTAAAATTTTGAGGGCTAGCTCGAATTGGGGGATATAGTGACAATTCTCCAGCAGGTGATTTTCGGTGCATAACGGACATGTGAATTGTGTTGCCCGCAATCCAACGTAGTAAACCCGTTCTATAGGATACCATTTGTGGATGAGTTCCAGGGCTACGCATTCTTCAAGGAAGTGACCACGTTCATCGCACAATGTGAAGCGTATAACAGGCGGGGGCATGACTGGGGGTCTTTCTGGTGCCCTTCGTTCTTCCTGTAGGTACAGTATGGTACGAGGTTCATTTCTGGATGCCTGGATGGAGGGATCCTCTTGATAGGATCGCTCAATGGTGTGTAAAGTGTCACTATATCATGGGATCTCTGGGAAATGATGGGTATAGTGCCTGTAGTACTGCAGAGAGCGCATTCGTGATTGGTATGCAATGCATTGCATTTACCTTTGGTGGTAGGTTCCTCTTTCCTATCTCGATTTTCTTAGTCGTGATCACTGGTTTTGCAATGAAAATTTCCTTTGCAGGGATGGTTTCGACCGTTTCTCGGATGGGTGGGGCCTCCTTGAGACTGAGGGGCTTCAACCCTGTGGTAGTGACGTGGGTGTCTCCTATTCCCCCAGGGGGAATGAGTCACCAAACGGGTATTTCCAATGATATGTTTGGTAATACCAGTGTTTCCAAAACTTGTTGGGAGATTAAACCAGCTAGGGGGTAGAGGAAAGGGGTTTGGGAGGCGATGTAGGCTAGAGAGGTTGTCGTGGCCGATGAATCAGTGCCATTACTACTTGTATTCAGGTCCTTACTATCTTCGGCGCTTGATGTGGAAATCATGCACACCAGAGCCCCTGTGACATCGGGTGATGACTCAGGGTTAATGGGTGGATCTCCTAGGAATGACCCTAGAACAGACGACGGTTTGAACTGGTCGGGGCCATATCCTTGGTACCGTGAGAGAGCATCTAAGGAAATATCTACATAGGGTATAATTACATCAGTGTTTGTTAGGGGTCGCTTCTCACTATGCGTCAATTGGTCTATAGTAATGATGTGGTCCTCGTGGGTGAACATCATGATGTGGAAGACGAAGGAGGCTATGGATGACATGGTGTACAAATAACTCCGCCCAAGGAGTATGTTGTAGTTCATGTGAGAATCCATGACTTCAATGTTTATTTGGACCGTCTTTCCAGCTAAGAAAACTGGGACATTTTGGTAGAGGCCGACAGGGGTTGAGGGATGACCTTCGTATGCTCTAAGCGTGATGACTGAGGGTTTTAGTTCAGGAGACCCTAACTTCTGCCAAAAAATTTTAGACATGATGCACATGGATGCACCCTCGTCTATGACACATTGGTGAATTTTGATATTCTGTACCGTCACTAGTATCTGGAAGGAAACCATGGAAGGAAGCCTCGAGGTGGCTTTGTCTAAGTCAAAAGCCATTAGGCTTGTATCGACAGGGTCGATAGCGCCTAACGCGGAAAGTAGGGCTTTCTGTTGTTTTGGTACTCCAATACTTCCAAAGCTAACATAGCAGCGGGAGATTGTGCTAAATCATCCACGATGCTATAATTATGGGCTTCTTTGGAGTAGTTTCCTACTCACCTATTGGTTCCCTTCACCATTGTTGGCAATGGTTCAATAGGCATCTTTGAAATGGTCAAAGGTGTAGTCTGTGCACTAGTACTTTCCCCTGACGTATTGGTGTCTGGTGGGGTGTCATAATTGCAATTCCATGTTTGGAAAAACATATCTTCGCTAGTCATGTAGATTTCATGGCTGCTTTTCTTAGAGTCGTCTGTATTTTTCTCTTGAGTGCTTACTGTCCCTTGATGGGGGAAAGTTTCCTGCATCGCAGCTGGTTGCTGGGAAGATCCTCCTTGTCCTCGGTTACTCTGTAGTTTCTTCAGCTCAGGGAGATCGGGACAGTGGTGAGTATAATGGTCTTAATCACCACATATCGAACAAGAATGGTTTGTTCCAAGAGGTGGCCTTTTTCTCTATCGTTGGGCATTGCTTGGCTCCTAGCTTTGATTCCGGTTAGAGTTGCCTGAAGCCTGGGATCGCAAAGGGTGTTTCTGGTTGTTGCCCCCCTATCCAGGGTTCCCTTTTGTCTTGTTTTTTTCTTTTTTCTTCACTATGTTAGGAGGGTAGTTCTCCTGGTTATATTGGTGAGGTTGGTTTTGGGAAGGTTGCACAAATTTCACCTGTGCATTGGTCTGCATAAGCGGGTCTTGTGTTGGGTACTGAGCATAACGCGGTCCCTGGTTTTCACCTGGCTATTGGAGGGGAGCTCTTTTGTCACTGTTTCTTTTTGCATACTGGGTCCCCTCAGATGGAGGATAAGGTCCTCCCTAGTGATACGCTGGCACCCTATTGGTCAAATTTTGTTGAGGCATATGATGACTTTGAAAACCGGGTTGAGGTATGTTCTGGGTAGAACTGTACGTGTAACCGATGTTTTTACTATCGTTGCCTAGGTAACCTTGGGTCAATGACCCAATTAGTCTATTTGCAGAGTTCAACGCGCCTGGAAATTCTTGATAAGTTTGCAGATGCGGGGCATTAGGCAGGATGTTGTAAATGTATCCTGACTGTGTATAAATCAGCTCAAGTTGTTGGGATTTGTTGATGGCGTCCTCTTCGGATGTGGGCCTTTGTTAAGCCACATCCTTTGAAATATTTGTCATGAGATTTTTTATGAACAAATCTAAAAGAACCCGTTCATCGAGTTTTTCTTTACATAAACTATGACGCCGCCTCCATTCATGGAGATGGTCAGATATATGGACGGCGGGGGTTTGTCTGAAATGTGTCAGTAATTCCATTATGGAATCATGGTGAATGGGCAACTGAAAATATGTTAGGAACGTGGTGGCGAGGGCACCAAAGGTTCCATGTGAAGCTGAGGGTTTCTCCACATACCACTTCGCGGCTAATCCTGTCAGAGTGTGTTGAAATAGTCTCAATCGAATAGTGTCGTCAATGATATTGTTCCATGAGCACCAGAGGTGGAAGGTCGTGACATGATTACCTGGGTCTTTTGCTTACTTTCCTTTGAAATTTGGAATATTTGAAGGGAGCTTCATGGGCATGCGAGGCCATGTAGTTTTGTGTGTGATGGGGTCATTCGTCAGCTTGGTTAAATCGGGCAGATTCAACAAAGCTAATAAAGGTGACTGGGAGGTTGACGCCATTGCAATGTGCGAAAACACAAAGTTCTGGTTAGGAAGAGGGTTGGTCTGAGACATACCCTGCTGTGTATTCGGTTGGCTTCCCGAATGGGACACACTCCTCTGCCCCCTATGGGTTGTGGTAGGACTGGTGTGTGTGTGGTGTTGGGAGACCGACTAGGGTTCCCAACTAAGGATACCCCAATAAATGATGAATCAATAATGGTGGCAGCATTTTGTCTTTGACACCTAAACGATGAAAGACCTGTAACCCCTCCCGATAATGGGGGGAGGTCCAAAAGATGCCTAGATCGACAAGGTCCAATTGGGTCTGTTCTGGTGTCAACTAAGTCTGGTTTTGGAAAATTTTGAGAGGATAGAGTCTATGATCAAAGAAAAATTCTGGTCACATACATAAAACAAAGCGAAAATAAAATAAATTTTCCCTTTAAATTAATTCTATGTGATCAAGCAATCAAACAAAAAAAAAAAATATTTGTTTGCGTATGATACTCAAAATCCTAGAAGACCTATTTGTCCTCGCACACTCAAATGTAACTAGGCCTTGATAAGATATCTTGCGAGTGCTGGCACAATGTCCCGTAAGAGCTGGCGACGCCCCCAGTCAATCGAAGAAAATCCACCAAGGTAAGGGTACAGGGTCTGGCGCTTGCCTGCACCGTCACCTATAGGGAAAGGATGCCCTAGTTTTGGTCACTAAGTACCACCATCCCACGTGATTTTTTGAGTCTTAGGCTTCTTGGAAATTCAGCTAACAGTACTAAGTATCAGCTGGGTCAGGTATCCCCAACTGATACTGCACGCACTGCGCCTAAGCCTAACCCCCTCTGAAACGGGTCTCTGTCACTGTCAAGTTTTCTTTTCCATGGGCTGATAGGTGGATTTGAAGCTCCCTAAACAGTCAACTTCTACATTTCAAGATGAAGAATGATCAAGGTGGCTTATCGGATGCCTACCCCCTTGATCCTAAATTAAACTATAAATTTGTTTGTGACCCCTGTGGGGAGAATTTAGTGACTTTGGTTAATTTAGTTTTAGGTGTCTTTTCTCTACTTAGTGGGTGGATGTGTGTGATAAAAAAGTGGACAAGTGCATAGTTTGAATGTGTGGATATTCGATGATCCGTTTCAAAATCCCCTATTTAAACTATGTTGTATTGTTCCTTGCTCAAAAGAAAAACATGTGCGGATATGGGTTGCTTGCTATTTTTCCTAGTTAATCTATGTGATTAACTATAGGGAGATGGCGAGTTGTGAAAAGGGAGAATTCATATTCTTACCTAGGATCACCAGAGGGTGCAAAGGTAGCAGAGATTACTTGCTCTTTTATGAACAATTCAATCCTAGTCCCGAAAATCCTAGTGCAAAAATTGAACTAAACTAATAACTTTTACACTAGAAAAAGGAAACTAGCTACACATGTGTGGTCTTGGGCCACTTACTTTGGCTAGTTATCTAGGTGTGTTGGTACCAAAATTTGCAAAACACAAAAAAAAATTCGGAATGCAAGTTATTTTTCCCCCTACTTAAACTATGTGTGAACTTTGCAAACTGACACTAAGCCTACAAAAAGCAGCTAAGAGTGAGCTTTAGCAAGCTCCGGGGTACCACAACCAATGCTGGCAGGTGTATTAGGGGCTTCCAAGAAATTTAAAAGCAGGAAAATAAATACGTAAGGGAGAATTTTATCTTTCTGTCTTTTGCACGCAAAAGGCTAAAACAAGCGCGATGTCTGCGCGCGGGTCAACTCTGAATGTGCACCCTGGGTACGTTTTTGGGAAGGAAAAGTGCGCAAATTCCTACAAAATTAATTTTTTGAGTTGTTCTGCTTTAGTTTGTCACTTGGGATGAACTAGGGACTGCAAGAGAAATCAGGGGAAATTCAGCTCCACTCCAAAGCACAGACAGAGGTCTCAGCCAAAAAGGCACAACCACATAAACTTGGTAATAAATGTTAGTGTAGTCACCAATCCTATTTGAGTGTTTTTGGTGCACGTATGTACGAAATCACACCAAATTAAGGGGTGTGTTCTACCCACTTAAGTTATTTGTAACAGGCATAAAAATAAGTGGAGTTAAGAAATTTAGTGGAACAAGCTAGAATCATAAACATACTAGATAGAGAAATAGCATGCATATATAAACTAAAACTACAACAAACAAACAAAAAGCTCTGAATAGAGTCAAACATCTACTATAATACAAATGGTGGCTCTTCGGCCCCTCTTATTGAATGCTGGTAGGAAATAAGGATGAAACTTTACCCTCTTGCCAAAGGGCCCCTAGAACATGGGTTCTAAGTCCCGATGCAAGGATGTTTTTACTCCAAGCTTTCCTCAGTGCAAAGTATCCCTCTCTCTCTAATGTGGTGGACTGAACGTGTTGGATGGCCAACAATTGAGTCCCCTCTATCTTCAATGCCAGATCACACAGTGCTGGTATTGCTTGGGCAATTCTGACCAGCATAACAATGTGTTAACAAATTCTTCATCTCATGGTGGCCTTATATAGGAGAATTCAAATCCTCTTTCCCTCTCTTGGTACATTGTGGATGGTGACCCAAGAGAGGAGGATGATTTCTTTGTGTGCTCCAAATATTCCATTGTGTGCTCACTTGATGTTTAAGGAGGCTTTGGTGGTTGTCCTTAGGCAGCTTCAAGTGAGGAATCGTTGTTGTGGAGTGTGCTTTGTGTGGTCCCGGAAAGTGATATTTCGCCACTCCCAGGATTGCCCGTATTTCCGGTCATAAGGCACACAAAGGCACTCTTCACAAAGGATAATTCGCACAAAATCATTTATGACTTGCTCAAATTTTATTTTTCCTCAGACCTTATAGATTTTTAAATACTTTCCAAATTCTGTAATGTCTTCCGGCCCTATAAATCCTTCTGCTTGACATTAAATAATGTCGTCTTCTGCTTGTACGATTTTCCAGTGTTAACACTATGTTTATACACAGGGTAAGTTTGGAGGCCAATGTAATTTGAACGATGAATCAATACTCCCTGAGGAACTAGACCCTGCACGAAATATTTTACCAAGGCAGAGAATTTGGAGTTCTACCAGTATGTCGCCAAGTCTTGTCACTGCGACAAACACCCTCCAAAATTTGTTCTACATTTTAATTTTCTAGCCTACTATGAATCTTGTGATCGTTTTTTCCATAGTCACTTTACGGTCGATCGATAAGCATCGAAGTCACTTACATGCACAAGTTTAGTCCATAGCATGTTCATGAGAGGATTATATTTCACGAGCTTGAAAAAACATAGTGTAGTCCATCAAGACAGTGCATGTCCAATGTTCGACCTATGGTGACAGTCAGTGCACACTTTCAATTGATAGTCTCTCACATTTGGTTACGATTGTACTTCTATTTCAGTGAGTTTTTCAAACTGTCGGTTTTGCGAGCCTTCGCTCTCACAAGTGTTTATTTCATGTTTAATATTGTCACTTTCACTTGATTTCACCTTAATTAGTGTTTTTTTCATGTTATATTTTCTCTGGCATGTGTCACTTTCACCCTCATTCGCATATCGCAAGTACCACTCACACTATTCTATTCATATAGAAAATGTCATCTTTTGGCATGGGAAGTGTCGCTTATCATTGTTTCAATGGGTAACCTTGGTGCTAACAAATCATTATTACCATGTAGACATGTATCACACTCATTTCAAGCATTCTCACATAAGTGTCATCATTATCATTGCAAAGGGTACCTTTAATGTTGCACTTGGGAATAGTTGTCGCATTGAGGAAAGTATGTTGTTCACGTGTTCTGAGTGATAAATGTTGTTAATAAACTGATCTAAGTGTATGATCATTTTCAAGTTTTTCTACTATTCACTTTGGTCTCATTGATCCCAGACTTAGCCAAGTTTGGAAAAGTTCCTTCCCAAGCAACTTGACCTCACTCAACCCTATTGAATTTTGCATTGCACAGCCTTAGCCCTCAAGTCGTGGCCTTTCCTCTTAGAACTACACATTATGTATTCACATTGCCCAACCATGACCGTTGAGCTCCAGAACTGTGCAATTTCTGCCCCAGTCAACCACAACTGTGACCTGTGTAGTGTCAAGCCTCAAGCTTCCAGCCTAACACCTTGAGTTGCGCAAATGCACAATCCATGAGATTTTTCTCCATCCTGAACTACACCTTGGGAAACTTCAAACCTCAATCCTCAAGCTTGATCCCTTAAACCCATCAACTACACAATCTCCCAACTTGTTCTCCTACCAAAACTGTGCATTGGGAAACTCCAAGCCTCAAGCCTCAACCTTGAGCTCTTGATCCCCTCAACTATGTAGTCACCTAGCCTCACCTCTCATAATTGTGCATTGGAAAACTTCAAGGCTCAAGCCTCAAGCTTGACCTTCTAAATCCCTCAACTGCGTAGTTCCTTAATTTTTTCCTCCCAGAACTGCGAATTGGGAAACCTCAAGCCTTAAGCCCCAGCCTTGAGCTCTTGAACCCCTCAATTGTGAAATCCTTTGACACTGGACATCCTGAAATGTGCATTGCACAATCTCAAGCCTTAGTCCCAGAACTACGCATTGAGAAACCTCAAGACTTAAGCCCCAGCCTTGAGCTCTTGAACCCCTCAATTGTGCAATCCTTTAACACTGGACATCCTAAAATGTGCATTGTATAGTCTCAAGCCTCAGTCCTAGACCTTGGCATCTGGAACTATAAAATCCCTTATGTCAAGCACTCAATCATCCACCTGGTTCCAACCCTAATAAGTGAATTCATGAAACATGTTAGATTAGCAGTTTTCAGACAGATGTCATCTTGTCATGAGTGGTTTTCAATTGTAGGTACTCTATCTTATCATGGCAGAATGATGATGGAGAAAAAGGATAAGGATACCATGTTTTGAGACAAAGGAACACCATAGTACAATAGAATATCAAAAATCAAGACCACATTGAAGACTCCTTAGTTTCAAGCCAGATGAATGAGGAAGAAGAAGAACATGCACCATCTCTCAAGAAGACTCCAAGATAACAACAACAAGAATGGATTTACATTTCCATGTCATCATGTCGTCCATGTCATCAATGTCTTTTCACATCTTGGCATAGTGTCATGTCATCATTAGCCTCATAATTTATGGATTATGTAATTTCAATGTATATGAAAAGTAGTGTAAATTGGAAGTCTAAGAGCCATCTAAAGAATGTGAAAAGTCATGAGGGAGTCGAAAGGTCATAGAGAAGTCAAATAGTCATGAGAGTAGTCCAAGAGTCACAAGGGAGGTGAGTGTTCACCCCATTTGTTATATATACACCCTCATGGCTCATGCATGGGACTTTTCACCATGGCTCCTCCTACTAGGCATTAGATAGGAAGATATTTTTTTTGGAGGAGCAAGTGATTTCTATAATGCTCCACTATTGGAGCTAGTGGTGTTCATTATCTTGATGTATCTTTGAACTTTTTCTAATTCAGAAGATCGTTGAACCAGCTAACTTTTATGCAAATGTTGTAAATATTTTAAGACTATTCTTTGAATTTTTGTGATGTATATTGTTTTCATGTGTACTAAGGAAATTGAACTATTTCGGTGGATTTGGTACTTATCTTGTTGAAGGTGTGTTGTATATGTTTTAAAAATCATTGCTTTTGCGTAAACTATTTTACTATTTTCCCAAAGATTCATTCATATGTACATGCTTGTGTGCCTTTTCTAGATTAGAACTATTAATTGTCTTTAAAATGCTCACTTTTCTCTCCCCTTTTGGTATAAGAACCTTGATACATTCTGCAGTTGAGTATTTCACAAGGCATACTCACTTGTTGATTCAAAATCACTTGTGCATTACTCTCTTGTGTTGAGCTTTGTAGCCAAGGAAAATATATAATAATATATGGAAGTTGGGTAGATACTTAGGATGGGGCTCCAATTCCAAACGGTGTGAGGTCTACTGAAACTTCACATTAAGGAGACCCCCTTGGTCGATGGATTTCTAGCACCATCAACAAATGGTGCTAGAAGGAGGGAAGATGACAAGTTCTGCCCACTGAGTCTATTTTTACCTCTTATTTTAAATGTCTCTTCCCCAAATCATAATCATGGATATTTTCACTAATAAACTCTATGGTAAACTTTTAATCCCCGATGATCCTCTTCATAACTTGTCTCAATTGAATTTTGATGGTGAGGGTGAAATATCCATAGCCGAGCACATCTCTAATTTTCTTTATTTTTTTTAATTATATGAAATTGAATTTGAATTTTTTGCTTGTGTGTTTTTCTTCCTCACCCTTGAAGGTCGAGTTAACCAATGGTGTCATACCTAGAAATACTCTTCCATCTATTCAATTGATCATTTCCTCAAGGACCTTCATTTAACATTCGACATGTATGATTATCGGGGTGTCCTTAAAAGAATAAAACAACTAATAATGAAGCCTAATGAATCAATTGAGGATTTATCTATTCTATTCCTTCACCTTTATTATGAATTTCCTGAAGAAGACATGGATTGGGATTTATGTAAGAAAAATCTTGAGTATTTGGTTCATATATATTTGCATGGTGAATATGAACCTCCTGATGTTTATGCTTCCCCGGCTCTTGTAAATCATGAGACACCTATAATTTCAAACGAGTAACCTATTATTCCTTTTATTCATTGACCTCCTTTTCTATATCTGATGTGGGTGTCTCCTTGCAATGATGCCAAAGTTGGAAAATCTGAAAATCAAATCTTCGATCCATCTCTTCAACCTTCATTTGTTTCTCATGATCCATATCCAATGGAGGAAACCTTGGAATTGTTCATGGAGCCTACTGTGAAGGTTAATTATTCCACCCCTCAATATGATACTGGAAAATTAAAACTCAATCCTTAATCGTGTTCCACTTAAAGTATTACTTCTTCAAGGGACATTTGTTATCCCATAGCATCTACATGCCATGACTCTTTTTACCATGATCTTCTTGGTAAATATGCTCCACCAACTATTTCTTCACACTCTCCTAATTGTCAAGTTGTTGGTTCAAATTGTGATCAGGTACAAGGCAGACACATTACACAGGTAAAGGGGCATGAAAGTGAAGAGATATTTGATATTTCTTATCTTTTTCAAATTCCCCCATATCAGGATGATGCTCTTCCATTATTAAATGATTTTCAATCTGCTAATATCAGTAGTGAATCAAATGAAATAAATTTATTTATATTTGTAGTATTGGGCAAATATCATTCTAGTGATGATGACTATGTTGATGTATGTTATGATGAATTCCAAAGTGCACCAGTTGATCTTTAGGCTTCTCAAGAAGATTTTGATCTAAAATATTTGGATCTATAATCTGATTCATTCAAAGAATGTGTTTTTATGGAAACTTCCTCTCTGCTTCACTATCCCTTGTGTTCTACCATTTGTGATGCATCAACTTGCGATGAGGATACTCCATGCTCTTCAAGTTCCTCATGAGATGAGTTAAATTCTCTATTAACAAAAGGTAGTGAGGTTATCTATGATTAAAAATAAAACAATCAAATCATTGAGTATTCTTTCCATCCCTCATCATCTCTTATTTTACATGAAGACAAGTCTTCAAACCAACTAACTCATCAAATTTCTCTGATTCATACATCTATAGATGTGTGATCAAAATAATCTTTCGACTTGATTAATATGGTTGTTGAAGTTGAGAAATTCGATCAAATCAGTGACAGAGATGGTTGTCAACTAGTTTGTCCTGGTCTCATTGAAATCAGTGAAAGAAGTTATCCTCACACCATGCATGATCTTATTCAATCTTCATAATTTGATTTTACAATCCTTGAAAGTTTTGGGACTTGTCAGGAAGTCAAGGCACTTCAACTTCTGTTTATGGTTATGTCGAGATCTCGTGACTCTGGTAAGATACCTGAACTAAGCCAGATCTGGTTTTTCTTGCAAAATCCTTTTCTTCACATGTATTCACTGGATATAAATTCCTTCTTGAATAATGTGTGGTATTTCAAATATAGTCTTTTGAACTTTCAATATTTGGTTTCTGATCGGATTCAAGATTTTGTTTCAGTTGATTCTTCTCCATGCAAGGCTCTTATACTTAATTTGGGTTTGCAGTGTGTATATCTCATAGAAACATGGAATTTTGAAGTTGACCATTTCAAAATTTATCTTTTTTCCAAGGAATCATGTTTATCAAATGCATTTTAGAATATTCAGCGTCTAGTTTTTCTTGTGAATGTTATACTATTAATATTTTTCTTCTTCGCACCTGAAATCCTCTTGAGTGCTAATGAATGTATGATTTATTTGGTGAATCATATTCTTCTTCACTCATTGTATCTTGACTAGTTTTATGTGTTTGCTATAATGGCATTCCTTTTCACTTCTTTGATGATTACAATGTTAGTGCAGTTTGTAACTAGTTACAAGGAAATGGTTTGTTACATTCAACATGTGAGAAAATTGATTCTATCATTCAAAAAAATTGCAACGTTGTTCAAACTAAACTATATTTTTTATCTTGTAATCAAGAATCTCATGCCACAAACGGTACATATGATCATAAAATTAACCGTCATTTGATTTATCATTTTCCCACCAGTATATTCTGTGACAGTTGTTTCACATTGATTAATCTTTATGGTTTATCTCACTATTAGGATATTTTTCAAGTATTTGAGGCACTTCAACCTTCATTGATGGTTATTTAAAGCCTCAATATCTTGAGAAGCCTTCTAAATATGATTAGACTAATTTTCCCTTGCAATATTATCATCTTGATCCCGCACTTTTAATTGAAAATTCACCTTGTCAGGTATTTTAGGGTTTTCAAGAGGTTTTTCTTGAATTTCACAATCCAATCATTGAATGTTTGGAGTAATCTTACCTAGAAAGCTTCATTGCATATAACAAGTTTTGATCTTTTCTCATGCTTGCTAAGGTGGGCAGTATAGGTGAAGATACATTCGCAAGAAGCTTCTAAGGTTTGTTTAACAATGGTTTTCATCGAAAAGGAAAGAATGTGAGTTGGTAAGAAGTAGTGGCTATGACACATCATTCTTCTGACAGGAAATACCTTCAATTTATTGTGCAAGTTATTCAAGCTCTTATTTTTTCTATTTCACACTATTTTATATATGTTTTAATTGCTCGTTTCTTTATAAATATAGATCTGGAGAAACTATAGTGCCTACATTGGAAATTTCATTATACATGACCCTGACCTTCTAGCTAGTTAGGTTAGGAGTAGGTCTAGTTGCATATTAGCTTCCTTTCACATTCATATTGCACCCTTCCTTTGTAGTCTCTCCTGTGTTTTCTTATTTTTGTCTCGCATCCTGTTTTCTTTTTAGGCTCCTTTTGTTTTGTCTTTCTAGATTTGTTTCTTTGTTGTGTCTTGTATTTTTTTTTTTGTTTAATAAAACTTCGCATGAAGGGTGTTCCCTTTGGATCAAAATAAAATGTGGAAAAATAGAAAAGGATTTTTTGCCCCTACAAAATTTGGCTAACCTTCATTCTTGTTTCTTCATTTTGGTTACACCCCTTGGTCGATGATGTTCCAACAAAAAATATGATCCTTGTGTAAGGAAATCTTTGTGTTAAGCCATGATATTCCTGTTTATTCTAGAAACCTTGGTTCTTTGTGTTTTAGTGTCATAGTATAGCCTTTACGGGGAATTTTAGAACCCAATATTGATATCTATGATTCATTATTCCCTTGGAATCACTTCAAACTGATTTTTCAAACCAGACTAATGCAATTTAAAAAAAGATACACACTTTTTTTCTTTCTTTTGAGGAGATCGATATTGAAACTGATATATCTCTGTAATTTTTGATCCCCAATATTTTAGCTTCAGTCTTGTAGTAGCCATATGAGCCTTATTTCTAATGCCACAGGTCAGACCTGATTTGGATTCTTCAATGAAAATTTATGTCCAATCTCCCACAATGACCTAATTATGGATTGGTTCAGTAAATCGAACTTGTATGGCATGCCACATGTCACTTTTTCCTCCTTCGGCTCTGAAATTGATACACATGAAACTACATTATGTGTAATTTCAGCCACTTTTTAAATAATTTCAACTTGATGCTCAGAGAGAGAGTTATGACGATTTTCCCAATGTCACCTCTTTGAGATGAAATTCGAGAGCCTGCAAAAACCCTAACTTCCACAGATCATATCTCCGAAAATATTGCGAACCAAGATATGAAATTATTACATGAAGTTCCTCAGGATTTCTTCACAAATGGATTTTTTTTTTAGATTTTGAAACGTAGTAAAAAAAAAAAAATTATAGCGAAAATTCCATGATGACCTATTTGAAGTAGCGAAACCCTAGAATCCAAACCTCTGATACCAAATTTTATGAAACCAACTCCCAAAATAGAAGAAAAGAGAGATCAACGCCTTATAAATCAGCCACTTTGAGGGGGGAACCTCCATTACATTACAAAAATGAACAATTCTCAGATGATTCAAATGACAAAACCTCCTTTTTATATATAGGAGTCCATGGGATCACAATATAATCCTAGTCGACCTAACAATAATAATGTAAGGGAACAACAATAACAATAGCGGGCTTTTATGGGGCACAATATTAATAATATGGGGACTACAGAGGTACAACAATGATAATAAGGGGGCTAAACTAACAACAATAAGGGACTACACTAGTAATATAGAGGCCTAAAAAATTTCCTAAAGAATACATAGATTGGGATTTCTTTAAGAAAAAGTTTGAGAATTTGGTTCATATATCTTTGCATGGTGAAGTTGAACCTCCTAATGTTTCTAATCCTCCAACTCTTTGAAATCATGAGACACCTCTAATTTCAAAGGAGGAACCTATTATTCCTTTTGTTCCTTGTCTTCCTCCTTTTCCAGTTCTGATGTGGGTGTCTCCTTGTGATGATGCCAAAGTTTGGAAATATGAAAATCAGATCTTTGATCGGTCTCTTAAACCTTCATCTGCTTCTCACGATTGATATTCGATGGAGGAAGCCTTGGAATGGTTCATGGAGCCTATGGTGAAGGATAATTCTTCCACCCCTTAAGATGATATTGGCATTCTGAACCTCAATTATGAATCTTGTTCCACTGAAAGAATTACTTCTTCAAGGGAGATTTGTTATCCTCTATCATATACATGACATGACTCTTTGTACCATGATCTGATTAATAAATCTGCTCCACCAACTAGTTCTTCACACTCTCCTAATTTTCAAGATTTTGTTTCAAATTCTGATCAGATGCAAGTCAGTCACAATACACAGGTAGAGGGGTAGGAAAGTGAAGATATCTTTGATCTTTCTTCTCTTTTTAAAATTCCCCCATATCAGGATTATGCTCTTCCATTCTTATATTATTTTCAATCTTCTAATATCGGTAGTGAATCAAATGAAATCAATTTGTTAATATATGTAGTCTTGGGAAACAATCATTCTGATGATGATGACTATGTTGATAAAGAATATTTTCTTATGGAAACTTCCTCTCCTTCTCATTATCCCTTGTGTTCTACCATTTGTGATGCATCAACTTGCGATGAGGATAATACATGCTCTTCAAGTTCTTCATCTGATGAGTTAACTTCTCAATTGAAACAAGGTAGTGAGGTTATCTATGATGAAAAAGAAAACAATTAATTCATTGATTATTCTTTCCATCACTCATCATCTCTTGTTTTACATGAAAACAACTCTTCAAATCAGCTTTCTCATCAAATTTCTTCGGTTCATACATCTCTAGATGTGCGATCAGAATAATATTTCGAATTCAATACTCTTGTTGTTGAAGTTGTAAAATCCGATCAAATCAGTGACAGATGGTTTCCATTTGGTTACTAGTGGCCTCCTTGAAATTATTGAAATATGTTATCCTCGCACCATGCATGATCTGATTCAATCTTCAGACTGTGATTTTATAATCCTTGAAATTTTTGGAACTTGTCAGGAAGTTGAGGCACTTCAACTTCAATTAATGTTTATGTCAAGATCTCGTGACTCTAGTAAGATCCCCGAACTAAGTCAAATATGGTTTTCTCACAAAATTATTTTCTTCGCATGGTTTCACTAGATGTAAATTCCTTCTTGAGAGATGTGTATTATTTTGTATATAGTCTTTCAAACTCTCAAGGTTTGGTTTCTAATGGGATTCAAGATTCAATTTCATTTTATTCTTCTCCATGCAAGTCTCTTGTACTTAAGTCGGGTTTGGAGAGTGTATCTCTCATAGAAACATGGAACTGCGAAGTTTAACATTTCAAAAACTATCTTTGGTCAAAGGAATCATATCTATCAGATGCATTTTAGAATAGTCAACACCTAGTTTTTCTTATGAATGTTATACACTAATATTTTTCTTCTTCGCACATGAAACCGTCTTGAGTGCTAATGAATGCACAAGTTATTTGGTGAATCAAATTATTCTTCACTCATTATATCCTGACTGGTTTCATGTGTTTTCTATATTGGCATTCCTTTTCACTTCTTTCAATGATTATGATGCTAGGGAAGTGTGTAACGAGTAACAAGGAAATGTTTTGTTACATTCAACATGCGAGGAAGATGATTCTATCATTCAAAGAATTTGCAAAGTTGTTCAAACTAATATATCGTTGTTATCTTCTAATCAGGAATATCATTCCACAAATGTTCCATATGATCATAACATTAATCGTAATTCGCTTTATCATTTTCCCACTAGTATATTCGATGACATTTGTTTCACATTGATTAATCTTTATGGCTTATCTCACTATTCAAATACTTTTCAAGCAGTTGAGGCACTTCAGCCTTATTTTATGTTTATGTTAGGCCCTCACTATCTTGACAAGCCTTCCACATATTATCAGACTCATTTTCCCTTGCAAGATTCTCATCTTGATCCCACACTTTTAATTGAAAATTCATCTTGTCAAGGATTTCAGGGTTTTCAAGAGGATTGTCTCGAATTTCACAATCTAATCATTGAATGGTTGCAGCAATATTACTTGGCAAGATCCATCGTAGATAATAAGTTTTGATATTTTCCAATGCTTTCTAAGTTGGGAATTGCAGGTGGATATATCTTTGCAAGAAGCTTTCGGGGTTTGTTTAATAACGGTTTTCATCGAAAAGGTAAGAATGCAAACTGATTAGAAGTAGTGGCTATGACACATCAATCTACTGACAGGAAAGACCTGCAAGATCCGCCGTAGATAACAAGTTTCTATCTTTTCTAATTATTTCTAAAGGTGGGAATTACAAATGAAGATACCTTTGCAAAAATCTTCCAGGGTTTGTTTAATAATGGTTTTCATCGAAAAGGTAAGAATGAAAACTGGTTAGAAGTAGTGGCTATGACACATCAATCTACTAACAAGAAAGACCTTCAATTTGTTGTGCAAGTTATTCAAGCTCTTATATTTTATATTTCACATTGTTTTATATTTGTTTTACTTGCTCTTATATTTTTGTATGTAGGTTGGGACCAACTCCATATTATTTTCCCTTGCACATTCACCTTACACCCATCCTTTGTAGTCTTTCTTGTGTTTTCTTATTTTTTTCTCGCATCCTGTTTTCGTTTTAGCCGCATTTTGTTTTGTCTTTCTAGTTTTGTTTCTTTGTTGTGTCTTGTATTTTGTGTTTTTTTTAATAATACTTCGCATGAAGGATGTTCCCTTTGGCTTGAAAGACAATGTGGCAAAATAGAAAATGTTTTTGTGGCACTGTAACATTTGGCTAACCTTCAGTCCTGATTTTTTGTCTTGGTTACACCTTTTGGTCGATGATGTTCTGAAGGAAAATATGATCGTTACGTAAAGAAATCTTTGTGTCAAGCCATGATATCTGTGTATATTCTATAAACCTCATGACTAAACTTGGTTCTTTGTGTTTTGGTGTTTTCCACACTTATCTGATCAAGTAGAGAAGGAAAAGGGGAAAATATAAACGATCAAACCAATATTATAGGTCTTATATATTATTCTTTAAAGGAATAACCACTTTTACTCTCAATAATTCAACATCCCTCTTCCTCCCATGAAATGAATAAGTTTCGATGCACGGTCCTTTATAAAATAAATAAATAAAGGATGAAAGAAGAGAAAGGATTCCTGTGCAGGGAGGTGAAGCAATAAAATCCCTCGGGGTATTGTCTAGGCTCACTAGTAGTGGAGCAATGTTTGTGTTCCTGAAGTGACTCAGTTGGGGTACTATCTAGACCTACTGGCAGCAGAGCAACACCAGAGATGAAAAGATATACTTTGAATATCTTAAAATTGTGATTAACATTACATTTCTCTTGATTGGAAACATTATTATATACTTGTATTTATGATTGTGTTCAACCAAGGAAGGATTAAAGGGACTATTTTTATACACAAGGTAAGTGGGGAAGCCAAAGTAATCTTAATGATGAATCAATACTCCCTATGGAACTAGACCTTGCATGAAATATTTTTCCAAGCAAGAGAAGTTGGAGTTCTACCAGTATGTCGCCAAGTGTTGTCACTGTGACAAACGCTCTCCAAAATTTGGTCTACATTTGAATTTTGGATCCTATTTTGGATCCTGTGATCGTTTGTTCCATATTCACTTTATGGTCGATCGATAAGCGTCGAAGTCACTTGCATACATGTGTTCAGTCCATAGCATGTTCATGAGCGCATTATTTTTCTCAAGCTTGAATAGGCATAATGCAGTCCATCAATACAATTTCTATGCAATATTCAACCGATGAAGATAGTCAGTGCGCACTTTTAATTGACAATATATCACTTTTTGTTGCGATTGTACTTTTATTTCGGTGAGTTTTTCAAACTGTCGCTTTTGCACGCCTTCACTTTCGTGAGTGTCACTTTCATGATTTCGACTGTCACGCTTGCTTTATTTCACCTTAATTAGTGTCATTTCCATGTTATATTTTCTCTAGCATGTATCGCTTTCTCCGTCGTTCGCATATCGCAAAGTGTCGCTCACACTTTTCTCTTCATATAGAAAATGTCATATTTTGGCATGGGAAGTGTGACTTATCATATAAAATGTAGTTTTGTTTTATTTCAAGGGGTACCCTCGGTGCTAATGAGTCATTCTTACCACGTAGACATGTATCGCACTCATTCCCAAAGTTTCAAGTATTTTCGCACAAGTGTCGTCACTATCTCCGCAAAGGGTACCTTTATTGTCATACTTGGGAAAAGTTGTCGCAATGTCGTTGTTGTAGGTTTTAACCCTATGCAGAAATTATCTGCAAATGAATTCTTAAAAAATAGAAAATAAACAATAACGAGTGCATAAAACATAAAACATATATACACAGAGATTTTCCCCTAGATCCCAAACCAGGACTACTAGCTTGATTTTTCATTATATTCCTTTTAGTGTTACAACACATATATATACATGTCAAAGCATTCAGAAACCCCAATCCATTAACCCTGGATTAGAACATAACCATAGTTCCATGACTGGATCTACAAAAATACCATGAGGCGAAAACCATCATGCCCAAAACCATGTGAAAACCCATGCACAAAACCATAGGCAGGTCCACACACCTAAAATAGGGTCCAAAAAAAATTTCCCAGGGTGTCACCCCCATGTGACCCCCTTACTACGCCCAGCGCTATCAAAAGGGGACTACCGCCCCCCTCTCACCCCCCGCTCCACACCTGATTCTAATCGTGGAAATAATATAACACACACCCAATAGTCGCATTGAGGAAAGTATGTTGTTCACATGTTTTGGGTGATTATTTTTGTGTCATCAACTACTCTAATTATGTGATAATATTCAATTTTTGTAGAAATTAATTGTACATTAAATATTTCCCATATAATGTTATAAAACATAAGACTCAAATCTACTCTCCTCACCCGCGGAAATCAATTCATGATTGAGAAGCATTATCAAAAACATGTGAAATGAATCAATTAACACAGATACCATGAGGAAATAATCATAAAATACCATTAATCATAAAATATAGAAGAAATACAATGCTTGTTCAAGCCTGAACAATCTCTGCACAAGTATAATCTATCTCACTACCTCACAAGATTACTTTGGCCAATACTTAGCCAATTATGTTTCCTTCCAAGCTCCTATTTCCTTGTGTTGTTTCCTTGGGAATTAGCACCCTATTAATTAGGGAAATCCCCATCCTGAATTTTGCAATCCTTATAGGTAATTCTCTAATTGCATGCACCACCTGTACAACTTGGATAATTATACAACTAATGTTACACTACCCTTGAATTCCAATATCAACAGGGTAACTCATATTTCATGCATTCATGAGTTAATTATCGATGATTTATCAGTTGGTTGGTTGATCACTGAGTACACACCCCACTACTAGACCTCCCACTAGTTCCTCCAATAGTTGGAACTAGTTTAACTGACTCTAACTTAGTTTAACTGCATTGCATTATTACAACTCAAATTAAACTCAACCTAGGCTCCTAAAATTTAGGAACCACTCTACATGACTTAAGTTAGGCCCTCAACTCGAATTAACTCAGCCAACTAATTCAAAATAACTTATTTAACACATTTTTTTTGTCTTGTGATGGTGAATTACAATTTGCTCTTAATTTAATTCAATGGAAAATCAAGATTTTCTTGTTTCCATTTTTAACACTCCCTTTCAACAAGAAAGCGATTACCAGATACCCCAATCATGTCTCTATGGAACTCAAATTTTTCTCTTGGAAATGCTTTTGTCAAAATATATGCATCATGTTCCTATGTAGTAATGTACTCCAACAACATAATCTGCCTCTGCACACAATCTTGTAGGTGGTGATACTGGATGTCAATATGCTTGGATCGATCACGAAAAATAGGATTTTCATAGAGTTTGATACAAGACTGAATGTCATAGTAAATCATAGTAAGATCCATCATCTGACTAAATAGCCCAACAAGAATCTTCCTCATCCAGATAGCTTCAAAAGTTGCTTAACTAGCATCCATGTACTCTACTTCTACTAAACTGAGTGTAACTGCTCTGCTTCCTACTACGCTCTTCTTCCATTCTGCTAGATCTGGGGCATCTATTGGTGCTCGTTTCAGGACATCATTAGCAATCAATTCCTTCATATGATTATCTTCCATGACTTCTTCCACGTAGTCCTTTCAATCAATATAATTCGAGATACCCTCAAGGGAATACTCAAGCCTTAGACCATAAAACGTCATCCTTCTAGCTCTAAAGAATAGATCTGCAACCCCATTCCTCCTACAAAGATAACTTTGAATTATCTTCTCTACTGCGAATCTAGCTTTGATACCATGTATTAATTAATTATAGATTCAATACTTCTCATGTAATGTTCTAAAACATAAGACTCAAATATACTCTATTGTTTCCTTTGGAATTAGCCCCCTATTAATTAGGGAAATCACCATCATGAACTGCGAAATCCCTATAGGTCCTTCTCTGACTGCATGCACCACATGTACTCCAACAACATAATATTCCTCTACACATAATCTTATAGATGGTGATACCAGATGTCGATATGCTTGGAGTGATCATGAAAAACTAGATTTTCAAAGAGTTCAATACAACTCTAATTGTCACATCAAATCAAAGTAGGATCCATCATATGAACAAATAACCCAAAAAGAATCTTTCTCACCCAAATAGCTTCATAATTTGTTGGACTAGCAGCCATGTACTCTTCTTCTACTGAATTGAGTGAAATTGATCTCTGCTTCCTTCTACAATCTTCTTCCATTCTGCTAGATCTTGGGCATCAACTGGTGTTGGTTTTGGGACATCATTATCAATGAATTCCTTCAGCCCATTATCTTCCATGACTGCTTCCATGTGGTCATTCAGGGAAATATAATTCAAGCTACCCTCAAGGGCATACTTGAGCCTTAGAGAACACCATCTTGCTAGCTCTGAATAATAGATCTGCAACCTCGTTCTTCCAACAAAGATAACTTCAAATTATCTTCTCTATTGTGAATCTAGCTCTGATACCATGTAGAAATTAATTATAGATTCAATATTGATCATGTAATGTTCTAAAACATAAGACTCAAATCTACTCTATTGTTTCCTTTGGAATTAGCCCCTTATTAAATAGGGAAATCCCCATCCTGAACTGTGCAATCCCTATAGGTCATTCTCTAACTACATACACCACCTATATAACTTGGATAATTATACAACTGATAGTACACATCCCTTGAACTATAATCTCAACTCGGTAACTCGTGTTTCATGCATGTATGAGTTAATTATGGTTGATTTATTAATTAACTGGTTGATCACTCATTACACACCCCACTACTACACCTCTCAAAAGTTTTTCCAATAATTGGAACTAGTTTAACTAACTTTAACTCAGTTTAACTGAATTAAATTATTACAACTCAAATTAAACTCAACCTAAGATCCTAAAATTTAGGAACCACTCTACATGACTCAAGTTAGGCCCTCAACTCGAATTAACTTAGCCAACTAAGTCAAACAAACTTAGTTAACACATTCTTTTTGTCTTTTGATGTTCACTTGCAATTTTCTCCTAATTTAATTCAAGGGAGAATCAGTATTTTCTTGTTGCCATTTTCAACACTCCCTGTCAACAAGAAATGGATTATAATATATCCCAATCATGTCTCTATCGAACTCAAATTTTCCTCTTGACAATTCCTTTGTCAAAATATCTGAATCTTGTTCCTATGCAAGAATGTATTCCAACAACATAATCTACCTCTACACATAATCTTGTAGATGGTGATACTGGATGTCGATATGCTTGGATTGATCACAAAAAACTCAATTTTCAGAGATTTTATACAAATTTTATTGTCAAAGTAAATCACAGTAAGATCCATCATCTGACCAAGTAACCCAACAAGAATCTTCCTCATCTAGATAACTTCACAAGTTGCTTGACTAGTAACCATGTACTCTGCTTATGTTGAACTGAGTGCAACTGATCTCTGCTTTCTGCTATGCTCTTCTTACAATCTGCTAGATCCTAGGCATCAACTAGTTCTGGTTTCGGGACATCGGTATCATTGAAGTCCTTCAGCCTTTTATCTTCCATGATTGCTTCCATGTGGTCCTTCAAAGCAATATAATTTGAGCTACCCTCAAGGGCATACTCGAGCCTTAGACCATAGAACACCACCCTACTAGCTCTGAAGAATAGAATGCAACCTCATTCCTCCTACAAATATCACTTCGAATACTCTTCTCCAGTGTGAATCTAGATATAATACCATGTAGAAAATAATTTTAGATTCAATATTTCTCTTGTAATGTTCTAAAACATAAGACTAAAATCTACTCCATTTTTTCCTTGGGAATTATCCCCCTATTAATTAGGGAAATCCGTGTCCTAAATTGCTCTATCCATATAGGTCCTTCTTTGACTACATGCACCACTTGTGCTCCAACAACATAATATTCCTCTGCACACAATCTTGCAGATGGTGATAGTGGATGTCGATATGCTTGGATCAATCATGAAAATTTTGATTTTCATAGAGTTTGATACAACTCTGATTGTCAAATTAAATCACAAGAGGATCCATCATCTGAAAAAATAACCCAACAACAATCTTCCTTATCCAGATAGCTTCACAAGTTGCTTGACTAGCATCCATGTACTCTACTTTTGTTGAACTGGGTGCAACTAATATTTGCTTCCTATTACACTCTTCTTCCAATCTGCTAGATCCTGGGCATCAATTCGTGTTGGTTTTGGGACATCATTATCAATTAATTCCTTCAGCCCATTATCTTCCCTGACTACTTCCATGCAGTCCTTCCAGGAAATATAATTTTAGTTACCCTCAAGGGCATACTCAATCCTTAGACCATAGAACGCCATCTTGCTAGCTCTGGAGAATAGATCTGAAACCGTGTTCCTCCTACAAAGATAGCTTTGAATTATCTTCTCTACTATGAATCTAGCTCTGATACCATGTATAAATTAATTATAGATTCAATAATGCTCATGTGATGTTCTAAAACATAATACTCAAATCTACTCTATTGTTTCCTTGGGAATTAGCCCCGTATTAATTAAGGAAATCCCCATCCTGAACTGCATAATCCATATAGGTCCTTCTCTGACTGCTTGAATCACTTGTACTCCAAAAACATAATTTTCCTCTGCACACAACCTCGTAGATGGTGATATCAGATGTTGATATTCTTGGATCGATCATGAAAAATGGATTTTTAGAGAGTTTGATACAACTCTATTTGTCACAGTAAATCAAAGTAAGATCCATCATATGACCAAATAACCCAACAAGAATATTCCTCATCCAAATATCTTCACAAAATACTTGAGAAGCATCCATGTACTATGTTTTTGTTGAACCAAGTGCAAGTAATCTCAGCTTCCTGCTACACTCTTCTTCCAATCTGCTAGATCTTGGGCATCAACTGGTGTTGGTTTCGGGACATCATTATCAATGAATTCCTTCAGCCCATTATCTTCCATGATTGCTTCCATGTGGTCCTTCCAGGAAATATAATTTTAGCTACCCTCAAGGGCATAGTCCAGCATTAGAACATACAACACCATCCTGCTAGCTCTGAAGGATAGATCTGCAACCTCATTTCTTCTGCAAAGATAACATCGAATTCTCTTCTCTACTATGAATCTAGCTCTGATACCATGTAGAAATTAATTTTATATTCAATATTTCTCATGTTATGTTCTAAAACATAAGACTCAAATCTACTCTACTGTTTCCTTGGGAATTAACCCCCTCTTAATTAGGGAAATCCTCATCCTAAACTGTGCAATCCCTATAGGTCCTTCCCTGACTACATGCACCACCTGTATAACTTGGATAATTATACAATTGATAGTACACTACCTTTGAACTCTAATCTCAACTGGGTAACTCATATTCCATGCATGCATGAGTTAATTATGGTTGATTTATCAGTTAACTCGTTGATCACAAAGTACACACCCCACTACTAGACCTCCCACTACTTCCTCCAACAATTGGAACTAGTTTAACTGACTTTAAGTCATTTTAACTTAATTAAATTATTACAACTCAAATTAAACTCAACCTAGGCTCCTAAAATTAAGGAACCACTCTACTTGAGTCAAGTTAGGTCATCAACTTGAATTGATTGAGCCAACTAAGTCAAACAAAATTAGTTAACACATTCTTATTGCCTTGTGATGTGGAATTACAATTTTCTCCTAATTTAATTGATCCAGGTGGATATCGGTGGCCACCCACCTATTCCATTTGGACCAGCACCATCAATTCTTGCAGCTTTTCACATTCAGCACAACTTACTATTTTTAGCAGGTTTTCGGGGCCTCCACTCTCGGAGCCGTTTTGGGGGCTTAATGATCCAGGTGGATATTGGTGGCCACCCACCTATTCCATTTGAACCCCCATCATTAGTTCTTTCAGTTTTCAAGTTGCACCAAAACTTACTATTTTTAGCAGTTTTTCGGGTCCTGAACTTCCGGAGCTGTTTTGAGGCCCTAAACGACGTTTTTTGGGCATCGCGCCTCCAACAAATATCATTCTGTTTCGGAATGATATTCGTGCCAAAAGTTGTATTCCTCGGATAGATCTTTCTAATGAGCTATTGAGTGCATCAAACGGAGATCGTATGCCAAAGTTACGTCCCTAGGAAGTTGAACCACCAACTTACCCAAACGGGGCCCATAGTTTTGGCGCTTCATCTCCTACGGTTAGGTTTTTGGACGTTTAGAGTTCTCCATTGTTTCTCAATAATAAATAGGCCCTCGAGCCTCATTGTAACATAGTTCAGAGGTCTGTAGCCATCACATCTCTTCTCAGAGATTCGCTACCAGCACCCTAGCTATTTTATTTCCATTATGCCTGTAAGCATATTTCTGTTATTTGATATTAATGAAATGAAGCATTATTTCCGTTGCATCTCTATGTTCATGGTTATTTCTATATTCTGTTGTGTTCCTGCATAAAATCTGGATCAGTGGTATCATAGGGGGTCTGCTCTTTCTTTGTTTTTCCTTGCATGTCCCCAACGCGGTCAGGGTATAAGGAGTTAGGGCTCGATCTGGTTGAACCCTTGCAAGATCAGCCTCGCAAACCCCAACGACCTCCCATGGCGGAAGAAAAGAAAGACGAGGGAGCAGGAGATCCTATAAAAATACTGCTCGAGGAGGCCCTCGAGAAACAAAGGAACGTGATGATGGATAACTTTGCTCAAATCCTTCAATGACTGCCCACATATGGCGCATCTGCATCCAACAGCCACTCTGGAGGTGCCACTCCCTTCAAGGTACAGGTAAACTTTGACATTCCTATATTTGAAGGAAAAATAGATGCAGACATTGTAGACATATGGTTAAATTTGCTGGAAGGGTATTTCTCGGTCCATGACTTCTCCCGAGAAAAGATTATTTTTGCACTCCTCAAAGCTGCCCCCCATGTCAAAGACTGGTGGGAAACCTACCGTGAGCAAGAGGGCGAAGGGGAACCCTCTCTGTTCTCGGCCACACCCACTTGGAATTCATTCCGAGATGGCATCAAGGAACAATATTACCCCGTGGGGAGCTATGAGGACAAATACATCCAATGGACCACGTTGAGGCAACAAAAGGATCAAGATGTGCACGAACTGATGAATCTGTTCCATACCCTGCGCACAAAGTTAGGCATTAAAGATTCAGAGAGACATTTGGTGCTCAAGTACTGCGGTTGTCTACACAAACACATTCAGGAGGAAATGGAGTTCCTCGACATTACATCGCTTGGCACGGCATATCGCTATGCCACCAAGATCGAGCAGAAATTTAAGCAGAAGAAGCGAGACTTTAGATCTACGAATCCGAAAGGTGCCCCCGAACTGAAGAACAAGGGGCAAGGCCAAAGCAATGCGACTCAGAACAACACCACAAATCCAAAGAAGGACACAGGGAAGTGGTGTGAATTTCATAATAGCCCCACGCATAGCACAAACGAGTGTCGGGCCAAACAGTCTTTGGTGGCTGAACTAAAGGCACCCGAATCAGATGCATTTTCTGATCCTGAGTTAGAACTAGAAAAAGGCAATGAAAAAGGGAAGCAGATCATTGATGCGGATCCCAGTGCCATTATTGCCACCACCAAGATCCAGAGGGAGGGTCCAGAGGATCCAGAGGAGGGGGAGCGCCTCTTCCAGTCACAGATGTGGGTGAAGGGTTCTCCGCTGCAATTTCTTGTCGATAGCGGAAGCCAAAAGAACCTCATTTCAGCAAAGGTCGTGAAGCGGCTCGGCCTACCAACCATAGCACACCCGCAGCCGTATACCGTCGGATGGCTCCACCCAGGGAGAGATCTCCGCATCCGCCAGCAGTGCCGCCTTCCATACAGTATCAAGCCATTCACGGATGAGGTATTATGTGATGTTGCTCCTCTTGATGTAGCTGATGTATTATTGGGCCAACCATACTTGTGGAGGCGACATGTTGTGTATGATTCTAGGCCTCGTGCTGTTATTATTACTTTGGGAAATAACTTGTACAGGATACCGGAGGTAGTACCGCCTCCTGCCATCTCTTTGACTACTACAAAACAACGCAGTAAGATTGTTTCCCAGACCAGGAAATTCATTTTCCTTACGACTCACTCTCAGGGAAAGAAGAATATTGTGGCCACAACCTCGAAACAGGGCTCCCTTTCATGGCTGCAGCAGATGGACAAAGTCATGGAGGAATACAATGACAATTTCTCCTCACTCATAGAGGTTCCTCTACACTGTCAGGACAAGCACTCCATTGATCTGAATCCCAATGCACCACCACCTGATGTTGCCATACATCCCGCAACTACACATACAGAATCCAAACATGTACTGTATGAGGCTGATAAAGAAACCAAATTTACTAAACGCATCCAGCATGTCCACCCGCAGGTCCATGACATCTTCAACACATCTAACACTCAGTTCAATAGAATTTTCCTCATCTCATGGAGGATCTCAACGCAATGGGGACCATTGCTTCCTAAGGAGGGAGGAATGATCCAGGTGGATATCGGTGGCCACCCACCTATTCCATTTGGACCAGCACCATCAATTCTTGCAGATTTTCACATTCAGGACAACTTACTATTTTTAGCAGGTTTTCGGGTCCTCCACTCTCGGAGCCGTTTTGGGGGCTTAATGATCCAGGTGGATATTGGTGGCCACCCACCTATTCCATTTGAACCCCCATCATCAGTTCTTTCAGCTTTCAAGTTGCAACAAAACTTACTATTTTTAGCAGTTTTTCGAGTCCTGAACTTCCGGAGCCGTTTTGAGGCCCTAAACGACGTTTTCCAGCGAATTTGATCATCAAATTCGTCCCGAAAGTTGTGGTCCTCGGATAGATATTTCTAATGAGCTATTGAGCGCATCAAACGGAGATCGGGTGCCAAAGTTACGCCCCCAGGAAGTTGAACCACCAATTTACCCAAACGGGCGCCCACAGTTTTGGCGCCTCATCTCCTACGGTTAGGTTTTTGGACGTTTCAGATTCTACATTGTTTCTCAACAATAAATAGGCCCTCAAGCCTCATTGTAACACAGTTCAGAGGTCTGTAGCTATCACATCTCTTCTCAGAGATTCGCTACCAGCACCCTCGCTATTTTATTTCCATTATGCCTGTAAGCATATTTCTGTTATTTGATATTAATGAAATGAAGCATTATTTCCGTTGCATCTCTATGTTCATGGTTATTTCTATATTCTGTTTCGTTCTTGCATAAAATCCGGATCATTAATTCAAGGGAAAATCAGGATTTTCTTGTTGCCATTTTCAACACTCCCTCTCAACAAGAAAGGGATTATCAAATAACCCAATCATGTCTCTATGGAACACAAATTTTCCTCTTGACAATTCCTTTATCAAAATATCTACATCATGTTCCTCTATAGGAATGTACTCCAACAACATAATTCACCTCTACACACAATCTCATAGATGGTGATACCGGAGGTCAATATGCTTGGATTTATCATGAAAAAATCAATTTTCATAGACTTTGATACAAATTTGATTTTCAAAGTAAAGCACATTAGGATCCATCGTCTCACTAAATAACCCAACAATAATCTTCCTCATCGAGATAGCTTCACAAGCTGCTTGACTAGCAGCCATGTACTATGCTTCTGTTGAACTAAGTGCAACCGATCTTTGCTTCTTACTACACTCTTCTTCCAATCTTCTAGATCTTAGGCATCAATTGGTGCCGATTTCGGGACATCATTATCAATGAATTCCTTCAACCCATTATCTTCCATGACTATTTTCATGTGTTCCTTTCATGAAATATAATTCGAGCTACCCTAAAGGGCATACTCAAGCCTTAGACCATAGAACACCATCCTTCTAGCTCTAAAAAATAGACCTACAACCTCATTCCTCCTGGAAATATAACTTCGAATTATCTTCTCTATTGTGAATCTAGCTCTGATACCGTGTAGAAATTAATTGTAGATTCAATACTACTCATGTAATGTTCTAAAACATAAGACTCAAATATACTCTACTCATTTGTGGAAAGTAATCCACGATTGAGAAGCAATATCAAAAACATGTGACATGAATCAATTAACACACATAACATGAGGATATATCTAAGGGAAATACATTGCTCAAAACCCCTTCTTGTATGTATTGCATTAATCAGAAAATAGAGAATAAATACAATGTTTCTTCAAGCCTGAACAATATCCACACAAGTATAATCCATCTCACTGCCTCACAAGCTAACTTTTGCCAATACTTAGCCAATTTTGTTGCCTTCTAACCTCTTGTTTCCTAGGGAACTATCCCCCTATTAATTAGGGAAATCTCCATCCTGAACTACGTAATTTCTATAGGTCCTTCTCTGACTGCATGCACCACATGTACAACTTGGATAATTATACAACTGATAATGCACTGCCCTTGAACTCCAATATCAACTATGTAACTCAAATTTAATTCATGCATGAGTTAATTATGGTTGAATTATCAGTTAAATGGTTGCTCACTGAGTACACACCCCACTACTATACCTCCCACTATTTCCTCCAACAGTTGGAACTACTTTAATTGACTTTAACTCAGTTTGACCGAATTAAAATATTACAACTCAAATAACCTCAACCTAGGCTCCTAAAATTTAGGAACCACTCTACGTGACTCAAGTTAGGCTCTCAATGCAAATTCATTGAGCCAACTAAGTCAAAATAACTTATTTAACACATTCTCATTGTCTTGTGATGTGGAATTACAATTTTATCTTAATTTAATTCAAGAGAAAATCATAATTTTATTGTTCCATTTTCAACAAGTTTTACTATTGTTCACTTTGGTCTCACTCATCCCACACTTAGCCAAATCTGGAAAAGTGCCTTTCGAAGCAACATGACCTCACTCAGCCCTCCTGAACTATGCATTGTGCAGTCTCAACCCTTAAGCCTTGACCTTTCCTCTTAGAACTGTGCACTGGTTAGTCACGGTGCCCAGCCTTGACCCTTGAGCTCTAGAGTTGTGCAATTTATGCCCCAGTCAGCCACAACTACACACTGTGCAGATTCAAATCTCAATATTCTAGCCTGACACCTTGAGTTGCACAACTACGCAATCCATGAGATTGTTATCCATCCTGAACTCCGCATTGGGAAAATTCAAGCCTTAAGCCTCAAGCTTGAGCTCTTGAACCCCTATATTGCATAATATCCCAACTTGTTCTCTTGCCAAAATTGCTCATTACGAAACTCCAAGCCTCAATATTGACCTTTTGATTCCCTGAGTGGCATAGTTTCTTAATTTTTTCCTCCAAGAACTATGCATTGGGAAACCTCAAGCCTCGAGCCCCAGCCTTCAGCTCTTGAACCCCTAAATTGTGCAATCCTTTGACCCTGACCATCCTAAACTGTGGATTGTGTAGTCTCAATCCTCAGTCCTAGAGCTTGGCCTCTGGTGTTGGTGCCCCGTGATTTGTAATATTGGAAAAAAAAAAATGCAGGGAACCACATAAAACCACTTTGGAATCCAAGGACCTAGCCTTCCTGGGCTTAGAGAGAGCTCTCTCTATGTTTTTGATTAATTTTATCTTATCTTTATGCTTATGTTTTTCTGATTTTAGGCTAGTTATGAAGTTTGGGTTGTTTGTTTTGTTTTGATTGGTTGATTGTTTGATTAAGTGATTGATTGTTTCAATTGGATAGATATACTGTGAGAATCATTAATCCATTGGGCTATGGAGTCATAAAATGTTTTAATTGTACATCAACTCTGTAATGGTTTTCATAGGGCAAGCTAACTATATCAAGTGGATATTTTAGATTAGATGAAATATGAAATGACAGCAAGTTGTGAATTCAGTAAAACTAAAGGGAAATCAAGAATCCTTTAACTATACTTTAACAATAAAATCCTTTGAGGTAACTGTTTAAGAGGAACTAAAGAGCATTACACCCATGAATTCTTTAATTAATCCTTACTAAGAAAACCTTTAAGTCAACAATCCATTAATCCTAGAGAGCAGGACACCCTTGAATTCTCTAGCTATTACTTTCAGACAAAGAAAACATTCAAGATAATAGTTCAGTGAAACTAAAGAGTAGGACACCCCTGAATTATTTAATCAAACTTCAAAGAAGACCTTTAAAATAGCAGTTTAAGAAAAACCAAAGAGCAGGGCAAACCATGAATTATTTAGCTAAACTCTACTAAGTAAACTTCAAGGAAACAAGCTAGGTGGAACTAAAGAGCAGGACACCCCTGAATCCTTTAATCAGACCTTGTAGAAGAAAACATTAAGATGAAAGAAGCAGACAAAATTAAGGTGCCAAGACAGCATATCTCAATCTAAAATTTCTATTCTTTTATCAGACAAATGATGGAAAATATGGAAAACAAAGGAGAAACAATGACAAAGAGGGATAAAATCACCATTAGCATAGCTCAAGAATCCTGTGAACGTGCTTGTATTACTAATGTCCAAAACAGTTACAATGCTCTATTACAATAATCTTTGCAACTCAGAGTCTGATCCAAATCCAGCCTAGAAGCTCATCAACCATCCAAATAACCAACTGTCACAATGAATAATACATGCAGTATTTATCTGCAGATGAGGAGGTGATCCTAATCTAGGGTTTCAGGCTATAGTTATTACAACGTAAATGCAATCTTGACCTTTGAGACCATGCAAGGCCCAAGGCAAAATATCACTAACTAAATTGTTGTAATAATAACTTTTAACTTAACTGTTGAGCTAACTTTAGAATATTTTTTACTTTTTGGCTTTTCATTAACTTTTAGAATAACTGTTGAGCTGCTAAAAAATATCTCTGACTAAAGCATTAATTGAGGTAGTTTCATTTTAGCAAAATTAGGTTGTAGGTGGCCAAATGGGGTTTGGAAGAAGTAAATGGTGATTTGCTTTGTCATTTGGATTTGTCTTCCTTTGTTGATTTGCTTTTTATTTGTCCTTTAACTTCTGATTTATCTTTAAACTTGGATTTTTCTTTCCCTTAATCCTTGATGGCTCTATTTGATTTCTTTAATCTAATTTTATCTTTGATCTCTTTTCCAACCTTTTGACTAATTCTTCAATCCCTTTTATCTTTCACTGACACGGCGAATCCTTTAACTGTTTTCTTCACCTGTCTTCATCTCTACGCAACCACTGTAAACCTCCTTGATTTTCTTTGCCTTGTCCTTGGACAAAACCTTGTTGTCCTTGGAGTGTTTGAATGATCATCAATTGTCATGATCCATTGGTGTTTTCAAATTAATCTTGTGCTCCTGGTCCTTTTGATGAAACAAATCATTCTGGATCGTCACCCAGAGGACTTGTTTAAACATTTTTCAAACTTCAGAATGCAATTATGCATTTCTACATCAGTCACCTGCACAATTTAAAGACAATTTGTTAATTTAAAAACCTGCGCTGTGGACAAAGTCTGGTAAAATGGCATCTTTCGGGTTTCCTGAGTTTTTTTGGGGCTTTTCGGGTCTTTGGAAGAGCTGTAGGGTTTAACACAGAGGATCGGGGCTTATCGCGAATGGACATGGCTTTGAAACATTTGAATGGGGTCAGCGGTTTCGTTGTAGGTGGGAGGGTGGTAAGTGGTTTTTGAATGGTGCATAGGCGGTGAGGCGGTTTATATCGCGAGGTTGTGATAGCATGGAGGTGGTGACGCGTGGAAGGATGGGATGGTGGTAAAAATGCCCATTTCACAAGGTCGAAGGGTGTTTAAACGATGGGCTTTTGGATGTGCGATATGCGGTTAGAGCCATCAGATGAGGAGGAGGGGATCGGACGGTTGTCAGGGTTCGATGAAACAGCGGGCCAAATGACGTGGGGCCCAGCGGTAGAATGGGGCGAAGGTTTTAATATAACGCGGGGTTGTTGTAACACGGGGCTCGGTGTTTAGCTTAAGCAGAGACGCTTAACATCTTGTGGACCAAGGTTATATGGGAGCGGAGGTAAAGGTTTAAAGCAGGGGGTTTGAGAAAAAAGGGTGTAGGGAGGTTAATATAATGGGGTCAATTATTTATAATAAAATAGGGTTTTATTTAAATAGTGGGGCCCGAATAAAAATATTTTCAAAACAATGTAAAAAGGGTTTTTTTTTACATTGTTTTGAATAAAAATAGAGGGAAATGGATGAAGGGGGGGGGGGTTTAGTAATGGGATGTGGGGTTTTAGGAAGGGGAAAAGGGTAGGAATGGGGGGATTTAGGGGTTAAAACATGGGTTTTTAGAGTAGGAGAGTGTTGGGGAAGGAAAAATGAGATATAGTAGATAGGTTAAATGGAAAATAATGAAGGCAGTGAGATTTATGAAAATAAATGATATTCACGGAATGTTATTTTCAGCAGACTGTAGAAAATCCATAGTTATTTAGTCATACTATAGAATACAAAATACTAACATCTGGAACTCTGTAATCCCTGATTTCAAGCACTAAATCAGTCACCCGGTTCCAACCCTAATAAGTGATTTCATGAAACATGTTAGATTAGCAATTTTCATACTGATGTTGGCTTGTCATGAGTATTTTTCAGTTGTAGGTACTTTATCTTGTCATGGCAGGATGATGATGGAGAAAAAGGATAAGGAGACCACAATAGAAGACACCTATGGAGTTGAAGAGATAAGATGGTCATCAAGCGAGAATACAAAGGAACTCTAGAGTTAAACAGAAGATCAAATATCAAGACCACATTGAATACTCCTTACTTTCAATCTGGATGAAGGAGGAAGAAGAAGAACATGCACCATTTCTCAAGAAGACTCAAATATATCAGCACCAAGAATGGATTGACATTTCCATGTCATCATGCAGTCCATGTCATCATGGTGTCCATGTCATCAATGTCTTGTCATATCTTGTCAAAGTGCCATGTCATCATTGGCCACATCATTTGTAGATTATGTAATTTCAATGTATATGAAATGTAATGTAAAGTGGAAATCCAAGATCCATGTATAGAATGTTAAAATTCATGAGGGAGTTGAAAGGTCATAGATAATTCAAACAGTCATGAAGGTAGTCCAAGAGTCAAGAGAGAGGTGAATGTTCACCCAATTTTCTATATATACACCCTCGTAGCTCATGCATGATACTTTTCACCTTGGCTCCTCCTACTGGGCATTAGAGAGGAAGATAGTTCTTTTGGAGGAGCAAGTGATTGCTCTAATGCTCCACTATTGGAGCTAGTGGTGCTCGTTATCTTGATATATCTTGGAACTTTTGCTTAAGCCATGTCACTTTCATGGATATGTCGTAAATATTGTAAGACTATTCTTTGAATGTTTTCGATGTATTTTGTTTTCATCAATACTAAGGAAATTGAACTATTTCAATGGCTTTGGTACTTATCTTGGTGAAGGTGTGTTGTATGTGTTTTAGTAATCATTGCTTCTATGTGAACTATTTCGCTATTTTTCCAAAAATTCATTCATATGTATATGCTCTTGTGTATTTTCTAGATTAGTACTATTACTTGTCTTTAAAAGGCTCACTTTTCTCTCCCCTTTTGGTAGAATAACCTTGATGCATTTCACAGTCAAAAATTCCACAAGGAATACTCACTTTCTAATGCTAAATTACCTTTGCATTACTCTCTCGTGCTGAAAATTGAAGTTGAGGCATATCTTTGAAAATATATGGCAGTCGGCCCTTATTTCTCAAAGGGCTCCCACACCAAACGATGTGAAGTCTAATTGGGACTCTTCATCAAGAAGACTCCCTTAGTTGATGGATTTCTAGCACCGTCAACAATTTTCATAATTCATAAGGAGACTTATCATTTTTAGGCCTGAGTTGTGTTCTAATTACTAGATAGACATTTTCTTGTGTTACTTCTCCCCTGAAAGTGTGGGGAACTTTGGCCATCTCCTGATTTGTTTTGTTCTTTCTCTCAACTACTACATTATGTTGTGGTGTTATAGCTACAGAGTATTGCCTTCTTATTCCATGTTCTTCATAAAATTATTCAAAATCTCTTTAGGTGAATTCTCCTCCCCTCTCTGATCTTAAGAATTTAATATTTAGATCTTTTTCATTTTCAACTTGAGCTTTGAATATTTTGAACTTTATCAAAGCTTATAATTTTTATTTCAATAACATTATTCAAGTAGCTCTAGCAAGATCATCAATAAGTAATATGAAATATCATTCTCCTGTTGGGATATTTATTCTCATATGCCCACAGATGTCAATGTGAACCAGCTCTAAAGGTTTAGAGGATGAACTTTCCTTTTCCTTAAACTGAGTCCTTGTCTACTTACCAAAATAAAAGGACTTGTAGATTGGGCTATCATGCTTTTTCAATAATGGAAATACTCTGATTGGATCTATCTTGCTAATATTTTTTAGGTTGTTGAAATTTATGACCAAGTATTCTATGCCACATGTATGTTTGATTTATCTTTCTCAGGTAACAGCTTACTCTAGAATCATCAAACATGTACACATTATTGTGAGTCATGATTTTCTTCCCCGCCAAATTTCATTTCTCTGATTTTTGTATCTCATAATCTTTAGAAGGAAAATTCACATCATATCCATTGTCACACATTTGACTTACATTGAGTAGATTATGCTTGAGTACTTCCACATACAATACATTTTGGGCCTTGGTCTTCTCACCAAGACTGACTATGCTCTTCCCTTTAATTGTTGTTGGTGCATTATTTCCAAAGGTAACATTTCATTTTTCCTTTTATTTTAGAAACAAGAATTAGCACTTGTCCCCATTCATGTGTTTAGAGCAACCACTATCCACATGCCATATGTTTTCTTGATCATGCACAAATAAAGCTAGTCCATACTCCTCATTTTTCTCAATCTTTTGCTTCAAAACCCTCGTGTTCCTTATGTGTGCAGGCTTTGCAGTGGTTTGTGGTTTGGAATGATATTCAAACTTTATTCTACACTCACTTTCCTTGTGGCCAAAATTATTACACTTGTAACATTCAATTTCATTCATCAAGGGAGAAAAAGGATTCATATTCTTGGAAAATGAGTTGTGAGCTCTAGTATTGAAGTTTTCATCTCTTTCAACTTCAACAATTCTACAATTAATGACTTTATGTCCAAATATATTACATTTATAACAATTTCCATGGAACAATATTGGGTACCTCACATTTTTAATTTGATGAGCTTGAGCTAATTGCTTGTACATGAGTTGTCTTGTTTACTGTTGGAGCGAGGTCCCTTAGGACCAAATTTTGGATAAAAATATAGTCTTTTTGTAAGTTAAGTCATGCGCACTAAGAAAACCACAGGTCAAGGGGCTTTCGGGCGGGTCAAAGCCCCTCATGAGTTGTAATGGGAAAAATGGTAGAACTAGGGACCGCAAACCACAGTTTGCGGACCTTAGATGAGCGTATGCTAAAGATATAAATAGGAGCCTAGATCGAGTCGAGTAAAAAGAGAAGAAAGAAGACTGAACTATGTTTGATGTTATGATCTAAGAAGTGAACTTTTCTGGGTTTAGAAGGCTCCTGTTGGTTGTGTGCACAGAGACCTTAGCCCTGCTGTGTGCGGACCCTGCTGGTTTTGTGCGCGGGTAGAACAAAAGTGTTGTAAGGAAGATCTGAACTGTGAATGAATAAAGGAATGTTTTGGGTGAAATATGAGTATCAAATGCATCTGTCTTCTACTTTATGATCTATTTATGCATGTTATTTATGTTTACTATGTTATATATGTTTGTGATGCAGGGGCATTAGACACTAGCCAACAATGTAGGAAGTTTTGTCCACATGTTGTGGCTAGTAGGGTTCGAACCATCGGAATTGTAACAGCTAGGTGTCAATACCTCAGCTGACTATATTATTTAGATTAGTTAGAACTTGTAGGAGTCGAACAGTTAGTCTCGAGCCAGCTGTCAGTTTAGTTATTGAATAAATTGTAATTAGGCTTTTGGTTTTCTGAACCGTTCCTCATAGAAGAACCGAAGAGTCACACCATAATGTATATAAATTGAATCCTCGGATGCATTGGGGGGGGGGGGAAGAAGAATAGAAGAGAGATTCTGAAATAAAACTTTGTGCATTGTCGATTGCTTCCAATTAAATGAATTTCAGTCCTGTTGGTTGTCAAATTGTCTTGAATTTCTGTAAATTATTGGATAACCCTGTGAATCTACCCAGCCACAGGCGAGGCCGGTACAAGGAGTCCTAGCCGTGGAAATCTGGTTTATGGTAATGGAAATCTCGCGTAATAAAGAAAATTACGTTGTTCGTGTTAATTGAATCCCCTAACCGGAGATTGAACCCGGAGTTAATAAACGAGAATAACCGAAGGAGAACGCAACCCGGACGTACAACCACGGTCAGTCACTGTATAAAAACCACAAGTGGGTTTCCAAGAGTGGATTTCCCATTTCGCACCACCTTTCGACCATAAGTGGTATTCCTGGAGGAGGGAGCGATTCCATAGAGAAACCGACGCGTGGCAATATTGGACCGTGGAGAAACCGCCTTTCCGTATTCATTTCACGCGTTAACGTCAGTACGAGGTCGCCGAGCGAAATGTATACAGGCCATCGATTTGAGAGAAGGCCATCGGACGGTCTTCGCGTGGCGGAAATACACGATGTTTAACAAAGTATGACACGCACATTTGATTGGTCCATAGACATATATGTGGGGCCGGCCGGAGGTGCATTATAACGCCAGTTAGTTATAAGGTGTCGGGGTATTATATAAAGAGAGAGATATATCTAAATTTTCAAAGGTTTTCAAATAATATTTATTTATCAAATTCCCCAAATTTGATAAATAAGATTCCAAGGAAAAGAAAAAAAAAAAAAAAAGACAGAGCCACGTCACCGACTTCTCCTTGGGTCCAAATTCAGTTTGGCTGCGTCATTTGTGGTATCAGAGCTAGTCTGAAGTTGCTTTTGCTGACATGGCAATCCAAGTTGGAAGAGGTGCTGGTAGAAGGAGACTTGTTGCCAACGCTGAGGTGTTGGGGATGTTGCAGAGGGTCGAGGCTAGAATAGATGCCATGGAGCGAAGACAGCCCAGAGATCGTGAAGACATCAGAGAACCTGAGACAAAAGAAGCAGAAGAAAATGTGGAAATTTTTCCTGACATGAGGCTCCTTAGAATTGTTCTGGGGTCAGCAGTTAAGCCCAGAATTGAAGTGTCAAGCTATGCAGGGGGACTGAATCCAGAGGAGCTGGTGGACTGGATAAATGAATTAAACAAGTGCTTCGATTATGAAGAAATAAGTGAAGATAAAAAAGTCAGGTTTGCAGTAACCAAGATGAAGGGACATGCTGCACTTTGGTGGGATGGAGTGCAGACAGAAAGGAGGAGAGTTGGAAAGCAACCTATCAAGAGTTGGACCAGAATGATGGCCAAATTGAAAGGTAAATTCTTACCAGTGATTACCAGCTGACATTGTATAAACAAATGCAGAACCTGAGACAAAGGTTGCTGACAGTAAAGGATTACACAGAGGAATTCTACAGAGTAAGCATAAGGGTTGGACAATTCCAAGACACACTAGAGAAGACTGCCAGATATGTGAATGGTCTCAAGCTGGAGATCCAAGATGAGATTGGTCTCCTGTCTCCTAAGACAGTGGAAGAGGCCTACCAGATGGCCTTGAAAGCAGAGGAGAAACTCCTGAGGAAATAGTCTTCCAAGAAGAGAGGTACTTTCCGTGGGAAGGGAAGTCAGGGTGGTAGAGGAAAGCCTACACCCAGGATTGGAGCTGACAGTAGCTCACCTCAGAATGCATCTATAGAGGATGATGCAACGGGCAGAAGGGGTTCTTACAGAGGAAGAGGAAGAGGAGGAAAAGGTAGAGCGCTGAGGTGTTATAGATGTTAGGGAGTGGGACATAAGCACTATGAGTGTCCAGAGAATGTGGGTGCTGGTCCAAGAAATGCTATTGTTACCCAGGCTGGAGAAGAGGCGGAAATTGAAGAAGAAATTCTTCCAGAAAGGGGAGAATCCTTGGTGGTAAATAAGGTCCTATTGAAGCAAGCTAAAGAAGTCACTGAGCCTGCACAAAGGAAGACTTTGTTTAGGAGCATCTGCAAAGTCCAAGGGAAGTGATGCCAGCTAGTCATTGATAGTGGTAGCACAGACAATCTGGTTTCCACTGAGGTGATAGAGAAGTTGAATTTGAAGACAAGGGAGCATCCAACTCCCTACAGGGTGTCCTAGCTGCATAAAGGGCACCAGCTGGTTGTGAAAGAACAGTGTGAAATAGAGCTGCAAATGGGCAAGTACAAGGACAAATTTTTGTGTGATGTAATGCCCATGGATGTGTGTCATATACTGCTGGGTAGACCTTGGCAGTTTGACAGAGCAGCAGTGCATGATGGCAAGAAGAACACCTACAAGTTCTTCAAAGATGGGGTACATCATACATTGATACCCATGGAAGAAGGAGAGCCATCCAGTAGAGTGATTGATCCAAAGACCTTGTTGCTGAGCGGGAAGGAATATCTGCAGCAGATAGAAGAAGAAGAGGTAAGCTTTGCTTTAGTTTGAAAACCTAAAGTATTTCTTACTTCTACAAAGATTTCTGATTTGCCAGTATAAATCCAAGAAATGTTAGATGATTACTGTGACATTGTTGTGGATGATTTACCTAATGAGCTGCCACCTGTGAGGAAGATCAGCCATCAGATAGATTTTATCCCTGGTTCAAATCTTCCAAATAAGGCAGCCTACATAATGAATCCCAAAGAAAATGAAGAAATCAGGAGACAAGTACAGGAATTGGTGGACAAAGGACTGATCAGAGAAAGTTTGAGTCCATGTGATGTACCAGCAGTATTGAGCCCAAAGAAAGATGGAGGCTGGAGGATGTGTACTGATTCTAGAGCAATCAATAAGATCACAATCAGGTACAGATTCCCTTTGCCTAAAATTGAGGATTTAATGGATTGTTTGAGTGGTGCTAAATATTTCTCGAAGATAAATTTAAAGAGTGGATACCATCAGATCAAAATAAGAGAGGGTGATGAGTGGAAAACTTCCTTCAAAACAAATGAAGGATTGCATGAATGGATGGTAATGCATTTTGGTTTGTCAAATGCACCAAGCACTTTTATGAGACTTATGAATGAAGTATTGAAAGAATTTATTGGGAAATTTGTGATAGTATATTTAGATGATATATTAGTTTTCAGCAGAACTAAAGAAGAACATTTAAGGCATCTTAATCATGTCTTGAAGAAGCTGCACCAAGAGAAGCTATTGATAAATTTGAAGAAATGCTCATTCATGAAGGAAGATTTGGTGTATTTGGGGTTTGTTGTTTCTGCAGAAGGATTGAATATGGACCCAGAAAAGGTTAAGGCAATTGTGAAGTGGCCTTCACCCAGGAATGTTTTTGAGGTGAGAAGTTTACATGGACTTGCTAGTTTTTACAGAAATTTTATAAGAAACTTTAGTAAGATTAATGCACCCATAATTGAGACAATAAAGAAGATAAAATGGCCATTTAAGTGGACTGCTGAAGCAGAAAGAAACTTTAAAGTTTTGAAGCAAAGGATAACAGAGAAGCCTGTTTTGATTCTGCCTAATTTTACTAAACCATTTCAAGTAAAGTGTGATGCTAGTGGGGAAGCCATTGGAGCTGTGTTGAGTCAGGATGATAGGCCTGTAGCCTATTTCAGTGAGAAGTTGAATGACACCAGGAGAAAATATTCCTCTTATGAGAAGGAATTCTATGCAATTGTTCAAGCACTGAAGAAGTGGAGACATTATTTGATGTCCAGGGAATTTGTATTGTATTCTGACAATCATGCTTTGCAGTATATTGTACAGCAGCCCAAGTTGAAACATAAGCATGCTAAATGGGTTGAGTATCTCCAAAGTTTTAATTTTGTTTTGAAACATATAAGTGGCCAAGCCAATAAAGTAGCTGATGCTTTGAGTAGGATACACTTTCTCGTTCAAGAAACTAATTTTGAAGTTGCAGGATTTGATTTTCTCAAAGAATTGTATAAAACAGATCCTGATTTTAAAGAAGCATTTGAGGCATGTAGTAACCCTGTTCTAACAGATAGAAGTCAGTGGCTAGATTATTTCCTGCAGGAGGACTTGTTATTCAGAAGAAGCCAATTGTGTGTACCAAAATGTTCCATGAGAGAAAATTTGATCAAGGAGAAGCATAGTGGTGGACTTGTTGGACACTTTGGTACTGATAAGACTTATGAGCAGCTGAGTCACTTTTATTTCTGGCCCAAGATGAGAATAGAAGTGGATAAGTTTGTGAAGAACTGAAAAATTTGTCAGTATGATAAAGGAAGGAGTCAGAATGCCGGATTGTACACTCCCTTGCCTATTCCAGACAGGCCTTGGGACATGGTGAGTATGGATTTTGTTCTAGGATTACCCAAGACTCAGAGAGGGAATGATGCAGTTTTGTTGTGGTGGACAGATTCTCCAAAATGGCACATTTTATTCCATGTTATAAAACTAGTGATGCCACCCATGTTGCTAACTTGTTTTTCAAAGAAGTTGTTAGATTGCATGGGTTACCCAGGAGCATTGTTTCAGACAGAGACACCAGATTTGTGGGACACTTTTGGAGTACACTGTGGAAGAAAATTGGCACCAAACTAAGTTTCAGCTCAGCTTATCATCCCCAGACTGATGGACAGACTGAGTTAGTGAATAGAAGTCTGGGAGATTTATTGAGAAGTCTTGCAAGAGAGCATTCCAAGCAGTGGGATTATATTTTGCCCCAGGCAGAATATGCATATAATGACTCACCAAATAGAAGCACAGGGCAGAGCCCATTCCACATTGTTTATGGAATGCACCCTAAAGGGATATCAGAATTAAGAAATATGGGAAGAGCAGAGATAAGGAGTGCAGATGGTGAGGAATTTGCTTCAGAGATCCAGGCCATACATGAACAAGTGAAGCAGCAATTACAAGGCAGCAGCATCAAATACAAAAGTAGAGCAGACTTGAGCAGAAAAGAAGTTCATTTTGAAGTAGGAGATCAGGTTTTGGAACACTTGAGAAAGGAGAGGTTCCCAAAGAAGCAGTACAACAAGTTGAAGTTCAAAAATATTGGGCCATGCAAAATACTCAGGAAGTTTTCTAAAACTGCTTATGAGATTGAATTGCCACATGATGTTGGAATATCTCCCATTTTTAATGTTGCATATTTGTACAAGTACGAAGATGACGGTGTAGAGGAAAGATCATCAGACAAGGAACAGATTGAGTGGAAAGAACAGCTACCTCCAACACAACCATTGCAACCAGAGAAGATATTGGATAAAAGGGTGTTCAGAAGGACCAGAGGACGAGAGTACTTTCATTACTTGATCAAGTGGAAGGATAAGCCAGAGGAAGATGTCACTTGGATGACTGAAGAAATTTTGCAGAAGATAGGAAGATCAGTGGAAGAGCTCATGGACAGGAGCCCATGAAGAAGATTGCCCTCGGGAGTCTGATGCAGGGGCATTAGACACTAGCCAACAATGTAGGAAGTTTTTTCCACATGTTGTGGCTAGTAGGGTTCGAACCATCGGAATTGTAATAGCTAGGTGTCAATACCTCAGCTGACTGTATTATTTAGATTAGTTAGAACTTGTAGGAGTCGAACAGTTAGGCTCGATCCATTTGTCAGTTCAGTTACTGAATAAATTTTAATTAGGCTTTTGGTTTTCTGAACCGGTCCTCATAGAGGAACCGAAGAGTCACACCATAATGTATATAAATTGAATCCTCAGATGCATTGGGGGGGGAAAAAAGAAGAATAGAAGAGATATTCTGAAATAAAACTTTGTGCATTGTCGATTGCTTCCAATTAAATGAATTTCAGTCCTGTTGGTTGTCAAATTGTCTTGAATTCCTGTAAATTGTTGGATAACCCTATGAATCTACCCAGCCACAGGCGAGGCTGGTACAGGGAGTCCTGGCCGTGGAACTCTGGTTTATGGTAATGTAAATCCCGCATAATAAAGAAAATTACGTTGTTCGTGTTAATTGAATCCCCCAACCGGAGATTGAACCCGGAGTTAATAAACAAGAATAACCGAAGGAGAATGCAACCTGGACGTACAACCGCGGTCAGTCACTGTAGAAAAACCACAAGTGGGTTTCCAAGAGCGGATTTCCCATTTCGCACCACCTTTCGACCATAAGTGGTATTCCTGGAGGAGGGAGTGATTCCATAGAGAAACCGACGCGTGGCAAGATTGGACCGTGGAGAAACCGCCTTTCCATATTCATTTCACGCGTTAACGTCAGTACGAGGTCGCCGAGAGAAATGTATACAGGCCATCGATTTGAGAGAAGGCCATCGGATGGTCTTCACGTGGCGGAAATACATGATGTTTAACAAAGTATGACGCGCACATTTGATTGGTCCATAGACATATATGTGGGGCCGGCCGGAGGTGCATTATAACGTCGGTTAGTTATAAGGTGTCGGGGTATTATATAAAGAGAGAGATATATCTAAATTCTCAAAGGTTGTCAAATAATATTTATTTATCAAATTCCCCGAATTTGATAAATAAGATTCCAAGGAAAAGAAAGAAAAAAAAAAAAAAGACAGAGCCACGTCACCGACTTCTCCTTGGGTCCAAATTCAGTTTGGCTGCGTCAGTTTGGATCGATTGTGCAACTTTCTTCTGCCTTATATGAATTATAAATGAATGGATCTATTGTTTTCGAACTTAAATGATACGTATTAAGGACTATTGAAAGGATTGTGGAATTTGTATCTGTGCGTGTTGTTAGCCACCTATAAAATTTGTTATACCAAAAGGTGGCTAAATCATTTTTTGGAGCCTTCAAGGAACAAATTTTATTTGCAAAAAAATTTTATCTCTTGAAGACTCTTGAAGGTCTCATGCCTCTGTCCAAAATCTTCCCTACTATGCCCATTTTACACTCTAGAATTCTGCTAATTTCATGAGAAAATACTGCTACAAAAATCCCTTTTTCCCCCTCCTCCATTAAGAAAACTAACCTTCATTTTTCTCCCCTTTTTCCTCCATAAAACTCCTCTATTTTCATGATTCCCCTTCTTCCATTCATGAAAATCGTTTTTCATGTTTAAAACTCATTTTTTGAACTATACCAAAACCCCCAAAACCCTTTGAAAACCAGAAGAAATTATAAAAAATACATATTTTTGTATAAAGGCTTAAGCCCCCTTAGGTTAAGTCTTAAACCACTTCCCCTCCTTGTGCCCCAGCGCTAGAACCAAGTGCTAAGGTCCTGAGCGCTTATCGCGTCAAAGCAATTCACGGAGAGCATTTGTTTGTGTTTAAACAAAACTCTGATGTCGATTGGCCCTCTTATATAAGCCCCGGGCCTATTATCATTCCATATATACCAAGGCCCCGCAGTCGGGCGCCTATCCACTTCGTATATATAAAACCATCCCGACGCATAAAATCTTTGTTTATATTAATTTTTTGGGTTTTTCATATGGTTTGAAGAGTTTTCCGCCGGCGCATTTCTCAAAACATCTCCACCGTCGATCTGATCTGTAGATTGATAGCCCATAATCAATCGCCTTGGTCCCCATGGCCACGACAGTAATCAGCAGTCCCACAGAACCAGTGGTCCCCAACGCCTAGTTAGCATACACATCAGCACACACGCGGCAGCAACTGATTGGAGCGGGCCTTGTTTGGTTGCTCGCATAGTTGTGGAATCCAGACCCGAAATTGTTATACGGTAGATTTGTTAAAAATTTTGGGTCACACTTGGGCTGACATCAGCAGGCCCCAAAACGGACCTGATACACTTTATAGGGCGAAATTGATAAAAAATTTGGGTCACAAAGACCCTGACGTCAGCAGGCTCCTTTTGTAACCCAAAATGGTTTATGTAGCTTGGTTTTATCAGGAGTTTTGAAGTCCGGGGTATGTTATTAGATAAAGGGTGATTAAAAGGTTTTTCCATCATATTAAAGAGAAAGTCGGAAGTAGTTTTGATCGCACCACTTTTGGTACAGAAAGGAAACCACTCAATAGCAAGCAATCCTGTGAAAATCCGCCACGTCGACGGGACAATACCGCCTCATCACTCCCCTCATCGCGTGTCAAATGTCGACTGTGGGCTCAGCGCGATATTGACGTACGTCGTCCGATCTGAGGCTGGCTCATCGAACGGTGATCGTGCTCAAAGGAGCTCGGGGGATAAACTAAGGTATGGCGGGTGAATTTAATTAAAACCCGTCGATTGTGTATGTGGGCCCATAACCCACAGGTCTTAGGATCAGTTTCAGAGCTATGAATCTGCGAAAATGATACTTATATGAAGGTTTTAGATTCATTTTGGTAAATGAAAGGTGAACCTACATTTAGTGGGTTTCGCTCTTCATCACATAGATGCCATATGAGCCCTGTGCAGCCTGCACATCAGCAAGACACAGTGAATAAGATCACAATCAAAGAGTATCAATGTCGAAGACAGAATGCACCAGAACAGGAGATTGAAGACAGATCTGTGGGGATTACGGCTAAGATTGATTATCAAAATCCTAATCCTTCAAATTAAGACATAGTTAAAAGAAAATCATAAGTGTTTTATCAGACAGCAAGGCCTCCACCGCCACATATGAGGAAAATTGATTCCTCCCGGCTACCACAAATCCACCTGTGCCTCAAAGCATGCAAACAGAGGCCGAAGTTATTGATCAAGATCAGATATTTGCCTCAGCGCAGCCAGAGAGTGAATTCTACAAATAAAATTAATGACAAAATATCAGCAGAGTTACTTTAACCTAACACCAAGCCTCAAAAGTCAATAAGAGCTCCCACTGAGCTTAATCTTAAATGAAAAACATTAATACAGACAAAACACTTGTAAACTTCTTCATCGAGCCCCCCAAAGGTCAAGAAGCCATTAAGACTGTATTAATTATCTTTGGAAATCTTTTATCAGATCTCACCTCCTCATTCTTCTAAAAATACTACTGGAGAAGATGAGAAAAAGGTTGGTTGCTGAATTTTGAAATATACTTGAGCCTGAGATTTCTACTTGTAAATAGTGTTCACTGGCTCTTGGAGCTCTGCTTGTGATTAGATAAGTTAGGCTCAGAAGTGTAGATGATTGCTAAACTAAAGCATTGGACTTAAAGTTGTAACTAGTTTGGAGCATCAATACACGTTGATTTATGGGATCCTGGTCTATGTCAACGGTGATGTTTTTCTCATTGTAACTTGTTGTTTTGTTTATTTTTTCACTTTGTCCATTTTCTCTTATAAAGAACAGCATGCATAGAGTTAGGATTTACTGTATATCAGTACCCTTCTCTGACTGAAAATCTTTATTTGAATGTTTTCTTCCAACTTTGTATTATTTAGGAATGATTTAATTCAGTTCTAAGCATAGGAATGTTGGCGTTCCCTCGTCCTATTGCCTTAGCTAATTGTTATTCTTAAATGTTATTTTCAGTATCTGTTAAGTAGAGATGAACTAAGGAAGATATGGTGTGCCCTGGTCCTATTTTTATCCCCAAAGGTTGTCTGGATGTTTCCCTTGGAATGTGTTGAAAGCAGGCTAGTGTTGAAACACTTACCGGATCTTAGGCCATTCTTTGTTATCTTTGTGTTTGTCTTGAAAGTTACCAAGTAGAGAAGAGCTAGGTGAGGATTCGTGGTGAGCCCAGCCCGCTAGTTTCTTCTCCAACATTTGCCTTCAAGTTTCCCTTTGTTTTAAAATGTTTTTCTATTGAAAGTGCATCAAAATCAGGCTAGTTTAGAAGTACTTACCTGATCTTAGATTAATTTTATGTCTTTCTTAAGTGTATGTCAAAAGCAGGCTAGTTTATAAGTACTTGCTTGATATTAGGCTACTCTTTGTTCTTCATTTGTTTAAATCCCCTATTTTTGTAACATTTCATCCCATAAAATCAAACTTTAAAGAGATCCTTAGACATAGATGACTTGCCCCGTGGACCACTCTTGCCCCTTGATGTTTCAATTAAACCCTATTATGACTCCATAGCCCAATGTACCTAAACCTGCAATTATCTATCTTCTTGGCCAAAGCTTGTTCTATTTTCTTGCAACTTCTCACCTTTGAAACTCTTTGCATTTAGAACTTTCCCCTCAAATAATAATCATGCTCAACCATCCAAAAACAAAACAAACCCTCGGTCTTCATAACTAGCCTAATATCATTACCCAAGACTTCAAAGACAAATCCATATTTTCACTTATTGGAGAGATCCCTCTCCAGATTCAGGAGGGCTAGATCCTAGAATCCCAAAGTGGTTAAAACGATGTTCTCCCTGCAGTTGGACTTTTTCCAATCTTGCTAATTACAGGGTGCCAACACGTGCACAGGATAACCTGCGTAAATTGACCTAAATATGCCTGGTTAGAGTTTCTGGTTAGGGCTTCTGTTGCGAAGGTTAGATCACAATTGTTTCAGATCTTTGGACACCCACATTATTTAATTCTCTCTCAGGGTGTGGAAACCTGGTTCCAACACCCCCCCATATTGCTTTGGGTGAGACTTTGACCTGCACGATTAGGTCACTTCCGAAAGGGCCAGTAGTAAGAGGGTTTTGTTGGTTAACCTTAACTCCAAACTTGGGTTAGGACCCCTCAATAAAACAAATGGTTCCATTGCTGGGACCAGGATCATTTTGAGAGAGATTGGGTGATGTCGCAGCCATCGAAGCCTAAACTAGAAGACTGGTTTGAAAAGAAAATTAAATAATTTTCCCTTAAGGAAAACAGAAGTAAGAAATTGTCTGATGAAGATTGGAAATAGAGGCATATCTTCACAGAGGTTCACGAGATCTTCTTTGTGACCTTTGCGCACGAATTACAGGAGTGGTTGTCAATATTAGTAGAATTTAAAACCTGTTGGAAGGATGACAAGGTCACTCAGCGGACACCTGAATTGATCCAACAATTAGAGCATATTGATAATTCCATCACCCGGACTGTAGATCACTGGGTTGATAGCATCTTTGGTGGGTTTGCAGCAGAATATGCAGTAGATCAGTTTGTGTCGTATTCTGAAGCTGAAATGAGTTTTTTCAAGGGATTGAGAGGTAAATTCTTACGAAATTTTCCTCTGTTGATTAAGTTGCTATTGTGTGAAAAGGGTGTTTTGTGTAGCCACACCAAATGAATGACCCCAGATGAGCTAGAAATAACTATGCGCAACAGAAATTATTATTAGGTTAATCAGATAGGGGACAGATCTGTATATAGCCCTATGAGAAACTCACTTGAAAGTGACCTAGGGAGTGGTGAGGCTACACGCGCCGGAGGTATCCTTCTTGCTACTCCACAATCGAACTCGCGCAGGGGTAACACATCTCCTACCCCACCACCACTGCCACCTGAAGGAGATATGGTCACGCATATGAAGCTACCCACCTTTAAGGTTGTGGAAGATGAGGATATGGAGATGTTTTAGTTTGTTTCCAATGAAGTATGGACTGTGAAAAATGTTAACACTGATGTTTTCAAGAGAGCGCAACTGGCTATGGCGTTTGAAGGTCGTGCGTTATATTGGCTTATCGTATATTTGACTCAGCATGTTAATCCCACTGTTGCGTAGATTAAGGATGCTTTGAAATAGAAATTTAGGAAGCCGAAGTCCTACTCACAGTGCGTAAGAGAATTAAAAGATATCAAACAAGAGCTGAATGAATATGTTTGGGAGGCTGATCAACGGCTGAAGCACACCATCAGTGAGGGAGGATTTTTATGACGATAAGTAGCATAAGGAATGGTTCATTTCCATGCTCTTGTGACATCTGTGCGGGCCTATGAATCAACAAAAGATCGATTCTTAGGCGAAAGCTCTGGAAGTTTCTATGAAACTGGAAGTTGCGCCCAGAGCAGATGATCAATTCGGAACTTTGCGAATGAAAAATTAGTTGGAGGCAATGCACTTGGAGATTCAAAACCTATGCAATGCACTTGGAGATTTAGAACCTACACAGAGACTGAGGAAAGGAAGTTGGCGCATATTTCTGGTGCATACGTTGTAAGGGTTCCGACCACACCAAAGATCAGTGTACTTTGTTCTCAGATTACATGCAAGCAAGGGGACTCAATCGACTGCACCTTAGGGATGTTGTTGGGCCAAGTGGTACTCCTAAAATATGGTGCATCGATTTTAGGATAGTTGGGCGGCATGATACATACCATTGACATCGACTGGGAAGCTATGTGCTAGAGTCGGGCTGCGCAATGGGCAAGCCGCTGTTCACGATGAGCATCGCTGCCACACATTTGACCTAATGATGGACAGTGGTAACCTCTATAGAGTGCAGTATGACCCATCTTCACTAGAATTTCCCTCTGGATGTGGAGGATCCCTACCAAGAGTAAGGGGAGGGGGTAGAGGTGGAGGCGTAGGTCAGGGAAGAGGAAAATTAATCTGCTATAACTATGGAAACGCTGGACATTATGTACGCGACTTCCTAAACCCTACGCGACAATCTTGCAGGTACTGTAGACAATTTGATCTTGTAATTCAATATTGTCCTGTTCTAATTGCTAGAATGCAGGAAAAGCAACAACAAACACCTGCGCAAAACATACAAATGGTTAAAGCTTAACTGTGTGATGATGGTCCAAGTGTAAACATAATTACACATAGTGGTGTTGCCACCGGAGCAGATCGGGGAAAGAATTATGATGCAGAGCCATTGATTAGAAATGCCTCTAACAAGAAGGAAGGACTCAACCTGTAGAAGGAAAAGGAGACTTTTATTGAAGCCAGGAAGGATTTTGCTGCTGCAGGGTCGTCCACATCAAATTCTATCATGGAATCAAATATTGATGACGAATTCAAGCCATTCCTACAAGCATGTACTAAGTTATTTCACAATCAGAAAGCAGTAGACAATCTTCATGCCCTGATAGATAGTTGCGTGGATAAAGAAGTGCCTCAAACTAAGACTAAGGCCATGAACAAGATCTATAAGAACAAGAAGAGAACTGGTAGGGAGATGTGCATGACCGTGAAAATTGGAGAGTATGAGATGGATCAATTCATCCTGGACTTAGAGTCTGATGCAAATTTTCTACCTAAGTAGACCTAGCAGAAGATGTGAGAACGGAAGCTAGAATGGTCCACCATTCAGCTACGCATGGCCAATCAGCACGAGATCATTCCACTTGGAAGACTTCCATGGGTTCTGGTAGACGTTGATGGAGTAAAGGTACACGCAGATTTTGAAGTGATACAAATTGTGGATGATGCAGACCCCTACACTATGCTGCTAAGGTTGGATTGGGCCATCAATATGGGAGGCATCATCAACCTAAAGTGTAGAAGCATGATATTTGATAGTGACGGTATGCGGGTAATAGTACCACTGGACCCAACAAAAGGAGAAAGATATACAAAGCCAGTGCGTGAAGGAGATGATGTCGACCATATGTACAAGCTTACTACACAGGACAAGGATTGGATCAACCCTACAACTGATGGAATGTTGAATTGGGAGAAGGATCATTTTTGTTTCTCATATTCAAATGGGGAGACGGAGAACTAGAAAAATTGGTTGCATGATGTTTTTGTGTTGCGCTGCCTCAAGATCGCTAACAACTTCCAATGCATCTCCTCAAAGGTAAGAGAACTACTCAATTTTGATGGTTTTGGTAATGTCATATTATTTCTATAAGAATTGGAAAAGGTTGTGTCGAAAGAACGAAGGTTCTGGGCACTTGATCTGGCTATGCGCGCGACCCCAACGCGTTGGTGGGATATGCACAAGGGAGTTTTTAAGGACTGGGAGGAATGTATAAAAATGATGACGTTGCGCTTTGATCCTCCCTCTACCCCACAAAATGAGCTTTTCTATGGCCAGGGAGACCCGCGCAAGCACCTGGCTATGTGGATGGAGGTTTGGAATGAAAATACCTTGGTATCGAGAAACAGAGCTACACCGAGGGACTCACCATGGGATTACAATGACTGATGATCTCCTATCAACCTTTGGCTTGTTTGGAGGATTGGAGGGATTGGATGAAGCTCTACAGGATATAGAAGCTCCTGTATTTGATGACTCACGACCTCGAAGGGAGTGTGGTGTGCCAGCATGGGATGCACAAATGCAAGATATTGTTAATTGCAAGAACATGTCAATAGAGGATAATGAAGATGATCCAAGAAATATCAACATCCCTGAGTCTAAAGGGGAGCACACAGTTGCAAGGCCCTCATTGGTAATGGCAGATGTAACTAAACATTTGAAGTTAAAGGAAGTCAACATTGGGACAGAAGAACAGCCCAAGTTGGCCAAAATCTAGGACTAATGGGATGACGGCATAGTAGGGAAGGTTGTGGAACTGCTAACAGAGTATCGGGACCTGTTTCCCACAAATTTCTTTGAGCTCAAAGGAATTGTAGGAGACCTAGGCATTATGAAGATCACTTTAAAACCAGATGTGTGCCCTGTCAAGCAGCGACCATGCCGATTGAATCCCAAGTATAAAAAGAAAGTAAAAGAAGAATTAGAAAATATGGTGGTTGCAAGCATCATTGAGCCTGTAGAGCAGTCTGATTGAGTGAGCCCAATGGTGGTGCAAGAAAAGAAGACCAAAGGAGAGATAAGGATCTGTGTATATCTACGCCACTTGAATGATGTGTGTGTGCATGACCCGTTCCCTACTCCATTTTCATATGAGATCCTGGATAATGTGGGAGGACAAGAGGCTTATTATTTTACTGATGGATTTTCAAGGTATCATCATATCAGAATTGCGCCTCGAGACCACAGCAAGACCACCTTTGCAACAGAATGGTGGTCTTTCCAATACACTGTCATGCCTCTAGGATTAAATAATGCACCTGAGATCTTGTCAGGTGTAGTAGTAGATGTGTTCAAAGAATTCATGCACAAGTTCTTGGAAGTGTATTTGATGACTAGACGGTGTTTGGGCTGGTAAAGAAGCATGTGTCAAACCTATGCATGACGCTTAACACTTGTCGGAAGCACCAGATTTATCTTAACCTGAAGAAATGTATATTTTGTGTGCCTTTCAGAATTTTTTTTGGACATACAGTGTGTCAAAAAGGATTGATGGTAGATCCAACCAAGATATCAGTTTTCATCAACCTAGAAGTCCCCACTAATGAAAAATAGTTGCGCTCCATCCTAGGACACACTAGATATAATAGGAAGTTCATTCAAGGCTATGCTCTGATCACTGCGCCTATGTAGAATTTATTGAAGAAGGATGTGTCATTTTTCTGGGATGAGGAATGTCAAAAGAGATTTGAGTTGTTGAAGGAGAAGATGGTTACTTCACCTATTCTAATATTCCCAAACTGGTCCAAGGTTTTTCATGTACATGTAGATGCATCCGGTATAGCACTTGGAGTTGTTTTAGCGTAGCCAAGAGAAGGAGACATTGATCACCCTGTTGCTTTTTCCAGTAGGAAGCTCTCCAGTGCAGAGCGCAACTACTTAACCACAGAAAGGGAATAATTTTCCATGGTCTATGCTCTGCAAAAATATAGGCACTATCTGCTTGGAAGGCACTTCAAAATGTTCGCTGACCATTCTGCTTTGAAATACCTGGTCAATAAGCCTGTGTTGGGGGGGAATATTTGCATATGGTTGATGTTATTTCAGGAATATGACTTTGAAATAATTGTGAAGCCTGATAGATTGAATACTAGACATTATCATTTGTCAAGCATCGAAAATGGGGTAGAACCAAACAGTCTGGAGGAGGGGTGTTACACAGTAATTTGTCACCGTCCCTGCAATCCCCGTCCCGCACATTGGAGGGCTCATTTCGTGACGTGTGAGCAGTGACATGGCTTGAAACCACTTTCATGACATCCCTTTGAACAAGAGCTTTCATTGCCCTGAAGACATCTCCTTGTGAAAAACCCTAAAAATGGCCCTTTTTGCATTGGTGCGAGTAGGCAGTTCAGTACCCGTGCCAATTGGGAAAATACTTCAAAGAGGCCGCACCAGTTGGCGCTCTGTCCCAGAGTCGCACTCGCGCCAGCCAATTTAAGGAATGTTTTTTAAAAATAAATGGCGGAAGTTTCGTCCTAATTGATCCAAGAACTTATATCTATCTTGAGTTGGGAGGTTTGGCTACGGGCTTCCATAGAGAGGAAGTGGTTTGCCACCTCTCATGGAAGCTTCCTTGATGATAGTGGCAATCCCACGATTATAGGGATCCCAACTCCCCTTCCTCCATCTATAAAAGCTTTCACATCTCCATTGCAAGCTAGTCTTGAAGTCTTCAAGTTCCCAAATTTCCAAGAGCCTTATGCTGCAAGAGCCTCCATAGTTCCCTTAAGGCCAAATCCAAGCAAGGAGATCATTTTCGAGACATCCGAAGAGAGAGTTTTGTCCCATCCCTGACAGGGTTCTTCGAGACGTGTTCCGCTGGCGACCCTCCGAAAGAGAATTCAGCGTCAGAGCTATGGTTGTATTCTTCTTTGATTGATTAATGATAAGCGACTATTGGTTATGGTTCCACTCTTGTTGTTGGTTATGATGATGAGTTATGTCTTCTCTAACTGACATATAGTTGCATATACTGGATTTTACGTTTGCATTTGTTTTGTTTCTGGCGTGTGCAGATGTCCGATCACGGAGATCGTGAGGATTTTGATCTGCCGGAGCTAAGGAACCGGAGTGCTACTTTCTCTACGAGCGACAGCATTGGATTCCAGGTAAGCCTTCATCGCTAGTTGGTTTATTTGCAATTAGGAACCTGCACTATAGCGTGAACGATTGTTGCTAGACCCGGTCTGGGCTAGTAGGGATTGCCTCTATCCGCAGAGGGGATTTACCTCCACAACAAATTGGTGAATCCGCTGGGGATCGTTAGCTTGTTGTCGTTCATTTTATAAGCTATAGACAAAGCCTGAAGTTGGCCAGATAGCCTTCGAAACACTTTTGCTCTGCAATTTCGAAGTAGATCAAAGCTGCTTCAGTCAATCTCCGGTTTAGTTTGTAAACTGAACCCTTGGAGCATTGTCTTGTCTTTTCGGTCGATTCTTGATTCTGCTTGCTTGATTAGCTCTTTGGGCTGGCTCTTTCTGTGAATTTGGCTTTTGGATAGCTTGATCATCACTGGTCTGCTTGTTGGATTGCTCTTTTTTATTTTTGACTGGTAAACTCGACTGGCATGCTTTTCAACTTGACAGTCGCGCCCATTGGCGCAGGTTGCTAGTGTATTACCCGCGCCAATTCTATTCTAGCGCTAGTTTCAGCCTTACAGTCATGCCAATCCTATAAGGTACTAGGGTTTACTCTATTTTGAGCTTTCTGAGCTTTATCTATCTGTCTCGCTTTGAGCCTAGATCACATGGTTCATTTGGGTCTTGGAGATTCTGCTTGAAGTGGTGAGTCTGGTCTTGGTTGGGAGAAATTCTTTGTTTTTTCCATTTTCAGGCGTTAGCGCTTGTTGTCAGTTAGGAACCCGCGCCAATTGGCCATTGGCGCTAGTTGTCAATGTGCAAGTCGCGCCAGTTGGCACTAGTTGTCAATGTACGAGTCGAGCCAATTTCAGGGTGTGTGAAAATTGAGATTTTTTTTTCCCTAAATCCTTCACCAGTGTGTCTTTCCCTTCTGGTCTTTTCCTTGTATGAGCATAGATTACATTGCTCATTGTTTGGGATGTCTTCTTGCTATGATTGCTTGATTTAAAAGGGAATGAATGCCTTGTTTTGATCTCATGCTTTGGAAGTCCTCTTTGTGTTTGACCTCATATGTCTTGTTGCCTTTTGAGGGATTTCATGACAAAGTGTTCTAAACAACGATTGCATTCTTAGTGTTTGTTTACATCTCTTTAGCATTCATCCTTCATTAAGAAGATTTGCGTTCATTTAGTTTTCGTCTCAAAGTTTTCTTTTCGTTAAAATGCATTAGATCACATTGCATTGAAGAGTATTTTGAGATTTATCATTGAACTTAGATCACATTGTTTAATGATTGAAAGCTAAAAATCGCTTTGAGTGCATTCTCTTTCATTGAAAGTATGCATTAAGTAGATTCTAATTTCATCGAAAAATGCATTGAGTGCATTCTTATCATTTGAAAATAAAAATGAAATTGTGCATAGATTACAATTGCATAGTTTTCGAAAAAGAGAATTTTGCATAGATTACATTCCATAATTCGCATCGTTGAATGTTTTAGAATAATTTTGGATAGTGAAAGTCATCTAGTTTGGAAAAATTTCGTTTACAGTGTTGTTGTTTGTTGCATCATTGTTTGAATCTCTTCCCTTAACTAGATAGCATTCATCGAATTGAAAAGTTTTCTTTTCTCATATAGTTGCATACAGGAGATTGTCAGATGACATACGGTAGGGCCTTGAAACCAAAACGTAATTGAAGATAAACTTTAAAATTTACTCAATTTACACTAAGGCAGCATTGAAATCTAACGAAACACATTTAGAGGTCTAGGATAGAGACGTGTTCCGGCATCTTAAAACCTAGTAACTGTCGTTCGCCTCTTGGCTTTAGACAGCGCTAGTACGGACTTGTGCTCCCTGTACTGTCGAGTATATAAAGGGAGACCCCACTAGGTTGCTATCCTTTATCCGTAGGAAGCCAAGTCTACCACCCTATACCCGTGATACACCGGACACAGCATTCGGGGAGATTTCTTGCACGTACGTTAAGTCCTTGGTTGATTTCTCTTTCATTTTGAAAACCAAGGTGTATATTGCAGTTCACGGTTATTTGGTACACCCTTTTCCTAGCATTCCTGAGCACTCATTTTGATCTTATCTGACTCTTTAAATTTGAAAAGATCACCAAGCGCTTGTCCTTTCACGCTTGCTTCAAAACTAAAAGAGATAGAGTCATCTTTCATCCGTTTCTCGACTCTTAAAACATGAAACGGTGAAGTTTCTAAGTTTCAATGTGGTAAAATTAATCACCCGTGATCACACGCCCTGTTAGAATTTTCTTGTTGGCCGTTTGATTGTGTGCCTTGGTTTTTAGCTTGTGTGCGGTTTTGAGTTGTTGATGGCAACTTTTCCGGAGTTCGCCAACCAAGGAATCCCCTCCGATGGGAATCCTAGTCATTTTCCTCCTTTTGGGAATGTTGGCGCTCCTTACATGGCAACGTTGTCCCTTCCTGGGTTAACTGTTGGATTGCCTGTTTGGTTGTTCTCAACCTCTGTAGTTCCGAATGTCTCAGCTACTGGTCAATTAGTTCCTCCACCTGAACAACATCATGTTGATTCCAAGGTGGACCTCTCCCCTTCTTCGCATGTTTCTGCATCCTCCTCTTCTACTTCGCCTGGTGAAAGTCTGGATTCGAGTAACCAAGTGGCTAAGAAGAAGAAGAAGAAGACAAAGAAGAAGAAGTCCAATAAAGGAGAGGCTATATCTGCAGCTATTGCGCCTAAGAATCCATCCATTGATAAACCTTCCAACCCTCCGCGGAAATTCAAGTTCCCTTGCATGTTGTGCAGAGGAGACCATCTTCTTCGAGATTTCCCTGGCATTCCCAAGGTGCTCGAAGTATGTTCCAACGGTCGCCCATCGTTGCCTTTGGCTTCCGGGAGTCAGGTTGGGGGCACGTCTTCAACTGCTGCTGGTAAGGCTCTTAAGAAGCAGGGTAAGATTACCAATCCCTGTAAGTTGTGTGAAGGGCACCATGCCATTCACCTTTGTCCTTATATGGATGAAGCCAAGTGAGTTTTGAACAATTTAACTGTTTCTACACCATGCCTCCCAGCTAGTTACAAAAATCTTTCTTTGAGTCCTCCACCAGCTGATCCTACGATTGGTCAAGAGTCATCCTTGGTCGATCCCGCTCCTTCGAAAATTCAAATTCAGGAATCCATCTCCGACCAACCATTGGTCGTGGGATCGGTTGAGCTGGCCCCTTCTACGGTGCACCAGGTCTTTTCCATGGAGAGTGGATCTCACATCCTTCAGGTTCTTCTTGTTTCTTCAGATTCCTCAGATTTGGAAAAAGATTCTCCTGTCCCTGTATCTCAAGAAGCTGCTCCTCCGCCTCCCATGATGGAGGTCCCGGAGGATACTCCTCCCACCTTCGAGATGGAGGTCGTGGAGGATGCTCCTCCTTCTTCCGTAACACTAGGGGAAGACCATCTTGGTTCAATGGTAGCCCCTCCGAGTATTTTAGTCGCTTCCTTTGATTGGAATCGATTTGTGGGATACTGCCTTCCGTCTTATGTGCCTTTCGAGATCACAGTACAAGCTTTTGGTCTGGTCGTACCCAGCACCATTATAGACGAAGGTGCGTCTGTTAGTATTCTATCCTCAACTACTTGGAAAGCATTCGGTTCGCCACCACTTATGCCTGTTACGCAGAATCTGTTGGCATTTAACAGAAGAACGAGTCAACCGTTGGGGATCCTTCCAAGGTTACCTGTTACTTTGGGAAGTAAAATCGTCCATATGTATGTGATGGTTGTTCCAGGCCCCTTGGATTTCAATCTGCTCTTGGGGCACGATTACACCTATGCCATGGGAGCGCTTGTTTCCTCCCTCTTTCATGTGATGTGTTTTCCACATGAAGGACGGATCGTGACCATTGATCAGCTTTCGTTCTTTGGTCCTGATATGGCAGCTGGCTCACCATCATCCCTTCTTGGTTTTTATCCACCCATTGTATCTGCCTAACCGCAGGTCAAATACGTGGCTACCTATCCCATGCCTGTACTCAGTGATAATGTCGTCGTGCATAGTGTGCTAGGGGAATTGGGTCCCAACTTCCAGGATGTTTTCCTTCCATCAGGAATGAAACTCTTGGAATCCATGACTTCTTGTTCATTATGATGAGGTCGTTCGGAGCATGGTTCTTTTCCTGTGTCAAGCTCCTTAAAAAATGAAACCAGGTTTGGTCGGAGCAGAGTTCCTTGTCTTGTGTCAAGCTCCTTAAAAAATGAAACAAGGTCTTTGGAGCAGAGTTCCTTGTCTTGTGTCAAGCTCCCTAAAAAATGAAACAAGGTTGTCGGAGTAAAATTCCTTGTCTTGTGTCAAGCTCCTTAAAAAATGAAACAAGGTTGTCGGAGCAGAGTTCCTTGTCTTGTGCCAAGCTCTTTAAACCATGAAACAAGGTGTTCTGAGGATAGTTCTTTTAATGTGTCAACCTCGTCAAAATAATGAAACACTTTCCTGTTCAATTCGAGTCTTGATAAGATCTCGTAAAATCCCAGTCGAGTCTTTCTCTTGATCTCGTAACTTGAACCTTCACTCCATCTGCCTTTCATATGGACTGAAGCTTGGGGGGCATGTACCTCGAATTGAGTCACCATGCTGGGGCATGCTTACTTTTTCAAGCATAGTTTGTTTCCGTTTCAAGCTTGTGTAAAAATGAAACCGGTTTCAAGCATAGTTTATCTTTGTTTCAAGCTTGTGTAAAAATGAAACCAACTTCAAGCAGAGTTTCCTGATTTCAAGCTTGTGTAAAAATGAAACCTTTTCCATTTTACCTCTTGTGATTGCCATTTTATCAGCCTGTTTTTGCCAGATGAGCCTTGGTTTTCTCACTCCATTGTCACTATCTGCTTGGCCGATCATATGCCTTCACTTGGTTGTCTTACCCATTCCTGAGGAACCGCTGCAATGAGTGGTCTTGTTAGCCAACCTCTTGACCTTTATTTGTTCTAAGCAGTTCCACCATTACCGGAACCAGTTGCTACCCTTTATACCACTCGTTCCTCCAGGAGGAGTCAACTTTCAGCTCTTTTCTGACTCTCTAAACATGAAAAGATTGCCGAGTCCCTTGTCGTTTCAATCTCGTTAAAGTGGCCACGAAACGACATCTACCCAGTATAAGTTTACCCCTTTTTCGGGTTGGGATAGATTATTTACGAAAAATGAATACCCTAGCTTATCGCGACTAGGAGGTTTTCTCAGACATAGTTTTCTACCTTTTCGGATCTGAGGAACTATTTACGAAAAGGGACCGTTGGAGTTTACTTTTTTACTGTCTTTTCAAACTCTCTAAATATGAAAAGACGTCGAGTTCTTCCTTTTTCAGACTCATTAAACCCTGATGACATAGGATTCAGTCATAATGACGTTATTTGAGTTTCTCCTTCCTAGGGCTCGTTAAATGTACTGGGATGGATTCGTCTGAAGGACGAACTTATATGACAAGCATATGGTATCCTCTTCAAGCTTGTGTAAAAATAAAGAGGTACTCGCCAGGATGGTGGGGAAAATGGAACCAACATCATTGTCGTGTCGGCAGTATGTCGCTCTTGAACATGGCACTTGTCTGCATTCGTGTCAGGTTGGGGATATCTCATCTCGTTTTTCACTTGCCTCCATGGGTTTGGGTGATCCCTTTTGACCTCTCATCTTCTCTTTGCCTCGTCATCATGACCTTTGATATTTTGATGTCAAATACTGCCAAATCCACTGTCGTGCCGCCAATATGTTCAAGAGAAGTTGACCTCTGCAAAGACCAACCTTCCTCTGATTCTCATCTGATCATGATTCACAAAGACATTATGTTCCTCTGTCTCGTGTCGATGATGTGGGAAACACTATGGCCCACCTTCGATCAAGGTCACTTCCTATCGACTTCAGCTCATTATCCAGGAAGCTGATCTAGAGACTCCCTTCTGGTACCTTTGAGCTTGCATGCCTCAATGGCAGGTTCTTCGCATTCGACGTGAGGTTTTCATCATTGGCCTCTGATCGAATGATTCTGTAGGTGTTCGACATCAGCTCATTGTTCACATGACGTAGATTGTACTTGTAGTACCTTGAGGACCATTGGCATTAATGGTGGTACCTCTCGCGTCTGTTAACAGCTTTCATCATTAGCTGGTAATCAGGCGATGTTCTTGCATGTTCGACTTCAGCTCACATATTCGCATGCTTGAACTTGTACTTTGTTCGGGTCGAGATGGAGTGCAAGACCCTAGATTCTTGTTTGTTATGATCCAGGCTGCGATTTTGTGGATTATCATGATTAGTTACATGACTCACTGATTGGATGGCTGCGACCATACCTGAGTCTATTTATCGATCCTCACTAGATGGCTGCGTCCATGCCTTGGATCTGGATTATTGTATACTCTGTTATGGATGTTATGGATGGATGCGCCCATACCACATACATATCATGTATTTGAGACATCAGTTGTACTTCTTCACGCAGGTTTTCCGACGGCGGAGTTTTCAGTTGGACACGTTCTCATAAAAGCATTTCACCCCTCTCTCTCGTTCGGGACTCATACTTTAGGGGGCATCTGTTACATAGTAATTTGTCACCGTCCCTGCAATCCCTGTCCCGCACATTGGAGGGCTCATTTCATGACCTGTGAGCAGTGACATGGCTTGAAACCACTTTCATGACATCCCTCTGAACAAGAGCTTTCATTGCCCTGAAGACATCTCCTTGTGAAAAACCCTAAAAATGGCCCTTTTTTCATTGGCGCGAGTAGGTAGTTCAGTACCCGCGCCAATTGGGAAAATACTTCAAAGAGGTTGCGCCAGTTGGCGCTCTGTCCCAGAGTCACACTCGCGCCAGCCAATTTAAGGAATGTTTTTTAAAAATAAATGGCGGAAGTTTCGTCCTAACTGATCCAGGAACTGATATCTATCTTGAGTTGGGAGGTTTGGCTACGGGTTTCCATAGAGAGGAAGTGGTTTGCTACCTCTCATGGAAGCTTCCTTGATGATAGGGCCAATCCCATGATTATAGGGATCCCAACTCCCCTTCCTCCATCTAAAAAGCTTGCACATCTCCATTGCAAGCTAGTCTTGAAGTCTTCAAGTTCCCAAATTTCCAAGAGCCTTATGCTGCAAGAGCCTCCATAATAACCTTAAGGCCAAATCCAAGCAAGGAGATCATTGTCGAGACATCCGAAGAGAGAGGTTTGTCCCATCCCTGATAGGATTCTTTGATACGTGTTCCGTTGGCAACCCTCCAAAAGAGAATTCAGCGTCAGACCTATCGTTTTATTCTTCTTTGATTGATTAATGATAAGCGACTATTGGTTATGGTTCCACTCTTGTTGTTGGTTATGATGATGAGTTATGTCTTCTCTGACTGACATATAGCTGCATATACTGGATTTTACGCTTGCATTTGTTTTGTTTCTGGCGTGTGCAGGTGTCCGATCACGGAGATCGTGAGGATTGTGATCTGTCGAAGCTAAGGAACGAGAGTGCTACTTTCTCTACGAGCGATAGCGTTGGATTCCAGGTAAGCCTTCATTGCTAGTTGGTTTATTTTTCAATTAGGAACCTGCACTATAGTGTGAACGATTGTTGCTAGACCCGATCTGGGCTAGTAGGGATCGCCTCTGTCCACAGAGGGGATTTACCTCCACAACAGGGAGTTACATGATGCGCAGCTCTTTCCTATCGAGGTGGTTGATGAGCACTATGCTGATATTATTCACTTTTTTACCACTATAAGTACGCCTACTGAATATTCGGTGGATAAAAAGAAGGATTTGGTTGTGCGTAGCTGATTTTACCCTGATGGATGGTCAATTGTACAAGATAGGAGAAGATGAAGTATTAAGGAGGTATGTGTTGGAACATGAGAGATGGGACATCTTGGCTAAGGCTGATGGAGGGGTGGCAAGAGGCCATTATGCAGGGAAGGCTACTACACAGAAGTTTTGTGTGTTGGGTTATGGTGGCCCACATTGCACAGTGATGCACATGCATATTTTTGAGCCTGTGATGCATGCCAGAGAACGAGGAATCCCTGGACCCTCGCGGAGAGATGAAATTCCCCTACAACCACAAATGGCCCTACAAGCCTTTGATAAATGGGCTATAGATTTTCTTGGACCAGTCAATCCTCTAGGGAAGAAGACTGGAGCATGTTGTATGATCACTGCCACAGATTATGTAACCAGATGGGAAGAAGTTAAGGCAGTCAAGTATTGTACTACAGATACTACTGTGCACTTCATTTTTGAACATATTTTGACTAGGTTTGGATGTCCTAAGATATTGATGAGTGATAGAGGTACGCACTTCATTAATGAAACCATTGAAACTCTGATAGAGGAAATTCATATCCATCACTAGAAGAGTACCCCTTATCACCCCCAGGCTAACGGTGTAGTAGAAGCTTCAATAAAATTTTGGAGAATGTGCTCACAAATATCTGTAATGAAAATCGGAATGAATGGGACGTGCACATCCCTTTTATGTTATGGTCTTATAGGACCACATGCAAGAATTTGACTGGAAAAACACCTTTCAAGATGGTCTATGGGCAAGAAACGATCATGCCAATGGAATATATCGTCCTAAGCCTGCACATCGTATCATTCACTAATATGGTCGAGCCTGACATCATGGAGGAGTGTCTTGCACAATTGGTTGCCTTGGAAGAAGATCGGTTCATTGCAAACTTCCATCAGTAAGTGCATAAGGAACGCCAAAAGGCCTGGCATGATAGTCACATCAGACAGAAGGTGTTCAAGGAGGAAGTCTTGGTCTTGTTATATGACAGTCATTTTGCACGCCACCCAGGGAAGTTACATTGGTTGGCGCCATACATTATGAAGGAAATCATTGGCGGAGGTTCAGTGCACTTGGCCACGTTGCATGGTGAGAATCTTCCCGAGTATTTTAGTGGAAGTCGATTGAATCTGTATAGAGACAATTTGGTGCCAAACAAATGACTATATGGCCGGAGAATAAGAATCCATTTTTATGCGTGTGGCGCAGAGGGAATGCGTAGACATGTGCGACAGGAGCGCAGAGGTGATGCGCAGGAGGAGAAACTAGCTGTTGGAACAGTGAAACTAGGTGAAAAAGTGATTTTACCATTGGATGGAGCTGGTTTTATACATTTAATGAGGTGATATTAATGTATTTTTTATTGTTTTTACGGAGGTAAGTTGCATTTAATGGATATCCGGCCGTTTTCACCTTGGATTTCCTATAAAAGGAAGGGTGTGGGTCACATTTGGTTTCTTTGCTTTCTGAGTGTATTTCACCCTAAGCTTCTCTGTGAATTACATTGTCATCTTGTTTTTGAGCACTGTATGTTTGGCCGAGAGACCCTTGCATCTGACGTGACTAATCTGGAATTTATCTTTCACCCAAGAATGACAGCCACCAATCCAGAGAGTGCGCCATCTGAGGAGCACTTTGCACCACTCACAACATCAACAAAGCTAGGGTCAGATGATGTCCATGAAGTGGCGCCTGAGGTTGAATAAATTGTGTCTACGCTGGCTAAGGGGATGGTTCCTTTTTTTTCAAAAAAAAAGAAAAAATAATAATAATAAAAAATTTAAAAAAAAAATTATAAAATTTATAAATTTATTTTCTAGAGTATTTTACAGTTCAATTAGAAAAATTAAAAATTAAAAAATTCTTAAAATTTATATTTTTAAAAGAAGAGAAATATGACAAAGGGGTCATCCTCTAAGCTGTGAACCTCTCCAAGGAATGTGAGATCCCTGCGCCTAGCTACGAAGGATAGGTTGCTTATGGGTGATCCTACGAAGAGACCGATGAGTGCCACTAAGGAGGTTGCACTTGTTGAGCCAATATCATCGTGGCCACCATATGTCAAGCAGCGTAGACCCTCCATGTGCATGCCAAAAAATGTAGACATGGTAAGGGACTACCTTTAGATGCCATTGATCCTGCAGGGCATCCCTCTTATTGAATATATGCTCGGCAAGATCCCTCATGTCAAATTTGACGATTATGATTTAACGAATGAGGGGACATTCCCAGAGTTGGCACCAAAATATTACCTAGAGAGTGTGCTCTATGACGATGTGGTGAAGTTTGAGCCTATGTTGTGGGCGCGCGAGCTAAGCAATGTTAGGTTCCTCAATCTGTTGAGGATTCCTCACTTCGGGAGATACCCTATCACCACTATCTGCATGTGCCAGCTGCTAGCACTAGTGCACGAAGGTTGCCTATGGATTCAAGGACGGATTCCAATAGATTTCGTGCCAATTCACTGGATCATTGACCTACCCAATAAGGGGCCCCATCCCATTGCTAGTTTTGGGAAGAGAAATGAACTCAATGTTGTTGCGAAGGTAAATAAATATTACCATGTTGAACTCAACACCAAGGGATTCCTGGTGCAACAGATTGAAGAACCAGGGTCATGCCTAGTAACCTTAGTCCTAGGCTGCAAATTGATGAGAAAGTGTCGCCCAAATATAGTCCTTGTGTATGTGATTGCATTGGCAAGCTAGTGCGAGAAGGGGGTCAACTACAACTGGTCCCAATATATTTGTCAAGAATTTTTGGACAACGTGCGTGAGGTGCAGGAAGAAGGCAAGAATTTATGCTTCTCTTGGTTTTTGTTGTTGATTTCACTGATAGACCGAGATACTCCATAGGGTGCAATCCTCGCAGAATTGGAGCTTGGCGTATGTGAGGGCGCGCGCTATGCCAATCTGTGGGATCCAGCCCACCCCAAGCACGTAAGGGAAAACAAAATATTTTGGGTTCTATTTGAGGGCGCGTCGGCAGAATCAATACATTCGCTGCCCAGATTATCTCCAAAAGCATATGAAATGTATAAAAGTATCGCAAACTTTTAAGGTACCATGCACCATGTGCAGGTCTGGGCACTCAATGATCCAGTCTGGTATAACTTGCCCTTCATGGTGACCGAACCAGAGATTGACCAGGTCTTGTGACCTAGCCAACAGTGTGGAGAGTTGGGCTTGACTCCACCCAACCCATTACAGCATCCACTTCTGGAAAAGAGACAACTCTAGGAGACAAATAAAAAGAATCAGAGCAGCGCACTAAGAAAGATTCTGATACAGGCGTAGAAAATTATACTGAAAAGGACACAAAGCAGGAAGCATAAAAATATAGAGATCAAGATCTTGGTGAAGAAGCTGATTTAGACCTTGGAGGCCTCGATGGGGTGGATGGCACGAAGCGTGGCACAGAAACCCCCAAGGGTCTGAAAAAGAAGCAGAAATGATCTAAGGTTGGAGGCACAGAATAGCTCACTCTGAAAGAAGATGACTTGGACAAGATAGTAGATGGAGTTGCATCTAACTCTGAAGATAGATGGACCTCCATGGAAGAGCAGTACAAGGTTGCGGTCGAGGCATTACAATCGAGGTTGCAAGTACTCCAGTTGAAGACTGATAGTATACAAGTGAGCATGAATCAAGTGAGGCCGATTCAAGCAATCCATCCTACGACAATGATAATCACCACAACGGCCAGCAAGATCATCCCCTTCCCAGGCGCAGTAGTCACTTTGGAATAGCTGGAATTGTGCGTGCAAGTGTAGATCTTCCCAGAGGTCGGGATAGATCTATCCATTCTTCCAAGTGGAAAGTTGCATGCAATTTAGACCATCATTACAGATGAGCTGCAGTGCAAGGAGGCGCGTGTGTAGCAGCAATTGAGCAAATTTGAGCAAAATGTTGTGGCAAAGACTGAAGAATCGCTCCAAGCCTAGACAATTCAACAGGTGATTGTAGCTCAGCAAGAAGAGTTGGATAATTTGATTGAAATATTGTGTGGTGACCTCCCAGAGGTAGCCATTCCTGCATCATCCATGCACAGGTAAAATTTGTGAATCTGGTAACCACGCTGAAGGCTTCCTGGTCAAAAGTATAGACCGTCCAAGCAGATTTTGAGCAGTAGATCGCTGCATTACAAGCTAACTTGTAGCCAAAGACTCCCCCGGAGGTGCGCATGTAGCGAGCGGCCTTGGTAAAGGAAGCATCAAAAAGTATCGCTACCACCGTTGACAAGGGCTCCACGCTGCTAGAAATAGCAATGGGACTATGGACATCTATGCAGACAGATCCACTAGTCATGAATATTTCTCAAGAATCGTGTGCCAAGGAGTAGGCATTCAACAACCTCCAGGAGGCCCTACCTAATTTTGTCCAGGATCAGCGCATGGACAGCTTACAGACTAGTCAAATATTGCGCGATGAAGTAGAGGAGTTGCATAGGAAGAAGCGGATCATGACAGAGCACATGAAGATGTGGCTGATGAGGCAATGAAGCTATCATAGGATCTGGATGGAGTTGTCAAGAACTTGAACCAGACTTATCAAAGCATCAATCTAGCCGCAGAAGGGCTGACATCGCAGAAGTAGGTAGACACAGCCCAGAGTGTCGCTGATCAGAGCATGGGCGTTCTGGTGCCCTTTGTCGTTTCCATTGAATAATTTCACACCAAGATGAAGAACCCAGCACCGCTATGACTCGGGACAAGTCACAAGATTGTGTTGGGGGCCTGATCAGGGTCCCTTGGGACCAAATTTTGGATAAAAATATAGCATTTTTTGTAATTTAAGTCGTGCGTGCTAATAAAATCATAGGTCAAGGGGCTTTGGGGTGGGTCAAAGCCCCTCATGAGTTGTAATGGGAAAAAGGGTAGAACTACGGGCTGCAAACCACAGTTTGCGGACCTTAGATGAGCGGAAGCTAAAGATATAAAAAGGAGTCTAGATCGAGTTGAGTAAAAAGATAAGTAAGAATTATGAACTATGTTTTGATGTTTTAAGCTAAGAAATGAACTTGTCTTGGTTTAGAAGGCTCCTGTTGGTTGTGTGCACAGAGACCTTAGTCCTGCTGCATGCGGACCTCGCTAGCTATGTGCACAGGTAGAATGAAAGTGTTGTAAGGAAGATTTGAACTGTGAATGAATAAAGGAACGTTTTGGGTGAAATCTGAGTATCAAATACATTTGTCTTCTGCTTTATGATCTGTTTTTGCATGTTATTTATGTTTACTATGCTATCTATGTTTGGATCGGTTGCGCAATTGTCTTCTGGCTTAGATGAATGATAAATTAATGGATATATTGTTGTTGAATTTAAATGATACATATTAAGGACTATTGAAAGGATTGTGGAATCTGTATATCTGTGTGTGCAGGATAACCTGTGTAAATTGACCTAAATCTACCTGGTTAGGGTTTCTGGTTAGGGCTTCTGTTGTGAAGGTCAGGTCATAGTTGTTTCAGATCTGAGGACACCCACATTATTTAATTCTCTTATAGGGTGTGGAAAATTGGTTCCAGCACCCCCCATACTTCTTCGGGTGAGACTTTTATCTACGCAAGTAGGTCACTGCCGAAAGGGCCAATAGTAAGAGGGTTTTGTTGGTTAACCTTAACTCCGAACTGGGTCAGGACCCCTCAAGCCAACATTGAGTAATTTACATATATGTGTGGAGGAATATTTGAGAAATAAAAATCCTTGATACAATGCTAAGTGTTGCTCTAGCTTATTTTTTTATTTATCTTGATTGACTTTTCCTTGTAATACCTTTGCAACGCTTTAAGGACCTTTGAATCATGTGGACCTAGAAATAGTATTTCCTTTAGAAGAATTTTGTGAATCAGACTATCCCAGACCTACCTTATTTGTTGGGGACCTTTGACTATTTAAAATGTGGTTTAATTTCTCTATTCGTTCAGCAAGTTTTCTATCAAAATCCTTTTCATTTTAGATTTCTCAAAATTTATTCTCAAAGATACGTTTTTAACTTCTAGACTATGACAATTCTCTTCCCATTCAAGAATCAGTTCATTTAAAACCTATTCCTATCTTTTTTATTCCTCCATATTGACTTTCAGGGACCAAATTTATCCTTTACACTTTTTTCAATCATCTGAACCTATTTCATGAGCAGCTCTTATTTCATGAGTTTATTCTCATCCTCTAGTTTATCACATTTATTTTGTTTTTCTTCTAATTGTTGTGCTAGACTATCTTTTCCTTTAATATCTTCTTCAAGTTCTTCTCTTTCATAAAAAAACTACTCATTATCAGAGTTGTACATACCTTCTTCAACTCACAATATATTCTCTTTTATTTTATTGTTCTTCTTTCTAGCCGTCTTTAACTGGTCAATAGCACTAATCAGCTCCCCTTTGAGATCCACTACTCCTTATTCTTCTTCCTTGAGGTCTGAGTCATTCTTGGATTTAGATTCAACTTTGAATTCCATGAGTAAGCATTAATTACACTCATATTCTAAAGAATATTCATTGTTTTCATTTGATGCACAACTATATTCACACATAAACTAAAGTAGTTGTCGACCCATTCAGACTTCATACACCCATTGAACTAGTCTCTTGGAACTTCTCATGTAATATGCTCTCGGTCCCATGGCTTTATAATATGAAAAAACACGTAAAAAACCATGACTTCGAAGCCCTTTTTCAACACTTGACAGATCTGTCAAATGCAATGAACTTTCTTTGTTCCATGTGCCTATTTACCTGGCCTTTTTGAATTGTGCTCCTTTGAAAAAAATTCAGGGACAGATGATCCAGAATTATGCAAGAATGCAATAAAAATACAAAAATACAAATAAACGCAGATATGCAACAAAAATAACACTTCATTTCATTAATATCAAATAACTGAAATATGCTTATAGACATAACGGAAATAAACTAGCTAGGACATTGGTAGCTTATCTCTAAGAAGAGATGTCGCAACTACAGGCCTCTGAACTGTGTTACAATGAGGCTCATTGGAATTTTGATTATTGAATAACATAGGAAAAAACCCTAAACAACCAAAACCCTAACCCCAGGAGATTAAACGCCAAGATTTTATGGGCCCCATTTAGGTTAGTTGGGCAGTCAACTTCTCGAGGTCGTAACTTGGTCATATTATCTCCGTTTGGCGCATTTAATATATCATCGAAAATATCTCTCCAAGTACTAAAAATTTTACTATAGGCCCCTACCTATGGCTATGGTCTTGCTAAAGACCTAAAAAAAACGTTTTTTAGGGGGTCAAAACTGCTCTGAAAGTTCAGGACTCGAAAAACTGCTAAAAATAGTAAATGTTGCTATAAAGAAGGAAACTCATGAAACTGACTGGAGGTCTAGGTGGAATATGTGGGTGGACACCAATATACACTTGGATAATTCCTCCCCCCTTAGGAAGCAATGGTCCCCATTGCGTGTAGATCCTCCATGAGGTGAGGAAATTTATGTTGAACCTTGTCCCCGGTGAACCACTTGCCCTGGTCAAGCAGTTGGCCTGCTTTGACAATTCTATATAGTTGGATCCTCTGTTGGTGGGTGTTCTTCATCTATGTGTCCATGATCCGATCAATTGTGGCTTGTTCCATGTAGTCTGGGTTTAACTCTGTTGGTGTGATTTGTTCTTCCATGTTGGATGTGTCTAGTAGAGGTGGAAAGTAGGGCCAAAGGTGGTCCACATTGAACACTGGGTGCAGACCAAGGAATGGTGGAATACTAAGCTCGAAGGAATTTTCCCCTATAGCATTGGTGATGGTGTATGGCCCATATCGAAGTGGGTGAAGCTTGTGGTGGGGTCCAACAAGGCGCTCCTTCTCCAAATGTAGCCACACTTTGTCGCCCATCTGGAAGTTCTGTGGCACCCAATGTTGATCATGTCCCTGCTTGTACTTAGCATTGGATTTTTCCAATATTTCATGAACCTATTGGCGAATGTGTTGAATGAGCTCAATGAATTTGTTCACCTTTTCAGCTTTAGACCGGACATGAGCCAAATCCACTTGAGTAGCCGCAAAAGGCATGGCTACATCAATGGGACATAGTGAATGGAATCCCAAGCCCACCTAAAAGGGGTTATGGTTGGTTGATTTGTGGAGAGCTTGGTTATAGTTGTGTTGTACATAGGGGAGGCTCTCATCCCATGTGCATGGGTGCTTTGAGTTGTACATCCGCAGAATGTGTACGATCATCCTGTTGATGACCTCTCTCTGTCCATTAGTTTGGGGACAGAAAGTTATCGACTTAGTAAGATTGGTTTCCATAATCGACCAAAGGTTGGACAAAAATGTACTAAGGAACCTGTTGTCCTGATCTGAGATGATAGAATGTGGGATCCCAAAGTGTACCCACACTCATTCAAAGAATATTTTAGCAGTGGATTCTGTTGTGATATTCTTCTTCTTCGAGAATCTATCGACGACCACAAAAACATAGTCGTTTCCATGCTTAGTAGAAGGAAGGATCGACATGTAATCCATGGAGATGGATTCCCAAGGTCAACTAGGGATAGGCAACGAAGTATAGAGGCCTTGCTTCTTGATGGTCGATTTGTAAATGGTGCAGGAAGTGCAGGATCTAATGTACTTCTCAACATCGTGTCGAAGGTTCAGCCAATAGAAATACTTCTGCAATACTGCCACTGTTTTCTTGACCCTAAAATGTCCAATGAATCAAATATAGTGTGCTTCCCAAACCATCTTGGCATGCTCGCTTGAAGGAACACAAAGGTATGCCAGGAGACATAGCAGTGCATCCAGGAGGTAAAAATTTGGAACTTGCTTACCCTCCAAGGGCACCTTGTATGTGTGGCTGAATTTTGGATCTCTTTTGTAGAGAAGCGGCCAGTCGGAAGTCTCGTGCCCACAAGAGTTGAGAACGGTGGTTAGCGCCATGATCGGTGGTTGAATGAGGTATTCTACAACATTATTGGTGTTTCCCTTCTTGTAATTGATGTTAAATGGAATTTTTGCAGGTATGTGGACCAATATTGATGGCGATCATTCTACAACTTACTTTTGTCTGTATGAACTACAGGGGTCGATGGTCTATGTGGATGACCGTTCCTTCCCCAAAATGTAATGCTTCCATTATCGGCAAGCCTGCACAATGGAATACATATATTTGTCATAATTGGGATACTTCCGTACTGTTTCAAGAAGTGTCTCACTATGATATTCCACTGGATGCCCCTGTTGAGTAAGAACTTCCCCAATAGCATAGTTAGAGGCATTTGTCTCGATCTCAAATGGTTGTTGCAAGTCTGTTAATGTGAGCACTAGTGCACATCAAAGATAATGTTTCAACTCTATGAATTCCTTCTATTAAGATTCAGACCAAAATAATTTTTCTTCTGCTCCTCCCTTGGTTACTTGATTTAAGGGCCAAGTGATATGAGAGAATCCCAACACGAACCTGCGGTAGAAATTGGCAAGACCCAAAAAGTTGTAGAGCTCTATTAGAGTGGTTGGAGATAGCCAATCCCGAATGACTTGGATCTTGGCTAGATCCACATGCACCCCCCGCTCATCAATAATGTATCCCATATATTGAACCTGGTTCATGCCAAAAGTGCACATTTCCAAATTGGCACACAATTTGTGTTGTCGCAGTGTTTGGAGGACATGTCGGATGTGGTGGAGGTTCTCTTTCCAAGTATGGCTAAATATCATGATGTCATCCAAGTACACCACCACAAATGAGTTTTTGAATGGCCACAAGATGTCTTCCATCAGCCTCACGAAGGTTGCAAGAGAATTCGTCAACTCGAAAGGCATGACCATCCATTTGAAAAGGCCCTCCTTGGCTTTGAAGGAAGTATTCCACACATCGGAGGGTTCGATTGGTACCTGGTGATACCCAAACTTCAAGTCGATCTTGCTGAAATATTTTTCCCCCTTGAGTTGGTCCAGAAGGTCATCAATCCATGGGATCAGGTACCTATTTCAAACAGTGATCTTATTCAACGCCCCATATTCAATACAGAGTCTCCAATTCCCTTCCTTCTTCTTCACCAACACGATCGAGCTCCCATAAGGCAATGAACTCGGTCAGATGTGACCATTATACAGCATTTCTAGAGTTTGACTCTTGATTTCATCATTCTCCATAACAGAGCATCAATACATTGGTCCATTGGGCAGCGGTGCATGTAATATCCCAAATGGGAAACATGCAGCAATACTAAACAATACTGCAAAGAAATAACACAGTTCAGAAAAGTAAGAGTAGGAGGCCAATATGGAGGCTCAATATGTACATTTACAATATCAAATCAGATTTATATTGAAGCCCATAAAATGTACAATAGGAAATAGAAGTCTCCAATGAAGAAAAATCCTCAAAAAGAGGTGCAGCAACCATGCAATTGAGCAGAAACTGCTTTGACATCATTAATTTTATTATGTTGCAACAGCTTTTGATTAAAACTTAGATCTAGAGAAAAATAATGCATGAAAATTAAGATCTATGACAAATCCATACATTATAAAGGGTCTCCTTCAAATACCCCTTGGGGTTTTCAGCAATATATGAAGCACATGGAGTAGATCTGAGATCTAAAAGCTACAAATCTACAGAAATCTTTATATTTACAGGAATATTCAGATCTAATCTGATGTATACAATAATATGATCCTCTTTAGTGGATCTCAAAGGTGAAGGGCAGATCCCCAACACATGAGAAACACTCCTCCAAAATGTTATGCTAAAATTCCCTACAACAGCACCTACAGGAAAACGCAGATCTAGAAGAAAAACTGCGTTGTAGGGTTTATGATAAGTTTGGCCTGATGCCAAGATCTAGATCTGATGTTCCAATGATCCAATACTTTCTTTCCAATGGAATAGAAAACCTTACCACTTAAAATAGGCACTAGATTGGCCTAGATCTAAGTAGAACTAGCCTCCACTTGTTGTAGCTTACAAAGACAACCAAACCCTCAACAGGTCCTGCGTTGTAGTTGGAAGAAGAATATTGGCCTTCAGCCTATTAGTGGACCAGAAATGCAATGCTCTTATAAGAGACCCCTCAAGGAAAGAGATGGGATTCCTAAACAAGAGATCCTTGTGCTAAACAACACTATTCTCTGTTAAACAGCAACGAGAATGAGATATGTCTAAACAGACAATATACTCTGAAAATTTAATCACATCAACAAACTTCCCATGCGGCCATCCTCTTCCTTTTATAAGTTGAGAGCTTGCAATCCCTAAACCACCTTCATTGAAATGGCTCCTTTCACATGAACCACCTCCCTCTAAAACTGCGTTGTGAATCATTGATGGTCACTCCTCCAAGACAACGCTGTTGATTTGGTCATGGTTGACCCAGTCAAAAGTTTCAGCCCCTTTCACACCTAAGGGTGATCATTTACATAGCCCAGATTTAGCTTTTTTCACATGTGGCATTGATTTATTTACTGTTTTTAGAAGTTTTATGATCCTCCTTTAAAATTTATTCATGAAACAGAAAAGAAAAAAAATTGAATATTCCCATTATCTTAGGACTAATTGGGAATATTACAATGCACCTGGGTTCAGATCAATGGAGTGCTTGACATGACAGTGCAAAGGCACCCCTACGGGTGAGGTGAAGATGTCCTTGTACTCCTCCATGAATTTGTCCATTTGTTGTCTTCGTGCGGAGGAGCCCTGTCTAGAGGTCATGACCACAATATTTTTCTTTCCATGAGGGAAAATCATCAGGAAAAAAAATTTCTCAGTTTTGGAAATGAGCTTACTACATTTTTTTGCAATAACCAAAGAGATGGTCGTAAGTGGTGCTACCTCTAGTATCTTGTACAAATTATTTCCCAAAGTAAGAATAACATCGCGAGGTTTGGACTCACACGCAACATGTCGCTTCCACAAGTATGGTTGGCCTAATAATACATCACAAAAATCAAGAGGAGAAATTTCAGATGATACCTCATTCATGAAGGGCTTGATGTTATAGGGAAGGCGGCACTGCTAGCTGACGCAGATATCTCGTCCTTGGCGAAGCCACCCGATGGTGTACGATTGTGGGTGTGTTGTGGTCGAAAATCCTAACCCCTTCATGACCTCTACTGAAATGAGGTTCTTTTGGCTCCCACTGTCGACAATGAACTGTGGTGGGGAACCCTTTACCCACATCTGGGAGTGGAAGAGGCGCTTCCCCTCCTCTGGATCTTTCAGTTCCTCCTTTTGGATCTTCACGGTGGAAATGATGACTTTGGGATCCACATCAATAATCTGCTTCCCTTTTCCATTCCCCTTGTCAAGTTTTTATTCATATTCGAAGCATGCATCTGATTCATAAGCCTTCAGCTTGGCCACCAATGACTGCTTGGCCTGACACTCACTTGTGATGTGAGTAGAGCTCTTATGGAACTCACACCACTTTCCTGTGTCATTTGGCTTCATGGCATTGTTCTTTGCTTTCGTATTTGGTAGTTTGTCCTAGGTTGCTCTACCTTGGCTTTGTCTTTTGTTCTGTGATTTGAGGGCACCTTTCCCTTGCTTCTGATTCACAAAGCCAAAGTCTCACTTCTTCTGTTTGAATTTCTGCTCAATCTTGGCAACATACCGGTATGCTCACCAAGTGAGGAGATGTCTAGGAACTCCATTTCCTCATGAATGTATCGGTGCATACAACTGCGGTACTTCAACACCAAATTTTTCTCTGAATATTTGATACCCAACTTTGTGCACAAGTTATGGAACAGATTCTTCAGCTCATGCACATATTGATCCCTTTGTTGTCATAGCGTAGTCCATTGTATGTACTTGTGCTCATAGCTCCCCACGGGATAATATTGTCCCTTGATGGCGTCTTGGAACGAATCCCAAGTAGGTGCGGCTGAGAATAGAGAGGGTTCCCTCTCGTCCTTTTTCTCACAGTAGGTTTCCCACCAGTCCTTGACATGGGGATTCACTTTAAGGAGTGAAAAATTAATCTTTTCCTAGTTGGAAAAGTCATAAACCGAGAAATATCCTTCTAACAGATTCAACCATCTATCTACGACATTTACATCTATTTGGCCCTCAAATATGGGAATTTCAAAGTTTTTTTATACCTTAAAAGGAGTGGTGCCTCTAGAGTGACCGCTAGATGCAGATGCGTCGTTGGTGGGTAGCTGTTGAAGGATCTAGGAAAAGTTATCCATTATCATGTTTCTTTGTTTCTTGAGGGCCTCCTCAAGCAATATTTTGATATAATCCCCTGCTCCCTCATCTTTATTTTCTTCCCCCATGGGTGTTCATCTAGTTTTGCAAGGATGATCTTGCAAAGGTTCAACTAGATTGAGCCCTAACTCTCTATACCCGACCTCGTGGGGGACATGCAAAGAAGGATCGAGAAAGAGAAGAATGCTCTGATACCACTGATCTGGACCTATGTAGGAACACAAAAAAATACCAAAATACACATAAACTCAGAGATGCAGCAGAAATAACACTTCATTTCATTAATACAAATAACTGAAATATGATTACAGATAGAATGGAAATAAACTAGTTAGGGCGTTGGTAGCTTATCTCTGAGAAGGGATGTGGTGGCTACAAGTCTCTGAATTGTGTTACAATGAGGCTCAAGGGCCTTTTTATTATTGAACAACATAGGAAAATCCTAAACACCCAAAACCCTAACCCCAGGAGATGAAACGCCAAGAGTTTGTGCGCCCCATGCAGCCAACTTCCTAGGGTCGTAACTTGATCATATTATCTTCTTTTGGCGCATACGATATCTCATCAGAAATATCTCTCCGTGTACTACAGGTGTTGCCGCAGGCCCTTGCCTATGGCTATGGGCCTACTACAAACCTCAAAAAAACGTCGTTTAGGCAGTCAAAACTGCTCGAGAAGTTCAGAACCCGAAAAACTGCTAAAAATAGTAAATGTTGCTATAAAGAAGGAAACTGATGAAACTGACTAAAGGTCTAGGTGGAATAGGTGTGTGGCCACCAATATCCACCTAGATCAACATACCTCTTGGATTACATGTATTTTGGGGTCGCTTTTAAACAGTGCTGCATGAATAAAATAGCTCCTGGGAATGTGTGTCCTTGCCACAACGTCGTTGGGCCCCATGCCTCCTACTTACGTCAATCAAATAACTTGTGAGGTGACTGTTGACCCTCAATTATGACCCTTTTTCACCATGCATAATCCACCTGTCTATCATCCCTTACCATCATACCATGATCATATTTTCCAAGTTTTTGCCTCTTTTTGCATATTAAGGTAAAATAATTATGTCTTTTAATTTTTATAATTTTTAGTAAAAATGGGGTATTAAATTTTTTTTTTGACTAGAATAGAATTTCCCGTAATGGATCCATTGAAGTTGTATGTGCAGGACACCTAGGTGGAAACTGAAGATATATTCAAGAAGTATGGGAACCACGGATGGACAAACTTCTATTGGCACAGTCCCAATGAGTCAGAACAGGCCCGGTCAAAGCTAGTAAAACTTGACCAGTCACCCAGAAAATCCCCTGATTTAAGGGGCAGTTTTATGATTTTGTGGAATATTCCCATATTTTGTGCAACAAAAGGGATGATTTCAACCTGATAATATGTACTAGGACTCATATAGGTTGTTACAACGATTTTAGTTGAGTTTGTTATATTTTTGGGTTATTTAAGCACAACTATTGAGAAACTATGAACATGTTTTATGATTATTGAGACTTCTTTACTTCTAAATATAATTTGAAGAAATTGTCTTCTATTTTATTTTTGTTCTTGATGTGGGATGTGATTTTTGATCTACAATAGCTGATAATCTTCAAGTGTATCAAGCAAAGGATGGAGGGCCCCCATTCTAAGCTAAATACATTGCAGTGTAATTTTGTGTATAATTGTGAATATTTTATATTTTTGTTTCCTTTATAGTTTCTTGTGAATATTTTATAAATAGATTCATTATATGCCATGTCCATTTATGTTTTTGAATGATTTCCTTTCAAAAATTGGTTTAAGTAAGGAAGTTCAACCAAGGCATCTAAGATAGATCATCTTCCTTCTAGATTAAGAACTGAAATGGAAATTGTCAATTTAATCTTTACTACTTTCTTGAATTGGTTATCATCTATGCTTTTGGAATAATTTTCTTTCATTAATTGGTTTAAATAAGGAAGGTCAACCAAGGTATCTAAGTTAGATCCTCTTCCTTCTAGATTAATAACTGAGCTGGAAATTGTTTATGCATTTGATCATTATTGCTTTCTTGATTTAATTGTGTAATGATTTATGGTGGAATTGATCTTGTTGGAATAGGGATAATGAGGAAGCACAACCAAGGAATCTAAGTTAGAGCCTCTTCCTTGTTGGCTATGCTCCACAAAAACTCATTGCACTATTTCTTCTAGATCAGAATTTCAATGTTTTATTTTCAGTAATTTATATTTGTAATATGCATTTCCATTATTTTCATCTAAACAACTACTTCCTACACTAGCTTAATCTAAGATCCATATATCTTGGTGTGCTTCTAAGTTTACCAAAACGGATTGATAATTAAAATAGATGCTTTAATTCAACTCCATAAATTAGACTGACATTTTTGGCATTTTTGTCAGGGAAGCGCACTTAGATAGAGCTAGTTGGGAAGATTGTTTAGAAAAAACAAAAACAAAAACAAAAACAACATTAAAACATTTTAAAAAAAAAAAAATTCTTTATGGTTATTCATTATTAGACATAGAAATTATAAAGGTAGATCCCCAAAACAAAATGTAATATCCCAAAAGGGAGAATGCAGTAATACTCAAACACAATATGTGAACTACAACAAAGTAAACAGTAAATCTAAAGACAACATCAAAATGTACAGAGAAGCTAAGCCATTATATTATATGGGAGGTGAAAAATCAAGTACAACAGTGCTCAAAATATGAGACACTCAAGCCAAAGGGATGGCCTAGAATGACCCTGCAATGATCCCACAAGAGGGACTATGTAACTGCTAAACTACTGGAAGGTAAACTGTGTTGTCCTTGCTACAACTGTTGGGAATGCAACTACCAAAAATATAGAAGGTCAGATCTAGGCAGTATGGGAGCTCTGATGATGCTGAAAATGTAGATCTGGGCTCTATGATGGATACCCAAGATAACCTAGAAAGGATTTCTCAGATCTGTCAATATAAGAAAATCACCCTCTTAGGGCCTCACATATATGCTACTGGGTATGCAGATCTACTTCATAATTTGATCAAATATAGCTACAATATTATGTGCAATCAGATCTATGCAAGAAGGGTTGATCCCTTCAATAGATCCTTGGGCTAAAAGCTCAAGATCTAGCTCCTCCAATCTCCTCCACTAAAAATAGTTGTTGGATGAACAACAGCTTCAGAAAACTGTGTTGTAAGGGAGGGAGGCTCAATAACCTACTTCTATATATGTCAAAACAGCTCCTGAGTGATGGAAACAATAGATCCAATGTGAGGAGATGATCCCTCACAGGATTTCCAGTTGAAATACTGGAAACTTCCTTCCTCCAATAGATCTACAGGACTAAACTACGATATCCTTGAGGGGAATACTGTTGTATGGAGGTAAAACCCAATGTCCTGAATGTCGGATATAGATCTGCTGCTCCTGGAAGATTTAATGTGAAGAACAAAGTGGTAGGATAAATCCTCCACCAGTTTCCAACCTGAATGTTGGAAACAACCTCCTAAAGTTGGCACCAATGATATATTGGAGGTTTATGTGGTGTATATCTTGAGATGAAAAACTTGGAATATCCACAGTCTTCATTTTTAGTCGATGTTTCGAGTCTAAATCAAGACTCATATTCAGGAAAAACCTGCTAAGAAGAGAAGAGATTAGGTTAAATAAATAGAGGAAAGAAAGAGATGAGAGAGTCGACCAGTTCTTGATTTTTTATTTTTTATTTTATTTTATTTTTTAATTAATTAATGGCACCAATGCTCGATAAGGAATGCAGCTCGATAGAAAACCTTCCCAGAGTAGGCACACAAGTGCCCCATGGGTAAGGGTGGGATTTCCACTTGGAAACACCCTGTGCTAAACAGCACTGCAGACTTAGCTAAACAGCTCAAGCATGCATAGAAATGTCCTAAGATAAATCCAGATCTAAATAGATCAAAGAATAATCCAAGTATCCAAATCTCTTCTATTGTGCCTTCATCTTCATTATATAGATCATGAGCCTTCCATAGCCTAGGCCCACTCCAAAACTGCATTGTACATGTGGACATAAGTCTCCATGATTGACTGTGTTGTTTCTCCATGTCCTCCATCATGTTCACATGGGTGATCACCCTCTCCATCATGTGTGCATTAAATGCATCACTTCCTCCACTAACTTATCATAAGTGATTTATGATCTTCTTTGAATGCACTATGATCTCAGTTGACCTCTTCAAATATCCTCATGATTTTATATTTAAGATCCATGATCTTATTTGACTATTTCATCCTCCATGATCTACCTCATAAATGAAACTTAATCTCCACTTCCTTAACATTAATGGAGTTGCTCCACTAGTCCATGATTTAGATCTAGATCTAAAATATCCACATACACACATCAAAAGTGGATTTTATTTTATCTTTGAGGATTATGGGTTCCTCGACCCTTTGATTTACTTAATTAATTAAGTTTATTAAGACTCTAATATTCCAAATAAACATGTGAAAATTTTGGAATATTACAGTCCTCCCCGACAAAATGTTGCTTGTCCTCAAGCAACTGCAAAAGTAGATGCTAGAGAAATTTGTCCCCCTCCAAATGGCATCCACACAAGGAAGGTCTCCCCATTTGTTGCAATGAGTTATGTATGCCCATCACCAAAGTTGCCTCTCTAGAATGCCTAGAGTGACCTCTAACTGTGTGGCTAGATGTCCCTCCTCGATCATGAAGCTCCAAGTGACAACCATAAGCTGTCCAACATCCTCCACAATACATGAGACACATAAATATAGATGGTTCTTCCCACAAAATTAAAGCTCCAACTCACAAATTATACCTCCATCCCATGCTACATGAAGTAAAGAGAGGCTTTTCATGCCTCCATCCTCAGCCCTGTTGGCCTTATTGGATCTAAGCATCATCCCAACATTGTACAAAAGAAGAAGTAGAGATATATGGGTAGATAAAGGTGTCAAACCATATTCTCCCAATAGTAACCACCACAACAATTTTCCCTGCTTCCACACCACACCATCAAAATACCAAGTATGGTGTCCATACTCTCCAAGTAAGAGCCATTGGAGGAATGCCTCTTGTTGCCATCCTCCAACACTTTCATGCCAAGTAGGGGAGTATGTAGGACCAAAGTCCCCCAATAAAAGCCAAAGCAACAATACCTCTTGTTGCCTCTTCACATCATCATGTGAATCATGGAGCAACAACAACATACTGAAAGACATATGGAATGTCATATCAACCCAATACAAACAAACTCCATTATCACACATCATGAGAGTATTATGCCATATTACAAATAATACAAAACACATAAACATGGGAGATGTCATGTGATGGCCAAACTCTCTCAACCAAACTGAACATGCCTTCTTCTGCTTCATTCTGTCATTGATACACAAGGCATGAGTTAAAGAAATATGAGCTATTGGATGGTAACCATACTCACCCAATATCATCTATTGTAGCAATGCCTCCTTCTTCATTACATGAGTGTTGTACAAGGCATGGATCATGAAAATATGTGATGTTGGGTAGTAACCATACTCACCCAAGAGGAACCAACGCAGCCATGCTTCTTGTTGGCCTATTTCATAGCTCTGCAAGTGGTTTGGCAACCCCTTACTTCACATCATCAACCATTCATCCCAATGAGGATGATGGATTTCATTCTGCAAAATCTTGGTATCCTCCCATTGTAGGACACCAACCTCCTCAAACTGTTGAAGAACATTGCACTCCATGATATTTTGAAGTGCACCTCTAATGAGATCTCTCCATTAGATTCTCTTTTCATCAAAGGCCCTCCAAAACCAATGAGGTTCTAGATTTACTGTAGGTAGAAGTTTCTCTTTGAGCTGTGAGATTCTCATTGAGAAAGTGTCATATAGAAAGGAGAAAATATTCCTCATCTCAAGATGTCTACCATATATCATCTTAACTGTAGAAATTTTCTGAATACTGATTAATTATCCACCGATATTATCTTGATCACATATCAATTCGAATTCATATGCAACACATAATCTTTTCTACTCAGATCATCACACATGCGGAAATAAAACAAGCGATAGCACATCAATTCATCATACACATTAACACAGTATGTATGGGGAAAGCTTATAGCTTAAAACCCCGCAGCTATTTTGTATATTATAATGGAGAAAACATGTAACAAACTCAGTACAATACTCCTCACAAGTACTCAGTACTTTCTCATGAAGTTACACACAAACTAGCTTGGTTTTGAACAGGTTACTGGTTCAAAACTCACCGCCAATTGCCTTGCCTCTATTGCGCAATCATGGCATGTCTATATAGAGATCCAAGGTTCGAATCTCCTTTTCTTGACAACGCAATCATCATGGGAAATTCCTCCAAGTGTGGTGCAAATATCATGCACAACTGATGTCGCCACTGATAGCTAACTCCACCCTTTCATCTACCTCTTTCACTGGTCTCCACTGAACTGTCCATGCACTGTAGTGAACTGATGTGTTCTTGAGTTGAATAATGAGTTACTAATTAATGAATTAAATAATATTTAATTCACTCCACTCATAACTAGTTGATTAGCTAGTTAAACTAATCTCAAACAGTTCAACTAAATTAAACCGAACACAACTCCACTAGCTGTCTCATTAACTCCACCAAACTTCTGCCACTGAAGTCCTAACTGAAGTCAACCATGCATGAGCTCACCAAACCCTAGGAATAGTGTAATTCCTCTGTCAGATGCATGAGCCACTTCCAAGGCTCGAACTGAAGTGCTCCAAGAGAGTAAACTGAAGTTTAGAGTCCAAATATTATTAAGGGTAAATAATATTTGACTTCCCTATTTTAAGGAGAGGCAGTCTAAAAATAGACTTCGACCTATAGGTCCAAAAAATAGAGTTCCATCTATTTTTACCAACATGACCAATACTCCAAGAATAACATACTGCAATCCCCGGACCATGCTCCATATGTCTAAAAATAGATAAGTCTAAAAATAGACTTTGCGCCAGAATTTGCCTGCGGGCCCACTTAGTGAAGGCGACTTCATTTCACTAAGCTCCATCATCTTGCTGCATTCTCAACACTCCCTCTCAGCAAGATATGGATTATCTGCAACCCCTATCCTGCCTCTGTGGAATTCAAACTTGCTCCTGGTGAGCGCCTTCGTCAGGATGTCGGCATCCTGATCCTCCGTGTGAACATATGAAAGCATCATGATTCTCCGCTGAACACAATCTCTGATATGATGGTACCTGATGTCGATATGTTTGGACCTATCATGAAATACTGGATTAGCCGAGAGCTTGATGCAGCTCTGGTTATCACAGTAGATCACTGGAGGCTCCAAATGCAACCTGAACAAACCTGCGAGGATCTTCCTCATCCAAATAGCCTCACATGCAGCCAAGCTAGCTGCCATGTACTCGGCCTCTGCTGAACTGAGTGCCACGGATCTCTGCTTCCTGCTGTACCAGGAAACTGCTGTCGACCCAATGCTGAAAACTGCTCCAGATGTGCTCTTTTGGTCCGTTGGGCTCCCTGCCCAATCTGCATCAGTGAAGCCGGAAAGATTCGCTCCATTCTCCTGTCTGTACCATAGACCATATCCCGATGTGCCACTAAGATAACGTAATACATGCTTGCCTGCCTTCCAGAAGAGCTTGGTAGGCTTAACCATAGTCAGAAAGTCAAGCACGAAGATAGCATATATCGGGTCGTTTATTGACCGTATTATTAAGCTTACCCCAATTAACCTGCCGACAGACAAGTGGCATCCACTACCTCCACCGAAGTAGCATCCTCCTTCCTCCATCCACCAAGAAGAGGAGTATCAACATGCTTGCAGCCATGCATGTTGAACTTCTCCAGTATCTTTTGGGCATACTTACCCTGAGAAACAAATAGTCCATCACTACGCTGCCAAATTTCCAATCCCAAGAAATAATGAAGGAGGTCCAAGTCCTTCATCTCAAACTCGTGCAAGATCCTCTGCATGAAATTATCAACCGCTCATCACTCCGTCAAAATCAGATCATCTACATACAAGACAATGATCAATGCCTTCCCTCCACCACAACTGCACAGTTAGGATCCGGGCCTCACTCTTGGAGAATCCAAGCCCGGTGAAATAGCTATCTATGCGAGTGTGCATTACACCCAGGTGCTTGTTTCCACCGTACAAAGGTTTCCTGAGTCGACACATGTGACCTGATCGCTGAAGATCTCGAAACCTTCGTGTCGCTCTATGTATATACCTCCTCCTCAATAACTCCATTGAGGAACGCAGTCTTCACATCCATCTGATGAATGTGCCACCCCATCTGCGCTGAGAGAGCAAGGATCGTCCGTATGGAAGAGTACCTTGCGACAGGTGCAAAGGTCTCCTCATAGTCGATCCCCTCGATCTGTGAAAAGCCACGGGCGACAAATCTCGCCTTGTACTTCTCCACACTCCCGTCAGCCGCCTGCTTCACTTTGTAGATCCATCGCGAACCCACCACCGATTTCCCCTCCGGTCTTGGGAAAATCTCCCATGCACTGTTTCGACGATCGAATCATATTCTTCGATCATGGCATCTACCCATGTTCCTCCACAAATTTTCCCCTCAAAGAGGATGGTTTGCCACGACACATTGACTCGTCAAGAGCCATGCATCTGAAGCAGAATATCCGGTGACCCATCGTTCGCGCCGTGCTGTGTCCACAACTCGCATCTCGAGCCAGTCGCTCAGCTTCTTTAGTGCGCTTGCGCCCTTTGATGGTTGGCGCCGCATGGGTGGTTTCTTCCACCTCCTGAACTTCCTCTTGTGGCTGATCCACATCCGGAAGCTCCTCCTTAGGAACTAATAGCTCCTCATCTGCATGCAAGTGTAGCTCCCTCTCAAGCGAACACTGCATGGCTTTCTCCTCCTGAAACTTGATATCTCGTCGCACAACAGTCTTGCGACTGTTTGAAAAATACACCCGATAGTTGTGAGGTGTATCAATGTACCCCACAAATATTCCAACCTCAGCGGTCGGATCCAGCTTCTTTCTGGCATCCTTCGTCACATGCATGTAGACAGGTGAACCAAAAATTCTCAAATGAGAAATGTCAGGTCTCTTACCAGAATAAGCCTCCTCCGGTGTACTCATGCCAAGAACCTTGTGAGGACAACGGTTTTGCACATACACTGCTGTATTGCATGCCTCAACCCATAAGTGAAGGGGTAGGCCCTGATCATGCAACATCGCCCATGCAGCACCCACGATCGTTCTGTTCTTCCGCTCAGCCACCCCGTTCTGCTGTGGGTTATGGGGTGCGATGAGCTCTCTCCGAATCCCTTCTGCGCTGCAGAACTCCTTGAATTCAACCGAGATGAATTCACCACCATTGTCGCTCCTTAGAGCAATCACCTTCTTCCCCGACTCCTTCTCGACCAGTGCTTTAAACTCACAGAACTTAGCGAATGTATCACTCTTCTTCTGCATGAAGAAGATCCAGCACTTTCGAGTGAAATCATCAACAAAGATCACGTAGTACTTGTGCTTTGCTGTCGAAGCAACTGAGAAAGGACCACACACGTCTGTGTGAACTCTCTCAAGGATCGTCGTGGCGCGACTATCCTTCTCGTGAAAGGTGGCTTTCACATACTTCCCTAAAGTACACCCCTTGCACTGATCTGACTGCGCAAGAGTGCCCTTAGAAAGTCCAGTAGAAATCTGCTGCAGAATCTTCAAAGCTCCATGGTGAAGGTGGCCCAATCTCCTGTGCCACAGTTCGCCCTCATCATCCTGGCTCACCACTTCTCCCGCCTTGCATGCCATAGCTGCGTAGCCATCTACCTGCAACTGATAAAGGTTCTTGGTTCAAACCCCTATCTTCCGGGTCTCTCCAGTAGTCTTACTGCGCAGGAAGGCTTTTCCTTCGCTGAAGACCACATCATACCCCTTATCTTCCAACATCGCTACAGAGATCAAGTTCTTCTTCAATCCAGGTACATGCATGACATCCTTCAACACGAAGGGTTTACCAGACTCCCTCTGAAAGGATATGGTACCGATACCAGTCGCATTGTATCTACCATCATCGCCCATCTCGATGTGCACGCCCAGATCTTTGTCCTCCAGATCTGAGAACAAATCCCGATATCCCGTCATATGAAATGACACACCGCTGTCCAAGAACCACACCGATCCCATCACACTTGAAACCAAGCATGCGATCAGTGAAAATTCAAGCTCGAACTGTGAAGCCAAAGCTTCTCCATCTGCAGATCTTCCCGCTTGCTTGTTTTTCTTCTTCTTCGGACAATTGGTAGCATAATGTCCATGATCATGGCAGTGAAAACACTTCACTTTTGCCATATCCTGCTTCTTGCCCTTTGCACCGGAATGAGAAGTTTTCTTACCCTTCCCCTTCTTTGCTTTGGCAACCAAAGCGCAATTTTCTTCATCAGCTCCCTTTGATGAAGATCCATCACGAGTAGTCCTCCTTATCTCCTCCTACATGAGATCTGCCCAAAGGCGCTCCCATCCTGGTAGCTTCTCCCGACCATTGACACTATCTTGATATGAGTGCCAAGCCTTCGGAAGACCAAGGAGAGCCAGGTCGACCATGTCCTCGTCTTCGACAGTCACCCCCACACTTCCCAGCTCATCTCTGCATTGAGTGAACTTCGTGAGGTATTTGGCGATACTGTCGCCCTTCTCCATCTTGATGTTTCTGACCTTATCTTTGAGTGCCAGCTTCCTTTGGTCACTCTTACTCTGGAATAGATCCGTCAAAGCTTTCCACTTTAAATATGGAGTAGCCTTTCCATGCAAGATGGATACAATATGATCCTTGACGCCCTCCAACAGGATCCTTCGACACTTCGCCATCTTCTTTTGCCATGCATCGACTTCAGCAGGATCAGTGGGCTTTTGGACATCCATATCTACGAACTCCTTCAGACCATTATCTTCTAATACTGCCTCCATGCGATCCTTCCATGCAACATAATTCGAACTGCCTTCAAGAGCATATTCGAGTCGCAAACCGTTGAAATACATTTTCAACTCCGGCACCAAGAAAACAAATTGCTGCAAAATTCGAATTCCAACTCAAAGCTCAACTACTCTTGATCTGTGAAAAAAAATTATTTCTAGCACAGAGATCGACTGCAGGGGAATTTACTAGATGCATCACCTTTCAAAGGAAAGGATGGATCTAGAGGCTACCTGGCCCGCATGCAGACTCTGTCTACCGAAATAAGTTTGTAATCACTGTGATGATCAATCTCTGCTTCAATAGCTCCGATACCATGTAGAAATTTGCTGAATAATGATTAATTATCCACCGAGATTATCCTGATCACATATCAATTTGAATTCATATGCAACACATAATCTCTTCCACTCAGATCATCACACATGCGGAAATAAAACAAGCGGTATGCGATCAAAAGATCATCAAAACATCACACACATTACACAGTATGTATGGGGAAAGATTATAGATGAAAACCCCGCAGCTATTGTGTATATTATAATGAATAAAACATGTAACAAACTCAGTACAATACTCCTCACAAGTACTCAGTACTATCTCATGAAGTTACACACAAACTAGCTTGGTTTTGAACAAGTCACAGGTTCAAAACACATCCACTAATTGCCTGCCTCTATTGCGCAATCAAGGCTGGTCTAATGAGAGATCCAAGGTTCGAATCTCCTTGGCTTGACAGCGCAATCATCATTGGAAATTCCTCCAAGTGTGGTGCAAATCTCATGCACAACTAATGTCACAACTGATAGCTATCTCCACCCTTTCATCTACCTCTTTCACTGGTCTCCACTGAACTGTCCATGCACTGTAGTGAACTGATGTGTTCTTGAGTTGAATCATGAGTTAATAATTAGTGAATTAAATAATATTTAATTCACTCAACTCATCACTAGTTGATTAGCTAGTTAAACTAATCTCAACTAGTTCAACTAAGTTAAACCGAACACAACTCCACCAACTGTCTCATCAACTCCACCAAACTTCTGCCACTGAAGTCCTAACTGAAGTCAACCATGCATGAGCTCACCAAACCCCTAGGAATAGCGTAATTCCTCTGTCATGTGCATGAGCCACTTCCAAGGCTCGAACTGAAGTGCTCCAAGAGAGTAAACTGAAGTTTAGAGTCCAAATATTATTAAGGGTAAATAATATTTGACTTCCCTATTTTTAGGATAGGCAGTCTAAAAATAGACTTCAACCTAAATGTCTAAAAATAGAGGTCCATCTATTTTTACCAACATGACCAATACTCCAAGAATAACATACTACAATCCCCGGACCATGCTCCATATGTCTAAAAATAGACATAGTCTAAAAATAGACTTTGCACCAAAAATCGCCTGCGGGCCCACTTAGTGAAGGCGACTTCATTTCACTAAGCTCCATCATCTTGATGCATTTTCAACATTAACCTCCATTGCTTCATGAGTGAAGCTACCTTCATAATTCTCCAAGAATAATGGGGCCCTCTCATCATCACTGCTACTAAGTGACAGCACTGTAGATCTGCATGGTGATACATATGTTGTCTCATGATAAGGCACAATGTTGAACTCATAGCTAGCCATTGTACATAGGATCGTGCTCATCCCATCTTCTAAAACTCTACACTTCAACTCAAAGGGTTGATTGCAGTTCATCAATGACAAACTGGGATAGCTCTTCATCTCCTCCTTGATTAGATAAAGGGTCCTCTACGCTGTGATATGTTGCTGCTTCAAATCAGCATGTTGTTCTAACCCTTGGTTATTCATTGGCCCTGATGGCATGTCCTCATAAATTTCAATAAGAGGTACTGAAACAATATGAGATGGAAGTGGATGCATACCTTGGATCAATTGATATGTGGGAACCTCTTGCAAGACCACAAGAGTCCTCCAACTGGGACAATGGTATCTCCAACTACTGGTAAGAGTGATTACTGCTCTTCTCCAACTACTGGTAAGAGTGTCTCCAAGTGTACCAGCGTTGGAATCTACCTCCTCTTTCTCATGAATCTCTTTAATCATGCATGGGACTATATGTGTCAATATCTTAAGACTATCTTTCAAAGTTGCAAGTGTCACTTCTCTGGATACAAGTACTTCTGCAGCTGGTGGTGAATGTAGTGACTCTTTGTCCAGAGTGACAAGAATGACATACTCCTTTGTTTCCTTAGGAAATTTCTCTTTGTAACACATCTCTGGTTTTCTCACATCAAACTTCTTTCTCAAATTGTGAAAGAAATCTGAATATTTAGTCACCTTTGCATGCTCCATGTGACCAAACCACCAATCATTGGCTTCACCTAGAAGATGAAGTGCTGCAATTTGGATAGCCTCTTTTTCAGCCACAGGATGTAGCCTGAAAAATGTATCTAACTCTTTCCTCCAAGCCTTAACAGTGCTTGAGGAAGATCCATAAAATGTAGGCAAATAGAATCTATTATGCTTCTTCCTTCTATTGCTACTATAGGATCTTCTTTCTTCTTTGAGTTTGAAGAATTGTTGGAGATTTATATTCTCCTTGAATGCTCTAGACTGTGCTTTTTACTCTTCAAGATATAAAATAAGAGTCTCATGAGTCTCAAGTTCTATTCTTTCTTCATTTCTATAACATTCACCTTCTTCAAAGAAAGTGGGCATAATAGATCTATGAGTAGATCTATGATTCTTCGGTTTTCTTTGTTGCTGATAGGAAGTGCTTGGACCTTCCTCATCAAATCTTCTTCTTGGATCCTCCATTTTCCTTTCTCTCTTCATTTTTTTGACCTCTTTGGAGAGATCTTGCATGGATTTAAAGAGAAGAGTGGCAAAACTACAATCCTCCTTCATGATAGATCTCATCTATCTGCTTCTTCTTTTGAGGCAAAATATGAAGTGTCCACAAGCTAAGCCAAAGATCATGCTCTGATACCACTGTAATGTCCCAAAAGGGAGAATGTAGTAATACTCAAACACAATATGAGAACTACAGCAAAGTAAACAATAAACCTAAAGAAAACATCAGAATGTACAGAGAAGCTAAGCCATTTTATTATATGGGAGGTGAAAAATAAAGTACAACAATGCTCAAAATATGAGACACTCAAGCCAAAGGGATGGCCTATAATGACCCTGCAATGATCCCACAAGAGGGTCTGCATAACTGCTAAACTGCTGGAAGGTAAACTGCGTTGTCCCTGCTGCAACTGTTGGGACTACAACTGCCAAAAATATAGAAATTCATATCTATGCAGTATGGGAGCTCTGATGATGCTGAAAATGTAGATCCGGGCTCTATGATGGATACCCAAGATAACCTAGAAAGGATTTCTCAAATCTATCAATCTAAGAAAAACACCCTCTTAGGGCCTCACATATATCTTGTTGGGTATGTAGATCTATTACATAATCTGATCAAAGATGGTTGCAATATGATGTGCAATCAGATCTATGCATGAAGGGTTGATCCCTTTGTTAGCCACCTATAAAAATTTGTCATACCAAATGGTGGCTAAATCTTCTTTAGCCTTCAAGAAACAATTCATTTCCAAATTGTGAGTTCTTGAAGTCTTATGATGTCCTTTATCCTTGGTGTTTTTCTTCACTGTTGTTCCACTAAAGCCCTCAACGACCTGTTGTTTACTAAAATAAAGACTGCTTAAAAACTCCATTTTCCCTCATTACACTTCTCCATTTCATTTTCTATATTCATCTATAAAGACCTTCATTTGACTTCTAAACCATTCCAAAACCCTTTTTAAACCTTATGTTCCCCTTTCATTTGGTTTAAAAACCCTTTTCTCCCTTATCGGAACCCTCAAAATCCTCTGAAAAACCCTCATTTTGGCCTTAAAACATTCATTTTTCTATAAGGCCTTAAGCCCCTTTCGGCCATAATCCCCAGCCCCTTTCCGCATATAACCCGCGATGTGATTGAGCGCGAAGCACTTATCACATCCTAAATATTCATCCCATCGAAATCAGCAATCGTAATTCCCTTTATCCTTTCCCTTTTCCTCTTCTGATGTCGATCCCCCGATTTAATCCCAGTCGTTGAATCCACAAGAACCAACGGTCCAGATTCAATCGCAATCTGCCCATAGCCCTCCGACATCAACCCGCCGATTTAATCTTGACCTTCGATCATCCTTTAGATCAGACGGCCCTCGCATAATCACATATCGCAAAGGCTTAGTCCCTTACCCTTTGACCTCCACCGATGCGATGCTCCGATGAGATCTCCACCGTTCATTTCCCCTGATCTAACGGCCTGCACTTCATCGCAGTTTTGCCATCCTTCTAACCCTTCATCCACCATCTTTAATCTATGTCGTTGATCTTCTCAAGTCCAACGGCCCACAACACTTCTTCTTTTTAAACCCTGCCTCTCTCTTTCTCCCCCATCGACAGATCTCGGCCGTCGATCCTTGTGATCCGACGACTCCCATTAATCCTTCCTTACGCCCTTTATAAAAAGGTGGGCCCTCCCTTCTCCTCGTTTTTCTCTGCCAAATTCCTTCAAGCCTTACCTTTCCTATATTTTTTTATTTCCCGACAAACATAGTTTGAAACGAACCTGGACCGTTGATCTGCATAGATCAACGGCCATCAGGCCATCCTTCCCTCCGCTCATTCAACTCACCGACGTGCTTTCCTTCTTTCCAATAACCCGCTCCATTTTTAAAATCTCCACCGTCCATTTGAGATATCGGACGATCAGGATTAAACCCAATAGACCAACATCATGGACCCCACCAAAGCTTTTAATCCTGCACCTTTCCCTCCATCGCGCTCAACCCGCACCATTGCATCTGCTTCCCCTCATCCGACGGTTTAAACTCCATGTCGCGTAATTTTTGCGCCCAAGGGTTAACATTTCAAAATTACGTGAAATGGGTGGTATTGAAAAGGAAGCGTGTCGAGTGTTGTATGAAATCACGTTTTTTTTGTGAATACCACCTACCCCCCAGAGCCCGCGCGAAAACCGCTGTCAGTTTTCCGCTATACTGCCTATCCTCCGCAACGTAATTTTCACTTTTAATCTCAGTTGTCAATCTCTGAGATCGAATGGCTCTCATTATATTGCGACCCCAATTCGTCTATCATCCATCTAACCTCCCAAGCAACTTCATCGGACGATCTTGACCATTGATTGTCCTAATCCAGCGGCTTCCATTCATTCTCACACCCAAACCTCCATTGACCTGGTTAACTGCTCTGCCAGGGCCTTTTTTCTTATTTTTCTCTGCATTTTCCCATTCGCACAACTCCAGACCAGTCCCACGAACCTTCCAAAGCAGTGTAAACCAATAAAACGCAGGATTTAAATAATGTTTGTGTGTTTTTTGTGCAGGTTTAATGAAGTTCAAAGATAAAACCTCCCCGCAAGCAAATTACAGTGTTATGGGCGAGGATGATGATCCTCATGGCCCTTGATATAATTTCAAAGGGTTTGGGAGTTCTAATTACACGATTTTAGGGGATTGATAAGTCATGAATATCGGTTTTCTGAGCAAAAACTCCAACAAACCCTCTACGCACCTGCAAACAGCAAACACAGTCAGAATAATTAAATGAAGGAATATCAATGTCAAAGATAAAGATTAGAGCGTAATCAAAGGTTTAAAAGTCTTAATCAAAGCATAAAGGATCAAGGCATAAACTCTGAAATCAAAGTCCTAATCCATAAATCAGATCCAGAAGACCTCGAATGCCACATCAAAGGGGCTAATTGAATCCCCAGCTACCATATTGCCACCTGCAGCCTCTCTGCCTCAAAGGAAAACCCAAATAAAATCTCAGTTCGAAACAGTAAGGCCAAAGACAGCTGAACAGTTATTACAAGCAAAGAAAAATATTTTAAACTGTCAGTAAAGTTATTGTAAAGATAAGAAAGTGCCTTAAAGTCAATCTTTCTGCCCACTAAGCCTAAAAAGCAGAAATAGAATAAATGAAACAGAGTTGTAATTCAATGCATTCCTGCCTTATGCCTTGCATGGTTTTCAAGGCTAGGAGTTGCATTTAGTATAGAATTAATTACATTTTGACCCTAGGAACTCTTCCACCTCCTCATTTTCTTATAAAAACTCCTTGAGGAGCACATTGTAAAGGGTTGGTTGGTCACTAGTTCTAATACTGAAACTCTCTGAAATAATACATAGTCTATCTTAAGTTGAAGAAGAAATTGAAGTCTTGGAAGCTTGATGATGTTTTGACATGCTTGTTCTTGAGAAGGCTCTATTATTGGATCCCTAAGCTTGGTTGTTTGTGATGTATTCTAAACTGTCTGTTGTTTTTCCTGTTTTCATTATGTTTCATAAATTCTTACTACAGTAGGATGAAAAGTTTAGGCTAAGAAATGACTCCTGGAAGCACCTTAGACCTATTTATCCTTCACTGTTTTATGTTTTCTTCTGCTGAGGTATTTTAGAGTCTTTAATATTTCTCTTTAGTCCTCATGCTTGTTTATTTCTCTAATAGTTCAAATAGTTGGTTCCAGCATGATTTATGATTTTCCCTGCTTGTTTGTTGCCACTTGAAAAAAAAAATTGAAGTCTCCCTTTGAAGTACCATTATTTACAGTTAGCGAAGGAGGTCTGTTTTGATCATGCCCTTTGTCCCTGCTTGAAAATTTGTTTTAAAGGTATTTATAGTTGTGATCATAGATGTGTTAGGTGTTCCCTCTTCTATGACTGCAATTATCAGTGAATCTTTTATGTTTTCTAAGTCCTTTGAAATAAAATCTTTGAGGAAATAGGATGTGCTCTTGAATCTTAGATTTCATTTTGAAAGTTGTCTTGAAATCATTATTTGCTTAAAGTGTGGTTTGTAGAATTCATGGTTAGCCTTGTCTATCAAATACCTCTTTATTTTTCAAGTTATGTTTTTAAGTTCCCTTTGTTGAGAATTCAATTTCTCTTTCCAAATCATTAATGTCCATCTCATTCACAAAACTAAAGGATCCTGTGGCCAAGTTAGATTTTCCATTTGATATCCCATATCCATTGATAAGTTGTCATAAACCTCTTCTTGACTCCATTGCCCAATTAATCTGACCCTTCTTCTTTCTATCTATACTACCTAGACCTTTCATGTTGTACTATTCCAATTCAACCAAACAAACACTTGCACTTAATAACTAGTCTAAAATCAATACTTAAAAGCAAACAAGATAAATCTTTGCAAACAAATAATTTGAGAGATCCCTCTCTGAGAACAGGAGGACTAGATCCTGGAACTCTAAAGATTGGTTCTGATGTTGCCTTGTCTTTTGGTAAGCAAATCTATCAAAACACAGGACCCCAACATAATGGCGATCACGGTGGGACATATTGATTCTATGATAGCCTAGAAAAATATTATAAACTCATTATTCCTTCAATTTCCCAATAAAATCAGTTACCAAGCCATAAGAGTGATTTCCCATAAGCTTTATTAGAGAAGCCTCACCTTCTACTCCTCCTGATTCCCAGCTTCTTCACCACTTTAGCCTTTTCCATAACAAATCTACTCAAAACCAGTTTGCTAGCCCAAGTGTTTCTTCCACTCCAATCCATACTACCACTATTCAAAACACTCCATTTCAGCCCACTTTCCCTCTTGTAAATCCACCTTTCCTTCCATTCATGGCAACATGGTATGCCCCACTAGTGTTACCACAACTTGTGGTTCCTTTACCAAATGACCATCAATAAAAAATTCCCCATTTCACTGGAAAAGAATCTACCACAGCTCAACAACATGTAGATAGGATGGAATGTGCATTTGATTACATGGAAATAGAAGATGAGACCATAAATATGAGAATATTTGCCCAAAGTTTAGGAGGAGAAGTAAAGAAGTGGTTTAAAAACTTAATTCCTAACAGTATCAATAATCTTCCTTCTTTGCATCAAACATTCATAAACAAATGGGAAATCAAAAAGAACCCTCTCCAAATATTAGCAGAGTATAGTAGTCTTAAAAGAAATCAAGGGGAGAGTTTTCATGACTACTCTACTAGGTTTAACAGTGTTTACAATTCTCTTCCACCTCACATGAAACCTCCCCAAGGCATGGCCATAGTAAAATATCCTAAAGGTTTTGATGTTGAAATGGCCTATCAACTAAGAGAGAGAGATTACTTAACTCTAGAAGACATGCAGAAGGGAGCTGTGAATGTAGAAGCAAACATAATTGAGAAGAGAGCTAGGTTAAGATCAGAGAAGAGGGTAACTTATAAAGATGATATTACACCCTCAACCTCATCTTCTGAGACCAAAATTGACAACCTAGTGAAGGTAATGGAGAGGATGCTTGAAAAGATCAACTTGAATGATAGAGTGCCACTAAGAGAAATTCAAAACAACCCCCAAATCAGAAATAGAAATCATAATTTCAGAAGAGAAAATAATCAAGATAGGCAAAGAGACAATGACCAACAAATTAGACCTCCCTTCCAACAAAACTATGTAGATCAAGAGGAAGAAAGGGAGATTGAAAGGTTAGGAGAAGATCATGTAAACTTGATTGGATCAAACAGTGGGGATGATGTTTTCCTCACTGAAGAAGAACAAGGTTTCTTCTCCTCAGATCAAAATGAAAACACTTATGAGGATTCTGATGATTATAGATTGGGGTTTGAAAATGCAATCATGGAGGTGCACAAACAATATGATCTTAGGAGCAAAGGGAACATAGATAATTCAAATGACAAGAATATTAACACTGTTGTTAGGAAAAATGTAGAAAAACAGCCTAATAAAACAGCAGAGAAACCCAACATTGTGGCTAAGAAACCAGATTCAAACAAAGAGAAGAGCAGTCAGCCAAATGTTGAGCAAAGCATCCCTAGCACTTCAGCTAGTGGACCTAACAAAATTGTCCCAAATAGCAGTCAAACAAAGTTCAGCAAATCAGAATTGCTGAAAGGAATTCAAGTGAGAAAATAGATGTAAATATGACAAAATCAATAATTCCTTTCAGCCTTGAGGGAGAGATTGCAAAGATAAAAATTACCATACCTCTAGTTGAACTAGTAACCCAAGAAGTGTACAAAAAACAAGTTTTGAAAGCTTTGAACTTAGGAAGTGACAGTGATACATTAAACTTGACAGATGATAAACCTGAGTTGTTGTTTGGTCTAGAAGTTGAAGGAAAATACCAAGAAGGAGTTGTCCCTCCCTTCTATGTCAGTTTGAATATACATGATAGGATATTACACAATGCCACGTTAGACTCTGGAGCTTCACATAATCTTATGCCCAAAGTAGTAATGGAAAGCTTAGGCTGAGAAATTACTAAACCATATAAGGATCTGTATTCCTTTGATTCAAGCAGAGTCAAATACTTGGGTTTAATCAAATATTTATGTGTAAACTTATCTCAAATCCCTGCTAAGAGTCTAGTGATGGACATAGTAGTAGCTGACATTCCCCCAAAGTATGGCATGATTTTATCAAGATCATGGGGAGCCAAACTTCAGGGAAGCCTTCAAATGGACATGTCTTATGCCACCATCCCAGTCTTTAAACAAAACAGAAGATTATACAGGAAATCCCATATGAAATACATGGTGAGCAACGTAGATAAACCAAACAAATCTCCAATCTATTCCATTCAATCAAGTTTAGATTCCTTTATCTTGTAAAATGAAGACCAAATCACTCAACAAGAAACGGAAAACAAATAGGAAGTCAGTTTACCAGAACAATCAAAACTTCCCTCAAATCAAATACAAAACATTTGCAATCAACAGCAACAAGAAAATGAAAATGGGGCAGATATACTTTGGACAATAAACTTTGATGGATCTTGTAATAAAACAAGTGCAGGGGTAGGTGTATGGATTCAAAATACAAATCAGAGCTATTCATATAAAATAGATTTTCCATGCACAAATAATATTGATGAACATGAAGCCCTTCTCCTTGGCTTACAAATGCTTAAACAACTAGAAGCCCAAAAGATATCAATCCTAGGAGATTCTGAACTCATCATAAGACAAATCAAAGGAGAATACTCAGCTAAAAACCCAAGACTTAGAGAATATCGAAATGCTGCCCTTGATTTATTAAATACCTTTGAAAAATATGAACTCATTTTCATTCCAAGAGCACAAAATCATCTAGAAAATGAACTTGCCTTCACTACTAGCAATTACCAAGTACCTCAGATAAATGAACAGCTTAGTGTAAAGGTAAAACACAGGCCTACAGTACCTGAAAATGAGGATCACTAGCAAGTTTTTGACACTGACAAACACATAGATGATTTCTTAAAATCAGAACATGATTTTTCCATATCAGCATTAGAAACCAGCCATGAAGAAAATTGTTTGGATAATGAACAAATCCCAGAAACCAAAATGACATATTCTGCTGATATTAATCACTATGAGAATATTTTTGAAGCAGAATTAATTGACAACGCAGACCAGAAAGACTTGGAAGTTTTACAATGCAAGAATGACACAATTCCATGCAATTCCAAGAGGTCTCACACCTTTAGAACACCTTTTTGACTTTAATGATGTAGCCAAAGAACCAAGAATGGAGCTTGTGGAAATGAATGTAGAAGAACATCACATAGGCAGCCTAGCAGAACCCAAAATGATCAAACTGTCCAGCACTCTCCCAGCTCATATAAAATTGTAATACATAGAGTTGTTCAAAGAGTTTAGAGATGTGTTTGCTTGGGGATACAAAGATCTGAAATCTTATGACACTAGCATCATTCAGCACAAAATTCCTCTTAAGGAAAATCAGAAACCTTTCAAACAAAAACTAAGAAGGATAAACCCTGTTTTATTACCTTTAGTTAAAAAATAAATTGAAAAGATGTATGATGCTTGGATTATAGTACCCCTTAGATATTCAAAATTGGTGTCAAACCTAGTTTCTGTTAGGAAGAAAACAGGGGAAATCAGGCTCTGTATTGACTTTAGAAATATAAATAGAGCCTCACTGAAAGATAACTACCCCTTGCCCAAGTTGGATCATATACTTCAAAGGGTATTTGGGCCAAAAATAATATCACTGTTGGATGGGTTCTCAAGTTACAATCAGGTGTTAGTGCTCCCAAGTGATCAACACAAAACTGCTTTTACTACACCTTGGGGCACCTTTATGTATGTCAAAATTCCATTTGGTTTGATGAATGTAGGGGCCACCTTCCAAAGGGCCACGGACATAGCCTTCTCTGAAGATATTGGCTATTTATAATCATTTACCTTCATGACATAACTTTTTTCTCAAAGACTAATGAAGAACATTTGACCCACTTAAGAAAAAATTTTGAGAAATGTAGGAGATTTGGCTTATCTTTGAATCCCAAGAAGACACTCTTTGGTCTCCAAGAAGGTAAACTTCTTGGTCATATAATTTCAGAAGAGGGAATCAAAGTAGACCCTAAATGGATAGATGGCATATTGAAAATCAGCCATCCAAGAAGCTTCAAAGAATTACAATCTTTCATTGGGAAGATAATTTTTTTGAGGAGGTTTATCCCCAACCTTACTGAGCTATTAAGGAACATTACAAACATGCTTAAGAAAGAGGTAAGTGTGAAATGGACTACACAAGCTAAACAATCATTTGAACTAGTTAAACAATCTCTCACTCAAATGCCAGTCTTGATTAGTCCAGATTTCACCAAAGACTTTTATATCTTTTCTTTTGCATCTGAACATACAATAGCTACAGTATTACTTCAAAAGAATGACTTGGGTCAAGAACAACCAATATCCTTCTTTATTATGGCCTTAAGAGATGCTCCTCTCAAATATAACATCATGGAGAAGCAAGCCTTAGCGTTAGTGAAAGAATTAAAAGACTTTAGAGTCTATATTTTACACTCTCACATAATTGCTTTTGTTCCACATACTGTTGTCAAGGATATTCTAAGTCAAGACCCTCATGGTAAAAGGGGAAAATGGATTGCTAATATTCTTGAATATGACTTAGAAATCAGGCCCACCAAACTGATTAAAGGGCAGGGATTAGCAAAACTCATGGCTGAGTCAAACTTCCAAGCACTAGATATGAATATGGTGGATGTGTTGGAAGAAATAGAAGAATTCACTGCCCCTTTCATTGAAAAAACATTTCTGAATTCTCCTTGGTATGCTGACATCATTTATGTGCTTTTATATCTAAATGCCCCTCCTTCTTTGTCTAAAACTAAAGCTAGATTTTTGAAACAGAAGGCTTTGAATTATTGCATATTAGATGGGGTATTATATTGGAAAAATGCTATTGGAATTTTTCTTAAATGTTTACTTGAGGATGATGCAGGAAAAATCATGCATGAGCTACATGAAGGAGAATGTGGAGGACACCTCTACTGGAAGACCACAACAAACAAAATCCTCAGATATGGTCACTATTGGCCCACCCTTTTCCTAGACACTCAAAAGTTAGTCATGTCTTGCCATAAGTGTCAAATTTTAGATAGCAAAAGAAAGCTCCTTCCCTTACCATTACATCCCATCAGTGTTGAGGCACCCTTTCAACAATGGGGCTTGGACTTCATTGGGGAAATTCACCCATCTTCATCAGCCCAACATAACTGGATCCTCACTGCCACTGATTATTTTACCAAGTGGATAGAAGCAATACCATCTAGGAATGCTATTGACTCTGTCATTATCAAGTTCCTTGAAACAAACATCCTATCCAGATTTGGTTGTCCTAGAAAAATCATCACAGATAATGCTGCTGCCTTTAAGTCCAAAATAATGGTTGATTTCTGTTTCAAATACCACATCACCTTGGGCCATTCTACTGCCTATTATCTCCAAGGAAATGGATTAGTTGAATCCTCCAACAAGAGCCTCATCAATATTATCAAAAATTTGTTGGAGCATAATCAGAAATCATGGCACAGTAAGCTGGTTCATACCTTATGGGCTGATAGATTAACTAAAAAGAAGTCAATAAATATGTCCCCCTATCAGCTGGTTTATGGCATGGATGCAGTCTTCCCAATATCATTAGGAGTTCCAGTCATGAAACTCCTCCAAGAAGTGCAAATTGAAGAGAATGATATGCAGAGAAGAATCAACCAAACAATTCATTTACAGCAGTCTAGAGAAGAAGTCTATGAAATAACACAGTTAGTCCAAGAAAATATCAAGAAGCTATTTGATAAAAGGACTAAGGCAAACAATTTCCAAGTTGGAAATGTTGTTCTTAAATGGGATTCAAGAAGGAAAGAGAAGGGAAAACATGGCAAGTTTGAAAATCTGTGGAAAGGACCTTATATTATTCATGCTGCGAGGGGTCACAATGCATTTTTCTTGAAGGAATTGAATGGAGAAGATCTATATGGAGGTCATGTCAATGGAAGGATTCTTAAGCATTACTTCTGCCAAGAATCATGAGTTTCAATTTTTTTGCTTTCCATTGTAAATATCATTGTTTGAACATTGCATTCAAAGTTAAAAAAATAAAAATACAAAAACAATAGAAAAAGAAAAGAGGGCAAATTATAAAACAAGAAAGGTACAACCCCACACCAAAAAAGAGAGACAAAATCTGAAAGTGTGCAAGCTTAAATGCCACTCCTAAAAACACACTTTTAGTTAGTCATACAGCCTAATCATGACTAATTAGCTTTTCAATTTACTGTTGATAGGTTAGTGAATTAGATTAGCCAAACAGCACAATATTGGCTTATCAGTAAGGTAGATTAGGATAGAAAAACAAAGGTTCCAACAAGCTCAAAACTTGAACCAGAAAGAGAGAAAAGACAGCTCAAACAAATTCAAAATCAGAGCTGAAGAGATAATGAAGGATGTTTTGGTTTTCAGATCTTAAGCCTTCAAAATTTTTGTTTTAAATTTTCTGCAAATTTTAGTCTATGTGCAGCTTGTTTTTATGCCATAGATCAGCAACAAGTTAGATTGTTCAATCCTGGCTTGGCTGCTTTTAAATTTCCTGTTTTTAGAATTTAGAGAATAAAGGTCTGTCAGACAATCTAATCCTGACAGATAGTATTTCGGTAGATAATTTGTGAACTCAACTGTTTAAACTAATTTCATGGAGAAATAAGAGTAGAAATAGATTAGTTTCTTGTTTTTCAAAAGAATAAAATATTGATGAAGAGAGTTTGCTAGTCCAAATGCACTCTGAAAGAAAAAAACATTTTAGGAAGTAGGTTGTGTAGGTAGATGTTTGGGAAATATTTTCTGTTGATATATCAAGTTCTAACCATCTTTGTTAGCAGCTGATTTCAAGAAAAATATTATCAAGTGCAAGGAACTGATCAGCTTTGAGAGAAAAATGTCTGAAGTTCTTGACACCTTCAAGAATATGCCATCCCCATGTGGAGCCACTGTTAGCCACCTATAAAAATTTGTCATACCAAATGGTCGCTAAATCTTCTTTAGCCTTCAAGAAACAATTCATTTCCAAATTGCGAGTTCTTGAAGTCTTATGATGTCCTTTATCCTTGGTGTTAGTCTTCACTGTTGTTCCACTAAAGCCCTCAACGACCTGTTGTTTACTGAAATAAAGACTGCTTAAAAACTCCATTTCCCCTCATTACACTTCTCCATTTCATTTTCTATATTCATCCATAAAGACCTTCATTTGACTTCTAAACCATTCCAAAACCCTTTTTAAACCTTATGTCCCCCTTTCATTTGGTTTAAAAACCCTTTTCTCCCTTATCGGAACCCTCAAAATCCTCTGAAAAACCCTCATTTTGGCCTAAAAACCTTCATTTTTCTATAAGGCCTTAAGCCCCTTTCGGCCCTAATCCCCAGCCCCTTTCCGCATATAACCCGCGCTTTGATTGAGCACGAAGCGCTTATCACATCGTAAATATTCATCCCATTGCAATCGGCAAACGCAATTCCCTTTATCCTTTCCCTTTTCCTCTTCCGATGCCGATCCCCCGATTTAATCCCAGCCGTTGAATCTGTTAGCCACCTATAATATTTTGTTATACCAAAAGGTGGCTAAGATCTTTTTTGAGCCTCCAACGAACAAATTTTATCACTAAAAATTGTTGGCTCTTGAAGACTCCTTGTAGGCCTCATGCCTCTGTCCAAAATCCTCATTTGCTGTCCCATTTTTTATACTCAGGAATTTCTGCTGATTCCAACTGAAAGACTGCTGAAAGATCGTCATTTCTCCTCTTCTCAAAACCTTTCATCTGCTCCCCTTTTTCTCCATAAAAACTACCTTGTTTTCATAAGTCCTCTTCTTTCCATTTATGAAAATTTCCCCTTTCATAGTTAAAAACTCACTTTTTAACTATTTCGGAACCCCCAAATCCATTAAAATCCTTGAAAAATTCTCACAAAAAATCAAAGTTTTATTACTATGGACCTAAGCCCCTTGGGCTAAGTCCTAAACCACTTCCCCCCACATGCCCATGTGTTAAAACCAAACGCCAAAGCTTTTCGGCGCTAATCGCATCGCAAATATCCAAAGGGTGCATGACTTTGAACCATTACAAAGCTCCGATTGCGATTAGCCTTTCATATAAAACCCCCCGATCATATTATTTCCTCATATAACCATAGAGCCCGCAATCGGGCCATAAACCATTGAAAAATCCCTCTCCGATCAATATTTTCCTTTGTAAACCCAAAAACCCACTTTCTGAAAGTTTTAAGTTGAGAACTTAAAACCACGTGATAAATACAAATGGGTTGATTGAAAAGAGCCGATCGCGCAATCGCAATCGGAAACAACACAAATGGGTTGATCGGAAAGACCAGGCTCAATGGCCCGATTGCGATTGGCCCTTGTCTTTATACTCCCGGGCATATTACATTCCGTGAAAACCACCGGCCCCGCAATCGGGCGCCTATTTCCTTTACTTATATATATTTTCCGCCCGATCCATTATAACTTGTTTTATTTGCAAAAACTTTGGTTTTCATATGTTTAAGGGTTTTTCCGCCGGTGCGTAGGTCGAAGCAATCCTGACCGTCGATCTAATCCTTTGATCCAATGGCCTGCGCTCAATCGCATCGCAAACTTTCAATCGCATGTGTTTTTGTTGCACTCCCGATTGCCGATCCCCGATTAAATCCCGACCGTTGATCTTGTTCTCAGATCGACGGCCTCTGCTCAATCGCAAAGTTCCCTCCGATCGCAATCGCAGACCTTCCCGTCTCACCCCCGATTGCTGATCCCCGATTCAATCCCGACCGTCCATCCGTTTCGCAATCCGACGGCCATCGCACACCCTTGCGATCCCTCCGATTACATCCTATCCGTTCATTTCCCGCTGATCCAACGGTCATCGCTTGATCACACTGGTCGCCCGAATGCTAATCGCAAACCCTTTCCACCGTCCTCCGATTTAATCCTAGCCGTCCATCCTCCCGAAGATCCGACGGTCCTTATTTCCTCCGATCACAAGTCTTGCCCCCATTTCGAAAACCCTCCGATTCACTTTCCGCAGTTGATCTGATCTGCAGATCAACGGCCAGCGCTTAGTCGCATCATTGTGTTTCAATCGCATTCCCTTTTCTACCATCCCCGATTGAGATCCTTCGATTAGATCTGGACCGTCCACGTGTCCAGATCGGACGGTCCAAAACCACCCCGCCTTATTTCTTCTCCCCGCTCTCATTTTTTCTGTTTTGCGCCGATCTCCACTTTTAGATGTTTTTATCCGACGGCTACGCTCCTCCCTCGCCATCTGAAGCAGTTTAAACCCATTTTCCGCAGGATTTCTTAATTGTTTTGTGTTTGATGCAGGTGTTCTAAATGGTTTTCCATTGTATAACGAAGAAATGCCAAGGGCTGGGAATGACGATTCTCATGCCCTCGTTTCATTACAGATAAGCCATTCACGGGGCTCTATTCCATGTTTCATCAGTACTCTATGAGTATTGATGCCGTAAAGCCCAGTGCGGGTCTGCACATCGACAAGACACTGTTTTAATTCAAACACAGTTAAAGAGTATCAGTTTTGAAGACAGAGCACAACAGATGAAGATTGAAGATAGTTTTTATGGGGATTACGGCTAAGACAGTTATCAAAAGCCTAATCCCCAATCTAAAACACAGTTTAAAGGAAAAACCTAAAGTGTTTTATCAGACAGAAAGCCTCCACCGCCACATCTGAGGTAAATTGATTCCTCAACTACCACCGAGCCACCTGTTGCCTCAAGCCTTTCAAACAGAGGCCGAAGTTATTGATTCAGGAAATATCTGCCTCCAGCACAGCCAAGAAATTACTCCACACAGCGTACAGAGCATCAAAGTCAAATAAAGCTCCCACCAAGCTTTGATATTTATTGTAAACAGTTAATACAGTGTTTCCACCTGTGAATTTCTTCATCGAGCCCCTCAAAAGGCCACGAAGTCTTGAAACTGTATTAATTATCCTGAGAGATATTTTCTCAGGTCGCCTCCTCATTCTTCTATAAATGCCTCAGAAGAAGATGAGAAATTGTTGGTTGCAGAACTTTGAAATACACTTGAGCTCGAGACTTCTATTTGTACATAGTGTTCACTGGCCCTTGAAGCTCTGTTTGCACTAGAGTAGTTAGGTTGAATAGTGAAGATGATTGCTGAACTGAAACATTGGACTTGAAGATTGTAACTGGTTTGACATCAATATAAAAGCTGTTTCTTGGGATCCTGGTCTTTATCACCGGTGAAGTGCTTCTTTCTTTGTTAATCATGTTCCTTCTATGTATGCCATATTGTTCATTTTCCCTCTGTAAAGAACAGTTTAAACAGGGTTAGGATTTTCTGTATAGCAGTAACCTTCTCTGGCTGAGAAATCTTTATCTTAATGTTTTCTTCAGATTTGTTTATTTAAGAATGATTCAATATAGTTTAAATAGTTAGGAATGTTGGCGTTCCCTCGTCCTTCCGTTTGCTCAAACATTGTTCTCGAATGTTATTTCCATTATTTGCTATTAAAGTTAGACTAGAGAAGATATGGTTTGCCCTGATTCCTAGATTCTTTTCTCCAAAGGCAGATTCTGAAAGTTTCCCTTGGTGTTGACTGAAAGCATACTAGGTTTAAAAGTACTTTATCTGATCTTAAGTTACACTCTGTTTTTCTTATGTGTTTTCATACTTTCTGAAGGTAATTATGTGGATTACTGGATTGTTTGTCAATTAAGCTACTTTAATAAGAACTTGCCCAAGAATTCTATGGTTAGCCCTGTCCTTGGTTGGTTTTAAAACAGTTACTTAAGAGGCTTTTCTTGTTTGGACTGACTATAAATCCTCTGAGAAATTATTATCAGTTTCCACCCCTCCAACATTTTAATGTTTCCATTTCATCATTTTAATCTCAATAATCTTGTGGTATAGATGACTTGCCCCTTGGATCACACTCGATGTTGTTGTTCAATTAAAGCCCAGATATGACTCCATAGCCCAATGGACTAAAAACCAGCGTTATATCTATCTATCTGCCAAAACTGTTCTATTTGCTTGCAACTTCTCACTTTTGAAACTTTTTGCACTTAGGACTTTCCCCTCAAAGAAACATTTCATGCTCAACCATCCAAAACAAAACAAAACACTTGGCCTTCATAACTAGCCTAATATCATTACCTTAAGCTTTTCAAAGACAATATCCATCTTTGTACATATTGGAGAGATCCCTCTCCGGATTCAGGAGGGCTAGATCCTAGAATCCCAAAGTTGGTTGAAATGATGTTAACTCTGTGATTGGACTCTCCCAATCTTGCTAATAAATTACAGAGACCTAAAATTTCTGGCGACTCCACTGGGGACATCGAACCCAGAATCATTTTCATTTAAAGATAATCATACGACGTCAGAGATTTGGTTCATAGAGCATTTGCTTTATTAACCAGAGTAAAAAGCGGCCTTTTCAAGCACTGCCTAATATAGGTAATCATGATGGAACTTGTTTGAATCAGTGACAAACTAGGTAAACCCTAGGTTTCTCTTAAGACTTCATCTAACCTTGAAAAATCAGCTAGCTTAGCCATAAGAGTAGACTGCCTTTGTCTCGCAACCTTAGCTAAGTTTTGAAACAAAGTTAGGATATTCTTAACAACCACAAAACTGAAAAATGACTTAGAAAAACCTAAAAATATTTTAGATTGGAATTAAATAAACATGGTGGTGGACCATAAGACCTTTTACCTCTGAAAGGAGCTAAAAATTTCCACTTGGCGACTCCACAATCCTAGCAGACCTTAAGACTCCACTGGGAAGAATCCTTATCATTATAAAATCATTCAAACTCAGTTAGAGGACTGTGGGATTTAAAATTGTAAAAACATATTGGTTAACCTCTCCAAGATTGTCATATCTGGTTGAACTTTTCTTGTTTTAGGTCTAAACAACATAGCATAGTGGCTTCTAAAAAGATTCACACTAGATCCCACCCAGACCCTAACCCACCTGAGATAGTTGATAATCCAGAAAGTATCCTTTGGAAGTCTCCTAAGGTTAAATTATTAACTGTTTTCAGATCACCCTTGAGAGCTAAATCAGTCCCTGAAAATCTTTCAGCTCTGCAACAATCACAAACTGACTTAGTGAACCCATTTAGGACTAGGTCATTTGATGATATAATCCAATTAGACTCTGAATCTTCACTTTCATCTCCCGAAACAAGTGAACATCCTGGTAACAGGGAAACAACACCTCCTGATTTACATTTCCTTCACAATTTAGGTGTCTCTCATCCAAGATCATCTCAACAGTCTACTCCTGGTCCATCCACTTCTACTCACCCTACATCCACTGTTCAAACCACTTCACCTCAACCCACTTTCCCTTCTGTAAATCCACCTCCACCTCCTGCCATGGCAACATGGTATGCTCCCTTAGTCCTTCCTGTACCATTATTCAATCTTCCACAGGACTATCAGTCCAAAATTCCATTATATGATGCTAGTAATACTATAACAGCATCTCAACATGTGGACAGGATGAATGACTACTTTGACAGAAACAAAATTGATGATGATTCTGTCAAGTTGAGACTATTTGCTCAAAGTTTGGGGGGAGAAGCAAGAAAATGGTTTAAAGGTTTAACCCCCCATAGTATTAACGATCTCCAAGCCTTCCATCAAACACTCTTAAACAAATGGGAAGTGAGAAAGAATCCTCTCCAAGTCCTTGCTGACTATAACAATCTCCATAGGAACCCTGGGGAAAGTGTACAATCTTATTGTACTAGATTTAACAACGTCTATAATGCACTTTCCCCTGAACTAAAACCTCCTCAGGGCTCAGCTTTAAATAAATTTCTTGAAGGGTTTGATCCAGACATGACCTATTCACTAAGAGAGAGAGATTTTGCAACTCTTGAAGACATGCAAAGGGGTGCTCTTTCTGTGGAAGTGAACTTGATGGAGAAAAGAGCAAGAATGAAGAGCGAGAAGAGAGTATCTTTTAGAGAGGAATCCACACCTTCTACTTCCAACTCAAAAATGGAGAGAATGATGGAAGAAATGATGAAAGAGATGAGCATAATTAAGAGAGCACAAGAAAATCAAAATCAAATTGCTCCTCAAAATAGAAACCAGAATCAGAATGTTAGAAGGAACCAACCCCCAAACAGACCTAGGGAAGATGATCAACAGATCACCCCTCCCTTTCATCAAAACTATGTAAGTGAGGTTGAAGAAACAAAAGACATAACAGAGGAAGAGGATATCAACATGTTTGGGGAAGAGGATGATGACTTTGAGGTTCATTATGATAATAAACAAGGTCTTTACACACCTTACGACGACAAAAGAGATGATAATGAAAATTATTATCAGGACATGAAAAATGTCGTCATAGAACCTCAAAGAGAATATGACCTTAGAAGCAAGACCAGTCAACAAGCCCCCAACACCAAAACCTCTGACAAATCCTCTCAAAGTAGCACCGCAGCTAAACCCAAAACAACCAAACAAAAAGACAAAACAGTGGTCGTTAATTCTGATAAGGATAAGGAGAAAAACACTCAAAATTCTGAAAAACAGAGTGAAGACATCAACAGTACTAACACTTCAGCTAGTACTCCTTCTACAACAGTTGTGTCAAGTAAAACAAATCAGCAAGCTGTAATTGTTGATAGAGTGACAGCTAATAAGGTTGAAACAAGTGCTTCAAAGAATCAAACCCTTTTCAGCCTTGAACAGGAAATCTTAAAGATCAAAATCTTTGTTCCATTAACTGAGTTAGCTGCCCAACATGTATATAGGAACCAAATTTTGAAGGCTTTAAATATAGAGGAAAATGGAGATACAGTTAATCTTAGTGACGACCTACCAGATTTGATTTTTGGCCCTAAGATTGAAGGGAAGTTTCAAGAAGGACCAGTTCCTCCCTTTTATGTGAGTTTGAACATTCATGACAAAATTCTACACAACGCTATGCATGATTCTGGGGCTTCTCATAATTTAATGCCTAAAGCTGTGATGGAGAGCCTTGGTTTAGAAATTACCAGACCCTACAAAGACCTATACTCCTTTGACTTAAATAGAGTAAAATGTCTAGGATTGTTCAAAGACCTCTGTGTTAACCTAGCCCAGATTCCAGCCAAATGTTTACTCATGGACATTGTTGTGGCTGATGTCCCCCCAAAGTATGGAATGCTATTATCAAGATCCTGGGGAGCTAAGTTACAGGGGACTATGCAGATGGACATGACATAAGCGACCATCCCGGTTTTCAATCAGACCATAAGACTTTACAGGGAGTCTCATATGCAATACATGGTTACAAGTCAAGACAGACCACGAAACTCTCCTATATATTCTGTCAATACAGGCCTTGATTCTTTTATCATGTTTAACAATGAAACTCCTAGTGAGCAAGTCACTTTAACAGAATTAAAGGCCGACAGGGAAGAAGAGTATAATAACGCAGAAGTGTCCAAACAGTTTGCCACATGTGAAAACATTAGTAAATAAAGCATAGGTCTTGATTTACCGGTTATGAGTCCATTGTTTTTAGGACTTAACAACCCAGAAAATACCCCTAACATTTCTGACATCATCCCTCAATCTATTGAAGAATTTGAGGAGTCAAAACAAATTCAATTGGGTGCTGCTAATCATGAACAAGCATAAGGCACCATAGTTAAAAAGGACAATCGCCAAACAGACGAAACCGAAGACAGTCCTTTATGGAGTATGTATTTTGATGGGTCATGCACTAGAAATAATGCTGGTGCAGGGGTTTGGATCATTAACACTGAAAACAACCACACAAAATGCATCTCATGCAAATTAAACTTTCAGTGTTCCAACAACATAGCAGAATATGAATCCCTTCTCTTAGGCTTGCATCTCTTGAAGAAATTAGGAGCCAAAAGAATTAATGTGTACGGGGATTCTGAGTTAATCATTAGGCAAGTCAATGGGGAGTATAATGCGAATCATCCCAGACTTAGAGCCTATCGGAATGATGTCATGGATCTTTTGACAACATTTGAGGAGTCAAACCCGAGTTTCATCCCAAGGAAAAAGAACATTATGGCCCACAATTTAGCTTTTGCGGCCAGGACATGTCTAACGCCATATGAGACTGGAGACAACACAACTCCGATAAAATTTAGACTGGCAGTACTTGATAACGAAAAATATTGGCAAGTGTTTGACAATGACAAACAAATAGAAGACTTCATGCAATTCAGAAATGAGTTCGAACTGCACAGTTCAGATTCAGATTATGATACAGACTGCAGTGAAGAAAACTTTCTTGGTGAAGAAGAATCGTCTCCTCAACCTGCCAATATTAACCTATTGTCTAGCAAACTTAGGAACAAAACAGAATTAAGTGCAGAGTTAGAAACGGAAGAATTACAAACTCTGCAGTCTAAAGATGAAAATTTGCCGAGTGGTCTAACGCCTTTAGAGGAGTTGTTCGATTTTAACGATGTGGCCAATAAACCAAAACTGGAACCTGTAGAGACCGAAGTAGAGGAGTGCAATATAGGCAGTGAGGAAAAACCGAAAATGATCAAACTGTCCAAAACTTTGCCAGCTCACATTAAACTCAAATACATAGAGTTGTTCAAAGAATTTTCTGATGTTTTTGCATGGAGTTACGAAGATCTTAAATCCTATGACACTGAAATAATACAGCACAAAATCCCTCTTAAAGAAAACCAAAAACCATTTAAACAGAAACTGCGCAGAATAAACCCTGTCCAGTTGCCAATGGTTCAGAAGGAGATCATGAAAATGTATGAGGCTGGCATTATTGTCCCTATTAGATATTCTGAGTGGGTATCTAATCTGGTGTCCATTAGGAATAAGACTGGAGAAATCAGGCTTTGTATGGACTTTAGAGACTTAAACAAAGCTTCGTTAAAAGACAACTACCCTTTACCAAAATGGATCACATTTTACAAAGGGTGGTGGGGTCTAAAAGGATTTCGTTGCTTGATGGCTATTCAGGGTATAATCAGATTTTAGTTCACCCTGCTGATCAATTAAAAACAGCTTTCACTACTCCATGGGGCACTTTCATGTATGTGAAGATGCCTTTTGGTCTAATGAACACTGGAGCAACCTTTCAGAGAGCCATGGACATAGCATTCTCGGAAGAATTGGGCTTCTTCATCATTATCTATCTAGATGATGTCACTGTGTTTTCAAAAACAGATGAAGAACATTTAGAACATTTGAGAAAAGTTTTCGAGAAGTGCAAAGGTTTGGAATATCTTTAAACCCTAAGAAGACACTATTTGGTCTCCAAGAAGGTAAGCTTCTTGGACACATTATTTCAGAAGAGGGTATAAAGATAGATCCAAAGAGGATTGAGGCTATATTGCAAATCTCTCATCCTCGAAATATCAAAGAGTTGCAGTCGTTCATTGGAAAGATAAACTTTTTGAGAAGGTTCATCCCTAACCTAGCTGAGCTCCTTAGAAATATCACAAACATGTTGAAAAAGGAGCAAGGGATAAAATGGACCTTGGAAGCAAAGACATCCTTTGAGCTGGTGAAACAAGCATTAACCAAAACACCGGTTCTCATAAGCCCTGATTTTTCAAAAGATTTTTATATCTTCTCGTTTGCATCAGAACATACCATTGCTGCTGTCCTTTTACAGAAAAATCCACAAGGACAAGAGCAACCTATTGCATTCTTTAGCAAGGCATTGAGGGATGCCCCTTTGAAGTATAATATTATGGAAAAGCAAGATTTTTCTTTGGTTAAAGCATTGAAAGACTTCAGAGTATACATCCTTCACTCACACATCATTGCCTTTGTCCCTAATTCGGTTTTTAAAGACATTCTAACATAGGACCCAGATGGTAAGAGAGGTAAGTGGATTGCTGTTATTCTCGAATATGATTTAGAGATAAAACCCACTAAACTCATCAAAGGCCAAGGTCTAGCTAGATTAATGGCTGAATCCAATTTTGAAGTTCTTGATATTAATATGATTAATGCTTTGGACAGCCAAGAAGAATTCTCAACTCCCATTATTGAAAACCATTTTATGAATTCTCCTTGGTATGCCGATATCGTTTATGTTTTGCTTAATTTAAATACACCTCCTGGTTTATCGAAAACAAAGGCAAGGTTCTTAAAACTGAAAGTAGTAAACTATTGCATTGTAGATAGGTGTCTTTATTGGAAAAATGCTAGTGGTATATTGCTTAAATGTTTGCCTGAGTTTGATGCAGAGAAGGTTAAGCAGGAATTTCATGAAGGAGAGTGTGGAGGCCATTTGTACTGGAAGTCAACAGCCAACAAAATTTTGAGGGCTAGTTTCTATTGGCCCACCCTTTTTTCTGATGTTCACAAAATGACAACTACTTGCCATAAATGCCAATTGTTTGAGGGCAAGAGAAAATTATTACCCCTTCCTCTACATCCGATCACTGTTGAAGCTCCTTTTCAACAGTGGGGACTTGACTTCATAGGTGAAATCCATCCCTCATCTTCTGCCCAGCATAGATGGATCCTTACTGCCACAGACTATTTCACTAAATGGATAGAAGCCATTCCTTGTAGGCAAGCCAATGATTCAATTATTATAAAGTTCATAGAAACCAATATCCTCTCCAGATTTGGCTTTCCTACCAAGATCATCACAGATAATGCAGCAGCGTTTGGATCAAAGAAAATGGTTGACTTCTGTCATAAATACCAGATAACACTAGGGCATTCCACAGCCTATTACCCTCAAGGTAATGGACTTGCATAATCTTCCAATAAAAGCTTAGGGAACATAATCAAGAAACTTTTGGAGGACAATAAAAAGTCTTGGCACACAAAGCTAGTCCATGCACTTTGGGCTGACAGATTAACTTTGAAGAAATCTATTGGGATGTCACCTTTTCAGCTTGTATATGGTACATATGCAATCTTTCCTAATAGCCTTGGTGTACCAGTTATGAAGTTTATCCAAGAATTTCAGACTGAAGATAATGACATGATCAGAAGAATAAATCAGACCATTCATCTTCAGCAAATCAGAGAGGAAGTGTACAACAAAACATTGCAGAAACAGGACAGCATTAAGAAGTTTTTTGACAGAAGAACAAAGGCCAGCAATTTCAAGATTGGGGACAAAGTTTTAAGGTGGGACTCAAAGAGGGAAGACAAGGGAAAGCATGGTAAATTTGACAATCTATGGCTTGGCCCTTACTCTATTCATTCAGTTGCTGGAAACAATGCATTCTTCTTACAAGAGCTGGATGGAACAGATTTGTTTGGGGGTCCTGTCAATGGCAGGATGATCAAGCATTACTTCTCTTGATTCATGATATGTTTTTAAGCCTTTTTTTTTTTTTCTTTTTTTTCTTTTTCATTATGAATATTTCATCCACCATTGCATTCAAAGTTATGAAAAATCAAAAAAATACAAAAACAAAGAAAGAAAGAAAAGAGGGCAGAAATGTAAACAAGAAAGGCAAAGCCCCATGCCAAAAAAAGAGAAACAAATCTGAAAGTGTGCAAGCTTAAATGCCACTCCTGCAAAACACACTTCTAGTTAGTCAAACTGTTTAATCTTGACTAATTAGCTTTCAATTTTCTGCTGATAGGGTAGTGAATTCGATTTGTCAAACCGTTTAATCTTGGCTTATCAGGAGATAGATTAGGATAGAAATTAAGGTTCAAACAAACTCAAAATCTGAACCAAAGTTTCCGAAGAGAGATGAATCAAAACTGTTTCATTTTCTGAGTCATAAAAGAGGAAAAACTTGTTCTAATTTGCTCAAAATCTGAACCAGATATCAAGGAAGAGATAGCTCACAGAAAAAAGAAAAATCATAGCTATGAAAAGAAGAGAGAAGGCCATACTAAGAAGCTTTCAGATCTTAAGCCTTCAATTTTTGATGTTCAATTTCCACAAATAATAATCTATGTGCAACTTGTTTTTATGCCATAGATCATAGCAAGTCGAACAACTCAATCTTGACTTGACTATTTTTAAATTTCTGTTGTAGAATTTAGAGAATGAAAGTTTGTTGGACTGTTTAATCCCAACAGACAGTAGACTAGGTAGAGAAATATCTGAGCTCAATTGTTTAATCTGAGTTCAAGGAGAAATAAGGATTAGAAATAGATTAGATTTCTTGCTTTCAAAAGAATAAAATGTTGTGAATAGAGTTTGCCAATCCAAGTGCACTCTCATGAAGAAAAAATGTTAGATCAGTAGGATTGGAGTAGGTAGAAGTTGTATTGATGAAATTCATTTTTCCTTCATGACTGATATTTTTATCAAAGAAAAGCAAGAGCAAGTAGTGGGTCAGGCACCAGTCAACATCCCAGAGAAATCAAGTCTGAATTCTTGATGCCTTCAAGAAGGCACCATCCCCAAGTGGAGCCACTGTTAGCCACCTATAATATTTTGTTATACCAAAAGGTGGCTAAGATCTTTTTGAGCCTCCAAGGAACAAATTTTATCACTAAAAATTTGTTGGCTCTTGAAGTCTCTTTAAGGCCTCATGCCTCTGTCCAAAATCCTCATTTGCTGTCCCTTCTTATACTCAGAAAATTCTGCTGACTCTAACTGAAAGACTGCTGAAAGATCGCCATTTCTCCTCTTCTCAAAACCTTTCATCTACTCCCCCTTTTTCTCCATCAAAACTACCTTGTTTTCATAAGTCCTCTTCTTTCCATTTATGAAAATTTCCCCTTTCATAGTTAAAAACTCACTTTTTAACTATTTCGGAACCCCCAAATCCATTAAAATCCTTGAAAATTTCTCATAAAAAATCAAAGTTTTATTGCTATGGACCTAAGCCCCTTGGGCTAGGTCCTAAACCACTTCTCCCCACATGCCCATGTGTTAAAACCAAACGCCAAAGCTTTTTCGGCGCTAATCGCATCACAAATATCCAAGGGTGCATGACTTTGAACCATTACAAAGCTCCGATTGCAATTAGCATTTCATATTAAACCCCCCGATCATATTATTTCCTCATATAACCATAGAGCCCGCAATCGGGCGATAAACCATTGAAAAATCCCTCTCCGATCAATATTTTCCTTTGTAAACCAAAAACCCACTTTCCGAAAGTTTTGAGTTAAAAACCTAAAACCACGTGATAAACACAAATGGGTTGATCGGAAAGACCAGGCTCAATGGCCCGGTTGCGATTGGCCCTTGTCTTTATACTCCCAGGCATATTACCTTCCGTAAAAACCACCGGCCCCGCAATCGGGTGCCTATTTCCTTTACTCATGTATATTTTCCGCACAATCCATTATAACTTGTTTTATTTGCAAAAAATTTGGTTTTCATATGTTTAAGGGTTTTTCCGCCGGTGCGTAGGTCGAAGCAATCCTGACCGTCAATCTAATCCTTTGATCCAACGGCCTGCGCTCAATCGCATCGCAAACTTTCAATCGCATGCGTTTTTGTTGCACTCCCGATTGCCGATCCCCGATTAAATCCCGACCGTTAATCTTGTTCTCAGATCGACAGCCTGCGCTCAATCGCAAAGTTCCCTCCGATCGCAATCGCAGACCTTCCCGTCTCACCCCCGATTGCCGATCCCCGATTCAATCCCGACCATCCATCCGTTTCGCAATCCGATGGCCATCGCACACCCTTGCGATCCCTCCGATTACATCCTATCCGTTCATTTCCCGCTGATCCAACGGTCATCGCTTGATCGCACTGGTTGCCCGAACGCTAATCGCAAGCCCTTTCCACCGTCCTCCGATTTAATCCTAGCCGTCCATCCTCCCGAAGATCCGACGGTCCTTATTTCCTCCGATCACAAGTCTTGCCCCCATTTCGAAAACCCTCCGATTCACTTTCCGCCGTTGATTTGATCTGCAGATCAACGGCCAGCGCTTAGTCGCATCGCTGCGTTTCAATCGCATTCGCTTTTCTACCACCCCCGATTGAGATCCTCCGATTAGATCTGGACCGTCCACGTGTCCAGATCGGACGGTCCAAAACCACCACGCCTTATTTCTTCTCCCCGCTCTCATTTTTTCTGTTTTGCGCCAATCTCCACCGTTAGATGTTTTTATCCGACGGCTACGCTCCTCCCCCGCCATCTGAAGCAGTTTAAACCCATTTTCCGCAAGATTTCTTAATTGTTTTGTGTTTGATGCAGGTGTTCTAAATGGTTTTCCATTATATAACGAAGAAATGCCAAGGGCTGGGAATGAAGATTCTCATGCCCTCGTTTCATTACAGAGAAGCCATTCACGGGGCTCTATTCCATGTTTCGTCAGTACTCTATGAGTATTGATGCCGTAAAGCCCAGTGCGGGTCTGCACATCGACAAGACACTGTTTTAATTCAAACACAGTTAAAGAGTATCAATTTTGAAGACAAAGCACAGCAGATGAAGATTGAAGACATTTTTTATAGGGATTACGGCTAAGACAGTTATTAAAAGCCTAATCCCCAATCCAAAACATAGTTTAAAAGAAAACCTAAAGTGTTTTATCAGACAGAAAGCCTCCACCGCCACATCTGAGGCAAATTGATTCCTCAGCTACCACCGAGCCACCTGTTGCCTCAAAGCATTCAAATAGAGGCCGAAGTTATTGAAGAAAATCTGATATTCGCCTCCAGCACAGCCAAGAAATTACTCCACACAGCGTACAGAGCATCAAATTCAAATAAAGCTCCCACCAAGCTTTGATATTTATTGTAAACAGTTAATACAGTGTTCCACCTGTGAATTTCTTCATCGAGCCCCTCAAAAGGCCACGAAGTCTTGAAACTGTATTAATTATCCTGAGAGATCTTTTCTCAGATCACCTCCTCATCCTTCTATAAATACCTCAGTAGAAGATGAGAAATCGTTGGTTGCAGAACTTTGAAATACACTTGAGCTCGAGACTTATATTTGTACATAGTGTTCACTGGCCCTTGAAGCTCTGTTTGCGCTAGAGTAGTTAGGTTGAATAGTGAATATGATTGCTGAACTAAAACATTGGACTTGAAGATTGTAACTGGTTTGACATCAATATAAAAGTCGTTTCTTGGGATCCTGGTCTTTATCACTGGTGAAGTGCTTCTTTCTTTGTTAATCGTTTTCCTTCTATGTATGCCATATTGTTCATTTTCCCTCTGTAAAGAACAGTTTAAATAGGGTTAGGATTTTATGTATAGCAGTAACCTTCTCTGGCTGAGAAATATTTATCTTAATGTTTTCTTCAGATTTGTTTATTTAAGAATGATTCAATACAGTTTAAACAGTTAGGAATGTTGGCGTTCCCTCGTCCTTTTGTTTGCTCAAACATTGTTCTCGAATGTTATTTCCATTATTTGTTATTAAAGTTAGACTAGAGAAGATATGGTTTGCCCTGATTCCTAGATTCTTTTCTCCAAAGGCAGATTCTGAAAGTTTCCCTTGGTGTTGACTGAAAGTAGACTAGGTTTAAAAGTACTTTATCTGATCTTAAGTTACACTCTGTTTTTCTTATGTGTTTTCATACTTTTTGAAGGTAATTATGTGGATTACTGGATTGTTTGTCAATTAAGCTACTTTAATAAGAACTTGCCCAAGAAGTCTATGGTTAGCCCTGTCCTTGGTTGGTTTTAAAACAGTTACTTAAGAGGATTTTCTTGTTTGGACTGACTATAAATCCTCTGAGAAATTACTATCAGTTTCCACCCCTCCAACATTTTAATGTTTCCATTTCATCATTTTAATCTCAATAATCTTGTGGTATAGATGACTTGCCCCTTGGATCACACTTGATGTTGTTGTTCAATTAAAGCCCAGATATGACTCCATGGCCCAATGGACTAAAAACCAGCGTTATATCTATCTATCTGCCAAAACTGTTCTATTTGCTTGCAACTTCTCACTTTTGAAACTTTTTGCACTTAGGACTTTCCCCTCAAAGAAACATTTCATGCTCAACCATCCAAAACAAAACAAAACACTTGGCCTTCATAACTAGCCTAATATTATTACCTTAAGCTTTTCAAAGACAATATCCATCTTTGTACATATTGGAAGATCCCTCCCGGGATTCGAGAGCTAGATCCTATAATCCCAAAGTTGGTTTGGATTGTGTTAACTACGCGATTGGACACTTAATGATTTGCTAATAAATTACAGAGACCTAACAAAATGTACAACTTTGTTTTTCTAACAATCCTGGAAACTATAATAACAAGCTGAATGATGGCAGATGTGTCTGAGATACCCGTACAACTTGTTTCTTTATGAGAGTAGTTTATTCTGTTCTTTACGTTACTATTTGAAGAACAATGTATAAGCTTTTTGAAATATCGGTTTGTCACATGGTACATAAATATAAACCGTTTAGTATTGTTGTTGCTCAAAAGAAAAGCAACACCCAACATGTAGCCATTTTAATTGTACATATATTATAATGTTTCAATATTTCACATCAATTTGAATTGACCTTTTCATTTTATGTATAATACATTTGCAACTTTGAATATTGAATTATATATATATATATATATATATATATATATATATATATATATATATATATATATAATTCTTGTTGTGCCATTAGCACATTCTATAGCCCAGTATGACCTCGATGTGTAAGTATGTCGGAAGTCAAAATAAAACTAAATAAAATTTAAAAAATAAGATGTGTAAGTATGTTAGAAGCCAAAATAAAACTAAAGAAAAAATTTTAAAAAATTAAAATATATATATATATATATATATATATATATATATATATATATATATATATATATATATATATATATATATATATATATATATATATATATATATATATATATAAACTAGGGGCATGGTAAATAAATAAAACCTCTTTCTATTCTTACTCAAGAAGTATGGTAAATAAATAAAAATATGAATAAACTGGATGTATGGTAAATAAATAAAAACTATTTTTATATTTACTCCATAATCCTCTTTGTATTTACAAAAACTCAAAAAAAGGTTTTATTTAGGTGAAGCCTATTGGCCAAATAACATACCATAGGCCAAATACCGTATTTATAAAATATGTATGGTATATAAATAAATATAAAAAGGGTATAAAGAGGTAAGGTAAATAAGTAAAAATATGTGTAATAGGATTAGAAATCAACATCTAATTATATACCAATCCTATAGGTCAAATACCATCCACCAAATAATTATTAATACCATGCAAAAAAAAAAAAAAACATTATTAACCCTAACATTAATATTAATATTATTATTATAACTTTGGGTTAATACAATATTAAATTTTTTATATTGTAATATATATTAATATATCATGATATATATATATATATATATATATATATATATATATATATATATATATATTAACTCTAGATATATATGGGAGGGAATAACAAAGACATATGATAGAGGTGGAGAAATAGGGGGAGTGAGAAGGGAGAAATGGAGATAAACTGAAGGAGATGGGAGAGGAGGAATGAAGAAAGAGAGAAGGAGAGGAGTGAGAAAGGTATAGAAGGGTAAGACAGGGAGAGGGAGACACAAAGATGGAGGTGGAATAGAGAGATGGAGAGAGGGAGGGATAAGTATAGATAGTTTGAGAGAGAGAGAGAGAGAGAGAGAGAGAGAGAGAGAGAGAGAGAGAAGGGGGAAGGGAGAGGGAGGTAGGAGAGAAAGGGAGAGAGAGGAAGGATGAGAGGGAGGGATAGAGAGATGGACTTGGAGGGGGAGAGAGGGAGGTAACAAGAATACATAGAGAGTGAGAAGTATAGAGAGATGGAGTGACAAGGGAGAGATGGAGAGAAAGTGTGTATGTTTAGGGGTGAGAAAAAGTGACATAGAAGAAGTGATGAAGACAAGGGGGGAGATAAGGAGAAATGAAGGAATATAGTAACATAGTTGGAAAGAGAGAGATAGAGTGGGGGAGGGGGAAGAGATAGGATTGGAGGGCAGCGAGAGAGAGAGAGAGGAGGAGAAGGAGGAGGTAGTGATAGGTAGATATATTGGAGAAATATAGTGTATGTTTTGGGGTTGATATAGAGAGACATAGGGAGATAGAGATATAGATGGAAGGTGTAGCGAAAGAAGAGATAGATGGAGACAAGGAGGGAGGGACAAAGAGATTGATAGATATGGAGTGAGAGAGTGTGTGTGTTTGGCAGGGTGAGATAAAGGGAAAAATAAGGAGAGATAGAGGGATATATAGATATAGATGGAGGGGGGAGAGAGGGAAGAATATTTCTTGCACTAGTTGCACTGATTTCAGTGTAAATGGTGATTTCTAATCCTATTTGATTTCTTGCACTAGGTGCATTGATTTTAATCTGGATGTTGATTTCTAATGATATTTGATTACTTGGGCTAGATTCATTGATTTCAATGTAGATGATTTCTAATCCTATTTGATTTCTTGCACTAAATGCAAGAGAGACAGAGAAGGAGAGGAGTGAGAAAGGTAGAGAAGGGTAAGAGAGGGAGAGGGAGGCATAAATATGGAGGTGGGAGGGAGAGAAGGAGAGAGGATTGGAGGGTAGAGAGGGAGATATAAAGAGGGAGAGAAAAAGAAGGGGGAAGGGAGAGGGAGGTAGGAGAGAAAGGGAGAGAGAGGAAGGATGAGAGGAGGAGAAGGGAGGGAGGGACGGAGAGACGGAATTCAAGGGGGAGAGAGGGAGGGATAGAGAGATGGATTTGGAGGGGGAGAGAGGGAGGGAAGAATAAATACATAGAGAGTGAGAAGTCGAGAGAGAAGGAGTGACAAGGGAGGTCTGGATAGAATGTGTGTATTTTTAGGGGTGAGATAAAGAGACATAGGAGTGATGGTGTAACATACACCGATAACTTCACATGGAAATATAAGGAGTTATTTTTTTTTTATACAAGTTACTCACATGTAACTATCCAAATCAATATTAAATATTGATTACTCATCATTAGATAGAAGGTTTACCAGTTCATAGTGAAACCTTAGTATAATCATAGTAAGTTGCTTAACCATTAACAACCTCTATTATAGTACGTTAACATAAACTGCATGAGATACCTTGCATTCATTTCATTATTCATGTAGTCATCACATACTTGACATCATGAACATCACAACAAGAAAGGAATCAACATCATCAACTTGACACCATAATCAATCACATCATTGAACACCAATATACCCTGGAAACCCCGTAGGGTGAAAACTAGCAAACGTTTAATTTTATTATTAAATGCTCGTGAGGGTGTTCAGCCCATCACTCAATGGCTTATAAGGGAGACCATCCCTTAACCATCGTTATAAATCTTACAAGGAAATATACAAATATCTAGCTTAAAGCCATTACAATAAATAAGATAGAATTTACCCACTAATCTTTAGATCTTCATATCTTGGTGGCATGGATGTACCTACAATGTATGAATGCATAATGGACCATCTTGCAGCTCACACTCATCTGCGTGAACCATCGCACCCATCTGCATGAACCATTACTCATTTATCTATCACCATGTTAGACGTAATATTTCCTTTTCATAAGTCACCATCGCTTCCTGTTTTGATGTCATCAACAAGCTTTTATAACATGATTAGTTAAGCCTTAATCAATAAATAATTAATCTTTAAGTGATCCATTAACACTTGTTCATGTGCATACATGAGATGTGATTACAATATCAAAACATGATTTCTTCTAACATCTCTACCTTAGTGTGAACAAGTAATTATCAATTCATATCAAATAGTTCCCACATGATTATGACACTTCTCACACACACTCACATTCATACAAGACAGTTTACTATCACTATCTAGGAATTCCTTCAATGGAAAATGACACAATTTGCATTCGTGTTACTTAAACTTTAGCAAAAGAATCTAGCCCTTCAGCTATTTCTTTTGGTGCTAAAGCTAACATGATTAATGTTGTTCCTATGCATACAATGCATATAGTTTCTAAAATAATTTCCCAAAAAAAAAACTTAACACAATAGAGCATGCAAACACATATTTCCTTTCCAAGGAAATATAACATAATAGGCATGCAGAAACATGGTTTCTTTTCCATAAACTAATGGAATAAATCATAAGAATACATGTCTTATTCTCCAAATATTATACCAACATTACCCACTTGTATATTACAAGGAAACAAACACATTTATATGGGTTTTATGCATGTAATCCATCTTCTTTTCCAAAGAATATTTCCCAATGTAGGCTAACTAAACATGCTCTCATTTCCCACATACAAATGTATATTCTTTCCAATGAAAGATAATACAAATATTACATGTTTATACATGATCTTATTTCAAAAGAAATTAACATAAATTACCATAAATAACCTCTTTTATGCATAAAAAACCAGGCAACATTAACAAAGTTAACTTAACCTTTAATACAACTAAATCAAGAAGTTGACATAATTTATCTAGCCATGTAATCTTTTCAAGAGGTTATTCTTTCCAAGAATATTAACTTAATAACTTTCCCTATGTAAAAACATATCCTCTATATTGCAATAACTACCCACTTGGTGCATGCAACATGTGTTTTTTTTTTTCCTAACACAATTAGGTTTAGTTCAATGCACATCATCTTCTCAAGAAGAAGGAATGAACATGAAGTTTTCCGAAAGAATTGGTTATTCTTTTCTTGCATGAAGAACTAACTCATTAACTTATCTTCAAACTCATAAAATATCTTCACGAATTTAATCTACTAAATTTCTTTTGAAACTCATGAAATATCTTCATGATTCTTTTTCAAACTCATGAAATATCTTGACGATTCTTTTTCAAACTCATGAAATATTTTCATGAATTAAACTACTAAATTCTTTTTAGAAAAATAACTTTATCAATTTATATTTTATGTGCACTAATTATGCCAAATATTCACGAAATATCTTCACAAGTTTTAACTACTACATTCCTTTTCAAACCCATGAAATATTTTCATGTTCATTAAACTACTAAATTCTTTTTAGTAAAATAACCTTCTAAATTTATATTTCACATGCACTAATTATGCAAAATATTTAAAAAATACATGGCATGATTACTTATCTTTTTCCTTGAAGAATAACCACGATAGCAAACTTCAGTCCTTGCTTGGAGAAATTTGATTGCTCCATTCTACATAAGGAAGTGACCTCTTTCTACATTGTCTGCATTCAACTTTTGAGAATCTTTCATGATTGCATTGGCTTCTTGTACCGACTGCCTACTTTTCAAGTTTCTGGCATCAACGCAGAACTCGTTTAGTTTCCGATTGGGTCCACATGAATGTTGATATGGTCCCAGAAGATCTCTTTGCGCGTGGGAAGTCGTCAATGCAATAGATATGAAATATTCAAGGAACAACATATTTAGAGGTGCAGAGGGCTGCGCATCAATTCTGCACTGAATAATTAAGGGTAGAAAAATCGAACCCCGAGAATACTTCCGTCTGCAATTCGACAAATTTCTCTTGCAGATGGTGGAGGCAGAACATCTGTTGAAGTCTTAATATATCACTTTGATGAGTAAACGAGAGTAAATATAACGCACAGTAATGCCCTCTAGTGACACAAATCAAATATGCAGACTCTCTTTTTCAACAAAGGATGAAAAATACTCCCATAAATAATGAATACCCATTCAGGAATCCGTTTTACATTAACTGATTCTTGATTTTCTTGATACAAATGTTTTGGTAAAACATGGTAACTTAAAAAATGTAAATTACAATGGTTTACATGGATGTTACATAATCCCCCCCCTTAAGAGAACATCGTCCTCGGTGTGCTTCTCTCACTGAAATTTAAACTTACACTCATGATATAATAATATAAACAACCCAAAGGGGGTCCTTCCCCTTCACAATGAAATACTTTTGTTTCCTTAAATGCCATTAATTGAAACAATAATGTTTTTATCCATAGTCATAGGCATGTATAGCTCAAAAAATATTCCATTTCCATTTTTAACCACTTATCCATTATTCAAATTCATAAAAATATAGAAAAATCTATATACCAACTTTCCATTACTTACCAACTACTATTGGATGTAATGATGGCTTTTACACAAGCTCTCTGAGAATTTTTGAACACACATCAACACTCCCTTGAAAGAGCCTGTAATGTATGACTAAGAAATCTAATCACATTAGTCACATAGTTTCAATCAAATGTAATGCTTGCAACTATCAAACATTCATGCAATATCAAGAGATTTTTTAAGCAGAGTACTTCCACAAGTACTCAAAGAACACCAACCCTTTAACCAATGCATCACGTGCACACTATCTTAGCTCCTGCTAAAGACATCCACACAGTACTTCAAAAGTACTCAGAGAGCACCTAGCTCTCTAGTCGTACCTGTTGAGTCCCAAACTTGCATCTTTCCTATACACCTTTCTATACTTTTTCCATTTACGTGGACCTCCTAAGTCATCAACATCATTGCATATTAATCATAAAAGAGCATTTAAAGTGGTTTTTAACTATGTTTTGTGTCTGCTGTTTGAATTAGATTTTTGCTCATTGAGCTGCGGAATCTTGTCACTTTCCGCAGCTTCTTCAACTTTCCGCAACCATTTTGTTAAAGTCTATATTGCAGGTGTCTTCAGGCAAATCGAGCCACATGGGCAAGTTGGAAATAACATGGATATGGACCGAGTCCTATTGGCTCAGTCGAATTCACCAAAGAAGGTCGTGGTCAAAGGTAGTCAAACGGTGGTCAACCTAAGAGTCCTACGGTGACAAAACTCCGTTTTTCACCACGTGAAGACTTGCGTGGCCGTTCCTAAGTCTCAGGGGACATATCAACACCTGTGAACTGCTCCATAAGCCGAATTCAATGGCCACTCTCCATAGATTTAATCTTCACGGCAACCATAATGCTAGATTTCTGGACGTGGTCGTTCACGTGTCTTTTATCAGCGCAGTTTGTAGGAAAGTAGCTATGTCATCCTCTGTTATAAATAATGCATTCTCATACGCATAATAGTTAGCTTTTGTAATGTAATTTTGGCTGTCAAGAAAGCCCACTGTGCCGTGACATTATTTCCTTGTTATGACTGCGTTTTGAATACATGAGAAGACTTTGTTCATAAGCATAATTCGTGTTTGATAGCTATTCCCCGAGGATTGTGCAGAGGGCCCCTGCACACGCCGAGGTTTTGTTTATTGCTGTATAGTTTCATGCTTTATTTCCTTATGTTCATTATGCCATAAGTTATTCACGTGTATATATTACATCTCTTATGGTATTAACGTTTTATTTCTATTCATAATTTTTCATGCTTTATACTGCTGTTAACTGATCAGTGTCTTTGTTCCAGATTACAATAGGCAGCCCGGGCATTTGCACATAGTTTTACAATGACTAATGACATGGAATCAGTCTTGTCCTTCTGCTGATTTATTTTTCTTAGCTTTTAATTCCAACACTGTTTTATTTATTTCAGTTTTGTACATTTTCTTTATTAGTTAGATTAGATATTAAATTACTCATGTCATTATCAGTTACCTCCGAAAACCATAGCGAGACTAATGGTGAGGGATTGAAGTATGAGTGTGTAATTTGATATTAGTTTATTTTTCTGCAAGTTAGATATTAAATTACTCATGTCATTATCAGTTACCTCTGAAAACCATAGCGAGACTAATGGTGAGGGATTGAAGTATGAGTGTGTAGTTTGATATTAGTTTATTTTTCTGCAAGTTAGATATTAAATTGCTCATGTCATTATCAGTTACCTCCGAAAGCCATAGCGAGAATAATGGTGAGGGATTGAAGTATGAGTGTGTAATTTGATATTAGTTTATTTTTCTGCAAATTAGATATCAGATTGCTCAAGTTGTTTATGATTACCTCTGAAAGCCATAGCGAGACTAATGGTGAGGGGTCAGAATATGAGTTGATGTAATTTGATTTTAGCTTTACTTTACTTGCAATTCTTGGATTTCTTTGAGCACAGTTTCTTTTGTATTTAGACAGCAGCAAGGGTAATGGGTTTCATGATCAATAGTTCACTGTTTGTTTGACTAGTATAGTGGCACATTTTCATTTTCTTTTAGGAATTAATTTTGTCATTGCATGTTTTTAAACCCTTTTGAAGTTTGAAGTTTGGGAAATCATTATAAAGGACATCATTTCCTTGAACATTTATATCCATACTTGTCTTTTATAATTTCCATCTCACATTAGGAAACCAACCAAGATACCCCCAAGATAAATAAAAAACCCAAAAACGACAAAAAGTAAGAGATAGGTTATCTTGCACATATAGTGCGCCACACTTCGTCAGCTTACGAATCCCAGATTGAAAAATTAATTTAGCAATTTAAGACACACTAAATTGACCAAACATTTTGGCGCCGTTGCCGAGGAAGTGTAACTAGGTAGCCAATTTCTTTAAAAAAAACAATAAAAAGAAGGGGAAAATTGATAACTTCTTGAAGTATGCTCTCCTCTTGCACCTAGTGTGATATGAAGGATCAGAAAAGAGAATTATTGGTTCAATAATTTCTTAATTATGCTCTCTTCTTGTACCTAGTGTGACCTTGAAGATCAGAAAGAGAATTATTAGCCCAACTTAAAAAAAAAAAAATGACATGCATAGAGCAAGAGATTCTAGGGGAAGGTTTATAGCTAGAGCCAAGAGTTCGATTTTCACAACTCCATCTTCTTCAAGGCATAGACAATATTCACCACCATCTACCCCTAGCCTTAAGATTCCTGGAATTCAAGGAGCAGCTGAATTAGAGGATTCTCCTACACCATATACCAAATCTCATTTAAAAGAAGACACTTTCTTTACTTCTACAAGAGAGTATATTGTAATTAAATAAGTAGAATCACCTGAAGAAGAAAAGGAAGAAACTCCCTCTCATCCTCCCTTGATAGAAGAACCAGAGTACTCTGAGGACTCTGAAGAAACTATCATGACAGAGGAAGTAGTAGATGGATTCGGAGGTAGAGGTAGAGGTAGAGGAGGAGGAAATAATGGAGGCAACAATGGTGGAGGTGGAGGTAATAATGGAAGAAATAGGGAAGGAGACAACTCGTTTGGATTCCCTATAGTTGATGAGGAAACTCATACAACAATGAAAAAAATCTCACCATCTGTCCTCCCCAACTTTTATGGATTGCGAAGTGAGGATCCTGAAACATTTCTGTTTGAGTTTGAAGTCGTGTGCCGAACCTATGACTATATGGAAGACTCTCAAAAACTCAAATTTTTTCCTTCAACATTGAAGGGAGCCTCTTTGAAATGGTTCATGGGATTAGCCACCCAATCTATTAGGACTTGGAATGATATGAAACAAACATTTTTGGATAGATACCTGGACTATTGCATGCCCACCAATCACAAGGATGAGGTATTCAAAATGGTTCAAAAAGAAGATGAAAATTTGGAGGATTTACTTGAAAGATTTCAATACAACTTAAAAAGAGCAAAGATGAGCAACTTAGATGAGGAAAATTTGAAAGCCCTTCTATTAAAAGCCATCAGAGATGAATGGATAGATATTTTAAACATGATGGGGAAAGGATACATTTCTCAACTTCCACTTCGTGACATAACATAGCTATGTGTCCATCTCTCAAAGGGAAAATCTAAAACGGGAAAAGGGCCTAGAGATCCTTCTCTTATCAGGGCAAACAAATCTGCAACTGGATCAGTAAGTAGGGCAAAGATTGGCAATATGCTTGATGAATTCAAAACTGATATCTTAGGGAGCTTTAGTGAACAACTAGACACCCTTAAAATTCAAAACAAACAGAAAGCAGAAACTGATGCTCTAGTCATCTTTTGTCCGAAATGTAGGAAGAAACATGCTTTAAGGGAATGTACCTTGGATGCAAAAGTTGTAGAAACATGTATAATTTTCTCAGAGAATCATGAGACCAAGGATTGTCCTTCAATTCCTGGACTCAAAGCTGTCTTTCAAGAAGATCCAAATTCAGTAGAATCTCTCTGTTTTGTTGCAAGAAGACCTTGGCAGGGGCAACAAACTCAAGGGTTTAACAACCCTATGAATTTTCAACCCCCACCAAATTGGAATCCTTGGCAACAACCTTGGCCCCAACCTCAAAATTCATATCAGTCATGGGTACAAGGTATGCAAAATCCTTATGGGATATTTGCTCAATTTTATCAATATCCTTCATCTTTTAAAAATCAACAAGCTCCACAACTTCCAAACCCAAATCTACAACTTTCATTGCCATTTCCACAACAACAACCTTCTCAACAAAATCCAAATCCTCAACTCATGCTTCCATTCCAACAAAAGAAAAATCAACTTCCAGCTCAGCCATTGCCAAATCCTAACAATAAAAATCCTTAGAATACTTACATGATAGAAGGACAAGAATTTCCTACCTATATGATTGTTCCTCTCAATGATTTACAACTCAGGTCTGGTAGAGTTTTAGAAAAACCTTCTATAGATGTCCAAGAGCAAGATACCTCTAAGGAGGACTCTCTTAAAGTCAATAAGGGTTTTGAGGAAGCATCTCTTCAAAACTCAAACATTAAAAAAGAGAAAGAAAAGTTAACCCCCACAACTCCTATAGTTGAGCAACCTGCATCATCATCCACACCTCCTTTCCCTGAAAGATTACAAATTGATAAAGGGGTGGAAAAACAAATCTTGTTGCCTAACTATGATTTTCTAGATGAATTAAAGAATGTTTGTATCAAGATTCCCTTGCTACAAGCCATTACAGAGATTCCTATTCTAGAAAAAACAATAAA